>JAPEUQ010000003.1:2400000-3600000 GCA_027946365.1 Kalmusia sp. IMI 367209 | reverse complement strand
GACTGTGGTTGTTGGTCAGCACGCGACGTCGCTACTTTGTTGGGAGAAACACTCGGTTGCGCATCAGAAGGCAGCAGCAGGCGACTTACTATTATTCTCAGAGCGCGACGGTGTTGCAGGTTCATTTGACGACAATGGCCGCCAAAGAACGCGCTATAGAAGGGGTAAGAGGGATGATATGGGAGGAGTCAGGCGTGATATGTGCCGACCCGTATCAGGCGCAAAGGTAATGGGAGGTGGGACGCGTAGGTGTGGGAGGAAGAAAGCAGAGGCGAGCTGGCCTGAAGATACAGGGCCTGAGTCAAAAGGCTGCCTGTTGGTGGGCACCGTCAGAAAAGGAAAGGAAACGGAAGCTTCTCGAGCTCCCCGTCGATGGAGTCGTCACCGAAGTCAAATTGCACGCTAACCATCCCGGCACTTTTTCTCGTGCTGACTCGGGCTAACCGCGGTTGGGCAAGCGGATCGCGCTGCAGCCCCTGGCTGATCACCAGTTGGCTTTCGCTCACTCGGCTTTACCGGCAAGCTGGAGCACGTCGGCGGCGGAAGCAAAGACGGGCCCGACTGTCAGGGGCGTTGATGACTCCTCTGCGATAAAAGACCGGTTCACATGGGCGGTGCCGCTGCACCCCGCCTTGCGCTATGCGCTTGACGGCGGGCAGATGACAGAGCAGAGGCTTCGCGGCCAGTACAAGATACCGGATCTTGCCTCTCAGGTCTTGCCTCGAAGGGCCTGTGTTATCAATAGAGGAGGGGCCCTGCGCACATGCCTACGCAAGTTAGCATGACATAGAGATTGGGATGAGCCACCAACGCTTCCCTCGGAGCGCACAGGAAGCTGAAGGGACGGCTTGGGCGCATGTGAGCACGTCAGGGCCTGTCTGCAGCCTTGTCGCCCGCCGCGGATCCGAGTCGGTCGTCCGCCCATTTCCCCGACGCCGCCACGAGGATCCTCGCGACGGCTTGCCCCTGCCGCACAACCCTTTGACAACTCATGACGAGTTGTGTTGCTAGCATTACCGATGGCCTCCAATCTCACCCTTCAGCCCCAGGCTGTGTCAGCACCCGGCAAGGTCTTTGTAGCGGGCGGCTACCTCGTGTTGGACCGCAAGTACACCGCGCTTGTGTTTGGCCTCGATGCACGGATCCACGCTGAAATTGAGCCAATTCGGACGAAGAGCGGTGTTACCCTGAGCGAGATCATCGTGAGGAGTCCGCAATTCCGGAATGCTGTGTGGGAGTATGGGTATCGACTGACTGAGGGAGATGGTGGGATTGCTGTCACACAATTGCGAGCGTAAGTTTTTTTTCTTTGTCTCCTTCCAACCGCCAATTCAAGCTCACGATTTTTGCCACTTGCCCCTTTTGGTCGTCTCTGCTTTTTCAAAGTTTCAATTTCGCTTGACTTTCCTAGCCTCAATTGCTTCATACGTTCAATCATGCTTGGACGGACGGGTTCAGATACTCCGACTACTACAAGCACTTCTTTCTCTCCCTACTCGATGCTATATCAGAAGTACTCAAATCTGAATCTCCGCCTATTTAATCTCTGTTCTATTCCAGTATTTCTACCATTTCTTTCGACTATTTCATATTTCTCTCTCCCTCAATTTCTTGGCAATCATTACATCACTCTCATCTCATTGCTTCTCCTCCTGTCCAGTCACGTGGTCAGCCTGTACACTCTCTGGAAACTTTGATATGAGCAACGTGAAAATGAATCATAGAGTCGGGTTTCATGTTCGCAAAATTGATCCCATGCTAACAACGACCCAGCTCCCACGCCTCACCTCTCAACAAAAATCCCTTCATCGAGACTGCCCTTACTTACGCTTTAACTTACATCTCCACCCTACAACCCAACACTGCAATTGCCCCCTCGCAAATATCCATCCTTGCCGACCAAGCCTACTACTCCAACCCAGGTGCCCCCCTCTCCCCAACGTCCCGCTTCCTCAACTTTGACGTCGCCCTCCAAGACGCACACAAAACCGGCCTCGGCTCCTCTGCCGCGCTAGTCACTGCCTTCACCGCCGCTCTCCTCTCCTACTACCTCCCTGCAGAGAAATTCTCGATCGAGACGGAAGATGGAAAGAGAGTACTGCACAACCTCTCGCAGACCGCCCACTGCGCCGCCCAAGGCAAAGTAGGCTCCGGCTTCGACATCGCCTCCGCAGTCTACGGCTCATGCTTGTACCGCCGTTTCTCGCCCGCCCTACTCAGCACCCTGCCATCCCCCGGCACGCCCAGCTTCGCCGCCTCCCTGCGCGACCTGGTCGAAGGCTCAGCCTGGGATGTCGAAATCACAAAGGCGGCTATCAAGATGCCGTCGGGCCTGAGGCTCGTCATGTGCGACGTCGACTGCGGCAGCCAGACGCCGGGAATGGTCAAATCGGTGCTGAAGTGGCGGGGCGAGAACCCGGCTGTCGCTGACAAGATCTGGAACGAACTGCAGGCTGGCAACGAGGCTTTTGCCGCGGAACTCACGCGCTTGGCTACGTCGTCCGAAGACACTGGCACGGACAAGTACACCCAGCTGGGGCAGATTATCAAGGGGAATAGGGCGCTGATTAGGGAGATGAGTGAAGCGTCGGGTGTGCCGATTGAGCCGCCCCAGCAGACTTCGTTGCTCAATGCATGCTCCGCTGTTCTTGGTGTGGTTGGCGGTGTTGTGCCAGGGGCGGGCGGCTACGATGCCATCGTCTTATTGCTAGAGGACAAGGAGGAGGTTATTGGGGAGCTAAAGAAGGTGCTTGAAGGATGGAAGGTAGATGGCGAGGGAGAGGATGGGGTTACCATTGGCAAGGTCGGGATCCTGGGGGTGAGGGAGGATATGGTGGGGGTGAGGCAGGAGGATGTGGCGATCTATAAGGAGTGGATCGCTTCGTGAGGGAACATTCAGACGGCACTACAAATAAGTAAACCTTACAAAATGAAATCTGCGGAGTACATAAGACATCATGTCCAAGTTCTCGGCCGTTCTGATTATATCAAACTGACATTCTCGTTCTATGTTTATTTTGTAGTCTCCAAGAGGGTATTTGGACATTGGCCGTGTGAGTCACACAAACCAAACATCCTACTCGTCACACATCACTTCATCACCCAAACTGGAACTCCAGATATGAACTTTTTGATTCATTGATCTTGACATGGACGCCAACCCATTTCCGTTAAAGATCGCCCCGGCCCACCACATCGCCTGCCCTCCCACTTTACGATGGTATAAGGGTACATTGGTGAGTGCTAGTGCTAGCTGGAAAAGCCCCGGCCATGCAATGCTTCATGATAACGAAAAAGAAACAACTCCGCAGCACCCGCTTATGCCTTGACGGCGTACTTTCGCTGGGGGAAGTGAGTCTGCTTCTTCTTCTGCTTCTCGGTGACGAGCGAAGCCTCGTGGGATGTGAGTCGTCGGCGGATGGCACGAGTCTTCTTGGTTCGGAGGTCGAGCGGGGTGTACCTGCTTTTAGAACGGCTTCGGTGGCAGTGTGGTAGCATGGTCGAGGACGCACTTCTTGTTCTTGTAGAAGAGGCGGAGCTGTGCCCTCTGGTTGGCGTTGATGACGGTCAGGACGCGAGCAATGCCCTTGCGGACATCATGAATGCGGGTGAGCTTGGTCGAGCCACCAGTGACCTTGCTAGTCCGGAGCTGAATCAACTCGCTTTGAATCGTCAGCACTTTGTCCTATATCCCGAGCCTTATCCATCGGGTACGCACGACTTGAGCTCCTGGAGCTGGTTGTTCAGTTCATCCTTGTTCTTGCTCCACAGCTGGGCGGTCTTCTGCGGCGAATGTGAGTATGGATTCGAGCGATATGGTGAGATTAAGTTTGAGCGCGGGAGAACGTACGACTTTGGACGACTATAGGCGTTGAGTTAGCAGTCGGCTCATTTGGAGGAGTTGGAGAAGAAATTTCGAGACGAAGCGGCAGCGGGACATGCCCATCCACAGCCTGCGCAGCGAAGTGTAGGCAATGCGCAACGCATTCGAACATGATTTATGAGATTTAGACGTACCATTTTGTCTGTGAGGTTAGTAGGACCGGGTGGTGTGGAATTGGGCTATCGCGTGTCGTCGTTCGAAAAGGTGTTTTCGATCGAATGTGCGAAGCTAGCTCGCTCGCTAACGATGGACATGGCCCGTGCGGTACTTGGCACGGGCGCTGCAACTACGCGGCTAGCATCGTCACCACCTGTGCAACTCCAACTGGCTTTCTGCCTCACCGATTGATTTACCTGAGATCGTGGACATGTCGTCGACCGGCGGAGGATGGGCGCAACTGCGCCAGCAGGCACGAGGTCTCGAGAATCAAGTACGCCACACCCGTCACACGGAGTTAGTCGCCTAACCAGGGTTGTAGACAGAGTCGCTATTCCACACCTATTCACAATTCGCTGGCGCGGCGAACATTCCTACGAAACCTTCGGAAGAAGAAGTACGAACAGAATCCCAACTACATGAACTCCTCGAGAAGGTACCATTCCACCCTGTCCTACCCACCCTCTACTTCACTGACCTACTTTGCAGAGAGAAGCACTCGTCGGTCAACTCTCCCGCCTCCTTGACAGCGAATCCGCCCACTCCTCCTCCGCCGTGAAACAAAACAACCTTGCCCGCCACCGCGAAATCCTCTCCGATCATCGCCGCGAACTCTCCCGCCTTAAATCCACCATAACCGACGCGCGCAATAAAGCTAACCTCCTGTCAAATGTCCGCTCAGACATTGATGCCTACCGATCCGCCAACCCCGAAACCGCAGAAGCAGAATACATGCTGGACGAGCGCCGGCGGATCGACAACTCACATAATATGGCGGATAGTGTGCTGAGCCAGGCGTACGCTGTGAATGATAATTTTAGAATTCAGAGGGAGACACTAGCGAGTATCAATCGGAGGATTGTTGGGGCAGCGAGTCAGGTGCCAGGCATTAATAGTTTGATAGGGAGAATCGGAGCGAAGAAGAGAAGGGATGGGATTATTCTAGGGAGCTTTATTGCGTTCTGTTTCTTAGTTCTGTTATGGTTTTGGTAATTAGAAGATGGTCGGTAATATTCCATGACTTATTTATAGGTTGGGCGTTTGGAGCGGCGCGGATATCCAATGGAACTGCATGCTTGGGGGGTCATCGTCCGGATCAGGTCGGAGTGCCTGTCTATTGTACAACTATGTCTACATATCCCTGTAATGGGGTTTTCTGGTATCAATTCATCCCTACAAATTCACCATACTAGCAGTTCGCCATGCAAAGGGGAGCCTTCTCACTTGAAAGCAATTGGCACTGGAATCGGCAACCCCTTCTCATCTTTCGATCCCTCTACAGCATCATCGTTCCTCAATCTCGGTTTTATCCTCGGCCTAAGCGTCCCTCCATTCTTCGCCTCTTCTACTAACCTCCTTAACCCTCTTGTCAAATCCTCCTTCTCGCTCCCTTCCGCATTTGCGCTCCCAGCCCACCTTATCTTACACTCTGCATCCACCAGATACACATATCCCACCCGCCCATTCAAAGCCCCAATGCTCTCCCTCACCAACTGACTCATTCCCCTTCTTACGACGAAATACCTTCCCCACTCCTCTTTCTTCCTCTGCAGTCTCAGCTTCCACGAGAACAAATGAATGATCCAAGCCTTCAACGTGTTCTCTTCAATATTGATGTCCACCTGCTGCGCAACCCCAGGAAATTCCTGCAAGACTTCGTGAAGGGACGGATTCTCCGTCCGCCCAGTGAAAGTTTTGACCTGCGCCTCGCCCCACGCGCTACTATACACATTGATTACACTGACCCTCCCTTTGAGTGTAGGCGTCGTATCAATCGCTGTCCCTTCCAGTGTGTCTCCTCGCAAGTTGGGGAAGTACATCGCCACGTCTTTCCTGAAAATTTTTGGGTTGGCGATGAAGGTTTTGCCAGATCGATATTTACGGATGTTCTTGAAATCGCGGAAGTAGTTTGTGCCCCATTTTTCGACGAGGTCGGCGCGCTTGGCGAGGTTGCGCTCTGACAAGGTCATGCCGGAGTAGTCTTTTTTAACTTTGGCGAGGCCGGTGTTTTCGCCAGGTTGCGGAGGATGAGAGAACCCAATGGGGCGGCCGAGGGGTTTGGGAATGAAGGTTTCGTCATCTTTTGGGGAGGGAGCGGGATTGGGTCGGGGTGCGGCAGAGCGGTAGAGAGCGGTTGCGGAGGTGAATTGACGTGTAGGAAGAGTTCTCGGGAGGGGAATGGCGCAGTGGAGACGGCACGGGAATCTCGAGGAGAAGTTGAGGACTGTACGTCCCAGGTGGGAAGGTATTCGTGGTTGTAGCATGGTGCTGTGGGGTACTGGACGTTCGGTGAATAGCTGAGAGGAAGTTACGATGGAGCTCGCTAGAGGTCAAATGTCTTGGCATGTTGCCTGCCACAGATAACATGAGTATCCACCAACATTTCTCTGTTTCACTTTGGTCATTGTCAGCTCTCCAGTTTCTACATTTGGTTCAGATTGTTTAGAACGATTGAACTTCCTCGATCTCGCAAATTTCAACCACCAAAGCTGAATACTTATAGCTATGGTGGGTCGCATGCTGCGAGAACGCGCCGACAATGGATTTTCTCAATTTCAAATTGCTAAAGTGGCCATTTCAAGAGAGCCGGAACTGGTGTGCCTCTAAATGAGTCCCCCAACGAACCGCTAACACACGGTGATGCTCTTGGCAATTTCGTACGATTAGGACCCACCTCGGCCCAGACACTGGGGAAGTCAAGGGTTGATCTACGAGCCCCCTGATTAGGCAAGACCACGCTAGATCTCTGAAAGCACGCTTGGCCAAATAAGGTAAGGGTTACAGATGAGGCTGGCTGGAATCTCGCTTTACCTAGACTTTGCGACCGTAAGTGAGTCAGCTTCTCTTCAGGAACATCGAGGGCTTGGACATAACATCGCGTGTGACATCTTCTAGCTGCTGCTTAGATTGAACCATCATGCCGCGAACGATCGCACCCTTCGATAGGGCCAGTGCTACCACGTTAGGCATCTTCTCCTGCGGGCAAGAAGTGAGAAGCCCTAGTGATCGACTCGGCAAATCCTCTAACCGAGAATCAAATTTCACCAGACAAGCTACTAAGACGCCGTCGTTCTGCCACCCTTCGTGTCATTGATCGACGTAGTCTAGTGACATCCTTCACGTCAATCACGGACAATAGTCGATCTCGCAGAAAAACAAACACACGACCAGGTCGAGACTACCGTCGAGCCATGCTTTGCTGTAGACGAAGCAATTGATTTTTTGCTCGTGATGATGGTACTTCAATCACATAGACGAACATAGTCAATGGAACATCTGCAGGTACTGGGTGAGCATTTCAGCATACTTGGCGATCGGGAACCCCTTTTAGCATTAGCGGCTACTACGCCGATAGTCGAGATGCGCAAGCCGGGGTAGACGACGCTCCACAGATCCCATGCGCCGAAGTGGCTTTTCTCATCCTGTAGGTTTTCACATATAAACTCGTGAGCCTCTTCCTTTTTCCCTTGCCCCTTACCGACCTCAATTGACCGGTCCCCACGCTCGTTCATCTCCAAATTGATACCTCATTAATACAGCTTCTTTAATCTTTAATAATCAATATGCGAGGCCTACTGTCATTGGTACTGGCCCTCCCAGTCATTAGTGCTCTACAGTCGGGCGACTCGGGTCACTGCGGCCCTAAAGGACTGAACTGTCGTGGAAGCTCTTATTCTACTACTCCAGCGACGCACAAAGTGTCTCTCGATGGTTCATGCGGAGGGAAGAAGGGTTACACTTGTATTGGAGCCAAAGACGGTAGCTGCTGCTCTCAGTACGGTTATTGGTACGAGACGGATCGCATATATGTATCTTGACCCCTTGTTGACAGAAGTCAGTGGCAAAACTTCCAAATATTGCGGAACAGGCTGCAACCCATTGTACGGCAAGTGCAATGGCAAGACCCCTCCAAAACCCGTTTCCCATGCCACCACTTCTACGCTGAAGAAGCCGGCTGCATCACCCTACTCTACTCAAAAGGTCTCCGGCAGCGATGCCCGATGCGGAAATACTCAGGGTGCCTCTGGCGGTAAGACTTGCAAAGGCTCCGTATGGGGAAATTGCTGCAGTCGCTGGGGATACTGGTATGCGAGGAACTCTTTTGTATGATTGTTATCATAGCTAACGGATCACAGCGGTAGTGGCGCCGATTACTGCGGGACGGGCTGCCAGTCCAGCTTTGGAGACTGCCGCTCAGCCTCGTCTCCTAGCTCAAAGGCGCTGTCAACTTCAACTCGATGCTCCTCTTCCACGGTCCGTCCTGCTTCCTCGAAGGCAGCATCGACCTCCTCTCGACGTTCTTCTTCCACAGTCCGTCCTTACTCTTCGAAGGCATCATCGACATCCTCTCGGTGTTCCTCTTCCACGGTCCATTCTACATCCTCAAAGGCATCATCAACCTCCTGCCGAACTACTTCTTCGACAGCACATACCTCTCCTGCCGCCTCTTCGAGCGTCGTGACTATGATTTCGATCACCTCAGTCCCCTCTATCTCTATACCTGTGATCAGCCTTCCCACCGAGTCCGCTCTGTCAAGCATCGAGTCGGCTAAGTCAAGCATCGAGTCGGCTAAGTCATCTGAGATCTCAATGATCGTCTCTTCTATTAGCTCAGACTTGAGCCAGATCCTTCCATCCCCTACCTCGAGCGATGTCGTTCCATCCTCCAGTGACGTAGCTTCATCTAGCGCTATAACTTCCAGCAGTTCTGATACTGCGTCTAGCACCGATATTGCGTCTAGTACGGAGGTTGTATCTAGCACTGAGGTTGTGTCTAGCACAGATATCGCGTCCAGCACTGAAATCCCGTCCAGCACGGAGGCTGTGTCTACCACAGAGGTCGCATCTACCACGGAGGTTGCGTCTACCACGGAGGTTGCGTCTACTACAGAGGTTGCGTCTACTACAGAGGTTGCGTCTACCACGGAGGTCGCATCTACCACGGAGGTTGCGTCTACCACAGAGGTTGCGTCTACCACGGAGGTTGCGTCTACCACGGAGGTTGCGTCTACCACAGAGGTCGCATCTACCACAGAGGTTGCATCAAGCACAGAGGTTTCCTCTTCTGAAATTGCCACCCCAACCCCCAGTACCGTTCCACAATCTCAGCCATGTCGCCTGCAAGCAGTTGGGGGACATCTAGGTAAGCAGCTTCATCTCATCCGTTGGAGGGGGCCAGTGTCCCATTTTCGCACGTCAACTTTTTGGTTTGAGTGCCTGCAATCAGTATGCACAACAACCTTGAAATCCTCGCTAACGTTTCGTGCAAAACAGATGGTTACTACCTGCATTGGACCGGCAACAAGTATACCAGTCTCCAGCTCGTTAGCGGTTACGCTAGTGGTGATGACTGGTACCTGACAGACCAAAACCAGCTGTATCACAGCCCAGACGGCTATCTGGCATACGCGGCTACGACATACAACTCATTGATCCTCGTCCTAACGCAGGCTGACCTGAGCTCGGGTCAATTTAGTGACGGCTCACCTCTCGTTTGCTCGTTTGTCGATGGCGCAATAGCCTGCGCTAATGGTGCCAGGAACACCCAGTTCTTGGTGTCGAGAACACAATCGACTATGTTCCTAGGCTCTCCTAGCGATGCGGGCGCTACTCAGGAAATCGTCAGCTTCGTAAGGGTGTGCAGCGCCCCAGTGTAGAGCAGGCCGGGTGCGGCGAGAGCACATCATATCGTGAATAGGTAGTTCAGGGACTTGTAGTCTATTTCAGCACATACCGAAGTCAACCCCAATGTGTTCGTTTCAAGAGGCTAGCTTATACAAATATACAACTTTTCAATAAGTTCTCATAAATCACTGCATCTTCCCTTGTTATCTATATATAGTGTCCGCGCCTTTCAGGTTAACAGAGGAGAGAACCGCTGATATCTTTTTTAGTTTACTATTCTTCAAAACTAGGTACAATCCTTCGATGTTTACTCATACATATATTAGTGCAATATTAGTCTTATAACTAGAATCTATAGGACTAAACTTTTAGAGAATAATAATAAAGTTAAATATATATATTAGGTCACTAGGTGAACAATGTAGAATCAATATGGCAGTTAATGATAGAGTATATTGTATTATAGTAAGTAGACGAATCACCACTAGATTAAGTCGATGCAGCAGATCCCTTTTATCTCCTAGTCATAAGCTAATAGACTCTTCTTAACCTTAGTACTTTAGTTGTCGAGATATGTGGTTCACGTATGCGGAGCGTGGAGTAAGTAATCTAATATTAGCCTCCTCTCGGCGATCGAGGATAAGTAGGACCTCCGACAGCCGATTACCGCCTAATACCTCCCAATAGGGCCGTATTATGACAATATATAAATTTGAACTATGACCTAATGTTAGATAAGCCAATCCCATACTAGCCACGTATCTATGAAAACTTATGATATCTATACTTTCGTCTCTATACTAAAAGAATAACGGTAGCTTATTACCTTACAACCCCTACTAGAATCCTACTAGAACAAATTACCTTACAAGGAAGGTATACACACGGACTACAACAACTGGCGCGAATCGGGTCATAACGCCTGGGGTCTCCAATATGTCGATAAAATCATCCAGACCGACCCGATCAGGAAGGGTCCTAAGGCATCTACTTTTACGTCTAGACCTTGGACTTTCGATGGCTTGAAATTTAATCTACCAGATATTCCATCTTTGGAATTATCCTCGTTCCTCTCTCAGACTGAGACTGATGGACTTCTTGTGCTTAAGGACGGCATTGTTGTTTACGAGTATTACGACCAGACCAACACCCAAACATCTATTCACGCAACGTTTTCGACATTAAAATCTGTCATAGGTCTTCTCTGTGGCATCCTTGTGGAGCAGGGCACATTGGATCGTGAGGTTCTAGTCTCAACATACGTCCCAGAGATTGAAGGATCTGCGTACATAAATGTAACTGTTCGACAGTTGCTAGATATGTGTTTGGGCGTCAACCATGATGACGCATCCCTCGAATACTGTAGTGCCACTGGCTTCTATCCTGTGAAGCTAGGTAAACAATCAATCGATCTACACACTTACATACCCACGATCCGGTCTCCACCTCCTGTGCCTATTGATGGCTTGGACGGGCCACATTACGAATACATCTCCGCTAATGCAGACCTCGCGGGCTGGGTAGTCGAGCGAGCCTCTGGCAAAAGGATTGCAGAAGTCCTCAGCGAATCTATTTGGCAACCGATGGGAGCTGAAAGCGATGCCTATGTTACCATTGATAGCAACGGAAACGCCAGAGCTGCGGCCGGAAATTGCGCCACTGTTCGCGACATGGCTCGTCTTAGTCAAATCATCGTCTAAGGTGGCCGGGGTATTGTCTCTGCGAGTTGGATCAAAGACATCCTTAATAATGGATCTCAGATCGCTTTTAGTGCTGGTCTAGAGGCTAGTGCGTATCAGGGGTTGTTCGACACTGTTGCGTATCGTTCCTTGTGGTTCACGGACAGAGATAGCCAGATAATGATGGCTTCCAGAACCAACGGGCAGCTGCTGCTTCTCGATTGCAAAAATGCCCTTGTGATGGCAAAAACAAGCTCACAGCCCGAGAGAACGGCTACAAGGAAGATTCGCATCAACATAGAAGCGTTCATAGAATTTGGGAGATCTTAGACGTAGAAAATCAAGGAATTCAGCTGGAGAAAAGGCCGACTTGAAAGGGCGACGCTGCCGCTAAGAGTTTATTTCGGAACACGCATGCTAGTAACGTTTGACGGCTATTACTGAAAAGATAGTTGATGGTGGTGCGAATGCAAATTACACCATATAGATGTCATATCCTAGATACCTAAGATCTTCAAATCCCGTTAAAATCCTTCAAGTCCTTTTGTGGGATGTACATTTCACACGCTGCACCTTCATCCTTGCGATTCCATGCCCATTTCTCCGCTGATTCAGACGCTAATTGACCTTTCAGCATTTATACGACGTATTTCCCGATCGTGGGCAAGAACTTCCAGCTGTGGCATGAGCCTCCTCCGGCGATGTACAGTCCCTTGCATGCGGGAAGAGGGCTTATGATCAAGTGGTGATTAGGCGTGACAGCATCCCTGCAAATGTATGAGTGAGGCATCCTTAGTAGATTGAACCATAAGCTATACGTACCAACACATCCGATACGACGTAACTCTTAAACCGGGAGCATTATTGCCGTAGACATGCTCCACCACTTTATCCACACTTTGTCTCAACTCCTTTGGTACATCCTGACTCCATGTCGACTGAGTACTTCGTGCGGGAGGGATGGAGATAGTCTGTCTGGACGCCTCGTGCTGCTGCATGTTCGTGAAGCTAACTTGAAGTTAAACTTCAACCTTCCATCGGCGTTCAGAGAAATGCTCTCACCTGCGGTCTGACTTAGCGGAACGTGTCATCTTAGAGTGAGAGGATGTTAGTACTCACCATGTGTATGAGATATGCCTGGAAAATGAACTGGGGCGTCTCGATACAGAGCCTAATCCTTGTGTTCATATTCGACTATACGTTGCGTCGCCGCAGCCGCCACCATGCGTCCATTCACTTGGATAGCCTTGTTATGAGGCGCGCTGTTAGCGATAAGTGCAGCGGTCCAGGTGCCAGTATAAAGTAGTATGCTCCCAGCTCTTATCTCGTTACCATCAACTGTCTTGATACCGATGCATACTCCTTGATTATCAAAGAGCAATCTTTCAACGGTCGCTTATACGTACTTCATACCAGCGGACAATGCGGCTTCAATGGTTGCCCTTATGGCTGGATCGGCTTCTCCCCAGCCACTGGGAGGATTGTAGTAGGTGTCCTTAATGTCCACCCAGTACGCGTTCTTGAAAACCGGAAATCTTTCCTGCGCCTGATCGGTTGTGAGAATCTCGGCTTCTGGATTGACGCGGATCTTCTTGTAGTTTTCGAAGCTGGGATCGCCCATGCCGATATCCTTGACAAATAACATACTAGTCTCATGGAAGTATCGCTTGTATAGTGGATCTGTGTTCCACTTTTTAAGAACTTCCAGCGCAAGCTGCATGTAGAATATGTCGCCGTAATTAGCACGGATGATCTTATTCAGATCGGACGAGGCTGACGAGGGGTAAGGCACTGGGGAACAGTAGATGAGCGTGATGTTGGCATTAGGATTACTTGCTGTAAGATGCAATTGGTGGAGATCCCGAATACGCCGGCGCCGACAATAATATAGTCTGCCATGTGGTGGTATTGGAGATAAAGAGCCCAGTAAAAAGAGTTTATACTTTGTCAACGCATCCAAGAGCTACTCTTGACACTAGTAAAGGGATTAGAGAAAAATGCCCACACTTATATAAAACTAAAGGATGCTATGGTCAGCTGAGCGACTTCAATCCGGGCTCGCATATATACTATGTGATCGGCCGAGAGGTAAGAGGCCTTCCAAAGCAATTTTCGTTCGGCCAGACTGTGGGTACCACACTGCATGCTGCCGTGCACAGTATGTCATTTCATTAGAGAGAGAAGGGAGAGAAGAGGAGAGAGGACAGATTAATAGAATCATATTACGAGGCTCCTAAGGCCTGTGCGTTTAGCGCACACATGGTCCTCCAAATCCTCCCGCTAGCGGCAAGTGTAACTACGATCCCGTCGTGCACACCCATGCCTCAACGCTGTACTCTAGTTACAACAATGGTAGCCGCCCAATTTCGCTTTCCAAATGACCAAATTCCTGCGAAAGTGAGGAAAATCCGCCTCTCTCATGCACCATCAGAGACAAGGAATAACTCCTCGGGCTGAAATGCTACTGGGCCAGCCGACTTTCTCGACCACTACTAATATTGTGCTTAGGATGTCAGCGCCTAAGACAATCTCCGAGCTAACAGCATGATCGGTAATACATGCCATTCATCCCATATTTGGCATATTCGTGATCAACCCATGCACCGACACCTAATGATCCCCTCTCGACGTCCCTAACCGCTATGCTATTGGTCTTGCGCCTGGTATTGATCTGGGTAGCTTGCTCTCGGCGTGGAGCGATAGCGGCTTGGTGGTTTTCTCCGATCTTAGGCCTTCCTCCGTATTCAATTTGTTCGTATGTTGTTGGCAGTTCTTTGAGCTCGACTTTCCCCGTAATGATCGTTGGCGGTGTACGGTTAACAGCGTGCTGAATGTGAAGATTACGGAGCGGGTATAGGGATAGGGCTGTCACAGGCTGGTGGGAAGAGCTTGTAGTTTGCTGTTGTTCCTCTCTCTTCGCATAATGCGATGCTGATGGGGGGCTGGGTACTGGCCCTTCGCGATGCTTGCTCGCAGACATGGCGAGCGGTGCTTCAGGTGCAAGAGCAACAATTAGACAGGTACTTGTAATGTAGATCAGAATTGCTAAATGCATTGATGTGCACAGAGTTGAAGACCTGTCGGGATATATTTAGAAAAGAGCAATACGAAAAGATGAGGCGAAGTTTGGCAAGAAGCCAGAGGGAAATGAGAGAACTGTACCCCATTTCTAGTAGACGTCTTACAGCCGAGATACCACTTTTTTTTCTAAATTTGTTTTTGCTATTGGAAATTTTTCAGATAGAATTAGTGAGTTGTGTATTGTTGCCCTGCCAACCTACTCCTCTCTATCAAGACACATTTGCTCGTGAAGAAGTGTGGAAATTTCCTTGGTTGGAGATTCAAGTTATTGAGAAGGCTCTAAGTGGCTCATTACCCTCTCAATCGAATGTGGTTATGATACGTGGGTGAGAATGAATGGCACTCTTGTCAAACAGATGCTTTTGTTAGTGATAGTGCGATGTGTAGATGAGAGGTCATCAGCGAAGTACCTTTTGATGATTGACGTCATACAACAAACGGAATCAATACCAAAGTGAATGAATCTAAAATTAACGCCTCAGTCGACGTCAAGCTAGTCTAATATGATTGTACGGCCCTATATAAACCCTCAACGCCCGCCACTCACTGACCCCTCTCCACAACACTCTTTCATTATTCAACCTCAACTCCAGATCCTGGTCCTGAATTCCCCTCCTTCATCAGTCAATCAAACAACTTCTCTCCTAGCACCAACTATAAAATGAAGACCACCATTCTCTTCGTCGCTATCGCAGTCTGCTTCGGCACCTCTGCCGTTGCTTGCCGATGCAAGGACTGGGACGTCTTCTACCCAAGCTACAACTACGACGTCACTAAGAAGTGCTGTCACCAAGTCGGTGGCACGTTCCGTGATGGCGACAAGTACGACTGCGCCGCGGACAGCATGTCCGAGAATTTGAGCGGCTTTCATCGCTGCTGCTATGTCAATGGCGGCTACCGCAACGATTGCCATTTCAACAAGTTCCGCGCTTAAGCGCAGGCTCTAGTAAGAACACTGATGAGACTATGAGTTGAGCGAGAAGTGACTGACGTGCATAGGACACGGTCGAAGAATGAGTACGGAAACGAAAGACCCTGGCTCGATGGCGGTACGCGCCCTTCTTTCTCCTACATTTTCTGACGATCGATATTTTCATTGGACTATGTGCATATTCATGCTGTAGCCTTTTTCCTAAACGGTTATCGGGTATGGAGTTTAGCTTGTGTCTTTTGGGTCATGCGCTTACACGCGGCGGTCAAAACACAGCGATGGGATACAGGAGCAAACAAGTATCGAGGATTCGGGATGAATTCTTCGTTCGGCTAGACTTGGTAATATATCAGTCATAAAAGTGATATCTTCCTTGCCGTGACTGTGAATTTCTACCAGACAGGACATGGATATTCCATGCGCACGTGTTCAATATTTTCACCTCGCCGCAGTGTATCTTTGGGTATGCTCCTGATCGCCATCAAGCATTATGAGAGATTCGACACAATCACATGTGACATGCTATTCATCAGAAATCTCGACTGTGGTGGACACAGGTCCATAACGCTTCAAGTGGACCGTACATATGGAACAGCTCCAATAATAGTAGTCTCTCCCAGTCTTTACTGCTGTTTGGGAGACTAGCGATGGGGTAAGGTATGAGTCGTAGGTAATTATTCATACTATGGATTGTACTGGGTGCGCTACCATAGATAAAGTACTCAACAGCGTAATAATTACGTGCTTTACTGTCCTTGTGAGGGCGGATTGCCCCAAGTCTGACTCGGGCTTCGAGTGAACTGCTTCTTTTGCATAATGTTGGGGAGGGCTGCTGCGCTTTATAACATTGGACTTTTTAAGATGACCTTCGGTGCTGGCAGGACAGGTTACTATATCTTGGGATTATATAGTAACGAATTTCCACGGTTTTACAACGACCCAATCATTCGTGTGCACAAGATTTTAGACTTGTCTTCATTAACAGCCGTGAATCGACTGGTCATATTATGATATACGGCTTCAAGGACGTAACAGCGCAATCCTATCGTTTAGTATTTTGCCATACCTTGTGGGGCCAGGTTCCCATAAGTATGCCGCGGGCGTTAGTATTTCGAATACAAATTTCGCGTGAGCGTCTGTTGTCGATCTACAGATCAGATTTTCGCAATATGGCATAGAAACAAGCACTCGGAATATCACTCTTACTCATCTCGAGTCTCTCTGAGGGTCTCTCGGTGACTCCATCGACACGAGCGGTGCCAGACGCATATATCGATATCCTTCTTGATATCATTTTTTGTGCCAGCGAGCTCATGGATAGAACATAGAAGCCTAGCATCCACATATTTTTTTGTTCTCTCACCTCGCGACTCCCCTACAATAGAAGAAAGGCGGATGGTGACAAACACCGCAAAGATTTTAAGCTTCCTGATCCCTCCATAGAGAATGTGAATCACGGGCTTATGCACTACTCGTGACACGTCCAAACAAACACATCCCGAATATCCTCCCGCGCGAGCGAACAAGTCTCGGCACTGATTTTGAGCCCAACGAGGGTGATGTCGTCCCAAGTTAGAAAACCCCTTTACCAAATCCGACGATAACTTCATGCATTTTTCCTTGAACCCCTGCATGCTCACGAAACCCACTTTATCCAAAGTTCCTTCTCTGCATGCGAGAACCCTTTTTTCTAACTATAAACACCGCCTCGGAGCTCTCTCCGATTCCATTCAACACCTCAGCACCGCCACACACTCTTCCCCCGTACACACTACCCAAAAGAGACTACGCCGCTTCCCCCTGACCTCCTTTCTCAACGGCACGCTTTCGTGCGGAAAAATATTATTCTTACCTCGGTCCCCAACGCCCGCCATCCGAACCCTAAGTGGAGACCTAACATCTCTAATCCATGGTCCTCGTCTCGTAGAAGCCGCAAAAAAAACCGGGCCACTAAACGTGTCTAAGGTGCATAGCGCGCGCCAGACACGTTTAAACATCGATAAAGTTCTTATAAACGCTAGTGTACCATCGATGCCCAGTGACGGGCCATACGTAGCGTACCCACGATTGCCACCAGATGTGCCTCTCGTAGCGTACCAGGCTAAATTCATGTCTAAACGCACCCAAGGAAGTTTTTAACTTGACTTCACGTAACAATTTTCAAGTGGGCGAACCACAGTGCCCAAGCGAATTACAAATCGCCAAATGCAACCACCCCTTCTTCTTGACCCTTGCAGCGATTCATATGATGTAGAATAAGACGGAGGATGCCCTTTTCCTTCCATGAGTCGCGGCGGCCGCTTTCCTAAACGCGCCTATCAACCGTATCCGTATACAAACACCGCGTACACGCACCTCAAACGTCCGCGCCCATCAGAAGTCGATCAATCGCTAGCGCCCGACGCTGGAGCCCACGCTATGTCCCACACGCTACCACACAACAACTCAGACACCACCCCCAGCTCGCGTGCCTGCCCGCGGTTGTCCCGCGTTCGTAACGCGCAGGGGGTTCAGGGGCAATCGACACCACAAAAAGCTCCAAACATTGCGGCACCGAGTACAGCGTAGCGCGGCATGTCTGCAAAGGGAGCGGGTCGTGGTGGAGTGAGTTGTGAGAGTTGTTTGGGAGTTGAAACACGGCTCGGCTCGGAGGTTGGGCGTCTTGGGTGGTAGAGAATGTGGGTGGTCGCGTGGCGAGTGACGGCACGATGCGGGTAGTCTACCAGATGAATTGGAAGTGCACGAGAGGTAGGACGAGAGGCCCATGTGCGCAGACCACGTCGGGAGAAATCGTAGAACGCACCGTCTCCTCACTTAGTAGCTAGATCGACGATCCGAAACTGATCAATAGCAGGCGAGAAATCACAAGATGCGAAGGTAAGACAAGTGTGAGGTGTTCAAACTCAGCAGCCCCATGTCACAACCATGACACACTCGCTGATTCTCTTATTGACGCTCCCCTCCTGATATCCCCACCAGGTCGATCGTCATATACAGCGAACACACAATTCCTCCAATCCCATACTCCTACAATAGAGACACCCATTCGCCCATTCGCCAAGTGCTGTGCCAAATATCCATAATTAACTACTAAAGGAGAGACATTAACGGGGCGAACGTCGTAGAAGTGGCGTTTGCATCCTCGGGACATTACATAACTGATAGTGAAATAACCAACTCCAGATCTTAAGGAGTGTATCGCTTGCATCGTAAAGGTCGGCCCATATAACCAAAATAGAAATAACTGCCCGAAACCCGTATTTTCCCACGCCCGGCGCCGAAGATATGATAGAAAGAGCAACGACATAAAATAGGAAGTATGTAGAGCCGCATTAAAATTAGAAGAATCGGGTAATAACCAGATGCGTAGCGGGTAAGTATATTCGTGTTGAGAACCACGAGAAGTAGTTCTGGCACCTAGCGATAAATAGACGGGTGGATATGTGACGAAGGATGTTCAGCGGGTCGAGGCCCCAATGACATCGGCCTGGTAGTGATGCGAGCGGGTAGCAATGGAGAATCGACAAGAGACGCGTAAAGACAAGCAATAGGCTGGCTGTTACCCCGGGTATATCAAGGAAAAAGAATATCTCCAAACATAAACGCCGGTACTCTCGGACTGTACATCAATTAGGAGCGAAAGTCCCGCGGCCCTTGGTTGGCAAAAATGTAGTTCTTTGCCTGGGGCTCGGTTGTCCGCCGCATGTGTCCATGAACACCGTCCACGGGAGGCGAGTAGTGATGGACCAAAAAGTCTGGCAAAGCCGACACGGGTGGTGCGAACGGTACATTATGTTGAATGCTGCTCAAAGGAAAGTCTTTGAAGTCATCGTAGTTAAAATCATTTGCTCCTCGGAAATCGTTGTAGGTGGGAGCGGCGTACTGCATGTTCGCTTCATCGCCTTGTCCTGGTGCGTCAACTGGAAGTGAAGGCCTCCTGATATGGCTAGGCTTTGGGTGCGCAAGGGTTAGATCAGCGCTCGAATGAAACGCAGCTCTTAACCGAGGAGGTTGCATCAAACTTGTGCGAGGGAATGCCTGTTGCGTAGCTGGTGCCGACTGTGGCGGCGTATCGCGATACAGACCATCGTTGCCGAGTCGTGCTTGATGTAGTTGCGCAGTTTCTAGCGTCCCAGAAGGGGGTGACTCTCCGCTCACGAAAGCTCCTGCTGTGGAATCTAGGGACCAGTTCGCGCTTAAACTTTCAGGACTACTGTGATCAGGCAGTGGTTGATGATTCCTGAAGACTGTATTGCTCTGCCAGTAAGGAAAGCGGGCTGTCTCGTTGGGTGTTTGAGGAGTGAGCGGAGCCAGGCTACCGCCCTGACCAACGGTAGTTACACTGGAAGAGGATAGCGTCCTCTGGAACTTTGGCGAAGAAGCAGCCTCGGAAAAGGTTAGGGACATGGGTGAGTGCTTTGCAGAGCCTGGGTTAGGCTTTTGCACACGACCTGCGTTGGAGATTCCAGATGACCGAATCCTGCGAAGCGTGTGGTCACCATTGTTTCCGGGCGAAGGTATGCTACCGCTGTACGACGCACTTCTCAACGTGTTTTGATTGAGGGCAGTTGGTCGCTTCTGCCGCCGGGCAGCAATACTGGACTGAGTGGGTGACTTGAAACCCTCTGGCGTAGTATTCTGGATGTGAATTGCCTCGATGTTTGAGGCGAGATTGCTTGTAGAAGAATTCCTCCGTGTGTATATATCGTCGCCGAAGTGGGGAACTTCCAGGTCTGACGGTCCAGCACTGACTTTCCGCTCACTCTGGTGTGGCGATGAGAGAACGGCATGCGCAGAGGCGTTTGATTGCTGGTACATGTCAACACGAGAAAACCCTTGGCTCTGAGCGTTTGGTCCCCAGAAACGCAGCGCGGCCTCAGAAGCCGACGCCTGTGGCATGTTGTAGGGGGAATCGAAGACATCCTCGGAATCGTGCACCGGCTTGACATCCGCACTACCATTTTCATCAGTCCAACCAGAGAAGATGGATGTAATAGAAGCGACTGATCCAGCGTTGGGTTCATTAGAAGATTGATTAGTCCCATTCGAATGGGCTCCTGAATAAGGTGAGTCGTCCGCCGACAAATTGCCTCCGACGTCGCTGGGTCCGGGTGCGATAAGAGGCATATATTGCAGATACTCCCGAAAACCGCCAAATTGGTCATCCGATGAATCCGTTACGTCGGGGGTTGTCGTAGCCATTGAGAACTGAACGTCTGATGGTAATCCGTTTGTGGGCTCTGTTTCGTACATGAAATTTGAGTTTTGTTGTTGCATTGAAACAGCATTGTTTTGCATGTACGGTGCTCCAGCTGTAGCAGCCATGATGGAATTCATGACGGCATTGGGATGATACGATGTTGCTCGGTCAGCCTCAGGAATAGAGCGCAGCGAATGATGCATATCGTATTGTGGCTGGAGCATCAGCTGTTGGCCCAGATCCAAATGTGACGGGCCTTCGACGCTTTGGACTGGCAAGCTCGCGGGGCTGATGTCAGCATTTACAGGGTAGAAGCCTGGAGCGAGTGATAGTTGTGGCGGTGCTTGCTGTGGGAACTGTGCCATGGTCACAGGAGCCTGTGGTTGTGGGTACATGCCCATGCTCATCTGGTACTGGTTCATTTGCTTCTTCAAGTCCTGCTTCACCTTTGCTCTTCTATTTTGGAACCAATTCTGCGCGTCGCGTGTTAGCATGATGTGGAAATCTAAGTCACGCCGTACTTACGTTTATCTTGTCTAGAGGCACGCCGAGGTTCTCTGCAAAGCCCTTCTTCGTGCTGGTGCTGGGCTTGTGATGCGCCTGGAAGTGACGCTCGAGTATGTCATGTTGCTCCTTGGTTCTAAACACACATGCCTTGTCAGCGGAGTTCTGCCATCATGGCTTCAACAAGACTTACAGACGCGGCTTCACGTCGGCCGTGTGTGCCGGCTTTGGTGGAGGGCCTGCGGACTGTGTGTTCGTGGGGGGCGCTTGTGAGGAGGACGGACGTTGCGAAGCAGCATCGCTGCTGTTCGCGAAGGGCTGCATGGGAGCGGCGCACGGGGTTCGTTCTCTATGCGCAAAGGGGCAGCGCAAGTGGCAGCAGCGCGCCGGGCGGGCCTTTCGTGCTCTTTAGCAATGGTGGGCGACAGCGGAGTCGATTCTGCGAGTCGGGCGACGCTCGGCAGTGGTGGGCGGGCGAGGAGGGAGGGTCTCGAGGTATTGTGATGGGGTGAGCACGGGGTGCGGGTCGGCGGATAACGACAGCTGGGCTGTGGGATGAGGGCGGGACAGAAACGAGCGACGGTTAGGGCATCACAAAGCGATGCGCGACACACACAATAACGAGAGGAAGCAGCTCGATTAGCGACAGAGCCGGAAAAGCGAGCGTGGTAACGGCAGAGCGAACTGGTCAGGAGTAAAGATGGTGCAGTTCCGGAGGCGTACCGCTTCTTAGTAGCGGGAGGACTGGGTCGCAGCTCGGCCTGATTCGCCCGCCATCCACTGACCTGACTGACCTCCGCTGGCACCCAAGAATAGACCCACGCGCAGCCGTCTAACGCACGCTGGATCGCGGGCTCAGCGCAGCGTTAGCACACGCTCCGGCGGCGTGCGTCTCACGGGTGCTGGTAGCGAATGGCAGCCATGGCCATGGAATGCTCGAGTGACCTTGGATGCCCGTCTCCGCCCGCCTCGCTGAGATGAGATGCATCACGCCGTTCCCTTCTGCCATGCTTTTGCGGCCTCGCGCCTCGCCTCTCGCCTGCGCGCTGCCGCCGAGGCTGCTGGCCTTTAGCGCTCCGGCACGCTCAAGGCCGGGGCGCGCGGAGCGCACAGGGGGATGCTGGCCGGAGGACACGCCTTTATTGGTGTGAAGACAGCGGCGGCGGCTGATCTGCCCACTGCGGGCGACCTTGGCTGGAGTGGAGCTCCTTTCAGTTACGCGAGCCCTCTCTCGCACCGTCGCTGTTGGCATCGTCATCTGTCCAATTTCGGGAGATGCGCACATGGAAGAGACGACAGCAGCTTGGACCCTCCTCGGAGAATAATTCGTCAGAGCAGCTCGCCTGACTGCAACGTTGACGTTGAGGGGTGCAGGCCTCTGGCGAGGGCTATCCATCTGTACCGCCGCTGGGAAGAACGAGGAAGAAGGCTACCGGGCGCTAGTCCACCGGGCCCGACAACTCCCCTTTGTCCCGACCCCTCAAGCGCCGAGCCCAACCCTCACCCTCCTAAACACTGTGTTCGATTGCCTTGTTCTCCAATCACCTGTCTTGACGCCTTTCTCCTGTCTCTCCAGACCTCCATGCACCAGACTTATTCACAGCGTCCCGACGCACAGTTTGTGCTACGTCTGCCTCTTCACCAAGACCTCCCTCTGCACCATCAAGGGGCAGAGTCCTTCTGTGGCTGTGGGGCTTCCCGGAAAGCGGTGCAGACACGGGTGCCATCATTCAACAGCGTACCTTGCAGCCTCCGTTCTACTTTGGCGTCGGTGCAACTCTACAGACTCAAAGCGGTGTTGATCATGTACCACAAAGTCCACAGCTGGCCACTTTGGGCGAACCCATGATCCTAACTTAGCTTTAGAGTCGTTTAGCCATGCGCATCATGCGTCTTGCGCTTGTCGTCGGCACTAGACCAAGCCCGGCCAGCTGAGTGTGGACCGGGGAACTGGTAACACCCTGCAAGGGATGAGCACAGCCTCGTTGCCGTTGCCGACCCCGAGTATTTGCAATTCGCGCAACGGCTTGTGATGGTCGAATTATGCTCGAGACTTTCCTCAATGCTTGAGCATTAAGAAGTAAGATATGTTAGCTGTTACACAAAGATGCCCCCATAGACAGATGACATTTGGCTTTCAAGTCTGCAATGACGTTGGGTCATGCATGTAACCTGTGACAGTTCTAGAAAACGGACCCGGCTTGTGTGGCTCAGACTGCCAGGGCGAAGGTCTCATGCGATGCAACACTCTGTATGTCGATGTAGGATAGCATTCGCATGAAATCAGGAAGAGACGTAATCCAGCGGCGTGGGCGAGTCCGAACCCAGGACATACATGCATGTTTTTGCGTGAGTTGTAGAGAACAGCGGGGCTGCGCATGATAAAAGCACTCGTGAGGAGTTATCTTGCATGTCGCTTGACCCCCGAACTGGGGGTAAGACGCAAAAAACATGGATGAGTAGCCGGAGCAACTCGGTCACCGAGTAAACTTGCTTCTGCCACGCGGACCTCTTGATTCGTAACTGATCGTCGAACATGTAGCTGCGGTAGTCTGACTGGTTACTGTAGCATGAAGAAAAATCCCTGTCTGTTGAGACCCAGGAAACCTTAATTGTATGATTTCGATTCGCTACTCCAAGGGACCGGAATGCAGCAGGATTCTATGGACTTCTATTAAAAGCGAACGTTTAGCTGTAAGATCGTAATGGTGAACGACGCTCGAGAATTTGCGCTGCTGCTCCGCCTCTTCATCATAATCCTATGAGGTCAGAGATCTTCTTTGTTGCGTATCTTAGAGCAACCCAGCCCACAATGCAGTTCGGGATATAATCTATAAAACTGTACAACGAGATGTGGTGATTCAATCTCATCTACCAGACAAGAGCATCTGAGATTTCGAGCTGTGCTTCCCCAGTTGCTTTGTTCCAGGCCTTCAACGTGACCGAACGCATGTCCTGGACGATGAAGTCTGCACCAGCTTCTTTCAGCTGCTGAAGTGTATGAGTTGTGTGTAAAGCTACGACGGTGAAACCCGCGGCCTTTCCTGATTTAATACCAGCGGGCGCGTCTTCGAAAACTATGATAGATAAATCTTTCTTCGGAAGGGCGAGCTTTTCCCGACCCAAAAGGTAGCAGGCGGGATCTGGTTTGCCGTTGTCGACATCTTCAGCAACGACAAGGTTTTTGGGATGCGCTAGTTTCATGACGTCCAGCCAGCCAGTGACTAGAGGCCGTGTACCAGAGGTGACGATACACCAAGGGATAGATTTATTCTCGAGCTCTTCCAGAAAAGCGCGCGAGCCAGGGATTTCGATTGCGTCTGCCCCAAATTCCCTTGGAACTGCGCCTTCCATCTCACCAATATCTATGGCCTGATCAGCATCCATGTGGGAATACCACGCAGAACACATACATTCCCAGTTTGCCAGCTTGGGATCATAAATCTTTAGAACATCAATCGATCTTCGGCCATGCGATGTTGCAAGAATGACTTCGGGGTCGACGCCAATAACTTTTCCTATCCTAATGTTCCTAGTAAGTGTCCGAAGTGTATGAGAGACATATCGGGAAGGCACAGTGCCAATCAACGCAATAGAAGAGCAAGCCTGCCTAAAAGCCTCTGAATTGCTGCAATCTGACTGGTTTAATGACAAGACTGCCCTTACCCGAAACTCAATTCACTCACTTTTGCCAATGCTTGACTATCGCATCCGTAGAGTCTATTATCGTGCCGCTGCATATCGTCAGTCTCGCTGATGTTTGCTATGAAAGCTATCCAAGTTTACTCCATGTCGAATAGCTAACATCATTAGAATAAAAAGTAAACATATAGTATCCATCGCAATGACTCACCATGCCATCACATGTAAGTGTCTGCGCTGAGGCAGAGAAGGAAGGCTTAGAAACTTCGGAAACTGTCATATTGGTAGCTATTTATGCGGTTAGATTGCGTTTGAATCGGTTCGAAGATGATGTATTTGTAGAAGTATTTAAGACGAAAGAGGTCAGATGGTACCTTCAGTAAAAGTGTTAGAGATCTACATTAGGCCTTCCGCATACGGTATACCGTCCGCCCATTACCAAGCCTCAGGGTGTTCGAACTTACACTATTGGATGTCGTTGACTAACACTCGTTCCGAGCGGAAGTGGCGCTGAAGTACCTGGTACTTGGAACGTGTGCGAAGGCTCAAATCGAAGACATGGATGATGTCGGAAAAATGCCTGAGCCTTGTGGACGGTCTGCAGTTTGGCCCCGCTACATCGAGGGGCGCTAGGTATTTCTGCCACGGCTGACCGCCCACGTGATGCGAAATCTTGGCGATTCGAATTTTTGGGTTTTGGTGCAGACTCGATAACACATAACTTCGTCGACGGCATCAACGCAAGTATGAAGATCGGAAGTGAGTAAATCGTACCTCCATGTGTATGTGACACCGCTAAAATTTCTAGAACCCAAATCAAAGCGCGTCCCCGTGCGTCTGCGACACAAAATCGAGAAGGCATCCGCCGCAAAGCAACGGAAAGCGAAGAAGGCAGCGAAGAAGGTAGGGTGGCTGATATAACAGATGCGCTATAGGTGCTAAGCTTTGTAGAATCCAGAATGGCGGTCCAAGACGAAGAAAGACCCTGGAATTCCCAACCTCTTCCCGTACAAAGACAAGATCCTACAAGAGATCGAGGAGAAGCGGCGTTTGAAGGAAGAAGAGAATGCGCGCCGCAGGGAGCTAGCAAAGGAGCAAAGAATCAATGGCGAAGTGTCCATAGATACGCTTGAAGACGACGAAGAGCCGACGGACGAGGACGATATTTTGGACGAGGAGTCTGCAGATGAGGACTCCATGCAGGTGGTGAGTATATTGAGCTCATGCCCGTGACGGTGACTAATTTCCTATAGGATGATTCGAATCCTATGGCTGCTCTTCTAGCCTCAGCGAAAGCTCGCGCAGCGAAATTTGAACAAAAGAAAGCGCACGATCAAGACGCGATGGATGAAGACGACGACGAGGATGATTTTGTGGGCTTCGCAGACGAGAATGATGAAGATTCTATCAACATCAGGAAAGACTCTTCACGAAAGGCGTTTGACAAGGTGTACAAACAAGTCGTGGAAGCTGCCGACGTGGTGCTTTACGTGCTCGATGCTCGAGACCCAGAAGGCACACGATCAAAAGAAGTTGAGCAAGCTGTGATGGCAGCCGACAAAGGAAGCAAACGAATGATCTTCATTCTGAATAAGATTGATCTTGTGCCGCCTCCAGTCCTCCGATCGTGGCTTGTTCACCTGCGACGGTCCTTCCCGACGCTCCCTCTCCGCGCGTCGAAGCCCGCACCAAATGCCAAAACTTTCGATCACAAGGAACTCACCATCAAGGGTACATCAGAGACACTCTTCCGAGCGCTCAAGACCTTTGCCGAGGCTAGGCAACTTAAGCGATCGATTAAAGTTGGCATAATCGGTTACCCCAATGTCGGCAAATCATCAGTTATCAATGCTCTCACGTTGAGACTGGGCGGGAGAACTGGAACATGCCCTGTGGGAGCAGAGGCTGGTGTTACTACAAGCTTGCGTGAAGTCAAGCTGGACAACAAGCTGAAGCTCCTTGACTCTCCTGGAATTGTGTTCCCCAATAGTCCCGAAGGCGGTAAGAATAGTAAGGTAGAAGAGCAGGCGAGACTTATTCTGTTGAATGCGATCCCACCGAAAGAAATCGATGATCCTGTACCAGCCGTGGCTTTACTTTTGAAGAGACTCTCGGCCACGCCAGAGCTCTTTTCAAAGATGATCGATGTGTACGATCTACCACCGCTACATTCCATCGACGGCGATACGACGACAGACTTTTTAGTTCAGGTTGCCAGGAAGCGAGGTCGACTGGGCAAAGGCGGTGTTCCCAATCTTCATAGTGCGGCCCAAACGGTAATCACAGACTGGCGTGATGGACGTATTCAAGGTTGGACCGATCCACCGAAATACAAACCTGCTCTCGCCACAAGTAACAAGACTGCCCCTGCTACGAAAGGAGGTCTTGTTGGTGACCAGAAAGAGATCGTCAAGGAATGGGCTGCGGAATTTAAGCTTGAAGGTCTATGGGGTGAGGAGGGAAACGAGACGGATGCTATGGAGATATAGCTACCTAACGATTTGGACAAAAACGGCGTTATCAAGGGCGATATAGCATCTGATGTGTGAACTGTGTCTTGGGATAGATTCATGATACCAATCCAATAGCTAGGTATTGTCTTGCAATCTACTTAGAAAAATGCACCTACCTGAATTTCCATTCGTTATAATTGCCCTGCTTAAATGGACATTCTTCAAACATCTCTTTCAGTATAAGGGTACGCGAAAAATGCATTTCGGGCTAGTGCAAAGTGAGCGGGTCCCAGCGGGCAGTCTACAGATCAGAGAAATCGTATGAATTTTCAGCGACATCGGAGTCCGGGCTCAGAAAACGTCGTGAGAAGCATTAGGAATAAGTCTTAGTGCTCACGTGTAGAGGCGTTTTGCTGTCCGAGTTCATGTTCGCAACATACCCCACAGCCCCGCTTTGCGGCTTCCGTCGGCTCAACAGCACATGAGCTCACCCTACCTTTGGTACAAATATCTACGCAACGTGTGCGCCAGCACATATTTTCCGTATACTATAGACATTGCCACACTCATCATGGCTTCTTTGAAGAGCATTCAGCCGTTGAGGCCTGCATCCAGGTCTTTGAAGAAGGTGTCTAGCAGCAATGCGAGGAGAGGGGTTGCGACAATTGCGAATTTCAAGGTTCCTACTATCAACAACGAGCCGAATGTGAGTGAAATTGTGTGAGATCAAAGAATTGTAGACACTGACCAAATCTAGCAACACTACGCGAAAGGTTCAGTGGACCGCCAGAAGCTTCAGAATGCGGTGGCAGCTCTGAAGCAGCGCACCCCGCTCGACGTCCCGTTAGCAGTCGGAGGACAGCATGTACGCTCTATGCACCCTCCCAAACCTAAAGTGCATGACTGACTCAAATCAGATCACCAATTCTTCCATCCTCACACAACACAATCCCTCTTCCCACGCCGATGTGGTCGCAAAATACTCCAACGCCAGCACAGCAGATGTCAACAAAGCAATAGACGAAGCTCTAGCAGCCAAACCAGCATGGGAAATTCTGCCTTTCGCCGACCGCGCCGCTGTCTTTCTCAAAGCGGCAGATCTCATTTCAACGAAATACCGATATGAGATCATGGCTGCGACCATGGTAGGACAGGGCAAGAACGCATGGCAAGCCGAGATCGACGCCGCGGCCGAATTGTGTGACTTCTTCAGGTAGGCATGACTATCTCGTACTCACTCACATTTCCGTAGCTGATATTGGCAGGTTCAACGTCAAATACGCCGAGGAAACTTACGGCCACCAGCCTGTGCATAACTCGCCCGGTGTATGGAAGTACGTGTATTCACTCCCAAGACCTCACTTCGGTGCTAATTATACGTCTAGTCGTGTCGAGTACCGTCCTCTCGAGGGCTTCGTCTACGCCATCTCTCCCTTCAACTTCACCGCTATCGGCGGTAACCTCCCCGCAGCGCCCGCCCTCATGGGCAACGTCGTAGTGTGGAAGCCATCACCTGCAGCGATTGCGTCGAACTGGCTTATCTACCAGATCCTCATCGAGGCAGGCTTACCTCCGAACGTCATCCAGTTCGTGCCCGGTGACGCAGTCGAAGTTACCTAAGCCGTGCTGTCACACCGCCAATTCGCAGCTCTGCACTACACTGGTAGCACCGCCGTCTTCCGCTCGTTGTACGGTAAGATCGCAAATGGTGTCGCGGAGGGCAAGTACCAGAGCTACCCTCGCATTGTCGGCGAGACTGGTGGCAAGAACTTCCATCTTGTGCATCCTAGCGCGGACGTCGAGAACGCAGCAATCCAGACCGTGCGCGGCGCATTCGAGTACCAAGGCCAGAAATGTAGCGCCTGCTCACGCCTCTACGTGCCAAAGTCCATCTGGCCGCAATTCAAGGAGAAGCTCGTCGCTGAGACGGAGGCGTTGAAGGTCGGCGAGCCCTCCGACTTCTCCAACTTCATCGGCCCAGTCATCCACGAGGCCAGCTTCAAGAAACTCTCTGGCGTCATAGATGAAGCGAAGAATGATAGCGAGCTCGAGCTCCTCGTTGGCGGGAAGTACGACGGAAGTAAGGGGTACTACATCCACCCTACCATCTACCAAACCTCCAACCCCGACCATCCGCTCCTCTCCCGTGAACTTTTCGGGCCCGTACTGGTCGCACACGTATACGACGATGCTGCTCCCGATTCTTTCGCCGATATTTGTAAGCAGATTGACCAGACGTCTGAGTACGCTCTCACCGGCGCCGTTTTCGCGCACGACAGGGAAACTATCCGCTTCGCCGAGAACGCGTTGAGGAACTCGGCAGGTAACTTCTACGTCAACTGCAAGTGCACTGGTGCTGTTGTTGGACAGCAGCCTTTCGGTGGCTCGCGAGCCAGTGGCACGAACGACAAGGCCGGAAGCGCGACTTTGTTGGCGAGGTTTGTGAATATGAGGTCTGTCAAGGAGGAGTTCCTTCCTACAACGAAAGTGCAGTACCCCAGCAATGAAGTATAAGATAAAATTATGGACGAACTACGATTGTCATGGATGGCGCTGGCGTTTGGGGGAAAGGTTGCATCTTGAATCGAACATGTATTCATCGTCTGTATGCATGAACGCAAAATGATAGCGAAAGCATAATTTGAAAAACTATACTACACCATTGCTTTGCATAGAGTTGATCGAGTTTCGTTTGCCAGCAGAACATATTTGCTAATCGTACATCGAACATAGGTATCTGACGAAAAGCCAAAAAAAAATTGTCGCGCTCTTCTTTTCGACAAAACTACAGCTCGTGTAGGTCATCTCAGTAACCTATTAATCTCTGCATTGCACTACTCAATACCGAGACAGAGCCGACGTGAAAAGCCATTCCAATTTCCTTGGGCGCCTCTAGAGCGACATCTGAACTATGAACATGGTCACGACATACCCAGTCATCGCATAGGAAATTCAGGCATCTTCAGGATATATTTTTGCAAAGTGCTTCTCCCAGATCCACCCTACCGTACATGTGGGATCATCCTCATTCCGCGCTAGCCAAAGCTCGCCTTTCAACCCGATGACTTTGAAGATCTACGCCATATCAGTAAGTTTCTTTTCACACAGTACCAAAACCCCAACTCCGGTACTCACCTCGCCAGGCACGTATTCCAAGTAAGGAAAGCCTCCCTCCCTCTTACTGAAGGAGACATGGAATTCGAAAAGACTAGCCGCGAGGAACAGGATTTCGGCATCTGGGTCCTCACCCTGCTCTGACATGTCATCTTGCGTAGACCCTGTTTCTGCTTCAAAGGCATCCACGTCAGGGAACTCGATATGTGGATAACGCTCCGCCAGCTCTGTCAGACTCAATGTCAACCCCTCGCGTCCAAACCGATAGTGCTCCGCGTTAGATAAATCCGCACTCCACACGGGGAGACAGAGCACCGAGATGACGGATATGTTACCAAGGGAAAGATCAGAAAAAGCGGATAGAGCCAAAGAGGCGCGCTGCGAGCTGCTGATCGAGTAGATGGAGTCGCGGCCTCGCAAGTTGCGATAGACGCGCGATTTGTTTAGGTCTGCTTCGAAGCTACGTTCTGATGGGGGCGCTGGCGGAGAGGAAGGTTCCGCAAGACGTAGGTGTGATGGAGGGGGTAGGGAGGCGTGGTCGGCGGCCAGGGCATCGAGGCGGTGTTTAAGATCAGAGTTGTTGGCTACAACATCCTCGACGAGAGCTATCAGACGGTGCATGGATGACTCTGCTTCTTGCATCGATTCACTATGTTGTTCCATTAGCGGAAGCCCTTTTCTGAATGCGGATACCTCTACACATGCATCCTCCACTGTGTTACTTTAGGACATACTCTGCGGGGCCGGGTCGTACGGAGCCTAGTAATAAGGCATTGCATGCTCTCATTTAGAATCCATAGGTGTATTTGTCGCCTAGAGTAACACGGTGTAGAACCCACCTTGCATAGATGTCCAATTTTCTGTTCACCCTACGTACGTGCGCGGAAACTCACCATTGCAGGATTGTCAACATAAAAACTAGACTTAATTTATGCGCTTGCACGCGCCCCATCAACTCCCCAATATCTCCTTCATTGAAGACCCACTTAACCCTTCTTACCTGTCCATAGCTTACGCACTTGCCCACAACTCTTTCAAGGTCAGAGTACGTTGTCACGCAGGCAGTGAGCGTAGCAACAATGTTGTGTAACGACAGAAGTGGGCGTCTGGCTGCGTTGGCCTTCGATGCACCGATCAGATAGATCTGTAGTTGCTCCAAGGCTGCGCTTATGCTGTTGATCTCATCAAGGATCTGCGAAGCCGACTTGGGTGCGTCACGAGTGCGGACGATGAAATGGTGGAGGACCAGGGCGATGCGCGCGGAGGCTGAGATCAGACCTACGACTGCGGAGCCAATCGATAAAGGGTCGGCCATTGTGAGAACTAGGATAGGGTGGTGTAAGTATGTGGTATGCTTGGGATATGCTAAGGCTCGATGCATTGCATCGAGCAGGCTGAACTACTTGGCGTGGGGGCTGAGCTTTCGGCACATATGCTGCTCGTAGGTAGCTCACTGCAGACACCAAAGGTAAAAGCTGTATGTCGGTATTTGGCAGTCCCATGTCAAAAGACTATAGAGGATCGGTCTATGTAATACGTATCCCAGGATAACTCGGTCTATAATGCATCTCTAGCCTTCTAAAGTACTATGGGGGTGGATTAAGTACACAGTTGCCACTAGGTCTAATTTGCGCGTCGAACAAGAGACGTTGACTGGATCTTGAGGTGCAACAGATCGTAAGTGTTCCGCTAGTCTTATTGCCAAAGCATACCTTGTAGTGGTTTTCTCAAACTTGTTCCAGCCACTATAGTACTGTGTACACTTCGATTGCTCTAGTCGCTTCTTCGGTGGATGAAGTATTTCGCTGATCTCGATGGACACCTCAAGCAACCGTTATCGTCCACGAAACGCCCTGGAATGAAAAGTCTTTGATAGACGGCATGCAGTTGAGTTGGAGAGATTACTGGTCACGGTCGTGATAAGAGTCGTCAATACTTTTCAGTTCCAATAGCCGAGGTACACAGCAATGCTCCACTGTACGATGGGTACAAGAATGATATCGGCCACGCCGTCTCGGGCACCAACCCCATCGACTCAAGCGTCCGTTTCCAGAAAACCCGGTTCCGTGGTGCCATTTTCTGACTCGGAGTCGGAGCACGGTTCGGACCGTGAGTCCTGGCCAGGCTGCAGCAGACGTTTTCCAGAAGACCCGCCAGGCTGCCTCGCCACGACTCGAAATTGGGCAAGGACTATTCCATTATAACGTTATGTCGCGGTGGTGGTAGGAGTTACGCGCGTAAATCCGAGCTTATGAGGTGCGGGTGATGCTTCGTAATGCTCTTTTGCACCATTCCTTTGCAATTGCTGACTCCATATGTAGCGTGTCGGGGCGGAGGGTCGGACGGCCATAACATTTGCGCATACGCGTTACTTATCTTTTCTTCGCCAGCTTGGCTCTCGAACTAGAAGTCTCGACCGGTAATAAAGAAAGATTGACTAGTTAGCCTCGGTAACTCCTCAATAGGCTAGTGTGTGCATTAAAAAGCTTGACGAGGGCGCAGGATCGCCGCTACGTCAACGATCGCGGTAGGAAGCGTGCCGAGGAGCCCCACTTGTATCTCCGGCCATGTGGTGTGATTGGTGACAGGTCATGTTTTTTGGCTGTTCGGCCGAGGTGTTTTGATGGTGTCATTATGTTGAGGGGGCAGCGAGAAGGACGGTTTTGGTCCAGGGGCGATGGGCTTTGATTGATAGTGGTGGTGCAGCCCACTTGGGCTGCTTGGTCTTTTCATGAAGCTTAGGTTGATTCTCAATAATTAAACGTGGTATCCGGCCTGCTGGAACCTTGCTTGTTGATCTCTATTCTCTTTTGTTAGTTTTTTAATACCTCGCCGAGCGATTTCCTCTGAATAGAGTTCGACATGGAGAAACGTCATGTGGACCCTGAGTCGGGCCACGAGGGCATTCCGCATTGGAAGCTCATCCTAGAGCAAGGCGTCGTCACACACGAGATCGCGATCCACGAGTATGATGGTTCGGGCACAGAAGAAGATCCTTATGTCGTTGAATGGATACCAAACGATCCCCGGAATCCGATGACATGGTCCCAGACGAAGAAATGGGTTGGGTGTGTATGCATGGCGTTCGCGACATTGACTGTGTCGTTCTGTTCCTCAGCTTTCAGCGGAGGTAAGTTAGTTGAAAACAGATAGACAGTAGGCTCAGGCTAATGCTGTCCAAGGTGTCCAGCAGATACTCGTAGAGTTCGGTGTATCACAAGAAGTCGTCACGCTCGGAATCTCACTCTTCGTTCTCGGATTTGCCCTCGGTCCACTTCTATGGGCGCCTTTTAGTGAACTGTATGGTCGCCAGATCGTCTTCTTCGGTACTTTCTTGGCCTTTATGGCATTCAATGCGGGCGCTGCTGGCTCCAAGAATATCTGGACGCTGCTTATACTCCGATTCTTCGGCGGTGCTTTCGGATCATCACCGCTTACAAATGCTGGCGGTGTTGTAGCCGATTTGTTTGCAGCGAAAGAGCGTGGTCTGGCGATGAGCATCTTCTCTGTGGCACCTTTCATGGGCCCTGTCCTTGGACCAATCGTCGGCGGCTTCCTTGGAATGACGGAGGGTTGGCGTTGGGTCGAGGGACTTATGGCCATCTTCTCTGGGATCGTCTTTTTCATCGCCATACTATGTGTCCCCGAGACCTACCCTCCAGTTCTTCTCCGCAGACGCGCCCAAACCCTGTCCAAGATGACCGGAAAGGTATATATGTCCAGAACGGACATCGATCAGGGCAAAGTCTCGCTTGGGGAAGCTTTCTCTACTGGACTAAAGCGTCCTTGGATCCTGCTATTCCGCGAGCCGATCGTCTTCTTACTCAGTTTGTATATGGCCATTATCTACGGTACTTTGTATATGTTGTTTGGAGCCTATCCGATTGTCTATCGCCTTGGACGAGGCTGGAATGAGGGCGTCGGCGGTCTTCCTTTCGTTGGCGTCGCCATCGGAATGCTTGCAGCTGTGACGTACACCATCGTGTAAGCAACCCGTGTACGAAGTGGATGTTCTTGGCCAAAAACAAGGCTTTCTCGTTCAGCTAAGATATCCACCAAGTACCAGATCCTCACTTTTTGACTGAAACTGACTCTACGCGCCGGTTTAGGTACGACAATAAGCGTTACTTGAAATGTGTCAAAAACTCTCCGACTGGATTTGCGGCTCCCGAAGATAGACTGCCAACGGCTATTGTTGGAGGCATTGCACTGCCGATTGGACTGTTTTGGTTTGCATGGACGAATTCGCCGTCTCTCCCGTGGGCTGCGAGTGTTGCAGCTGGAATCCCATTTGGGTTCGGGATGGTTCTCATCTTCCTGAGTATCATGAACTACCTTATCGACGCCTACACCATCTTTGCAGCGTCGGTACTCGCGGGTAACGGCATCATTCGTTCGGTCTTTGGTGCTGCGTTCCCTCTGGTGAGTTAAACATCTGGGTGGACATGGAATGATCATATGCTGACACATAAGCAGTTCACTTCCCAGATGTACAGTGGTCTTGGCATTCACTGGGCTTCATCTATCCCTGCCTTCCTTGCTGTGGCCTGTCTTCCTTTCCCCTTCCTCTTTTATAAATATGGCGCGGCGATCCGCAAGAAATGCAAATACGCCGCTCAATCCGAAGCCTTCATGGAGAGAATTCGTGGCCAGGCGGCCGCTCGCCCAGCCAACGCCGAGGAAACGGCCAGCTCACGCACTGCCTCAGTACAAGCCGAAGAAATCGCAGAGCAAGAAGCCATCGACTACTCGTATGAGGATGAGAAGCCGCCGCGATTCGAAGAGATGCGGACGGCGAAGGAGACAAGCGATGGAGGCGCGCTTGAGAAGGTCAGGACGAATAGGAGCACGAGGTCGAAGAGGAGTGTGAGGACGGTGAAAGATGTGGAGTATGATGGTAATCCGTATGAAATCGATCGCGTTAATACGAGGGAGAGCTTCAGACGACCGAGGGCCGAAAGTGCGGCTAGCAAGATAAACCCGACCCTCAGCAAGACGAAGAGTAGGCAGTAAGGGTGGGGCGCGACGAAGTTATCAGGGGGATCGATTTCGAGCGTTCAGCGTTGTTTTGAAAAAGCAATATGGGATAGAAAAGGGCCATACGATACCAAGCGTGTACTAGACACCGCAATAATTTCTATTTGACTGTTAACTCGTTGTTTCCTAAAGCAGGAGTGCTCTCGTGTTGTTGAGAAAACTGCGGCGTAGCAGAGGTACAAAGTAATGTTGCTGTTTTATTTTGGCGCAGCGTATCAGCCGAAGATGTACGGATCGCTCACACAAGGTAATTTTCTTGTATATAGGCTTTCGACTTCTGATCATTCATCTCAGAGTGATGCTTACTGAGAGAGCGCGCCAGCTGCACTAACTGTCTTTCATCTAGCCTGCTGGACCCTGCGTTGAGGGGTTGCAAGGCACCCGTGTCGCGCGGATCATTACAAGCGGCACGTATTATCTACCAACATGGCCAACCTAATCTGTCGCATCTCTTCTTTCCCAATGCCACCGCGACGAGGCATGTTACGATCGTTGTTCTTCCCCGCTTCTCGTATCACCACCTGAGCCATCACCGCTATGGCTCGATTCCGGACACGACACGTCGCCATTTGCGCCGTACTGCTTGTCTTCATTTACTGGTTCCTCCCTGAAGATGAGCTCCCGATACACCGTTCACAACGTGGAATTGTATCGCCGACTACAGGGACAGCCGCCCTGGCACGTTATATGAACGATGCCAAACACATTCCACGCATCGACGCTAGCCAGAGCACCTTCAGCTGGAATACCGTCCAGTTTAAATACCCGCTCGAACTCACGCCGAAGTTACCTCCCCCAGTCACGAAACGCCCACGAATACAGCATCACTTTAGGCCAGACTCGCGCAAGGTCGCTGCCGAACAAGAGAGGAGACGGCTGGAGGTGCTGCGCGTGTTCAGAAAGGCATGGGCGAGTTACAAGAGCAAGGCTTGGATGAAGGATGCGCTCAAGCCGCTGACCGGTGGCTACGTGGATCAATTCAGTGGCTGGGCCGCGACGCTGGTAGATAGCCTGGATACGCTGTGGATGATGGGCTTGAGAGACGACTTCTACGACGCTGTGGAGGCGGTCGCGACGATTGATTTCGGATACAGCACGTCGGGTCGCGTGAACACCTTCGAGACGAACATTAGATACTTGGGAGGATTGATCGCGGCTTATGATCTAAGCGGACACGAGGTGCTGAAAGAGAAGGCAATTGAGGTCGGTGACTTGTTGTATGCGGGCTTCAATACCAAAAATCGTATGCCGGTTGATTTCATCAGTTTTGATGATGCCAAAGCAGGGACCGGATTGGCCGTAGAGGATTCGGTGGTCAGCGCATCGCCCGGAACCATTACTCTGGAATTCAGTAGGTTGAGCCAGATCACAGGCGATAACAAGTACTACGCCGCGGTGTCGCATGTCATGGACATGTTTCATGAGCAACAGAACAAAACAAAGCTACCTGGGATGTGGCCGATGATGGTTTCAATGGCACGCGAAGACGCGATCACGGGGTATCAATTCACTATTGGTGGTAACGCTGATAGTATGTACGAGTACCTCCCCAAGGCCCATGCTCTGCTCGGTTCCTCAGATGCCAGTTCGAAGAAGTACGAGATCATGGCCCGCACTTTCATGGACACAGCTATCAACAACCTCTTCTTCAGACCGATGACCCCAAACCAGGACGACATCCTGATCTCAGGTAATTGCGATGTCCTTGACGATGGGCCACGGCTAGATCCTGAAAGCGAGCATCTTTCTTGCTTTATTGGCGGTCTTTACGCTCTTGGTGGTCGCCTCTTCGACAATAGTACTTATCTAGAAGCCGGAGAAAGGTTGGCACGCGGCTGCATCTACGCCTACAAGTCATTTCCTACTGGGATCATGCCTGAGCGCTACAATATGGTCAAGTGTCCAGGCACTGACCCGAAGAAGCCCTGCAAGTGGGATGAAGAGCTATATGCCGCAGAATGCGCGAAGCGTGAGGAATACCGCGATACCCTACCCAAAGGCTTCACTACTGCCAAAGACCCTCGCTACATCCTCCGCCCCGAAGCTATTGAGAGCGTCTTCATCCTTTGGCGGATCACTGGGAAAGAAGAGTTTAGAGACGCTGCTTGGGACATGTTTCAGGCTATTGTGAAGGAGACGGATACTCCGTATGCCAATGCCGCTATCAATGATGTGAACACTGTTGGGTCGAAGCAGACAGACTACATGGAGAGCTTCTGGCTGGCGGAAACGCTGAAATACTTCTATCTGGTATTTGCGAATCCAGATCTGATCAACCTGGACGACTTTGTACTCAACACCGAGGCACACCCGTTCCGGCTTTCGAAAGTGTAGGATACATCGAGGGTTCATAATTCTAGAGCGTTTGAGCGTTGAGAGCAGCATAGTTTGCTGCATGTATCGCAAGGCGTTGGGTTCCTTGACTTTCACCGCGATCAAGTATATCTGAGATGTTCTCGCACTCCCATGATATCGAGCCGGGCGCAACGGGCTTCGCGATGGGGCTCGTTTCAGCGGACTCGGGCGAGCCTAGCGCTAAAAATATAGCTGGCGGACTGCACGCTGATTGGCTTGTACCTGCATACTTGCGGCGCCCATGCAAAGCTGGGGAAAGCATTGCTTGAAAGGGTCCTGCTTGTATGAGTGCTGCCCGTAGAGCTGGTGTGAACAGCATACGGGTATTATGAAATCTTGTGTATTTCGGCTTTGAGATGTATGTAGTTTCAAACAATTGTTCTGCAAACGTTTCGTTTCGCCTGCTGTGCTCTTGTTTCTAGGTAACGCTTCCACCATCGATCTCGGGTCACAACCATGGACCTCCTTATGGGCTAGAATGTAGATCGGAGAATATGGAGACATGCACATAACTAAATGTCCACGCTCAGATGTTCGACAAACATCGTTGCGCATCCCCGAACGGTTTTCCGTAGACAACGCGCTGCGACAAGGCGGCCATGCGCCACGGACAGGGGCCGGCCGTGTTAGGATCACCGTTTGGCGGACCCCTTCATCTCGCGCCGTCGCTCTCTCCACCCTTTCCCTATCCACTCCACATCCTATTGTACAGTCGTTCTTTCTTCACACGCGTTCCTGTCCCTCATTATTAATTCTTTGTCGCTCTCTAGAATTCTAAACCTGCTTTTGGTTTCGCACGCCGCATACGATCTCCGCCGTCTCCTTACCCGTACATAACCTACCATTCAACGACAACCGAAGATGCGTTTCTCGACTGCAGCTGCTGTCGCTCTTGCGGCGGCGCCCGCCGTTGTCTCTGCCGCGAAGGGAAGCATGGGCTTTGCGCTCGGTACGAAGGAGGCCAACGGTGACTGCAAGACGCAGAGCGACTACGAGGCCGACTTCGACGCCATCAAGGAGGCTTCCGGCGCGACTATTGTCCGTGGCTACGCAGCTGCGGACTGCAACATGACCAAGGCCATCCTGCCTGCTGCCGAGAAGAAGAATTTCAAGGTTGTGCTTGGAATCTGGTAAGCTCCCTTGATCCCATCGCCACGAGAATTTTACCAACATTGTTCGCAGGCCCGACGTTGAAGAATCTTTCAACAACGACCTCAACGCCATCACTGCCGTCGCCGAAAAATACAAAGACACTATCTACGCCGTGACGGTCGGTTCCGAGACCCTCTACCGTGGCAATTTCACAGGCCCCGAGCTCAAGGCCAAGATCGACACTGTCAAGAGCAAGCTGCCCGATAACATCAAGGTCGGCACCGCTGACTCATGGAACAAATTCGATGACGGCACCGCCGACGCGATCCTTGGCTCCGTCGACATCCTCATGATCAACGCGTTTGCGTTCTGGCAGGGCGCGGGCGGTGATAACGCCACGCATGTGTACTTGAACGATATGTTCCAGGCGATCAGCCACATTGAGGAGAAGGTGGGAGGCAGCGACAAGATTGAGATCTGGAACGGTGAGACGGGATGGCCCACTGCTGGTAAGATACTACCCTTCCTTGCCCTTCCTGCGGGTTTCTTATGGGCAATTACTGATGGCTTTCGACAGTTGGCACCGACTACGGCGCAGCCAAGGGCGGCCTCGACAACGCGAAGAACTTCTACAAGAATGGTTTCTGCGCGCTGCTCGACTGGGGCTTCAACGCGTTCTTCTTCGAGGCGTTCGACGAGCCGTGGAAGCCTGCTTCCGTGGGTGACAATGGCAACGCGGCTGATGAGACTACCTGGGGTGCCATGACGTCGGATCGCAAGGCGAAGTACTCGCTCAAGTGCTAGACGGCCGTCGGAGCATAGGGGGTGCTTGTGTATATGTGGGCTCGGGGTTTGATCGCGCATAGTTAGGGAAGGTGGTATGCCTTGTCATTTGAAGGAAATGGCTGGATGTTGAGGACTAGATTACCCATTTGCATATTGGTTTTTATTTATCAGGCTATCTTTTCTGGAGCTCATGCAGACTTCAAATCTCGTGTTTGGTATGTGATCTACGCGCTCGCGGGTGGTCATTTTCCCTTGTGCTCTTTGCTTACCCTATGCTCTCTCCAGGGTTGCATTGAAGGCTACTGGCATGGGCGAACCTGGATAAGGATATCGCCCCTCGTTCCGCAAAACTCTTTGCCGTGAAAAAATACTCACCTTTTGATACGAAGATACAGACGGAATATGTGTGCAGTATCATTGAAATCTGGCTTTTACCTTTCAAGAATCAGTGGCAATGGACACACTGAACAGAGATCCTTTGATGCTCTGCATATTTAGAAGGGCCATGGATACTGCATCGGATGGAGCCCGACGCGCTAGTATCGACAAGCTCGATGGGCCCGTGCAGTGGCGCGAAAGCATGTCAAAGTACCGTTCAAACATCAAATAAAGCCCTCTTTCGCCAACTTTGCTTATTGAGAGATGCTATTGCGAAGTCGAGACTAGTGAATGATGTTACCTGAGAGTAGTTTCCAGAGCTGGTCGATGAGAAGAAACGGTTGGAGTTGACGGTTCGATTTCTCCAGTTGCATCGCGTGCCGTCTGATGCTTCACAGATTCCTTTCCAACAATGCGCAGTTATACTCCTAAGCTTTTCAACTAATCTTCAGTATGCTGAAATATCACCCGTCCGCCAGTAAACGCATCGGCAACCACTCGATCAGCCGTAGCGTAGCGGGAAACCACGTGACCTCAGCACCGTCACAGCGCAGTCTCCTAGAATGGAGGCTTGGTGTTTTTGAATCTCTTGGGAACAACTTGGCAAAGACAGATATTCGATGGATTTCGACACTAACCAGAAAATCCAAATGTTCAAGTTTGCAGGCTCCACAAACGACCAACAAAGAAACACGAGAAATCGTATGGCTCACCATGGTCGAGGAATGTGTAAAGGCAGGACTTTTGACTGCACAACAGGCCGAGGTACTTCAAACAATGCATCGCAGAGGTTCAAGACGTCTAAATCCCGGGCGAAGGCGCCTGTATCGTAGACTCAACGCCATCGTGTACTCTGCAGGGGAGACAAAAGTCCCTGATGACGCTCGACAGGCTGGACCAATGAGTCAACATGAGAACTTTCAGGCCTCTGAGTCTTCAGATCCAAAGGTGCCGCCTAGTATCTCTCTACTTCACATCCCCTCAAGTCCAAAAGGCCAGTCCAGCGCCTCACCGCCTCATCACTCTCCAAGCCAGAAGGCACGGCCCGGAATCTTTCTACTCCCGCTCCTTCGAATTCGGGAGTGTATACGTACTCTTTTGCCAAAACGTCCTTGTGTTCTCTCTTTGATTAAAGGACACTCTCGTGGCCATACTAACACACGTCGCCTCCCGGGGTTTTTCTTGCGACGAGACCTCCTCTTCTTTCATATGGCAAAGGGCACCATAGGTTTTCGTCAGCCAGCCCCGTTATTATATCACGATGCCTTCGAAGTTGCTACCCGCGTGGTCCGAGCTGAGAATTGTAAGTAAAGACTTCGTTACAAAGTGGTTGTGTCTTCTGTTTCGAAAGAATGCATTTCGATTTGCCTAGATTAGATATGGGCAATATATCAGTCCTGTTTTTGTGATTGAAACTGACTTGTGCCCACAAATTAGGTATCGGCTACAAATTCAAAGACAAGATGGTCTGCGTTGAAGCACTTAAGATGTCTGGTAGCAACTTCCCGCTATACTGGCAAGGCACCGTGGCAGATATTGCGCCTAACAACCGGCTTGCTCTACTTGGCGATCGAGCGATGGCCCTGGCCATGTGCAGGTTCTGGTGGTACAGTGGCAAGTCTACGTATGTTCACGCCATGCTTAGCCGAGAAACCGAATCACGCCGTGCTATGGCACGCATAGGCAAGGAGATTGGTCTAGACGAGATCATTTTGATCGTCCATGAGATGCCCAAGCCATCGTCTGACCAGATTGCCGAAGCTTTCGAAGCAATTATAGGCGCTGTTTATCTAGATTCTGGATATGACTTAGAAGCTGTCACGCGGGTGCTCGAGAAACTAGGGCTGGACCGCCACAAACTTTTGCTGGAGCCGGATCAAAATAGACAAGAGATAGGTCAGACGAGCGCGGTTGAGAACGTGCCCAAAAGCCGGGTCGCAGAGGCGCCGAGAGACGAAGAGATAGAAAGATTGGTAGAAGCGCGTGCGACTGAGGCTGCATCTCTGATCGCGAAACTATACAGGGCGTCAGAATCGCCCAGCGTGACGCAAACGAAGGCGAATGTGACTGGCGATGCCAAAGCAGCGAATTTAGGCAAAACGAATGAGATCATGTCAATTACAGAGATCTTGTCTATCACCGAGATCATTCCTACGAAGGAGATCGTGTCGAAGGATGAGCCATTAGGCCCGGCTGAGGTCGCATTTCGACAAGCCTTGCTAAAGAAAAGGTTCTATTTAACAGAAATACGTTCCTTGAGGATCCAGTTGGCCCGAGATCGCGACGCCAAGGTCGTTGAAGGCAAGACAATAATACTAAAAAAGGCGATCCTGCGGTTGAATCGAATTGAAGAGACTTTACCCAAGTTGCAAGAAGCTTTCGAAAAGGAGAAGATAGAGTGGAAGCCTCGAGCCGCAGGGGCTGAAAATGATACTAGGGAGGAGCAAAGGGCAGAGAAGAGCGAGAAGCCTGGAGAAGAGATAAGGCTGGGGAAAGAGGAGGATACGATCGTGGTCAAGAAGCCGAAGGCTTCCAGAAAGCCTAACTCGACGCAAGAGCCTCAAGCTGCTAAGGAGTCCAAGCCTGTTGAAGAACTCAAGTCGGCTGGGCGGCTTGAGCTTGTCGAAGACCCGACATCAGCCGAGGCTATCAGAACAAACAAGGCTGCCGAAGTCCCTAGATCCCTTTGCCAAACACATCCAGCGCCAGAATCTGCAAACAAGAATTTGCCAACCGGAGAAATTCCTAAAGTCGAAAGCGTCGCAGTAGATCCATCTGTGAAAGAACTCGAAGCTCAAGACTCAGATAATGAACTTTCCCAGGCCGACAGGAATTGGTGGGATCAGCCGCCAGTTGAAGAGGTGGTGAAGGGCCTAGATCAGCTCAAAATCATGAAAGGAACCACACCTCGCCACTAGCTAAAAGCCATTTCAAAAGCAGCCTTGAATTGACAAAAAGAAGACGTGGACAGGGATTTGGATCGATTGGTGATGGCGAAATGTCGAAAGAGAGCACATCACTTTATGAATATAGTCTACGGGCTGATGATTGCATTGGTCATCTCAGCTGGTGGAAAGTTTGGTTCATTAGCGTTGTACGATAGCCTGTACAAAACATCATTAGGGCGCCTGATATTTTGTACGGAGTGTAAGAGGGAAAGGAATTTTGTATACTCATAGTCACAGGCCTTTAAATATACATACTGTATCATATGGGAATGATAGGAGACTAGTTCCACGATCATTGATGAGCTTTCCACCATTCGACACACATACTGAACACTTTTTGAATGATTGATCTGTGTAGAAGCCAAGCCATGACGCAATTGAGGAGGAACGTTACCACGAGGACTATAGTGAAGAGTGACCAGGCTAATTTAGGGTTCTTGGGATGGGCAAAATCCATGCTAAATATGGCGGCTGTGAAGAGGAGAGGGAATGCGACGTACTAGGCCGGCATCATCAGTTTAGGATTCTTAGACTTTGCAGTGTTACTGCTGGTAGGCTTACGACGGTCATTTGGGTGAGTGTCCGGATATTCTCGCCCTGAGCTATTGCCGTCTCTGTCTGGCTGAGACTAGATTCTGTTTGGCTGAGGCTGGAGACAGTGTGGAACTAGGTATTAGTGATTAGCTGATACAGTGCATTTATTGCGACACGGCATGTGAACGTCTAACACTAACCAAATACATAGCGATAGAGTAAAAAAGACTTTGCTATACACAGGTCGTGCGGTAGTTTACTTACATTTTCAAGCTTGGATTTGAAACGCCCTCGGTGAGTGAGTAGTAGGCTTCGTAATCTACTGAGCTCTCCTATGCTTCTGAAAATGCTTTCGAGGTGTTTCGGGTATTCTGTCTTGTTGTGCGCATATGTGGTGAAAAACGCAATTTGGTCTTTACGAAAAGCCGCCCATGCGTCTAATATACCGCTGATGGAGTCAACGAAAATCTGTATCGTTTCCAGCACGTCGCTAAGAGTATGTGTATGGGAGTTGCGGTCTTCCCTAAATATACTTCTGATTGTCCTGGACTGACAAGTGTTAATGAGAAGCTACATGGTCTCATACGAAAGAAAAATGGTTATCATCATCACAATTAGCGTCGATGTACTAGTTTGATGAACTTTTTAAGACTATCCTACCTGGGAAAGAACGCGAAAGTGACTCACATATGCTTCCATGCGTTTATTGAACGTTTCGATCAAGGCAGTATACTCTTCAGTAATCTGCTCAAACCGAAGACGCAATTGCCATAACCAATACTCCCTCGGATCAAAGCACGGATTCTTCATCTCACATCCACCTGCGAGTGGAGGATCTACACGTTTTGCGTCTTCACTTGAGCTGAGGTAGTTCAGGAGGTGTTCTTCGGAGCCGAAGTATGTCTCTACGAGAAACAGCTCGGTCCAGAACCATTCATCAGTGCCCCAGCAAAGGGAGGAAATTTGTGCCTCATGGTAGTAGAGTTCTTCGTTGTCATTAGATTCTTTCTGAAGTGGAAGGAGACTCGACTTCCTTAAGCGCCTTTGGGATATCTTTCGCTGGTCTTTAGTAGTCTGATCTAGGGGCCCGGTTCGCATTGCGTAATACGGAATGTGAAATTCTAAAATGAACGCCCATACCTGAAATAGTTAGCTCATAATAACTTACAATGAGCCAGCCTAATCGAAGTGGATTAGTGGCCCATGACGAAGGTAGCAATCCGACAGCGGCCAGGCATGCTAATAGGCAACAGTCATCAATGACTTGTGCTACCGTTATAATATCCACGTACAGTAAGTACAGAGAACATGGTATCTCGCGTCAGGTATCGATGCAAGAAATCTCTGATAGGAATGGCAGATCGTTTCGCGGTTGCAGAAGCCAAAGCAAGTGCACCGGCAGAGGTGAGATTTGGGATGAATCTACAAACGTCAACATAAAGAAGTGATTCAGAGAAGAGTCTACTAACATCACTCGTCTCTCTGCCTTAAGCGTCCTTCTCTGTTGAATCCAGCTTCGCATTAGCTCGTATACATCCGTTCAATTCTATCAACTAACCTCTTGATGGAGCCTTTGATACAGTTCCCGTATAGTCAGATTGCTGGCGAAAACAGCGCCATCATCACAGGTTGACACTATCAGTTTCAGGCACCGTGCATGGTCATGACGGTCGTCCAGCAATGCGATATCTGTTGAAACACTCGAGCGCTGTATGTCTGATTCTATAGACTGATTTGGACTAGTTCGTGACTGGTTCGTGAAAGTGACTTCTCTAAGAAACTCTCTTAGTAAATGCCGCTTTCGTGGTATTTGGCGTAGCAGTCCGCTATATCCATGCGACAGAAATTGCTCAATAACTTGCGGAGTGGTCATCTGTTGAGAGGGACACAACCGAGCTCGATCCTCAGCCTTGTATTTTGACTCATCTCTATGAGTGAACTTGTCCCATGGGCCAATAGTACGATGTATATGCGAACTGTGTATTTCCAACGCCATTCGTTTCGGTTTGCAAGTCAATAGGGTGGCTGTCTTGAGAGGCAGTATACAGTGAAGGTGCCCCACAGCATTGTAGAGGAGGAACCATGTCTCTCGCTTGATTTTCCTAAAAGAATTGTGAGGCTGAGAAGAGAGAAATGTATTATAGGTTCCTAGGTAAAGTCGGTGAAGAGGACAGCCTGAAGATCGAGTGCCTCTCGGTCCAGTAGATCTTATTGGTTCGTTTAAATTTGAGCTCGGCAATCACTTTGTTGGGCCTACTCTATCGTGTCGGGCATAAGCGTCGGACGCAGGTGACCGCGCAACTTCTTTTCACCCACGAGCGTTAGGCCTACCTAGTCCAGATCTGATAGGTACCTGGGTACGATGAATATGAGGTATAGAATCTGTTACAATACGTACCTATGCGTTTGATCCTTCCACCACGTTACTGAGCGTCTGGCGCTTTCAGGCAACTGTAGTCGGCTTCTAACTAGATATTTAGGAAGTGGCATCACCGGCATGCACCGTCCAAAACACACACCTGTGCAAAGAAGGCCAATATCTACATTAGCAATCAAGCAACAGCGAATGCCTCATTTAACGTTTCCTATTCAACACCACCAAGGTACCTCAAGTTTGGATGGGGTAAGCTGGACACCATGAAGACATCGGCAGTTGTTGACATTACTAGTTCCCCTGTCAAGACCCGTCGTTGTCTGGTATTGTGTATGGAAACAAACTCCTCTACCAAAGCAACACTAAATCTTCTAGGGGAATTGCGGTGATGGTCCCCATGGCGATCATATGTCAGGCTGCCCCATGTGTGGCCACGTAAAAGACGGGTGCTGCACGACTACGACAGCGCGATGAGACTTCTGAGATGGGAACGTATCATGCCAGCGAATTATTTGCATGTTCCGCAAGTCCATAATCAAGTCTGCATATACACTTTGTTCATTTGTAGGTGCTTAAGATATTCTACTAAGCCACTAAACTGAAAACTAATAGACTATGAAAAGTGATTGTACCAAAGCATAGTCCATTCAGTAGTCATGGCAATTAAGCCGACTACCAGATTTAAGCTAAGTTTACTTTATTCTTATTGTGCATATCAGTCTGAATCGTCATCAATTCACTTCCACTCTATGCATTCTATCGCATCAAGAGATGGCGTATGCGGGTTGTCACATGTACAAGGTGATCACAGTGGTGATATAGTGCGCAAAAAGTGGTAAACATGTACTCGATGCATAGACATCCTTGACTAAACCTTTTGATTTTCTAAACAGATCCCATAAGCTACTAATACCAAATTGAGCCGAAAAACCCCGTTCAAAGGCAGATGTAATCGTTCTTTCGCTCCTGATACTAAATCACAGACTGCCACGCCCTCTAAATCCGGGTAATGTGCCAAGAAATAAACCACTTCTACGCTGAATCGTCACATATTACGCGTGCATGCTCGAACCCCTTTGACTTTTTTCCTACAGCTATCAAGGCTTTGAAGATATTTATTATTCCAGAAAGCGATCATGTAAGCTCCTCATGATATAGAAAAACCCCTATCAAATTTTCTCCTATCAGGACTTTCCTGAGGTCAGTATCTTTCATGGATGCCTAGTGCTTAATGATTATCTGCAAAACAGTGTCCTGACCACACAGACTTAGTTCCAGGGTCGTGATACTATTCAGGTGAACATTAAAAAAAGTTTATAACTTCAAATCACTTATCGACATTGTCTACAATCTTGACCGCCCCTTAAAAGTCCGGTGCAGACGTTTACGCAGACATCAATCATGAACTTGCGTATGAAGTTCTCCAGAATTTGGAGCTGGAGCAGGTTCATTTCTGCTGAGAAAGGGGTCATGTCGACACCAATGTGTCATGTGTGCGTGAAACGGTCGTTGGTAAAGGAGTAGCACTTGGTACGCTTTCAAAACCAACACGCTTCTCTCCTACGCCATCGTTCCAGGAGTCTTTGACGCAAAGAGGTACCGAGCATAATGTTACTGAGCCGAACGTAAACAAAAGTTGAGTCATCCTGAAGACTACCACAAAAGAGTTGTATATAAAAAGCTAGCCCGGCGTTATACAAAGTAGTAAAGCTAATCAATAATCCTTCGTTCAGACAGAGCTAAATAAAGTAAAATTGGTATACTGGTGTTGAATATGCAAAGGCGTACTTAAAATATATATACACTAAGGTCGATATGCCTCAAAAGACCCTAAGTCTCTTATACACATGCGAGTTTTCAGCGCTCCCTTAGCCGTGAGGCAAAGTTAAGCTTAAGTGAACAGAAATAGCAGATTTGTAGCTATTATACTGGGATACATTCTAAGAATCTAAACCACCGCTAGCCTTTTTGAAAATGGTATAACAGCAGGATGTATATTACGATTGATGAGAAAATGAGTCCTTGCTCCTCTTATGATATGATTCCTTGATCAATCTACATATCATTTTACTCCATTTTACTAATTCAAATATTAAATCATTCTAAACTTCTCTATGGCTTCGGAAATCAATATAAGGTCTTAAAACTGTGTTGAAAATTAGGTTGCAAATGCAATTAAATGGTTGGTGGATGGAGCGACTAAGCCCCGCAATGTTCGGCGCTGCTGCCTACGCCTAGTCTCAGCAACATCTACACCAGTATCACACTTCTGGATAGTTTCCCATTCATATTCAATCGAACATCGCTTACAAGAGCCTCGGTTTCAAGCCGCCAGTCATGGGGTTTGGATTCGAATACCAAAAACTAGTCCGTTCCAGTCGAGAAATAAGACTCCTCGAACTGCTCCCGAGGAATCGTCATCAGTTCAGCAAATATCGACCAGTATGCCGAATGTTCCATATCAGCCTTGATTTAAACCTGCCTTTCTTGGCTTTGTCGTACGTTTGGGGAGATCCAAATGATAGAAGAACCATATTGGTGGACAAACGTCCTTTTCGGGTCACGCGCAACCTATTCGACGCAATGATGGGACTTAGACGTACAGAGAGTATGATCATATGGATTGATGCAATTTGTATCAATCAAGGGGACGATGAAGAGAAAGGATGGCAAGTCGGGCTAATGGGCGATATTTATCGACAGGCATTCATGGTCCTTGCCTGGCTAGGACCATCGGCCGACAATAGTGATACACTATTTGACTATCTAAATATATTGGGAGAAAGAGCAGAATTTTGCGGCCTCCACAATGGCCTCCAGGAGTGCATAAAAATTTGGCAGGCGATGACAACGACCCCTTCATATATGAATCACCCTGAGGAGGTCGTCGTGCAGCATTCACTTGATGGAAGAAAATTATTAGTGCCTAAGTATGCCTTAGAGCACCTTTTGCATTCCATCAGCGGTTGGAAGTCTCAGGATCAATTGATTCCTATCTCCGACCTGAATCTCCTTCTACGACGGGCATGGTGGGGACGAGTTTGGGTTTTGCAGGAAATTACCCTTCCAGACCGTGCCTTTTTCATCTGTGGAGCCAAGCAGATTTCTCGCCGTAGATTTAGAGCTGCTTTCAACGCGTACTCTGCTCTATGGAACACACTGGCATTAAAAATGCAACAACAGCAATCTTTGACATCTTATCAAGCGGAGGTCTTTTTTATGGCAACACATAGGGCCCAAATCATGCTTTCAATGTCAGACATACATCAGATGGGTAAATTCTCGTTAGTAGCATTACTTCGCGCAACTTGCGTAGGAGGGGTGCATCATCTTCACGAGGATGGCTACCAGCATCTAGAGTCAACCAATCTACGAGATAAGATCTTTGCTCTTCTGGGTATTGCAAAGGATCAAAAAGAGATGGAGGCATTTGGTCTCTTTCCGGACTATACAAAATCCAAAGAGGAAGTTTACATGACGACTATGGCTGCTCTACTACGCCAAGGCCATATCTCGATGTTGTCGTTCTGTCGTATCTCTAGAACGTCGGGAGATCTACCCTCATGGGTGCCAGACTGGTCTGTACCTATGGTAGACACCTTACAAGATGTGAAGCCGGACCACCTTACCCTCTACCCCGAATTTAATGCATCTGGGTCGAGCTCTCGATGCCACATCATCAAGCCAAAACAATGTCAACAGCTTGACAGGATTACTATTATGACCAACATTCATGATAAAGTCCATCAAGTCAGAGATGTTCCCAGGGTGCCCATGACCGGAACATGTCTATCACCATTCGGTTGGCTATATGAAATCCTGCGGCTTACATACGATGCCAGCAACACCTACGGGCATTTCAAAGAGCGTTTGCAGGCAGTGGTCAGGGCTTCGCATGCCGCTACTGGATATGGAGAAGATGCAATTCTTACAAAAGTTGATCGGTTCTCTGAATCTTTACTTATTCTCAAAAGTGGAATCTCTAATATTACACGAGAGGATATAAAACTAGATCTTCAGAGCTTTCTAGCTAGTAAAGAGGGACAACACAGATTCAAGAGTAAACACAGAGATCCACGCAAACTTATTAATGACTTCATGAGGATTACCCCAATGCGATCACCATTCGTCACTCAGAAGGGTCACCTTGGTCTGAGTTCTCAATATGTCAGAGCAGGTGACGTCGTTGCCTTGATCAGCGGGGCACAGGTTCCGTTCATCCTTCGAAGGCGCAATGGGGGGAAATATATGGTTGTTAGTGAAGCGTATGTCGACGGGATTATGAATGGAGAAGCGGCAGAAGATGGAGATTGGGGATATATCGAACTCACATAGCGGTACTGATCTACAACACCAATGGTTTTCGCTGAAAAGGCTAAGCTATTTTTCCATAGTGAATAATGTTATTTTAACTTTGACTGTCAAATCACAGCTCTTTTTTTGACAAAGAAAATTTTGAAGGTGGACTAAAAGGGACTTGTGAGTGCCAAAGAAGGAAAATATTACGACTAGGCAGGTAGGAAAGAGAACAAGCTCATGTATTGTGGTGCCATTTTCCAGGTAGATGTTAAGCTGCGACAAATTAAGTAACCTCTAGTCATATGTGACTCTTACCAACCCCGCTAGCTCAAAGCTACGGGTGGTATTGCATTAGTGATCAACGAATGTTAGTTCTAGGATGCGAAGAGACGCCTATGAAGCTTTTAGAATCTATCAGACGAAGGAACGGAAGGTACTGCGCGACAAAATCGCTCATATGATTTGGTATGTTGCTGTCAACCAATAAACAACGCTAAGAACGCCTTGATCAAATGCAAATATTCAAGATCCATCACCACTTGAGCGTACATCCACTCTTCTTCTGCTCGCCCTCTCTACGGGTCTCAAGCCTCTTAACATTACTACTCAGCCCAACGACGGGCGCCGCACCTCTCCTCTCGCGCAGACTCCGCACCTTCGCGCCACCTACTGGAACAGGGTCCGTAGGAGCCATGCGATGTGTGCACTGCGCGCTCTGCCCCGGCTTGAACAAGTTATTCCCCTGGCCCGCATCAATCGCCTCGCTGATAAGCGTGTAGTACTGGTGCGAGATCTGCTCATACGCAGGCTCGATAGCGCCAAAGCCGCCTGGATAGTTCTCGTTGAAAACAGAAACCACGGTATTCTGCGCCACGTCTTCTATGGCGTTTGTTTGAGCATAAGTATCAGGAACGTGGGAGTCCTGGTTGTAATTGTCCCACCAGCGGTCGGAGGATGACATTGGGGCATCGGCATAGGCACCGCTAAGGTCAAGGGAGTGGCCGGTCTCGTGAACAATGACGGGCATCATATCATCCTTGGGGTCGAGGAAGGTGACGGTGCCATCGAATTCGAAAGCCCAGCCTCCATCGGAAGGAACGTCGACTACGTGGCGAATCCATTGACGCATCTGGACTGGAAGTTTGCCAAACTGGCGCGCCATGGAGTCAATTGTGATGGGTGACTGCTTGTGATGACAAAAAACCCAAGGGTCGCCGCACTAAATTACACGTCAGTATTTCATCTTCGACCATTGCTCGAGCGCAAACTCACATCATCATATAGGACATTGTAGATGTCGAAATCGGCCGGGTTGTAGTTAACAGTATCGTAGACTTGACCTGTAGCAACCTTGTTGCAGTCGTCAGGAATGGTACCAGCTGCTTGAAGGTCATATTTGAAGTTAGTTTCGGGGAGATTGTCGATGAGACCCTGCTTGAGATAGTCGAGATTGTCGTGCAGAGTTGGCTTGTCCAATTTAGCGCCGGCATCGTGTTGAGCGGAAACAAGTGCCGCAGCGGCAAGCGTAGAAGCGAATGTGTTTAAGAAACCCATATTGATTTTGAAGTAAATGACTCAAAGAAACAAAGGTGGGTAGCGCACAAAAGAGAAGGATATGCGAACTCTAATATTTAAGTGTAGATTGAGAGTATGAAGGATTCTAGCATCGCCACATATACCACCTTCTATACATCATAATTTACGGCGTCCAAATAGTGAGATGCCTACAAAGCCTTCCGGGTCCGAGCATTCCTTACCGATGGCTTCGGAAGGCCTGGGCAAATCAGGCATCCGGGCTACATCAAAGTTTCGTTCCTTACGTACTAAAAGCTCGTATATTGGGCGTTTTGTCCTCTCCTTCCGGACTCTCCCTAGTGGCATCGAGAGCTTTGAAACACCTGAAACATGAAACATCCGTGCAGATCGTATTTACCATGGTGGAGGCGTCAGGCTTCAGTGACTTGGGGCGGGCAAATGACGACTAGATAGAATTATTATATTGACTCTCAGCCTTGTTAGAGGTGAGTCCTGTCTCAGTGCTTCGCCCTGGGATCAACAACTTCTCTTAGAAACGTCTATTTACCGTACGAAAGTCGACCTAACGCTAAGTCTAATGCGGTAACCCCAAACACCAATGTGAAGTCCGATCCAGAGAAAGCACCTACAATGTGGACTTCTAGCCCTCGTCATTAATTACATAGTAGCTAATGGTGCTACGGATCTGATCTGCTTGTAGGTAATGTTGCAGGCTGAGGCGGAGATTTGCGTAGGGTGTACGGGTGCGCTACGGGAAAGAAGGCGATATCCAACCCCACGACTAAGACTGAATTAAGCTTCAAGCTTATTCTTAATCTTGTTCGTACCAATTATACACTTTAGCATAATATTGGCGCCACTGTGGCGGCTGAGATCTCACCGGGGTGGCGGCCTAGTGCTTAGCCCGCATTGTGGAGACTGGCATAGCCCACTCGCCTAATATGCGGAATGGTGAATGACTCTGTGCCTCGCCCCATCAATCTCAAATAACAAGACGATATGATCTAAGGGCTTATTATTTCGAAGTTCGTCGCGCTCTCCATTTGACAGATACGCAAACGCAATCTTCAAACCATGTCATTCACAACGTTCCTCGCTGATACCTGCAACTGTCATTTCTTCCTGGTTTGTGATTTCGTATTTTGAGTCTCGATCAGCCGAGTGCTTACTTCAATAATACATCTGTTCCCATATGTCACACCGATTACAATTCCAATTTCATGGTCTTTATCTAAACAATCATCGGCTCTACGCCTTAGACTACTACTTCACCTCCAATAATCGTCCATACGAAGTGATCATCGCCGACCGTTGCAAAGCGGCTAGACAAATTTCGGCTTCACAGCTAACATCTCCTCGCCTGGAAGCTTAGGAATCCCCAAGAAATCTCTTCCGATCAACAAATCCCCACAACAGCCATCGTGGTAGTCATGTCCCTCTAGAATATCTGAATCAATGTCCTCCACGAGATTGCGAAATTTACGCAGCTGCCGGTGAATTACACCACGATAAGCCGTCGCAGCTCAATGACATGTCTTTGTCGAAATCATCTTTGGACAGCGATATAGTATGCCGATCGAAGATACCCTGGCACCGAAGCCTTAGTAGCTGTAGATCCTTGCTACAAGACGTGGCAGTGAGCCTATGCAATGCTCGAAACAACTCATTGAGACCAACCCGGTTCTTTGCCATCCAACCAGCGAATTCCAACCCAGGGCTATAGGCGTAGGTGACTTCCCGGAGATTCGAGCAATTAGCGGTAATGATTGCAAGAGTATCGCAAATGTGCTTCTGCATGACTTTTCTGCACTCCATGAATGGTCCTCCGTGGAAATGAAAGTCGGGTGCAATGTCAATTACAGTCAGGTATGACATCGTAGATGGGAAGATGAGCATTGTACTAGAAATGCGATGGTTAGGTCGAGGCTCTCGAGGGTAACAGCGGTCGGACGTAGTTACATACCAGCTCTCGATCTTATATTCATGTGTCCCCAACACATAATGAGCACTTGCTGAGCGTGTATTCTGCAGGCATTCTTCATCCGATTGCTGTCCTGGGCACATATGAGTCGGATCGATAGCCAAGTGGTAATAGATGGCAACTTTAATGGCATCAAAGATCAAAGACATCAGTTCATCGCGCAAGGCCTTATTGACACAGAGCATCTGATGAACAATACCCAACATCTCGTTCTAAGTCTGGTTAGAAATAATCTTGTCTAAATTTGATGCTCGAGTCGTGAAAGTACTTACGTATCGATCTGGAAAAGAGGCCTCAATGCGTTGAGGAATCGCTCTCAGGGTGCTGTCGGAGTCCTCTGCACACAGGAACTCGACGCTCTGGAGTTTATGCTTGAATTCGGTGTCTTTGTTGATAAGAAAACCTCTACCACGCTTTGGGAACGATTCATGCATCAATTTCATATTCTGACCTTCGATCCAGACATATCCTGCCACAGGAAATCCTAGATAGGAATAGACTTGTTGTCGAATCTCGCGAGGTAGACGCTCGAACGTACTTAGCTGCGCCATGATGCGTGACTGTATGATGACTCTCCAGAGATAAGATATTCACCTCAGTTGAGGCCTCAGTAGAGAAAATATGCAACTGGGAAGGGAGTTGCACAAGTGTGCCGACAATTTTCATATCCAAGAAGTCTCGAGTGCACAGACCTTGAAACATACAACCACGTGTGGTCCCGATCGAGGTGACGGTGAAGGCGTTCGAAGGAATATGTCTTGCTGGTTTACAACAGCACTAAGCTGCCCTCACTATAACGTCTCATTCGGAGAGATTTACCATACTTGTAATGATTATATTCATATTAAGAAGGACCTGATTTAAAGTTACCAGCAGACTAATCATCCATGCGTGTCCATTTACCAGCATCTTGGAAGCAATTCCCCGGGTAGAGGCTCTCAAAACTCTACGGCTGAATTTATAAGAATTCAGTAGAAGAGTCATATATGGTAGAACTAATGTTTACTATTACGTCTCGTATGATCGAGTCTTCCTTCCACTATTCGCATACCTAGCCTTATTAGAAAATGGCTACACGATTATTCTTAGCCGTGGTGCACAATCTAATAATCTAACAAGCTTAGTAAAAATATAATCCCTTTACTATCGTTCCCTTTTGATATGCCTTCAAAGTTTAAATAGTAGAAGGTGTTAAGTACTATCTTTTTTGTGTACTATCTTCTAAAATACATATAGTCCTTGACTACTAGGACATGTGTATAAATTTTTTTATATATAGAATGACTTATATAGAGCACCTTAATAGATGTCCTACTTAACTAACGCCTAAATTAACCTGGGAAAGCCTATCCACCGGGCATAGCAGAACAACTAACAGGCGAGCAATCGGTGAAGCGAATCCAGTATAATAGACTTACAGATTCCTACTCTGGGAGCTAGGCATATACTATAATCTATTGGCATCCGAGCTATTAGCGGGTATTCTCAATCAGTACTATTTGAAATCAGGTCGCAGCAGGCCAATAGTAGAGAGGCGCAGCCAACTGAGCATAGCTTAACTCCAGCGTATGGACACTCAACACCGAGATGCTGATAGGACAAGTCTTCCTCTTTCTAGAAAACTGAGAATCTGTTTTCGATAATCAAAAATCAAAAATTGAAACCGTAAAGTTTGTCAGAGCAACTCGGCTGGGAAGCATCGAGACCTGGGATCGAGGTGACTAATCACTAAACCAAGTATATAAACCTCACTCTGAACCTGGCTGTAAAGACCGGTTGTCCAACTCATTTTTATCCGTATTCCATCCGATCATCTGGCGGCAGCAACGTCTTGGTCCTGTCGTCTGCATCGAGTGCCAACTCCACGTGCTCACTGTCATTCGTGGAGACTCGGATCCTAGTATTTTGACCGAAGACTCTGGTCGTGAAGATTCCTGTCGCCGTGTTTTTGAGCGCTTTTGGAGACGGAAGTGATTGCATCGCAAGGGCCAGAAGCTCTGGAAAAGAATCCCAGCATGCCGAACTGCGCCTTGTCTTCAACATTAAGATGGTATGGCCAGTCGCAATGACGAGGTGAGCGAAGACCACGACCAGGGCCATATAGTCCGTTACGGAATTCAACTTAAACGCGTAGCCAGTAACTTCTTGGTTCATTCGTATTGCTGTGTGTGAATTTAGAGATCCGAATGATTCGTCAAATGCTCCATCGCCTGTGAGAATAGCCATCACCCAATTTGGTCTACGAGTTACTTTGGCTTCCGCGGTCCGCCAGCTTCCCGCCCTGGCTAAAGCGTCAGCAAACACAGCTGCGATCATCTGCTCGGTCCTGGGTAGCCCAGGTTCGGAGATCCATTCCTGATTCCAATTGAATGATTCTATCAGACTCTTTGTTTCTGTTGCATTGTAGGTCTGGAAGTTCGATGGTATCGCAAAAGCGCCCGGGAACATGACAGCGTCGAAGAGGTCCTCTGAGATTCTTATGCGGCGCCATTGATTATCAGGCTTCACCCGGAACATGTCATTATGAAAATTGTCATCCGTTGTGCGATGCATCATGGAATTTATTGCTGGTTGTATAGCCGTGGTATATTGGTAAAACACTTTGCCTTTCGCCCACTGAGCATCCACCACACAGCCGGATACATTTCGCGAGCTATTACTCGTCCAGGGATATTCTATGATGGCACCAGTCGTAGAGTTTGTCCAGGATTGGCCCGAAAGGTCTGCTCGATGAATTCTTGTATGTTGGGACCAAGACATACTGTTCAAGGTGCTGTTGCTAATGTCCATAGCGCGCAACGCTTTCATATAACCATGCTCTTTAGTTAAAGAGCCATGATGAGGATTAACGGCAAATGCAGGCTCGAAGTCTGGTACCCACGGTAAGTTTAATTCGTGTTGGCTGGTGTTAAGAGGTTGAGGTGAACTACAGACAACTCGTACCGCAGGAACTGAGGTCTCAATGATAGATTTCATTGTGCGGTAATATCTGTAACGAGACACTGGGGGATCATTATGGGTGATTGTGTGGGCGGCGTCTACCCATGTATCTCCTAAAGTTCTAGCTACCCAAGATGACGGGCCATGCACGGCAATGGCAGATGACTCAAGCGCTAAAGTGTCTCGAATCGACGAAGTCATTGTGTATGGGTCTACCTGGCCGGATGGGCTGTATATCAGGATACCTTGACCAGATCCCAATACTTGCATGGGTGAGTATGTTGAGTCCTTCGTGCTTGAGGAATAGAGGTGATAAGCTCCTGAGTTGAATCGATGTAGAAGAGCCAAATACCCTCCTGCTGGACAGAGAGCATTATTGAAGGCGTTGCTGTCCGCACAATTGGCGATGGACTTGTTGACGTTCGCAGCGGGCATATAGTGTTCAAGGCCAATCTGACTAGGCCACAATTCTTCGTATGTTCCATTTACGAAGTAGGAAGAGCCTCCGGCTGACCACGTCTGTTCTCGAGGAATGATAAGAATAGCAATTGCCGGACCAGCTGTCGCAGCAATGAAACCTGATACTAAAACTAAGAGTATGAGGACTGCGTTGAATCTGAAATCTCGCGTGAAAGACCCAAAGAATGTTGATGACCAGAAGAAGCTCAATTGAGTGAAAAGCGAGCTTGCTCCGACGAGCCCGAAGGGAACTCCGAACCCTTTGATCAAGTCGTAACGAACTTTGTGTGCGACCACTGTTGTAAGACTAGCTACAATAAGCAGTTCCTGGACTTTAGCTGCGACCTGGAGCATTGCCATGCTCACTGATGTCTGGCCCGGGAAACCGGCAAGCTCGAATCCTATGAAGTATCCTCGGATGTTGATTGAGATAATGACGATCGATATAGCACACGGAAGTAGATGCACCCCACACCGTTGTAGAGCAATCATGAACGATTTTCGAACGATCAGCTTCTTTGGCTCAGAGCGATTGCGATAGCCTTTGATGCGGCTGATCAGATTGTTGACTGCTCCTAGTCCTATGGAGTGCAGAAATGCCGAGCGAAACTGGGTACCGGAAGGTTTCGAGCGAAGCCGTATGTTCAAGCGAGGTACACTCATCTTGATGTTTGGAAAACGAAGATTGTTGAATCCCAATGTACAGGTGTTCTGCGTAGTATATAAGGCATGTTGATCGGCGTGAGCAGGCTACAAGGCTGCGCTGCTATACGTTGTCGTGTCCGGGCTCAAAGAAATGATTGGTGAGGTATACAGCAGTATGATTTAGCCGTCTCTGGGTTCTCAGCCACCACACGGCTGAACATTACTCCTCATCACAGTATTCCGAGAAAGTAAGATGAATCAAGCCCTGGAGGTAGTGTATCAAGTCATTCATGGCCCAACGAAGCATAACATTTCGAAGCTTCTTTTGCTCCCATATGGTAAAGGCATTTCGTGGTTTTCACAGCGCGTAGGAGAGGAGCGACCCAGAAGTGAAGCTGCAAGAAGCAGGGTTGTTTACCGATGCGCAGCCTCGCGTGCACACCGATAACATACTCGATAACGTTCGGAGATCCAAGTACCGAAATATGTTTACCATCATGATCAAAGGCATTTTCCAGATATATGGAGCGTTGATAGACTCGTGAATGGTGTACAGTGGTTCATACTATGCCTCTGCAAGGCTGCCCAAAGTGACCGAAGTAAGATCTCAAGACAGTCAACCTTGAGTGCTGGGATGTCGATGCCTTCAAAACTCCTAGGTAGGGTAGAAGCCTAACGTGCGCATTCAGGATCAGCCTAAAGATGCCAGTGTCTTACTTGCCTAGGTGCCTTGCCTTCTTCTAAAACCGTTGACTTTCTCTTCAAACCGTTATTTCCGGACGAGTCACGACGCGACTTTTCTCCCAGCATCACTACTCGATCGGTGTGCATGTGTACGACCGAAGTTACGATTACATTTTAACTTTATAGGTCTCGGCGTACGCTAGCGTTGCCCTGCTGAAGCTCATGCTACGGCTCGCGTACCGATATAATCACGCTATAGTCGCAAAATGCCTTCATAAAACCGTCGTTAGTAAGCGTTACGCTTTGCTGACACATAACATCGACAACCACACTATTCGATAGGTGTATTTTTCCTTCTAGTTCTAACATACCCATGCGTAATTGCTAATAAGATTCATGGTAACAAGTGTATTGTAAGGATGATAGAAATCCAACTTCGTGGGGCTGCATATATAGGTAGCTAATCACGACAGTGCATATCATTTCCCTACACTCTTAACCCCCCGTCGAAATGAGGATACGACGTCTTGTTAGACTTGCTGCCGCCAAACCTATTAGCGGAGTTGCGCGTTAGACCACATACGATAGATCCGCTCAGATTCGAATTTGTTCTGGGCGTGATAGACCCAACTTAGCCACTATTGATCGCAGACACACAACTCGCAAGAACACCGTAGGTTGGGCCAATCAAGTCATCAGACTCAATTCTGTTCCAGCGGCCCCCCCTCTCCTAGGATTATACATACGAATCCTCTCTGCGACCTACATGTACGTACCATGCAGGTTAGCGCCTGCATCACTCCCATCTTAACAACCCCAATGTATCGGAACAATGCGCCACCCAACCTAGAAATACAAGACTACATGCATAACCAAATGCTTTTAACGCACGTCAGGGCATGCCCAAACAAATCCTCAAAAACGCCCGTACTCCCTCGACCATTTGGGGTATCTATCCCACTACACATCGCCACTCATAACCGTATCTCCCTTCTCGCCGACGACGCCGAGAAAGCGCGCATACGGCACCGTAATGCGTTGAATCTCGCGGTACTTGCCTTTTGCCTCGTTAGCAGACCGTACTTCACCAAGACGAACGTCGAGAGCGACTTACCAAGAATAACCACTGCCTCCCTCAACAGCTCCTCTCTCTTCCACCCACAGATTTCTTTGTCCGTGGACGCAGACGCACCTTCCTCGTCCTCCTCGAGCAAATCCCCCGAAAGGCTCCGAAGCAGCTCTTCGATTTTGCCTTTGAGCCCCTCAGCCCCGATGCGCTTCACGTACATAGACAGATAAATTTTGAATTCCTCCTTAGCCCCTAGCGCCCTCGCAGCCGCGACGCGATTCTCCAAATGTGCTACGCTCGTACAACTCTCGAAGCTCTCGTAGCCCTCCGCAGAGATAAGCGCCTTAACAAGCCGCTGCGTGAAAAACGCTCGGCCCGTCAACAAAAATTGGTTCGTTGTATTGCGCTCTAGCATCGGAATAATGCCTGCAGACACATTCTCGACCGACACCGCGTCTTCTTTTTCTTTGTCGGATAACGCGTTTGAGGCAGATTTTGAAGTCACGTTGCCGACGGACGAGTCGGTCGTGTTCCAGTACTGGCTACCGACTGCCCACCAGGGCTCTGAGATGCGCTGCCAGACGAACATGGAAGGCGAATAAGTGTAGCCATCACCGTTGGACAGTGCGACGATGACACGGCCTTCAGTATTCAATCGTGCGAAAATGATGCCGGGGGATCTGGTAAGGTGCGGGCCTTGAGCGTGGGCGGCAATGTCGAGGATGGGTGCGAGGGAGATGGGTGGATGGGGCGAAGACATGGTCTTTAGGTTCCAGACGTAGCACATGCCGACTGCGGTGGCGGCGAGAAGCCACCAACCACGACAGTCCATGATGACGGGTTGAGCTTCGATTACCATAGCGTTGAGGGTTCTTCGACCGGCGGGGGACCAGGTGTAGATGGAGCCGTCTTCGCAGGCGGCGGCGAAAAAGTTGGTGTTACCTGTCATGAGAAGAACGGATTTGGGGAGGAAGTCTTGCCACAGGGACTGTCCTTTACGCGAGCAGGTGATCCTAGCTGGATCGTGGTCTGCCGCTCGTCCTGTTCGTGAGGGGCCCGTGGCGTTCCTAGCTTCTAGTATTACCGTGTCTGTATCGGGTTTTGTACCGTTTGCCTGAGCCGGTTCGCTGCCGTCCATGGTCCGGACGATGATACTCCTCAATTTCGGTACAGCCATTCGTACTTGACTGATACTGAGCGCAGGATTTATGATGGCGGGGCGCAACGTCTTCGGCACTTCCTGGTCGTTTGTTTTACCAGCAGCAGCAGCTGGCGGTACGAGTCCGTTCTCGCTGTTCAAAACAACAGCCGCTCCACCGGGTCGAACAGAGGCCGCGAGACGCTTTTCCATCTGGCGATCCTCATCGCCCTCGATCTCTGCAAACTTCCTTTTGTTGCCAATGAGCATGGAAGCCAAACCCCCCTTTGGATAGCCATCGTACGGTTTCGAAAGATCGAGGATGTTGTGCGGATTGTCACTCCTGCCACCCGCCGTGGTGTTTGCTGAGATGAGCTGTGTTTGTGGAAGTGATGATTGTCCAATGCCAGATGAAGACGATACAAGCATGGGGGCTATGCGCTTCTTACCATCTTTAGTCACTGTTACTCGCTGCTTGAGCTTTTCGACTCGTTGGTCAGGTGGAGGTTCGGCCGGAGCTGGTGGTTGCGCTGAGGATGAGCCGTTTGTGAGTGAAGTGCTTGGCGGTAATGTGCTGATGCCGTTGGTGATGGGAGGTTGAACTGCACCGCCGTCGCCCATAAGAGCACCCATTCTACCCTGCACACCCTTCAATTCATCGCTCTTGCTACTCTCTTCCAAGAGGAGTGCATCTGTGCCTTCAATAATTCCAGTCCTCCTGCCAGACCCATACTTCGACAGCGACTTCTCATTCTCAAGCAGTGAAGCTGGATACCCTAGTTCTTCAGGCTCGAACGCAAGCGTAACAATGCTACCATCGAGACTCGTCACGAACAACATTTCTCCACTCGGCGCCCACGCAAGATCAGAAATAGACTTCGAAGCCAACTGTTGTGTGACAATGAACGGCCGCGGGAAGCTTGTGTTCCAAACACTGAGCGTTTTGTCTTGGCCTGCGCACGCAACCACCGTTACACTGGTTTGATTACTATGGTGGGAGTTCGAATCGGTATCGATAGTAGGAGGATCTCGGTAAAACATCCTGGGTGAGAACGCGCACACCTCCACAGGCCCTTCGTGGCCCACTAAATTGATATCACCATCCCATTGGCCTCGGCTTAGAATTGCGATCGAGCTGACCGGCCCGTTGGTGGCGTTCGAAGCCGCGATGTGTGCACCGTCTGGTGACCACGAGCAGCGGCGGAAATACGTCGTAAGCGGCGAGGTTTGGAAGGGAACACTTATGGTAGTGTCGAGCGTGAAGTTGTTAACTTGGTCTTGTGCGGTAGAATTCGGAGACGGTGAGTTAAACCGGAAGATCTTGATGGATCGGTCGTCGCTGGCGGTCGCAAAGTATTTGTTCGCCGGATCGAAAGTGATACCCTTGACATGACTCTGGTGATTTGACAGTGTCTTCAGTTTCTCAAACGTGAACCCAGACCACACCACAACCTTTGAGTCCAGCCCCACCGACACCAGAATCGATGAATCCTGCGACCAACCGAGGTCCTGTACATCGTTGTCGTGACCTATGAGGCGGCGGAGGACCCTCCAATTCTCGACGGGCGCCACTTCGTTTGAACCTAGACGGGCGCGTCAGTTGCCGCCCAATCTGCAGCTTGTGCCACCTGAACCCACCGAATGCGACATGCGCCGGCGCGTTAGGATCGAGCGCATACACGCATACAATCTTGTCGTCCGCGCCGGACGCGAGGTATTTGCCATTGGAAGAGAAGCGGACCGTGTGGATGGTGCCTGAATGGTGATTTACGGCGGCCAATTGCTTGGGCTTCGTGTAGTTGGGATCTTTCGAGTTGAGGATAGCTTCGATCGACCATATACGTACGTAACCATCTGCAACCAAGTTGTCAGTCAGACGTCGTAAGGCGGCGCAGTGCGTGCGAGCTCTGTGGGAGCGTTTGCATGGCGTGAGAGAACGAACCTCCGGCGGCGGTCACTAAACGCGAACCATCGGGCGAAACGTGGCAGCTGTATACTTCGAAGTCTTTGAGGTCGCCTAGAAGTGTGCAGAGAAGTCAGTGAGCGTGTTGTGCGCGTCGAGAAATGTTAGAGCTGCTAATGCGGGCGGAGGTGGACGTACCTGGATGGTTTAACCACTGTGGCTTAATGAGATGCATGGTTGCGTAGATGAGAGAGCGAGAGTGTGCATGCTATAGCGCAACCATGGAGAAGTGGTTATATCGATAATAAGCAGGAGAGGGGGGACGCTGCAGTCGTGCCTTCGTGTCTGCAGTTGAGTCGCGGCGGTCGTTGGACGCGCCGACTTGGCGAGGTTCCGAGTTGCAAGGCTGACCAGGGTGTTCATCCGTTGTAGGCTTAAGCGGCGATCCCTGCGCCCAAGTATTTCAAGCCTCACGACAAACAGGCGCTGAGAGTGGAAAGCAACACAACGCATGCTGGATGATGTTCATCTTGATTAACAGCTCTATATAACACTAAGCTTGATAGCCGTGCCTTTCTACTGAAGATTCCACTACTATTAGACAGCCTCACAAGCTGATGGTGTGAGATGATTGACCTTTGAAGGCCAAGTCATAAATCATCTGGATTCTATAGCATATACACTTCTGGTGTACACCTTGACGCGTAACGCGTATAGTTCCTCTTCGTGTCCGGAACTTGTCCGTGACTTGTTCGGAGTTTGAGTTTCTCGTGCACTACAGTGTTATGCGTAGGGTGGTAAGGTAGGATGTGTATGCGAACGTTCACGAAGCCATTCACTTCGCGATCTTCTTCCTCTTTTTGAACACTACCGCCGGCGCAGGAGCCTCTTCCACCTTCGCCAGCGCATCCACAGGCGCATTCTTCGACTCCGCCTTCGCCGCAGCCTCCTCTTTAGTCGGTATATCCCCCAGTCCTCTCGATTCCTCCTCCGCTTTCACTTCCTCTTCGACTTTTACGTCATTCTTGACCTCCGTCCCATCCTCCTCCTCCTTAACTTCGACCTTCCTTCTCTTAAACAGAGCCTCCACATCGTCATCCTCTTCCCCACCCTTCCCCCAACGTCTTATACGTCTGCCCCCACCCCTTCCTCCTCGTAATCATCTCTCCCGCGGCCTCCCTCTCCACCTCCTCCTCATCCACCACCCTCTTCCTCACCCCCTTATTCAACGCCCTGAACTCGCCATCATCCCCAACCTCCCCAACAACCTTCTCGCTAACCACGCTCACTCCCTTTCAACGCCATACCCCCTCGCCTCGTCCGGCACCGCAATCCCCATAGCAGCAAGCTGCTCCATTGCTTCTTCCTATCCTGCAGCGTCGCCTTCTTCTCCTCGGACCTCGCAAACGTGGGCTTCGCGACGGCGCCGCGGCGCCCGCAGCCGATGACGACGGCACCAACCCGTTCAGCCGTGCAACCTCATCCTTCGCGCGCTGCTTCTGCCGCTCTGTGGCCGCCTGCTCGCGGTGCAGGCCCTTGAGCGAGCGCTGGATGTTGGACTGGTGCCGGCCGGTCGCTTCGTGTTGTTGGCGCTCGAACTTGGTGTCTTTGATGTAGTCGCGGCAGAACTTGCACCAGTATTTTGGCGTGGATTTCCAGTATTCTGCCATGTTTAGAGGAGGTGGAGGGAGAAGTGGGTGGTGGGTTGGGTGGAGACGTGCTTTGGGGTTTTGGAGAGCGGGAAGAGGACGAGGCAACGGGTGCACGGACCACGGGGAATGATGCGCGCGCAGGGAGGTTCACTATGTGAAAGCTTGATGGCGAGTCTTTTTCTGTTTTTGATATTGGCGAAACTAGACTACAAATCACTACAAACCAATAGACAATCCGGTCATCTAGGAAAGCCAACCACGCGAAGAGTGCTGTAGATTACGATATTCAAATTGGGCAGCAAAAGTACAACTAAAAAAGCGTAACTTTTGCCAAAGATAACTTCGCGCGAAGTCCATGCAATATGTACATATATGTGTGTGTGTTCTCTGACCACATAACTTAAGCCACAGAACGCCGAATTATCACGCTTAGAAACCAGAATTGGGTATCACATCAAACAACGTTGTCGCCGCCCATTCTCTCCACAACCGGCCCAGCAGGACCATTGGTCGGCGCGGTTTCACTCTTCCCGTGATGACTCCATCCCTCCGTGCCCACATATGACCCCACGCCCACGCCAATCCCCCAAGACCTCTTATAGCTCCTCGGTCCCCACGACCAGCCGGCACCACGCGTGATGGGAAGATGATACCAGCGGAAGCTGAACCAGGATGTTGTGATGCCGATCAAGCTGCCGAAGATGAGGTCGAACCCGAAGTGGCGATAGTCGGTGAAGCGGGTGCTGCATACGTAGATGGCGGTGCCGATGGGGACGAGAATCAAAATAAGAGAGTAGACCGGGGGTGCCGCTGCTTGATACCTATCCGGCACTACCCTGTCGTCTGCATAGCTGGAAAGATTGGAATCTTTTCCGTTGAGAGGAAGTATCGATCGGTCCTTCAGATTTGAGCGGGCCGTTGCGGAGGCATGGGCCGGATTGGTGCTGAAGGGCCGGGAGGGCAAGAAGGGTATAGCGACGGAAAATTTGGAGGCTAAGAAAAGGGTGAGGTATAGTAAGCCGGCCCAGGAGAAGCTTGCGTGGCCGCTGGGGAAAGACTTGAAGCCGTCTTGGAGGATGTCGTCGTCGGTGTTTGTGCATATGCCGCTCGTCACCAGGACCCACATCTCATTATATCCCCCTGCGACAGGATTGACGGCAAAGTCATTGATCCTCCCGAGATCAGGCTGGCATCTCGAAAGGAGGTCCGGTCGCGGCTTCCCAAAGAGCAACTTCATCCCCTGCGTGATCATGAACGACGTCGCAAGAGACATAGCAAGACCCATCCAAGCCGTATTCCATTCCCAGAACTTCCTCCTCCAGATGAGACTCTTTGGGGTTCCTCTCATTACAGTCGGTCCTGGGACAAAGATGAGGCAGACTAGGAAAGTGACGCCTGCCGGGATAATGAGCGCGATGACCATCAACAGCCATGTTGGAATAGTTTCGTGGTGTTCGAAAGGAAAGGATATGCTCAGGTCCACTGGAGAGAATGGCCGATTGAATGGATGTATGTAGTTCCAGCCTCCGCCTACGGCAGCAATGCCACTGTCGAGAGTCAGTCAACGTCGTGTTTCGCGGGGATGTGACGCAACGCATAGCGGTCGATCACCCGAACGTGGACTCACATTATCACTATCCAATCGAATATGTACGATAAAATAAGTCGCTTTGACGGCATGTGTAAAGATTTCAGAGTCATGTTGGAATTATGTGTCTGTCGGGGTAAACAGAAAAGAGAGGGTGATTAGGGGCAGCAAGCGTCTTGCCGCCGGAGAATGCGCAGTCGTCTGGATGTGAGACGTCCAAGAGTCTTAGGTATGTGAAATGCGCCGGTCGCGAGAGGTCGCCTCAGTACGCTGAGCGCGATGATAATGGGCAAGTGAATTGCGCGGTGGAAGTGTTATTATTAAAGGTCAGCAGTCATGGTCAAACAAAGAAAGAAGCGTCGAACGCGGACAGAGCTTCGCGCAGCGTGGAAAGCGGGAGTCAGCTCGCTGAGAGAAATAGGTTAAAGGCACGCGACACAGGCCAAGAGCTCTGACGTTCAGTTGGAGGCTGAGCTGTGCGGATCGCCGCTTGGCTGCGACTTTGTTGCGAATCGGTGCTTCTGCGCCGCCGAGGGACGCTTACATAGCCCAGAACAGAAGTGCGAGCTCGATTCTGAAGTCCGCAGCCGCGTTTCCTCCGTCGCAGATGCATTTGGAAATGTGCCATCCAAGCACGCAACCGGTGCGACTACCTAATTCCAGATGCCCTTCAGGGGAGGATGCTGATGTCAGTCCAAGACTTGCCCAGGCGTTGGACTGGCTTGGGCGAGATCTGAGCGAGGAGCGGAGGCGGGCGGGAGCCATTCGCCCACGGCGGCGGGGCTGACGTAGCAACACCAAAAATTAAACATCGAATCGTCAATTCTGCGCCCATACGCTGAATACGCTCGCCTGTCAGTCATCGCCTTCGCAGATAAGACGCGCGTCACATACACACACTCGCAGTATGGCCTCGCCACAGCAAGCGCTCCCCGCGCCAACCATTGACCTCCTCCTGAACCTAATCGACACTCGCCCGAGTGCCATCCTCACCTCGCTCGCCCAGCACCCGCAGCTCGCCTCAGCCTCCGACGCGCACGGCTACTCGCTCGTGCACGCCGCTGTCTCCTACAACCAGCTCGACGTCTTGCGCGAACTGATCCAAAAATACAAAGTCAATGTCAACATTCTCGACGAGGACGGCGAGACGCCGCTCTTCGCTGCCGAGAACAGCGAGGTCGCGCGATGCCTTCTAGAAGAGCTTGGCGCAGACTGGGGCATCCGCAACGCCGAGGGCAAGACTGCTGAAGAGAAGTTTGCAGAAGAGGAGGGCGAGGCCCACGAGGTATTTCAGTACTTGCGGCGCGTGCGGAGCGGTGGACAAGCGCAGCCCGTGGACCCAGGCGTCGCCGAGACGGAGGGTGTCCATCCACCGCCGCCGTTGCCCAATGGCGTGCAGATCAATCTCGGGACCATGGCGGAGGACGCGGCGGGCGAGGCACCAGACCCTGAGATCCGCCGTAGGATAGAGGAGTTGGCGGCGCAGGATGACTTTCAGACGGAAGAGGTTCAGAGACAGCTCCGAGAGCTGGTGTCGGACGTGGTGACTGGAATGGGTGCGGAGGAGTCAGGCCGCAGCGTGAGGCGGAGAGTTGACTGAAGAAACATGCATCTTGGCAAATCGATGGACGCGTATCCGCTTAAGTGGAAGTTGCCGTTGCCATACGGGTACGGTACTCGACATGCATTTACAGGATGCCCTAGGCCTGCTCTCATTAAGACGGCCCTGGAAAGTAAACCTGATACAGTGCCTTTTGCCTCGAAGTCGCCGACAGCTTATCACTATTTTTGGATGGTGCTTGATCATAATCTTGGTAGCGGTGGTATATGGGGCAAGGGAAATACCCGGATAAGAGGCACCGGCAATCCGCTACGAAGATAGGCAAGCCAGGAGAACAATGAACTAATATTCGTATGTCTTTCGTAATTGCAATGCCTGCAATGGGGATATGGTATCTACAGCTTCTCCAGCAAGATTCTCGTTCCAGCATTGCCTCTACTCTGTGGCACAGCTGCCTTCTTCCCTTTCTTCTGTGTCTTTGCATCTGCATTTTTGGGAGGTCCTGCAACCGCTTCCAGTTGCTTGCGACCCTTCTTCAGCGCCTTGAGAACCTCGTCCTTCCGGTCAAAGTTTTCAGATTCAACTAAACCAACAATGACGAAAGCACCATCCCCAGTCGCCCAGGTCAGTACGTCGTCTTTGATTTGATCCCAAAATATATCCGCAAAGCCTAATGGCGGCTCTACGGGAACCACCTTCTTCGTCTTGGGGTCGAATTTGCCACCTTGAACAAGCGTCTTCAGCATGTTCTTGCCGTGACTAGTGATCTTGTCGCCAGAATCAATAATCTGTTGCGAGAGGCCAGCCACCTGTTTCAATGCGTCTCTCCGCAACTGTGGCTCCAACTCTGGTGCCCCGACTAGTACTTCTCCGATGAGCTGTAACCCTTCGTAGGAAGCCGAGAAATCCGCAGCGTGCTGGCCAACAGCTGTCAAGAGTTGAGGCTCGATGGTTCTGGCGAGTTCTTGGAGACGAATATTTGGGTCTTTCTTCGAGGTAACTTTGCGAACTTCATATACCTCCGTAAGCCGTTCGCGGGTTTCTTCGTCGAAAAGCCATTTCGCGTCTGCTGCGAAGGGATAGAGGAGAACACAGCGCGCGCGATGGTCAATCGCAAGATTTTGTACCTTTTCAGACAGATTATCGCTCGTGACTGTGGGTAGCAGCTCGCCAAAGATCGACTTCGTTGTAAGCTTAGTGTCATCCGTCACAGCTAATGCAGCCAACAGAACATTGTGAGCGTTCGCATCGTAGACCATGGTTTCGATGGTATCTTTGTAGGGCCGCAGCAATATTTTACGATCTTTCGCCGCACCATAAGCGAAAGCGAGTGAAACCAGACGCGAACCAGGCTTAGTGAAGGCAAGGTTCTTGAGCAAATCCACGTTATCGGCTTCTTCTCCTTCTTTAAGGGTCGGGTCCGGCTTCAGGTGATCCAGAAAGTGACTTGCTTCTGTAGTGTTGGGCTTACAGGTTAGGAAGTATTGAAGCATGGCATCGTGAAGCATAGTGAACCCTGTCTGCTTTTTCTGGATGAGCTGGTTGATCTGCGCTGCTAGATAGTCCATGATCGGCTTCCGCTTCTCAGGTGACTTTTCTAGTATCGTGGCTAGGTTGGCAGTATCCAAGCCTTTTTCATCGAGACCTTTGATCGAGAATTCGGGCCCGTACCATTCTCGTAGGAGCCGTGCTTTTTGCTCTGGTGTAGCAACTTGGCGATATGTGTCATCGAGAATCCATGCGGCCTCTGGGTGATTGATCAAACGGCGAACGTTTCCGTAGAATTCTTGAATGATTATTCCTCGAATTTCGGCATCGCTGCGTTTGTGTTAATTCATGACTCTTTAAGCAGAGAGCCCTGACACGTACCCTTTCTCCAGCAGCTTCGCGATCAAAAACTTGGCATATTTTCCTTCCGCAAGGCCTTTGAACTCGCCCTTGAGCTCTCGAGCAACGATCTTACGCTGGTCCATCGAATGCGTATACTTGAGCGCAGACTGGATGACGCGGACGGAGTCGTGCTTGAAAACAAACTCCTTGATCCGTCCTGTAACAAGTTCAAAGGTCTGGTCAATCAGATCTTTCCTTTCCTGTGCCGACACATTGGTCTTAAGCCTGAGCTTCTCCCACAATTCCTTCAATTGTTCGATGATCTCAGCGTTGGGTTTCGCAGCTTTGCGCTCTTTTGCTAGCGCTTTTTGCTTAGCATGGGCCTCTCGGGAGGAGGTAGCTGTTCATTGCGTCAGCGAAGAAGGTTCGAAACGGCTGCGACTTTGCCTACCGTTTAGTGCTGCTAACGCAGAGGACTTGTCCTCTGCTGACACGCTGTCCTTGGAAGTTTTCTTGTCCTTCACACTCCCACTCTTGGCATTCTTTTCTTTCTTCTTTTTGCTGTCCTTTTCTGTGCCGCTTGCAAGCGCAGCTTCGAGCTTGCCACCAACGAAATCATCCTCCTCGTCCATTGATACATCTTCATCTACGGATTTGCTCGCCGAAAATCCGTAAAACCCATTAGCACCCTCGCTTGTGTCCGACTCGTCGAGTTCGTCTGAATCGTCCTCGCGCTTCGCCTTCTTAGAGCTTTTCGAAGGCTTGACGGTGTCATGAATGCTGGACCGTTTCTCAACTTTGACTTTTTTGCTTTTAGTCTTCGCATCGGGCTGCGCTGCAGCTACAGATTTTCTCTTGATACCGGCCATCTTGTAGGGTCTTCTTTGAATTTGGCGCAGGTTGCTCACGTTGAACGCGCTGAATTCTAGCCTCGAACTTTTTGCTCGGGCCGTTTATCTCCGAGGCGCGTTATGCCAAATCAGGTTTAGCATCACCGCGAGCGGGGCGGGCACGTTAGTTTGCATTCGCTGCCTTCCGCTTCACCATCAAAAGTACAACTCTCCTATTCGTTGTCAAACATTCAGGAGTGATGTTACTCATAGCAGCTAGTGTATCTTGCCTTACGCTTTCGCCTTATCGCTCGCCACTCTATCTACCATCTGACTGTGCCATTGTGTCTAAAACGAATCGGTTCTATTCCGGACGGCAACATATTGACCTACAGTGCACGCAGATTGCTTTGCATTGCTAGAGCACCAACCCACCGGTCACCCGATGAAAGCGATCACGCAACAACACTGGTCGCTGCAGTCAGATACCGCATCTTTCTTCATCCTACTTTCACATCCAGCCGCTGGTAGACCTTAAAGTGTCTTGGCTTCCTACGAAAGTATCGCAACCATATTTTTCACAAGTCAGCAGTCGGGCCATTCAAAATCGGCCTACTAAGGCAATAGCTCCGTCTAACCCTTGTAGGACGCGTACTCTTCGTGCCTTAATTACGGCAACTAATCATACAGCTTCCCCAACATTTCCCCAGAAATGTTCTTGCCCCCACTGATGGTATATTACCAGAATAACCGTGCACTTCATCTTCATTGGCTTCATGATCGATCGGCTAATAGCTTGAATGGATGCTTAATTCTACGTATGCATTCATCTCGAATGGCATCATCTTCAGCTTCAACACGATTCGTTCCGGGTCTCCGCTGCGGAACTCACTGTTTGCCCAACCTGTGGAGTTGCTCTCAATTGAACCGTGCTGGAGCCAACAACATCCTTAATTGATTCTTCGTGATCCAACGGCTTTTTCACGCCACATGCATCTAGCCCGATGGTAAAGTGCCCAGACCATCCAGTTCCTCTCCATTGTGGTAACCTGCAGGACAAAAACTCTGAAGAGATGATTCCTAACCAAACAGTCCAGAATTCGCTTTTCCAGGTTTCCATACGGACTGTGCATTTTGTGCAATAGACCATAGCCCGGTCACCGAATGCCCAATATACATGCCCAGCAAGCGGCTCGTGAATTGCGAGAGGGTGGCAATTTGCCTCTTTGTACCCATCGTAGATTTTCTGTGCGGCGTAACTCAGTTGCAGTTCCCGGATAGTCACTTGACATCAGCATAGCCTTGGGCTCCCCCACAAGCTTCCTACCTTCTGGTGATGTCGTGCCTGACGATCCCTCGTGGCAAGGTCGCGATACATCGGAAGACCAGTCCAGACGTGGGGTCATTTTAGCCAATCGCATTGTTCTACTCTTGCCGACATTCTTTACTACCTGCAAGCACCAGGATTGCACAAACCAACATTCATATCACGAGATTGTTCTCTGGCGCGCTAACATGCCTCTTCCCATCAATTGTCTCCGTTGATAGCCTTTCAGCCCTCCAACCTAGTCACGCGCTGGCTGATTGTCCGAACGTCAAACCCACCATGCTCTTGCACGATACGAAGACGATGGGCGAAGTTGCGGGTGACCGGTCGATTGCGCCGTGTTTAATCTGAAGAACATCTTGGCAGCACTGTGACTTTTCCGACACAAGACTTTAAACGGCAGTATATAAAGATGCCGTAACTGCGTTGATCAGCCATCAACAGATAACACTAGAAGCAATCAACAACTTCACTCGGGAACATCCATAATGAAGCTCTCTACCGCTCTCTGTGTTTTGGGTATCACCAGGTAAGCCAGCCTTACCCAACCCTTGTGTTGTTCGGAGTGGCTAACATGTATCAACAGCATTGCTGCTGGCACTCCCTTACCCCAAGATGAGGAAGATCCGGAGCCCTCTTTCTCTTTCACCAGAGGACCTCGCCCTACTGTCAGCTTCTCCCGTCCATCGGTTCCTACCGTGAGCTTCTCGCGCCCGCCAGTTCCAACCGTCAGCTTCTCCAGGCCCCCGGTTCCAACCATCTCGAAGCCCTCGCTTCCACCGGTTCCTACCATCTCTAAGCCATCGCTCCCACCGGTTCCGACCATCTCGAAGCCTTCGCCGAGCTCCAAACCATCGCCGAGCTCCAAGCCCCCGAGGCCTAGCAGCTCGAAGCCTGCGGTCCCAACGTTCTCGTTCACCCGCTCAGCGAGGTATGTATCGCACGCACATGTTTCCTCCTATGTGAACCTTCATCCACGCCCGTTTCATATTCATAGTTAGAGTATATCGTACAGATGAGGAAGGAATTATCTCAAAGAGTGTGACTGACAATTGGCAGGCCAACTTTCTCCTTCCCCACTGGCTTCCCTACCAAGACTCTCAGGCCCACCCACACCTGGACCAGACCCCCGATTCCTACTCAGACCGACGATGATGACGACGACGATGATGATGATAAGCGGAGGCGTTTTTAGATGTGGTCCTGACAAGAACCATGATTGTCGTGATCAACATCTGCAAACATTATCATCTGTAACAAATTTCTTTCTTACGATCGCCCTTTCAAGTGTGCACTTCGGGTGGTCGGGTTCGATGATCACCGCGAAAGGGATTCGAATTGAGCAGGCGGATTTCTACTGTAAAGATCGACATCATATCCCTAGTTCTATCTCCTCGCTGCGGTTTGGTGTATCTAGTGTCGAATAGTATCTGTCGCTACCGAGCTCTCATCTGATGCTAGACTGTGGTATCCTCGCTATCTGGCGAAGATACCTATGTCGTTCACAGTACGTAACAATGCGACATACCTTGCAACTTACATCTTCACACCGGGTGCCGGGAAATCTCTTCGTTACTGTTCACCCGCCCGTTCACCCGGATACCGGCGACATGATACCGTCAAGGTGGATTTGGTAGCCTATACCCTTGCAACTTTGTGCTCGGCGAGCTATACTTAGAAACTTTCCATGGTGTGGTGAGTTCGCTCTCCTTTCTACCTAGCTCTCTCAGCCACCCAGGTAGATCCAATGTAAAGTAGTCTCTCAGCAAGTGGGGCGATGAATTCATATATGACATGTCAGAAGACGAAGCAGTGAGGAATAAAGACGAGACGCGTGATCGACATCCTCCCCGTTTTCGTTCTATGAGCATGTTCGACGAGTAGAAAAGACGTAACCTTTGATATGCGGCACTGGCTTTGTTTAGCTACAGATGGATCTGGTAGTCTCCTCTCGTACAGATTCGCTGCTGTATATACGTGCGACCAGTCGGGATAGCCCTTTGGGACCACACACTGGAGAACCATAGGACTTAATATCCGAAAAGCCTCCACATTCGAGCTCTCGAAATATTCTTCTTCCTCGCATACGCAAAACATATTAAAGCGAGGTATTCATCCTCATAAATGACTACCACCCCACGAACACCGTCGCGCAGAAATTAAACAGCAGATAAGCTTATACCCTCCCAAATACATTCCTTCAGCAGCAGGAAAACAGCAAATTTGCTGTGCTCTTACGCTCATTATTATTTTATGATCTCTCCGAAATGCTTCAATTAGAAGTCTTCCTGCGTGCGCGCAATACTTGGGAAGGAATCATACAATTACCAGCAGGACAGCTCCGGTGCATAGCTACCAAACTCCCCTTCAAGCCAGCAGGAAAGACACATCGATGAGTATATCTCTCTCGCTCCATGCATCGAAACACACCAATCGGAACATGCACTCCTACTGCAACGCCCGCCGAGCTGCCTTCAATCCTATCTGCAATGAATACTTTCTTCCCTCTCTTCTCATATCATTAGTACGAACGATGCAATCTCAACCCGCCATATGATCCACCTCCGTCCCACACCCCAGTCCAACACTTGACTCCATTCAAAGGCTCTCCTTTTAGACTGTTTCCTCCTCGCTCTGGTACAGCAACAGGACCCCGGCATACCTTCCCGCCCCCACAGCGCAAGCGCCCAGCCGCCCCACGCACGATGACGTAGCCGGAACCAACGGACAAGAAGCGGCTCCGCCACAGCAAAGGTTTTTGTGCGAGAACCTCAGGAATGCCAGGTGGAGCATGCCAGAAATGCACTTGGTGACGAATGAGATGAGAGGGGACGACACGGGGCGCAATGGGATTGGCGAGTGTAAACGTGAACTCATTATTTATCATTCATTATTAGGGAGGTACCCAGGCTGGGTATCCAACGCGTGCGTAAAAAAGCACGAAGACGCCGCGAAGCGTAATGTAGGTAGCGATTGTATGCAGCGGTACCCAAGTGTCTCATCGTGTCAACAAATCCATCGTACTAAGATGCGGGGTATGCTGCCAAAGGTCCATAGCCAAAACGCCGTGTCTACTGTCAAACGCCGAGGGACCCAAGGCCCTAAGAACCACACCCTTTATGCCAGCGATATGCCCTCTAATTCACATTGCGCTCCAAAGTTCCCGATCAAGTCACGAGGGTGTACTTTTACCGCGCCTCAACAGCCTCCGCCGTGGGTGGCTGTGGAGTCGACGGTTTGGACATGCTCTTCAATTCGGATCCTTGGCCGCTCTGCGCCCTCTTTCGTCCTGTGAACGTGAAGTGGTGGTGGCTGCTCGCCGGTCGTTCCTCCTTTGCGGCGTCGGCATCATGACTATCGCCAAACCGCGAGAAGATGCTGCGCTTTTTCGGCTGCGGCTTCGGCTCATCGTTCAGCCCGACGTCTTCGAAGCCTTCCTCGGGCACGCGTTCATCTGCGCTGCTGGGCCGGTGCTCCTGTAACGAGGCTCTGGGCGGAGCGCGCGAACGACGTACGTCGAGCGAGCGTCTTGTATCGAGAGATCTGCGGGCGTCTAGCGATTGGCGCGTTCGTGGATCGAGACATTCCGGGATGGGGGAACGAGCAGAGATGTCCTGAGAACGGTGAGCACTTCACGCGGATAAAGCTGGCGCAAACGTACAAAGGATCTCCGGTAAGAGTCGAAGCTCTCTCGCGAAATGCTGAAGGGCTCGTTCTCGCTTAGAAGACTCCGGTGATTCGAGGATGTCGTAGAGATATTTGACTTGGAATGCCAGAAAGTAGGCTTCTCCGTTGGCGAAGGCTGGCGCGCATGTCAGACAAGGCGCAAACACATCACAGACAGGTAGCATTCAAGTCCCAAAATGGCAGGCAGAGCTAGAGTGCGGTGGGCATCTTACAGGCAGGTAAACTCCGCTATCGTTGATTTCTGCAGGCTGTCAGCAACGTACGCCATGAACCGGAAAACATCATGGTCCATGACCAGACCTGGCTATGCAAAACGTACCGCTCAACTTATACTCGGTGGGTTCCTTGATCTGGAGAGGCTTGGTGCCCGAGTTGGCAGCGTTCTTGCGCTCCGCGGCATCGTCAACGACCTCGACACCCGGAGTGCGGCGGAACGGATTGCGAATAGGCATGGCGGCAAGACAAGCACGACAAAGAAGTGCGGAGTGGGGTGGGGTGTTTCGGAGGGGCTGTTTGTGCACGGAGTCGTGGAAGGTGAAGTGGCTCAGTGGCTTGGAAGTGGCCTGGTTAAATCATGACGAGTAGCATTGTCGAATGAGGATGGAGCGACGCCGCTCGGCTGCTTGGTCGGGCTCGGAAGTGCCCGGCCTCGTCTGGTGATCTGCTGCCCTGCGATCTCTTCACCATCGAAGATATCTGCTGCTGGCTGCAGATGTTCACGCGAGGATGCGAGTTCACTGCGTGTTCCTCGGCTGATCTGCCATGGCCACAAACCTCGAAACCCTCAGCCTTATTGCTGAAACATGGACCGCGCAGCCTCACACGTCCCTGTTACTGGTCCCTGCATGAAACGAAAATTGGAGTCAGGAACCAGCGTGCCAGCCTTCTCAGCTGGCGCACCGCGAGAACCTTCCTCAGCCGCAGGCCTCGTTAGCCGTTGCGTGGACGTCCTGTGCTGGTCGCCAGTTGCTCATCTTGTGCTTTGGAGGTTGAAGAGCTACACCAGGTGTTGGTTAGGTATGCTAGGGTAGATCGGTCTGCAATGAGCATCCAAAGTTTGGCCTAGCACTCGAAGCAGCCACACCATGCAGCGGTGGCATGGCAGCTTGTGGCCTGGACAATGGCGAAGGCGCTTCGCGCGACATCACCTGGCCGGCCCACGCGATGCTGCAGCCAGGGTCGTGCATCACATACGATTTGGAAATCGCTGCGACATGCAAGACATGGTAGGAATGCAGCCTGCGATGCAATTATCCATGTTGGTACGCACACTGCCGTCTTGGGCCTGGTCTCGATAGTGAGGCCGGAGCTCTCCTTCCTTCCTGAACAGCCTTCGGCATCAAATCTTCCGAAAATACTATCGATGATGCTACCAGAACTTTGCAATCTAGGAGAATGCAGGAAGAATGTCAATGCGGCCCATGTTCTGAGCATCTCTGCAGTGAAGTTGCTGCATGCCAGCCCGCTCACCGACAATGTGGGCTTTGAAGATCTGTACACCGCATACGGAGCACAGCGGAGCCTTCTATAGTTACCCGGGAGACTGGACAGTTGTGTATACTCCACGATATCGGCCTGGCCGTTAACGAAAGATCCCAGCAGATCCATCATAAGCCGGATTCTATTGAGTACAAGACGCATGTTGCTACGCCATCGAGTGTCGCACAAGCCAATATTGAGGCTCTTTCCCACGCTCGCTTGCGTTGTAACTTGCAGTGTGTACTTCCCGATACCGGGTTCGACGTCCAGCTTTATGGGAAAGAATGAGGTTCCGACGAGAAACGCATATTGTTTCCTTAGGCCGCGTGCTATTTCCGGCATGGCAATAGATGTGCAGGGTGGTCGAAGTTGTCGGGAGCATGGTGCATGGATAATGGCTGTAACAAATGTTTCCTCGAAGGAAGTCCCTGTAAGAATTGGTATGGCTGTCAGGGTGACGGCATGGCCTTTGCAACACGGCCCTATGCAGATCTGAGACATGCCAGGAGCGTTTTAGGCAAGTCAGGTACGAAGGAGATCTTCTTCACAGTAGTTGTGTTTCGGCTCAACTCCAAGCTGAATATACCTCTGGGTTGATGTTCAAGTGGTATGTTTCAAAGAACTTGAAGCGAGAGCTTGCCTGGTTATTTCGGGGTTGGGGGGCAAGCTGCTCAAAGAGCCGATGATGAGCAAAATAGCATAGCATGCGTGCTCCGCAGATATTCTATAGTGTTGAAGACTATCTCGATTTGTTGATGTTAGCCGACAGTCTGGAGGCCTCGGAGCGATACACGATGCGCGATATACGATGCACAATGGCATGTCCTGGCGCCAACACAGCAACAACCTGAAGGGGACTTGACTCCAGTGTGGCAAGTGCAATGCACGATGAGTGTCCATAGGCTGGCAGGCCGCGGCATCCACTAGTCGGTTGGGCATGGCTAGGCTGGAAACGGATGTAGAGCGCTCATCCTCGCCAATCGATACCGAGCAGTTCTTGTCGCTAATATTGGAAGTATGCAAGATGTATAAACTTGACTCGCGAGCTACGCTTGGATTGAGCCAGGCCCGTGTTGATCCAGGTCCATGGCCGGACAAGAGGTTTTCCTTCGCGGTTGCGTTCAGAAAGCGGTGAGAGCTGGACTGTTACAGTTGCACGACGCCGTGTGGCGCTGTTGAATATGGCAATTTCGACGCTGTGCTTCCCGCCGCCGCCGAGAGCAAAGCAGATCTTGAATCAGCCCCGCTCCAATTACGAGCAGACTTCGCTGGCGGCTCGGCGCCCGTCGTCATGCGCAAGGTACACGGGAGTCGGGATGGGCACCAAAGTAGCATTGCGCTAGCTAGCCAACAAGTGCTCGTAGAACGGGCATACACTAGCTGCGACGAATAGCAAACGGCGTCGGGCCAGGTAGAACTGCGTCCGATGCAGCTCGAAACTCGCCAGTTGGATATCGCCTGCTTGCGTTGAGGAAAGCGTGCCACGGTAGGTTTGCTGGAGACAGGCAGACGGACCACAGAGGGGGAGCGGAACCAGCAGGCGTACGGGAGCACAATCGGTTGCGTCATGATTGCATTTTTGGTGTGAGGTGCGGATGCACGACAGCTCAGGCACGAGAGACGTTGCAGTGCTGTGCTCCGCTTTCTGTCTTGGTGAGGCTGGCCTTGACCGTTGTTCGACGCCACCTGCTCCGCACGGGGGGTCGGCACACGTCGACGATGCGAGGGGGGTCAGGCGGCGTGCAGGCGGAGGCTCTCCGTAACATGGCTCTGGTCGACGGTTTGCAAATGGCACTGGAGAGAGCGGCGCCAGCCTCCGCTCGCTGGAGACTGTTGTGGGAGAATGGTCTACCATACCATTGTAGCATGGTGTAGTATAGACCAGCCGAGCGGATATGCACCCAAGGCGCAACCCTCCTCCGGCCACGGCATGGCGCTCGCTAAGGCTCCGTGCTCAGCGCCACGGCCGCCCTTGCGACCAAAAGTAGACGTCGCAGCTCTTCCGACTCCCAATACGTCGAAATATAGAGTGCGGAACGCATGGTTACGCCGCTTGTGCTGGGCGTGCCGACTGTCGATGGTGTCGCGCTCACGCATTCCCCCGCCGCTCCATTGGCCTCCACGCGCGGCATGCGGCGCCACCGCGGGCTCAACCAGACGGGCCCACGCCTGACGGCCAACGTTTTGGACCTCGCTGATCGCCTCTGCTATTTCGAGCAGCCTGGGAGTGCGGGCGGACGGGCGGGCTAACGCCCAGCCGCTGCTCTGGCGTGGTTTGGCGCTCCGGTGCAGGCGTGGTCACGGCTGGCGATGGCGTGCATGGAAGCATATGGCACGGAGCGGGCGTCTTGGGGCAGGGCCAGGATCATGTTGCAGCAGGCTCCGTTTGTTTCCTGCAGTGTGGATGCTGGAAGCAGAGGGCAGTCCTATGGTAGACCGTCTCCTGACGACTCGCCCATATATCTGCTCCTGCCCCCATGCCCTGCCCGCCCTCCATCCCCGCTCGTCCCAGGAAACGCAGTCAGAGGACAGCCACCGCAGCGCACGAGGCTTGCACGCTACCTCCAGGCATCTTCTGGTCCTGGGTACATGGGCTACCTCTGAATCACCGCTTGTGGCACCCGCTTCCCTCGCTGCTCCCTCGGTCGCACCCACGTTCGTTTCCTCAACGCTCGCTCGACCATCCTCACCGCCTTGCTGGCACTGGAACGCCGACTTGCAACTGGCAACTCGTCCCTCGCTGCATCTCGACTTGCCGGCTTCTAATTGCGACGTCACGGGGCTGCAGCTGGCCCGTATTCAAGCTGCCGTTTCGAGACATCGAGCAACCACTCCACGGTCCATGTGAACCTAGCTCATTAACCGCTACCGCCATCGCCAATCTTCTGCCAACCGTGGCCGGGCGGCCTTTCTATTACTCTACTTTCAGTGTTGCTAGTCTTTAATACCCCTCGCCTCCCCTCCTGTCCTGCCCTCGATCTCTACTTGAAGTGCGGTACCAATCCGGCCTGCTCTTTCCTTGCACTCTCTTGCTTGGTCCACACCCCCCTGTCATTCCTACTTCTTGCGTCTTTCATTCACCTCAACCACCGCAACTATGGGCAAGAAGTTCTTCACCGGCTGGGAGCTATGGCAGCAGATGACTTTTGTAAGTTGCGTTGCCACACATACCGTGGCAGTCTGCTAACGTTTGTCAGGTGCTGGCGTGTGGAATTGTACGACCCGTCCTGACCGTCTCCCCACCAATGTCACTAACGCTCACAGGTTGCTACCGTTCTCATTGGCCTGATCAAACTGAAATATGATCACTACCGGATTGCCAAGTACAGCAAGGTTGAGAAGGGCAAACAAGTACAGACTCCCGAGATGCTCGAAGCGCAGCCTGAAGACACCAAGGAGGACGTCCCATTTGGTATTCGCGCCATTGAGAGCGGCATTGAGGTTGACGGTGTCTGGATCTCCCGCAGCAACACGCCCGTCACCAGCAGCCGCTCGTCCATAACAGACTTCAAGCTTCCTCGCAGCAACAACGGCTCCCAGTTTGAGCTTCCACAAGCACCGCTTGCCTCGAGCCGCACCAGCTCTCGACCACCCAGCTCGTTCGACCAGGCTGTCAGTGCCGAACGCATACCTACTACCAACGACTCCCGCTCGTCGTCACCTGGCCGCAATACCGAAGGCCGCGGCCGACCGCCTGTCTCCATGAATACTAGATATAGCTATAATGTTTCTAGAAACTCTGCAACTTTGCAGGCACTAGAGGGAGAACAGATCCCTGGCCCCTCATCTTGTAAGTAGCACATGGAAGCCTACGTCAACCTCATAGCATGCATTAACGGACCGATCCAGCACGCCGCGAACCGATTGGCGACCACAACGCTAGCTCGGGCAGTTCTCGAGAGAACTCGGGGAAATCGAGCCGCCGAACCAGTGACGAGTCTGACTACGTCGCCATGAACGATGGCCGACCATACGAAGCCGCCTATATCAAATCTAGACATCCTTCTGTATATATGCCTGTCGACCCCCGAACTGATTTGGATCTGCTGCAAAGTCACCGTATGTCTCATGTCGCTGAGACAGGACAGCTCACACCCCGGGCACGTTTCAGACCAGGTAATAGCGGAGAATGGGCCAGTGTTGCGGACAATCTGAGACTTCCTGAAGAAATATCAACAGTCAATGGTGTTGACTATTTTGTGCCTCAACAGAAAACTCCTTCTCCTCCTCCGGCTCCGGCTGCAGCCCCTCCAGACGTGTCGCCAGCCATGAACGGCCCCGCCGTCAGCCAGGCTAAACAAGCCGTTCCTCTACTGGAGAGCTATGCGCCACGACCCTTTTACCTACCCGAGAGCTATCAACCCAAGGGCCCGCATCACCAATTCTCGTACGATGAGATGCCCATCGAAGTCAACACTTTCCAAAATCAGCAACGAGATACCCAGGGCCAGGTCCTCCGCAAGGTCAACTCTGGCTTCGAGATCCTACGACCGGGTACTCTGCCAAGCCCGGAAGAAGAACAGGCCACGCCAAATACCGAAAAGCGTCAATCTAGACGGCTTCAAAAAAAACGTCGGACCTCTAGCTCTGCCTCCAGAACGTCCCACTTCGTTGAACAAGTATGAGCTTACGATTTCCTTGCATGAGCGCTGCATCATCACTTCCATCATTTCCTAGGCTAGGGGACCTGCACGCGTGCAACCCCGCACTTGGAAATCTCCTTGCTTCACCGTACCACCATCACGTCTTCCCCATCATGAATTCGCGTTCTATTTGAAACTTTTCTTCATTTCAAAGCATGCAAGGCCGCGTGAAAGCTGCTAGTTGGCACCTATCAGATTCTTGTGCATTGGCGTTCTGGGTGCGATATACACGCGGGCATATTGGGTTGCATCTTCCTCTTGGCTTTTAGAACTGGGCCTCCTGGCAGGGTGCGGTGGACTTCATGCCCTCAAAAAGTTGTGTTTGTATACTATGGGCCTCTCTTCCTGTCTTGGTTCTTTTTTTGGCTGGCGGCATTCACGAATTCCTGTGCATAACTCGGTACATGTCTCATCCATATGCTCAGTGCGACTGACGTATCTTGCATCATAATACATTACTTCGGCATACGCAAATCCTTGGCTCCCTGCTCATCACCATGCAACCAAAAATCAAATAGTGTATGTGAAGGAGACGTTTGTATCCGACAGCCGACGTTAGTCTGAACTGCAATTAGAGTTTCAAGCCTAGGGGTGAGATGGCGTTTTTGGGGCCGTCAGCATGGCGCACGGGTGTTTGTGGCGTGCGAATGGGAAGGGGGAATCTTTACAATCCCCGCGGAAAGGATGTACATAGCTCAGATGGCGCGCGTCCGAGGCGCGAGCGTCTTGCAATTTCGGAATGCGGATGATCTGCGCGAGGGGCGTTTTTTTTTGTTCCGTTTCCCATGGTTGCGGGTGCCTTCCTACCATTTGTCTGAGCGTTGCCATCTTCGCAAGGGCGGGGCCCTAGCTGAGGTCGGATCGACAAAGTTCGGGTCGCATCACGATAATTGCATCTGCGGAGCTGCGTGCTTTCTCGCTGCTGCGCGTCGCCACTTCGGTGTATCATAGTAGGTGGGCCTCAATAAGTTTTTTTTTAACACACTCTCTCGAACGCGGATTTGGTGCCGAGGAGCCGAGTAGGACCTCAGTCCGACTAGTAGTAGGCGTTAGAGGCATACGTGCTAGGGCGGGTGGGAATGGCATCGAGCGAAACGTGCGCTTCGGATCGTGATCTGAGTTGCGAGTTTGGAGTGGGGGGTGTTTTCGGGAGGTCTGAGTCGTGAGGCGAGGGAATGGGGAGATGGGCGCCTTGGGAGGGTCGGGCGTTTGGGTATACGGGGTTACGAGGGTAGGGGTAAGGCGGTGTTTTGGAAGTTTTGTTAGTGTGGGTCTGAATTGGACTGGATTGGAGTTGAGGATGGGATGTTGTCTGTCGATTATTGGATATGTCGGTTTGAGTGGAAGACTTCGTTTCTGTTGTGAGGGTGGTGGATGGAGATGTTGTGAAGATGATCAGTGGACGCGGAGGAATTTCTTGCATAGAGAAGATGGATGGGTTAGTTTAGCAAGAGCATTTTAGCAGGAGTAGTTCAGCAGATTGAAGAACTATGAATGTTCCTAAGTATTGAGCATCCTTAGTGATCGCTTTTTTATCCCTGCTCTGTATAATCCTGGCACGACGACGTCTGGCGCTCGATTCGCACGCGGCGAGGAATCAGTCATGTGATGGCGCGTCGAGCGCTTTGGCCTTGCTGACATTTCGTCGCGTCGCCATCGCCACTCTGCCTACTTCTCCTCCCCACCAACTTCTAGCGACATCTGCAAACTCTAAAACTCTTCGCATCCACGAGCTAGAATAATGAGCAACGAGGAAGAGCAATATGATGACAGCACAATGGGTGCACCTGGTGCACCTACGCCCGTCTCTGCTCTCGAGGTACGCGTTGTCGCGTCCACACGGTAGAGAGTACCTAGCTAAATTTGATAGGGCATCAATGGACTGTCTGCGCGCGATATCAAACTCATAATAGAGGGAGGCTACAACACTGTGGAAGCCATCGCATACACGTAAGCACAACTGGCGCACATGGAGGATCCGCGACTAACTCGATCATAGACCCAAACGGCAGCTGGAACAGATCAAGGGCATTTCAGAACAGAAAGCGACCAAGCTACTACAGGAAGCCTCGAAACTAGTACCGATGGGTTTCACTACCGCCACAGAGATGCACCAGCGCCGAAGCGAACTCATCTCTATCACAACCGGATCGAAGCAGCTAGATACCCTGCTCGCCGGAGGTATTGAGACCGGCTCGATAACAGAGATCTTTGGCGAGTTCAGGACAGGAAAGAGTCAGATATGTCATACACTCGCGGTGACGTGTCAGCTGCCATTCGACATGGGTGGCGGTGAGGGTAAATGTCTGTATATTGACACAGAGGGCACATTTCGGCCAGTTCGTTTGCTTGCTGTCGCAAACAGATATGGACTGTCTGGAGAGGAGGTGCTCGACAACGTTGCCTATGCCCGTGCATACAATTCCGATCACCAGCTGGAGCTTCTCAACCAAGCCGCACAGATGATGACGGAAACGCGCTTTTCTCTACTCGTTGTCGATTCTGCTACATCGCTATACCGAACAGACTTCTCAGGTCGTGGGGAGCTCTCGACTCGGCAAACTCACTTGGCGAAGTTCATGCGCACGCTGCAGCGACTTGCTGATGAGTTTGGAATTGCGGTGGTCATTACCAATCAGGTTGTCGCTCAGGTGGACGGAGGACCTAGCGCAATGTTCAACCCTGACCCAAAGAAACCTATTGGCGGTAACATCATCGCTCACGCAAGTACTACACGTCTGAGCTTGAGGAAGGGCAGGGGAGAGACGCGAGTGTGCAAGATCTACGACAGTCCTTGTCTGCCAGAAAGCGACTGTCTTTTCGCTATCAATGAGGATGGCATTGGTGACCCGAAGGAGAAAGATCTTGAGAACCACTAATTATTGATATAGACGCAAGAAGGGGTCAGCTCTAGCGTAGAAGGTCCACGTTTTATTTGTATGCATGGATGGCGCATGTGGGAGTACAGTTGGGTACTTAGTTCTGATGATGGACATGACAATACATCATACGATAATGTGTACATATTTTTGCGAATGAACAATATTTTGATTGAACGTAAATCTCTTTCCTTTGAAAGAAAGAAGTGAAAGGCGTGCATGGGGTCGGGTTATCTGCGTCCTCGTGTGCATGGTGTCTAAGACCACCGGCGCCGCCTTTGTGGCTCGTGCTGTGGCCCAAGCTTCTCATATTCCACTGCGACAGCTCCGAAGTTTTGTTGTGTATGCGCGACCGTCGACTTGCACCTTAACCTCCACGCGCGACGTCACAAACCCGATTGAACCTCCGATAATCGACGCATGGGATCGCGATGGTGAGGAACGCAGGCACCTGCCTCTACAAGGAGGCGCGACTGAACATCGAGCCCGCGTTTCCTGGATCGACCGTCTCATTTACCCTCCCCGCAAGTAGCGGCCACACGTTCGGCCTACAAACGCGAGCGAAGCGCACCATTCTCGACGAGATAGATACAGTCAAAGATGACGAGGCTTTCGCAAAGCGGCACCTGGCCAGCGACGGGTCAATGTTCTTCAGGCGGCGCAACACATACCCACGCAGTTTCCTTTGGCGCGTCCTCGACGGTAGGAAGACGCTCGAGATCCAAGCCACCGATCTAGACCACGACGCACACAATACATACGAGGCAAACTTGACACTGCTCCTTCACTTCACCTCGCCGATACGCCCATTTTGCGTCGCATTCGCTGACCCTGATCATCGCAACACTCTCACCGTTTTCGTGATCACGACCGCGAACGAGCTGTATACAATAACGCTGCCCTGCGATTTCTTCGCTAAGCCAAACGCTTCAGAAATAAATATCGAGGATTGGTGCAAACGGACTACGCCTAACCTTTTCAATGCGAACGTACCATACCGACTCGTCGCAGTCGGCGTTGATCAGCTACTGGTGTCGTTGAGCAATGGGAGCATACTGCGTCTTCTACGGGAAAATAAGGACGATATCATCTGGACAGAGGCGACGTTCCAGCACAGCAATTGGTCGTTGACCTTGCGCGGAGTGTTACCTTGGAAAGGCCAGCAGACCGTGCGCTTTGGAAGTACAGATCTGGCGGCATCGTCTGCCGTTGCTGTTGCACTCTCACCCGATAATAAGCACATCCTATCCGTGTGTTTGGATCATACTTTGAGAGTCTTCAACCTTGAATCAGGGAGGATGACGAGGCAGCAAGATCTGTTAGATGTTACGGATAACGCCCACGAGAGGAACCAGTCGCATCTTCTAGGGCCGTCGCAATCTACGTTGATGCAAGTGGTGAACATTTATGGGGTGCTAGGAGCTACATATTTCGTGGTGGTGTATTCCCCGATCCATCACGAATTTAAATTCTGGGGTGTTCGGGATGCAGAAGAGAACGATCCACTAGCCTTTGTCGATCTTCAACCAGACTTTAAATTCGTTCCGCCAATCGACGATCTCATGAACGCTACGGTATGGACATTGGAGGAGTTCTTCGTCATTCCCTCCGGCTCCGGCTGGAGAGGCACAGAACTCTGGCTGCGCGCTCGGTCAGGACCAAGCAGTAAAGTCTATTCTATCACATTCGATCCTTCCGATGATTCAGATCGTCTGCCGCACGTTTGGAAGTCCGAGTGGACGACAGTGGATTCGGGACCGCTGACGGTGGAGGGGCTGAGAAAGAACCCCACACATCCAGGGGAGCAAGAGTGGGACTCTTCAGACTTCAACGAGCACGATATCACCGAGAAATGGTTAGAGTTCCTCTTCTTCCCTGGGAGATTTACGACCGCTACCCTGGAGACTGCGCTTTGGATCCTACGAAAAGGTCTCGAAAGCGACCGCTCTACAGCTAGGCTGAAAGGCTCTCTAAAAGATCGACTATGCGCAAACATAGTAGAAGCAACGCGCTCACAAGGCAGAACAATTGACACAAACAGTTTTGAACGCGCTATCGCCGAGCAATGGGAAGCCTACTATGGCTTGGTCAAAGATCTACATAAGCGGAGAGGAGAATCTCTGTCTCTTGCATATGATCATGCGGGGGATCTGCCATGGCTGGTGCTAAGTGACTACCTGTCTGCTATCCGCAAGAGCGGCGAGTCGGAGATTATTGCAGACAATTCTGCTACCGTGGGAAGCAGATACCAACCGAGTGCGGCTCTGCGAAAAGCTTTACACAAGCAGAAACCCGGATCTAGAGATGTTAGTCAATTGCTGAATGCTGCCTCATCATTCCGAAGACGCCTGTCACCATCATTTCAGCAGGAACTCAAGCGACAGCTTCATACAGACCTGCTACAGAGTCGTTCAATCACAATCATTGATCGAATGGAACAAATGGAGGCTGATTGCGGCCTCACTGAGCTTCTGACAGAGGATGACTTGGCATCACTTATCGAGGACCTTGGCACAGATGTCAAGTATCTGAGCACCGACGTGTTCCTGGACGCTTTACAGACTCTGAAATTCGAAAGTCGAGGTGGAACACGAAGACCGACACAGATCGCCCGTTATGGCCTCAAAGCATTGCTCAGGATATCTTCGGAGACATTAGATTTCAACTACGAGTCCCTGCTCGACCTGCTTGTGCTCATCCTATTCATGCAGTTTGAGGAAGATCTGTCAGACGAATTCGACGCGTCAAAGGTTTTTGTTGAGCTCATAGACGAGTTCAAGGACTGGCTCGTTGTAAACTGGATTGCGACAACTGTCTGGTCACATCAAACACCGACCGGCCCCAGCTCAACTCGATGGATGAAGTCTCTGAATGAAGCTTCGAAAACCTCATCAAAATTCCCTCTGACGCAAACTGCTCTTGAGGGCATGTACGGTGACGGCACATGTTCGATCGAAATGCCCAGCAACTTAAAGACTGACCTCCTGACATATTGGAGTCAGAATTGGATAGCATCCATTTTCTCTCAGCACACTTTTGACTCGGCAGTCGAGGATATGATGGGCAAACTTTTGTTTCAGAAAGAGTACAACCTTGCGAAAGATTTCTCCAAATTCTTACCGGAAAGTAACTGGGCTAGCTATCTGAAGGGCCGAATGCATGTTGCACTTGGAGAGAACCAGCTAGCATCTGTGTACTTTCAAAAAGCAGCGTATAACCTTGGTAAGTCTTTCAATAAGAGTATCATACCGACCAATCACTGACTTCATAAGCTCTCGGGAGCAGTTTCGCCATCGATATGGCGGACTCAGCACGTTTGGTACCAGAGACTGAGCAGGATCTATTCTCAGAAGGACTACCGAAGTACTATACCCATGTACTAGGTCTCTTTGAGAAGGCCAAGGCCTATTCTTTCGTGGCTGATTTTGCTCGGCTGGGGTTGAAATCCATCATGGGGTCTCAGGAAGAGACATTGAAGACTGAGCTCCTGCAACGACTTTTCACAGCCTCAATACAGACGTCGCGGTTCGAAGAAGCCTACACTGCCATGATCAGGCACTCGGATGAAGCATTGTGCGTATATACAACTGCAAAAAGCGGCGCGCGCTGACCACTATCAGGAAACATTCCTCGCTCCAGACTCTTATCACTTCGATGGTCGCACAGGGGCAGACGGCGGTCCTGCTCAAGTTTCCCTTTGTTGGCTTGACCGAAGAAGTGGACGCCATTCTTTCCAACCTATGCGCCAAGATACTCAATCTTGCGTCAGGATTACCATACCACCAGATCCTCTACTCTTTCCGTATCTCTCGCGGCAACTTCCGGGGTGCAGCAACAATCCTCCATGACCGGTTGCAGCGTCTGAAATCCACTTCATCCAAGGTACACGACCCAGCCGATGAGTCGTTGATACAATGCTATCTGATGATCATCAATGCGCTGTCGTCTGTGAGCCAGGAAGACGCATATATCCTTGCAGACCAACGCATCGACGACGCTGGGCCGCAATCGTGGCAGATTGGCAAAGCGAAGAAGTTACTTAGAAGGCATATCGTTACGCTAGATACGTTAAGGAAGGAGTATCAAGCAGAGCTAGATCGGGTTGCGGCGATCGAGAACGGACATTATGCATTCATGGATCCGGCGGACGAAATGGATATCCTGTAAAGTAGTACCGGTAGCTGACGATTTAGCCTGGCGTTCTTTTGGCGGTTTCAGGGGCATTAAGGGTATGCTTGCGAGTTTATGTGGGAAAGCGTTCAGTGAATTGCTCATGGGTTTTCGAAGAAGAATACTAGATAGTAATGTCAAAGCAATCGCATACATGCAGAGAACCTTGGCGGTAGATGATGGTGAACAACGGTCGTTCTTACCGCTTTTGGACGTAAACGCCAAACATGCGCGCTATGACCCGTTGGGCGGGGCGAACGCGCCTGCTCACATTGACTTTAAACCCCAGCATTGAGGGCACCCACCCTCTGTCCAGACAACCAAATTGGTTCATGATTCAGTTTTGATATCCTTGACCTTCTTTCTCATCTTCACCTTACTCTCCCGGCACCTCTAGAGGCCGTTGCGTCTTGCATGAGAACATGGTAAACACACGCTTTTGATGCGCCGGCGCAATCGCATCTTGTACAGCAGCAGCTGATACTAAAGACATGCAGAATTCGAAATCACTTCGTCGCCTCGCGGCGGATCATGGCTCGCTGCATACGGCTGGTTTGCCTCCTAATTATCTCTTTCCGCCCTCGAACGCTGTAGACCTGCCCTCGGACCTAACGTCCCTTGACATCCTTCTCGCTGGCCCCGTCGGCACACCCTACGCGCAAGGCGTCTGGCGCTTGCACCTCGACATTCCTCCTACATATCCTACCGCTCCTCCTACAGCGACTTTCCGCACGCGGCTATGGCACCCAAACATCGACGAAGCCACTGGCGCCGTCTGCGTGGAGACGTTGAAGCGCGACTGGAGTAGCTCGCTCAAATTGCGGGATGTCCTAGTCACGATATCTTGCTTGCTTATACAACCAAACCCGGCGAGTGCGCTCAACGAAGCGGCTGGCAAGTTGGCAAGCGAGGACTGGGAGAGCTTTTGTCGACGAGCAAAGTTAATGACGGAGATCCACGCAGCTATCCCTGGAAACATCGTTGAAGCAGTTCGAGAGGCTCAGAGCAGGGGTGACGAGAAAGAGGTCCAAAACGAGACGAAGGCAGTCGAGCCCAGGGTCAACGGGAAGGTCAAAGTGACACCTACCACGGCTAAAGTTCAGCCCTTGAGCGCTGATGATGAGGAGAACTTGAGGCGTCGTGGCATAACTGAGGAAGTAGAAAGCGACCCTGAGACCGATTGGATACCTGGGCCTATTCAGTCACCCAAGGCACCGTGTGCTGGGCGCAGCAACATCTTCGGCATCCAAGGACTTGATAACGGCATGCAGCTCGACTCACCAGAGAGGCCGAGAGTCACACATAGCTTCCAACAAGCAGTCGACTTGCCCGAGAACGAGGACAACGATGACTCAGATCCCTTCATCACTGTTCCATCGAAACGCACCGCTCAGCAGTCCTTCAACCTCCGCGTTCCCTTCAGCGGGGCGGCATCAGAGACAAAGCCAACTGCTACTGACACCCCAGAGCTTCTCAAATTCTCCCACCAGAACCCCTTCTCCGCTATTCAACCGAACAACCAGACGCATCCTCTCCTTAGAGAGTTCTCGTGGTCATGGACAGAATCTGAAGTCATGCACGAGACCGGCCGTATCAAGAACGGAGAGTCCAAGGCAACAGTGCGGAAGAGGCTAGCCTCGGAAGAGTTCGAGAAGAAGCGCTCGTGGGAGCTCAAGAAGTTCAAAAAGACTGGTTACGATCTGAAGAAGTACAATCGTGGTGACTTTGGCCCGAAGACTGGTATTGCTAGGCTCTGAAGGCTCCAACAAGGTAAGCAGTTGCACATTTCCCCTGCACAAAAACACTAGGTTGCATAACTGGAGTACGAGCATTTGGCCCGCATGGTTGGAGTTGGAGGCTTGTTCTACCACTGCATTACAGTTTGCTGGGTAGCTGTTGCCAGCGCTTTCTCACATCTGGCGTTGTTTTTCTTGAGCATTTTAGAGGTGTTTGTCTATCTGCAGCGATGAACAGCGCTGCAGGAGATTCTTGGAGGATGGGCGCTTGAGTTGTTGCTCGTTTGCGCCATCACGCTATATTGTTCACTGCCAGCCTGAGAGGAGGACTGTTTGAGGATACCCAGTGTTTAATAGCATCATGTTGAATGCTCGAAAACACGAAATTTAGATCATTGCGTTGAGGAAGGTGCATGAGGAACGCTGTCATTGCGAGTCAGGTACACAAACTTTATCTGGGGATCCTGTCTCTATCGTGTGGCAAGTGATTATCGCGGTGATCCCAAAAGTGTCAATCAGCCAAAATGGGCGTTTGTATGTAAGCATGCACCCGACAAGCTTGCCTACCTATGGTACGTCAAGCTGTTCATTTTATTCTTAGCTCGTCCAAAACACAGTCACTCGATGCGTAAATCTTGCGCTTCTTTACACGCGCGCGGCATCTCTCAAGAGGCTCTTTCGTGTTCAACAAAGGTCAGTGGAGCGCGCAACGCGTTTCGCGTGTCGCGGATTAAGCGCTGCGCCACAGATCAAAGAGGACAAGGGTGGGCCATTGGCTACGGTTGCTTGAGCGCGCTTTGACCGTTATGCCCCTTGTTTGTGCTCGCCAATCTTTGACTTAATTTAGGTGAGACCCTTGACGATGATGTCGTTGGGAGGCTGTGCGTTGCGAGGGCCTGTTGTTCAAGTGGGAGTTTCCTGCTGGTTTGGTGAGCTTCATCACGACACGACACTCTTTTTTGCGAGTTTCTTGATAGTACGGACAGTACACGCGTGCGATATACCCATTTTTTTCGAGCGTCTAGCGATCTAGCGTTGTTTACCACGCATCATGGCGGTCGACTTCGGAGGAGATTGCTCGGTGGTCCCTAACTCGACCGCTACTGACGCAGGAGTCGCTGGCGCAGGCACGCTGCTTTCCTTCATAATAACGAATTTCATATCGCTCATCCTCAGCGCCATCATCATCCTCCTCGGCTTGCGCAAATCGACCTCCGCGCCAATATGTCGAAAACTGCTCCTCTCCTTTTCGGATCAGCAAATCATTACCGGCATCGGCATCCAATCTGTCGGCCTGGCAAAGATGAAGAATATGGTCCCCTACCACTTCTTCATCATCTGGCTCCTGTCCTTGCTTTCGACCGCGACGAACCTTGCGACTCTCCTCGCGCTCGTTAACGACTTCAAAAGAGACTGGGTGCTGAGATGGCTCAGGCAATTCTTCATGCTCGTCAACATGCTGCTAGGCGTGCTTTCGGGCATCTTCATCCTGCAGACCGTCATGAAGAACCTCGAGCCCAGACTCCCGATCGCGTGCGTATGGGAGGTTGACAAGCGTGAGACGTCCTCGTCCTCCAAGGCCGCTCTCTCCATAGTCGGTACCATCGCCGTCATCGCCGGCCAAGTCCTCGTCTTCGTCCTCTCTACGCTCTACCTCCACACGCGAACGAACCCGCGTTGGATGAAGTCGCTGCAGGCCGTCGGCCTCGTCATCCTCTTTGCTATGGGCGTCGGCGCCACCGCCCGCGTCATCATGGTCAGCCAGGCGTTCGGCAATGTGCCCGAAGGCGTGAATCTTGAGGGTCCAAGTGAGAGTTCTTGGAGCTATGGGCAGCTACTGCCTGTGTTGTTATTGGGCATGCCGCTTATTAGTTTGCTGGAGGTGATCAGGGGCGAGACTAGAACACCGCCGAGTAAGGTGGACGAGGAGGGAGAAGGCCTACTAGGGGACACCGAGTTGCAGGGAATGACGTATCAGCCGAATCCGATTTGGGGGAACAAATGAGGTAGTAGGGAGACCTCATTGATTAGCGTTTCAATTGAATTCCTCACCCAATGTTACACAAGTCACTAGCCCCTATGTTCAGTCACGGCTTATTGTTTGCCCCTGTGCGATCTACGTGAGTCAACTAAAAGGAAGATATCCTGTACTGAGAAGGAAACTTGCAAGTATTGCCACGGTCACCGGAAGTGAGCTCTCAAGTCACTAGGGCGCTCCTTCCCCATGTCACAGCAACAGTACCCTCGTCACGTGCTAGCGCATTCTTTCCATAACAATCAGACCCCACTCGCACTCTCAACTCTTCCTCCTCAACTCGACACTCGTCTGACTCGCCAGCGCAATGGCGGCATTCACAGCAACGGCTGGCTCCTCAGCCGCAATACCCATCGACCTAACGTCAGATACAGTAATTGACCTCACCTTAGACGAGGATGAGGTACAGAAGCCAGTGCTTGGGCAGCGAATGCTGCCTGAGATCAAGCCGCGGTACCTATCACGTCCAGGAACGGCCTTTGCTTGCGGCAGCGAGGTGAGGCTGGACGACGCGCATAGTTCTGATTACATGCGTCTGTCTCCTTCTCCGAGTCTAGATCAAGTCCCACTTGGCCTTTTCCGTAGAAAAAGGAGCGAATCACCCGCACCAACAAGACTCTCTCGACAGGGATTTTTCGAGCAGAAGGCTGCCAAAAAGAAGCAGAAGAAGAGGCAGCGCAGTGAATCACCCTCGCCCAAAAGGAATGTCCTAGCACGGATGAAGGTCGAAGAAGAGAAGCGGAAGAGGCCTAAGAGGAATGAGTCCGACTTAGTGATCCTTACCAAAGGACACAAAAAGTTGACCTTTTGGAAAGAGAAGTATGCAAAGGAGCTAGGTATGGACTTGGAAAAACAGCTGATCGACAATGCGTTCGTGCTGTTCGACAAAAAGAGTTTCCAGACGGTCTTTCCTTATCGTTATATGGGTCAGCTCAAGGAGAAACAACGAATTGCGGCTTTCCCTGGTAAAATTGAGGTTTTGATTCAGTCTCCAAGTATCGCTGTTCGCAAAGCGTACGAAGAGCATACTGTGGCCAAGCAAGATGTCTCTCGATTAGTCCTTTGGTCAGACGGGTCAGTCGGCGGTGGTGCTATGCAACACAGAAGCGGGTTTGCTGTTGCGTGGCGTCGTAGCATAGCAGCCGGCTGGGGCCCTTGGGAAGTCGCTGGCTACCAAGCCATAGATGTATCATTGGATGCGAATGATGTCGAAACATTAGCGGTCATCAAGGCCATGGACCAAGCGCACGAATTAGCTAGCCAATGGCCTGGACTGCTGAAGACTGTGGCCATCTACACCGACTCAACTGGGGCCCTTTATTGCGCACAAAAGCCAATCAATTCTCTCGGTCTACAAGTCATCAGAAAGGCATACAAGCTACGGGATCTTGGACTCAATATATCTTTGCATTGGTGTCCGAGTCATAGCAGGGTAAGTATGGAGCTTCGAGAACTGTTTGGACCTCGAAACCGACGTCAATTCCAAGGTACAAGCTGATCGGATTAGGTGCCTGGAAACGAACTTGCCGATAGGATTGCGGGTCTTGCTAGGTCCTCCGCCTACAGCCATACGGATGAACTCATAGGTTCCAGTGGTGACGAATATGATGACTCGGAGGAAGACTTGGAGAAAGATTGAGAGGACAATTCACTCAATCGTGATGTCGAAGACGACGCTAATTTCTGATGAGAAGTGTATAGGGCTTTGATGGATTCCCTTTTCACATGATACCCCTTTCCTTTCTTGCATCTTCTGGAGCATGGCGGCTTTTCAGGCATGGGCTTTCATACTTGGAATTCTATGGATCGTTCGTGGGATTGGTCTACAAGGAAGTTTCGTTAGATTCGATTGGAAGGCTTGCAATCGGACCAACTCAAGATCGTGTCGGGTTCAGCTGGAGGCTTGATCATGGTAAGTCTCCGAGTTCCCTATTATGTCGTCATCTCCACTGAATGTGATGCTAGAATTAATCGGGAGCTTTGCGGGATCTAGTTGGATGTGTAATCGTGTTCAACTGCGACCTTGACTTCAGCCAGCTTGAACTGGAAGCTTGGCGAATTCAGTTGGGGTATACCCTTTTCCATTACAATTTACTTGTATTAAATTTTGGCAAGAGATATTTTCAGTGACTATAGGGGCGTCCATCCTTTATGCGGATGCTTCTCGTAGCAGCAGTCCTAGCTGCCTTCGTATATGCAGGTTCGGATCTCCTAGCTCAGCTCACTAACTGTTCCTGGAATATTGACTCTGACCCCTTTCAATTCAATCCTACGAATAAGCCTCAGAATCGGCACGTTGCGGTAAGTTAGTCTACATGGCGTTAGACACGGATGTAAACAAAAATTTTACAGTGGTATAGCCCTATGTGTGGCGTAGTTTGTCAATATAGGCGGCGCCGGGCTGAACGGTCAGCACACGAATACGAGATAATTTTCGTGAATAGTAGAGAGTGCAACGACCATGCTGGAACGGAATCAGAACTATTAGCTCTCAAATTCGCTCACATAACACGCCACCAAAGCACGATATAAATCCGCGACGCTCGCCTTCATTCAGCATCTTCAGCACCCATATTACACATTTTCTGCCGCAAACATGCACATCTTTCCATCACTTGCCCTGCTCGTCCTCGCTCCTCTTGCGCTCGCCCGCCCCAACTTATCGCCCGCCTTTCAAGTCTCCAACCTCTACACCTTCGAGCCTTCAGGCCGCGACAACGTCTCAGTATATCGCATCAGCTTCAACGTAACGGATCCAAGCGACGCGGCCTCGACGTCCTGCGAGGCGACTTGGCCTTATTCCGAGCGGGATACAGGATACCCGCAGACATGGCTTGCAGGCTGTGCGGACAAGGGGTGGGCGTTCAAGGTCCAGAAATACGAAGAGGTCTGGGATTTCGTGCTTGATGTTAGGCACGTGAGGTGAGTCGTTCGAGCGTGATGGGGAGACGCGTGGAGCTAATTTTTCGGTAGCAGGAAGGAAGGGAAGAAGACGAAGAGGTTTGCCAAGGGGACGGTGGATGATGTGAATGTCCTGCAGTGCACCCATGCGGCGTCGGGGTTTTCGCAGTGTAGTCAGAGGGATGGCGTCGGGTTTGAGTTGGGGGTTTATAAAGTGAGCTCTTGAGAGTTGGGTGTTATGTTACGCTGTGTGGGCGCGGCGTACAGTGCACTTGATGAATCGACTCATGAAGATATTGGCTCTTTTGCACGCTACTACGTCCTTGAAGAAGTAATCGCAGAGGGCAGAGAGTGGTACGTGGACTTTCTTGAAGCGTGTTACATCAGAATGATAAACATCGCGCTGAGTGCTGAGTGAATGTGATGTTTGCTCTTCAGGGGCAGCTTGAATGGCAAAATGGTGTTCAAAACACCAAAGCAGATCCATAGATAGATTATCGAGCTAGTTCCTGAAGCCTTGCTGATCGAACAGATCTATTTGCAAGGGTTCGAGCAAGTCTGTGTTATTTTTGAAGGTTTGCGATGTTTCCAGTGTTGGGGGTGCGCAGCCATTGTAGGATTTTGAATGCGTTGTACGTCTGTCGATGATTCTCGGATATGTTCCAAGCTTGTTCGACGACATGGCAGGTGGGAAATTTGTGAAAGATTGGATCAGCAAATAACACAATGGCACACTACATGACATGAATTGTTCCGAGGGTCTGATGGATCATGAGGGGGTGATAACGCGCGCCGGCTCCGTCCACCAGCGTCTGGGCGAAAGCCTAAAGCGGAGATGCAAAGCCGGCGAGATAACGACACCAAGGATGGAATATCTCATGGTGTAGCAGCAATACAGATGGTGAGTTTTCCAGAAGCTATGTCGTGTGGTACGGTCCTTGTTTGCGTGGCGGTACAATTACGTGGGTGGCTGCATACTGAAATTCTCCGAATATGAGTCTTGTGTTCCCATTGATGAGCTCTCTGTAAACGACGCTTTTTCGCAGCATACCCTTTTGGGAAGGTTGACTATCGTATCAAGCCACACGCTGCACCGCCCCATGTTACTCCCGCATGTTCACCGACTCTGCGTCACAGCCACCACGCCCGCAGCAGCTTTAGCTCTCCCTAGCTCTTCGCGCACGCCAACGCTCACCGTGAGATGGGCCCGCCCAAATGCAGCCTTCAGTTGCGATAGTGCGCCATGACGTATTGGCCCATTTCCTCGCCCTCCGTGTTCGCGGCCACGAAAGAGACGAGACCACAGGATATACACATATCCCACGATGGCGCCGATGATGCTACCGACACCTCGGTCGCGGATTCGGAGGAGCGCACGGAGAGCGAGATATCAGAGAGCTTGGAGACAGGAAATGTGGTAGACGAGAGCGGTGCAGAGACACAATCGCACCCATCAGACTTGAAAGCAGGCGAGCGCCTTGCGGAAGATGACATTACCGGCGAGATCCTGGCCATCAAGGTCACTAGGAGCGGGCACATGTTTGCGACCATAACACGGTCGACGTTGACCATCTGGCAGACCAAGGTACGTTACGTCTTTGACCCCAAGCGCCCGCCAGTTGCTAATGCGCGAACAGCCCACGGCCATCCTTGCCTCCGTACTTCGCTCCGATCTGTCATTGAAGACATATGGTCCGAACGTAAACATTCTCCTTCGCCCTGACTCGCAGATCTTCGTCGTGCAGACCACCCTCGGATTCCTGATCACGTACTCACTTGCGACGGACCCCACCTCGAGGGTGTACAAAACGCAATTCGCGCATACCGGAGGCGGACATTCCCGGCGGCAGAGCTCAGTGAGCGGCTTCAAGATACCTAGACAACATGATCCGAACGCGGGGCCCGGCGAGGGCAGCGGCATCAAAGAAGCCAGTTTGAAATTCCGCATGGTGATAAGAGTGGATGCTGGCATTGCCCGGGCTCTGGCGCTCGACGATGAACTCATTGTGGCTACAAGTAAGCCCGCGGCTGTGCAGTGCATAAGGTGGGCTCCTGATAGCAGTGGAAGCCAGACGAGCACCGAGCTGTTGAGTCGTATGACTTGGCTAGGCAAGAACGTGTCTATGGTCGACATGATCCACGACCGGCCTATGAATCTATCTGCTTGGGTTACGCGTGACGGCAAGGCATACGCTGTGCAGAGGCTACCGCCGAATACGCTGCAGGATGGAAAAGCGCACCCCAAACTCTTCCGAGGCCATGCATTTCATAGTCCAGAGACCAATGGAGACTATGGCGTCAAGACAGCAATCAATGCACGCTTCTCCTTGCTCGCGGTGGGCTGCAAGAATGGGGAGATTCATGTCTACATGGCCAAAGACTACAAGGGGGATATACCACTATCGCACAAACTCAGACCGAATGCGACGAGTACGGGGAAGTTGACTGTTTTGACTTATTCTCCAGATGGGTACTGTATTTTTGCTGGCTACGAAAATGGATGGGCTATGTGGAGCGTGTACGGCAAACCAGGCGCCTCTAGTTTCACTACGGAGAGAACCTTGTCTCAAGCTAACGGCGAGTGTTGGCTTCTCGGCATCAAAGACGCATTCTGGATTGGTGGCGGGGCAGAAATACTGCTCTTAGGGAACCACGACAACCGCGTTTTCCTGCTTGAAATGGCTCGTAGTGCGGTTACGGGATGTTTCTCTTCTGCCAACGTGTCGAGGTCATTGATGCAGACCAGTACCGGCTTCATGATATATCGCGGCTACGAATTACCGGATCTTACGACTATATCTGCCGATGTTTCGCTATGGCATCATGTACAAGTGCCGTCTCATTATCTTGTAGATCAATGGCCGATTCGATGTGCTGTCATCTCGAACGATGGCAGATATGTTGCGGTCGCCGGAAAGCGGGGGCTTGCCCATTACAGCGTCAATAGTGGACGTTGGAAGACGTTCGATGATCCCTTCGTAGAGAACGAGTTCGCTGTCCGCGGAGGGATGTGTTGGTTCCAGCATGTTCTGATCGCAGCCATCGAAGCACAGGATTCACACCAGGTCCGTAATTCCATCCCACAACCTTCTTTACACAGTTAGCTAACACATCAGATCCAGATACGCATCTACTCTCGCGAGCAGGCTCTCGACAATGATCATGTCATGCACATTCAGTACCTTCCAGCGCCCATTGTATTAATTGCTCCCTCTGGAGAAGATTCGCTTCTTGTCTATACCTACGAGAACATTTTGTATCACTATGTAATCAGCGTAACGGACGCTACAGTAAATCTGGTCCAGGTGGGCCAGATAGCTCTGCATGGCATTATACGCGCACCGCCTCGCGTGCGAGCGCTTAGCTGGATTCTGCCTGAGGACCAGATTCGTAGGTTGGCCCGGTGGTGACGACTGAGGCATGCTGACGGGTGTGTAGATAACGGGGATCCATCCCAAGATGTGGCTGTGGCGACCATATTATTCGTAGTGGACGGCAAACTCGTCCTCCTCCAACCAACAACTACAGAAGGTGGCGAACTCAAATACGAGATGCGCATCATCGCCCAAAACGTCGAGACGTACGCTCTCATGCGTGATCATCCGGCGTTCGCGCTAGCTATGCAAGAGGACTCATTACCGCCTAGTCCATCTGCAGGGTTGGCGATCAACGGCGTGCATGGTCACGATCTGCGCGACAGCTTATGGTTCTTCGACGGGCATGACGTAAAGGTTTGGATTGATATTCAGGACGTTTTGCGTTCGGCGAGCGTTGAATTAGGCAGGGAATTGCCTACGCCCGTCAAGATACCAGTGGACTTCTACCCATTGGCAAGCTTAATCAATAAGGCGATTGTATTTGGGGTCGAGAGCGAGCTAGTCCAGAGGAGGGACACCAGCTTCGCATACTTGCGGTTCGGCACCCGGGTAAGTTGGATGCCTTCTGTACAATCTCCACTAGTAGCGGTGAACTTACATTCCATAGACGCATCTCTTCCTTCCCGCCCTGCTACGCCATCATCTCGCCCAATACAATCACCCCGCAGCCCTCCACCTAAGCCACCACTATCAGCACCTCCTCTACTTCCCTCACGCCCTCGAGATCCTTCTCCACGAGGTCCTCGACGAAGAGGTCGACAGCCAGCCCCCACCCGAACAAGCGCTCCTCCCCTCGGTATTATCTTTCCTCTCCTCCTTTCCACAATACCTCGACATAGTAGTCCAATGCACGCGCAAGACCGAACTACGCTCCTGGCGCACGCTTTTCTCCAACCTGCCACCCCCCGAAGACCTCTTTGAAGAATCACTACAGAAAGGATCCTTGAAGACAGCAGGCGGATACCTCCTCGTGCTCCATACATTTGAGGAACTGAGCTCGACGGGCGATCAGGTCGTCCGACTGCTGCAGCGCGCAAAGGAGGAGCAAGACTGGGAGCTGTGCAAGGAGCTTGCGCGGTTTCTCATGGCGCTTGACGAGAGCGGGGCTACTTTGCGGAAAACATTGGAATTAGTGGAATTGAAGAGTCCGGGGCCGGATGTGCAGACGCCGGCTTTTACGTTTGAGATGACGAGGTTGAGGGTGCCGCAGAGGGGCAGGAGAACGAATGGGGTCGTAGGCATGGGAATCTCGTTGGGTGGAGGAGGGAGTGCGGAGGGAAGCGCGAGTGGGGAGAGCAGTCGTAGCCGGAGTCCGACCAGTGCGGTCAGTCGGGGGAGTGCGGATGGGGGTGGGTATTTCGACGCCGTGTCTGGGCGATAGGGTACCGAAAGTAATGTAAACGTAGTACACAAAAGGGATTCTTGCAATTAGGTGCCGTGCTTATTTTGCCTGCCATTTTTCAAGGCGGTGTCGTGTTTTTGATGCGTATGACATGACCGGTGTGTTCTGGCGACTGAGGCGTCTATTGCCATGTGGGTGCGGTGGGTCTAGGTGCCTATGGCGAGTAATAGATGATTAGAAAACTCGCGATCAAAGATGTGATTGCTTTTTCAGCTCTGAAGGTTGGTAGTGAGATGGAGAGTGTCAAAGCGTGATAGCCCATGATATGCTATGTTTGAAACCCAACAGGAATTACCGCATTCGACATGGATACGCGGTACTGTTACACCATATACGAGTGCGTAAAATCACGCATCCTAGGCAGCAAGAGGAGGTACTTTTAAAAATCTTGTCAGAGCGCTCGGTTTGGTTCTGCTTGTCCTGGAAATTCGATGCTCTCTCTCTCGTCCTTCGACTGCTCCAATCGGAGTACTACCAGGAATTAATTGTATTATTGGTACCCCGGACCAAGGAATGTCAGGGGAATTGTTTGGATGAGGTAGGTAGTACAGTGTACGAAGCTGAACACGAGGTTCGCTTCAGCTGGTGCGATGTGGGGGAGCAAGCCACGACCCATTGTAGCTTACAGTGGTCTATTCGGGGATCAGTGATCCGTAATCATGAAACTCGTGGGTTGGAAGTGAGAGTCACTCATGCTACTGGCTGCTTTCTCTCTAGAGAGCGCGGATGGTCCGGTGGTTGTATCTCGGTACATAGCAAATTGAGGTAGTGTGCCAGAGAATCACATTAGGTACAGAAAGTCGCTATCTCCGAGGCCAACTTTTTGAGCGTTCCATATATCAGTGCTTACTCAAGGGCGCCCGGTGGCCTGATACGAGAGTTCGAGCAAGCTCTCAGGGCGGCAGTTCTCGTCCGGGGGCACAGAAACTACGAGGGTCGCTCCGTGGTATTGGCCCGTCCTATCCCTCGGCGGTAAACCCTACCTTGGGTTGTAGGTCTTGGGCACAGGCTAGATTTAGATTACCGTTCAGCAATTAGAATAAGGGAACTATGACCTTGCTGTCGCTCTATCATTGCCCAGATAGCGAGCCATGGCTGGCGCAGGGCTTGGGAGCAAAGCATGGCGCAGGGTGATTGGCTGGGGTAGCGAGGCCGCATACGATGGCTTCTCATGCACCGCTCTTCGAGATGCAGCTGGCGGTGTAGGGCTCTGCATGGCTTTTTCCACGGCTGCTCGGCCGGGCGTCAGCATTTCACGTGCGCGGTTATCCAGACCAAAGAAATTCCAACCTTGATGAGTATTTCGACACGAGGACAAGCTTGGGTCGAAGCTGCGATAGGCACGTCCACATCTTGCGAAGCGTGCAAGCACCGACAGCAGAGGAGCCTGGAATGCCACGCTGCCATGGCGCCCGTGGTACGGCATCGCGGCGCCCTTCCAAACCAGCAAGTCGAAGCCGAGCCCTCACGGACAGACCTCTGGTTCTCCACGGCAGCCCATTTCCTCATCCAGTATCGACTGCTGGCCAGCCGTGTTCCGCCCGTTGGTGCTCCCTTGCGGTAGGGCGGAGGACGAAAGACAAGGGCCGCAACACTGCCACTGCTCACCGTTGCTGTCCGATCGCCCAACACCGCACCGCGCCTCCTACCGTCGCTGCGCGCATGCATGCATGACGCACGATGCGATGGCTCGTATTGAGATCTAGCGGAGGCCTCTGCCGCGCCGGTATATATCAGGCAGCGAAGACATGTTGTCGGCCTCAGTAGGACGCGCATCGCATTGCGACCAGCATCGTCATCATCACTATCATCGCCATCATCATCGCCATCATCTCCACAGACCCCTGCATCTGTCTCTGGTCAGGATCAGCCTTACAGCCTTACGCATCGTTTTGGGTCTGCCCAGAGTGGCATGGTAGAGTCCGAGAGATCGAGCAGTTCCCTACGCCGGACATTTCAGTATGACGGAACCCCCGTCCCAAATGCCCCTCTTCAGCTTTAGCGACCCGCACGTGCAGGGCAGAGCATCCTTCTCGCCTGCCTCCTCCGCCTCGGGTCCTACATATGCCTGGCCACCTACAGGCTCTAAGCGTACGCAAACCTCATAATTCGATTTTGTTTTGCTCCCCTGTACGATTGTGCGAATCCGTTGTGTTTGCATGCGGGAGAGCTAATAGCTGCTTTCAGGCCCTCTAGCACAACACCAGTCAATGAGTCCTGAACCCAATGAGCGCAAAGGTGCCTCAGATGGATTGCTGTTCATCACCGGAACGTCCCTCGAGGACTTCAAGTCGAGGAAGAATATGACGAGGGTCAGGAAGAAGGCTATGGGAAGCTACCTAAAGGAAAAGACACCACGTGGAGCATCCAAAGAGCAGCAGTATCGGTCAACAGAGGACTCGGCGAGCTCGCGATCTAGCGTCGGCAGCGACCAGCAAGATGTCATCTCCAACAGCGAAGCGTTAAGGCTGTTGAACGGAGACGGTAGGAGAAAGTCCTCACGGAGCACTACGATGCACGAAAGCCCAGAATCTCACAGAAGGAAGACCCCAGAGTCGCAAGTATCGCGACTCCCGAGAATATCCATGGACTTCGTACTTCCCAGCGCGCCAATCGTTACCCCTTCGCGAACCGGAGTACCTCTAGCCTACGATGAAACTTCGCCAAGACCATTCCAATCAATTGGCAAGCCTTTAGACCCTTTCCGTACAATGTTTCAGGCCAGCCATCCGCAGGTGTCGGTAGAAGAACTCAAGTTTCACTGTTCAAGGAGTTTTGGTACAAAAGCTATGGGGGCGCATTGGATACCAACGCTTGTCAAATCTCCCCACGCCTTCCTTAGTACACTATGCATTGCCTCCGCACACTACGACGCGATCAACGAACGGCCAGTGGAGAGCGTACAGACACTCGCGCTACGTCAGGAAGTCATGCATCTAATCGGCCAGAATCTGTTGAACCCAGAATCGCGAGGGGATGACTACAATGTTATCGCGTTGACGCAGCTGATTGCGAGTGAAATGATTGCCGGAGAAGAGATGACGCTAGCCTTTCACGAGACCGGTGTGGAAGCAATGGTCAAGCAAAGAGGGGGGATCGAGAAGTTAGGCGTCAATGGACGACTGGCCTCGACGCTGTCATGGGTATCATTGGAATCTGCCATTCTTCGAGAAGCAAAGCCACGAGCAGTATACGTTGACTATTGCGCATCAAAATCCGCGAAAACTTACCCTAATACCGCTACGATACCTGAATCTCCGCTTTACTGTCCCCGCGGTGAGTTCGAGACCATCAAACGCTCGCCGAGGTGTTCATCCCAGGCCGTCGATCTTCTGAAGGATATCCGCATGATGATGGATCTTTTCTTGCACGAAACAAAACAAAGTCGGCATAATTCGCTGTCGTTGAAGAACATTCATAAGAAGATCTCTGCGCAATATCCTTCCATCACCGACCTTCAGAGAATTAATATTCTTTCACCGAACGAGTGGAAGTACGAAGCCATCCGCATAGTCGCAATACTAACAGCAACATCCATCACCCAACGGATTCCCCTCTCAAAAGCGCTCGAGCTTGTCGCACAATCCAGGGAGCTAAATATCCCCGCTCCTATCCCACCCAGGGCGCTTTCTACTGACACTTTAATCTCACCATCCTCGCTTCGACAGGACTCGCCCCTCACAGCCTTCACCACGAGCCCAACATACACCGCAGCTGCAAGTCCCGACTTCCATCCAACCAACCCATTCGCATTTCCCCCGGCTTCGTCTCGCCCCCGCGTCCCCTCCACCACATCGCACCGCCCTACGCCAAACCCCATTACAACTCTCTTGACACACCTCAAAACCGCCCTCCAAAACTCCGATCTCTCCGACTGCTGGGCCGATATGGCGGGCGTTCTGCTCTGGGTCGCGCTCGCAACCGGCGCAGCAAGTCGCAGGACAGAGAACAAGGTGCTCAAGAAATGGTTCAAGGCGCTCGCAATGCGCGTCTCGATTGTGCTGTGCTTCGAGCACCCCGAAGCTATGCACGCCAGCGTGCTGCGAATGAGCGAGGTGGTCGAGGGCGTGGGCGGGAAGCAAGAAGAGACCAGGGCCGGGGACACCAGAGGGAAGCGGAGAAAGTCGTAGATGGAAGTTCCGAACAGCGCGTAGAGAGGAGTGAGACGGGGACGTTTGGACAAGCTTTCGGTCCTGGTATCGCCCTGCGACGATCCGGGGTGCGATACGAGGTCGAGTGGCGAAGAGTCGGTGAAGCCGACGAGGCGGGTCACCCCCTGGACGTGGCCTCAGGCAGCTGTGCTGTGAAAACTAGATAGACGCTGGTATCAGCTTCTTTCTTCTTTCTTCTTTCCTTTCTTTCTACTTCTTGCTTGTGTGACTACGGCCTGTTCTTTTTTATGGCGGTGTATTGCTGCTCTGCAGCATAGATATCGGATTATGTCTATTTTTCCTGCGCCCCCTTGGGTTGTATACTTATATTGGGTAGGTTAGTATGACTTAGAGAATTAGATGGCGGTATGAGGTAGACGTACTATCTTGCTAGTCTGGAGTCGTGGTCATGGTCATATTTCGCCATGTATGGGCGAAACTCCTCTATACGGCTGCAAGTCATCCAGCACTTCAAATTCATACAACATAAGCACCACATTGCATGCCACACAGATTCTATGATCACGTCATCCATTCCATTATATCATATATCCTACGAATACACATCGTGAAACTGATCCCCTTGTCTAGCGCTCCGCCCACCCAGGCAAACGCTGTGCATGCTCCACATCGCACCTACGTATTTGCCTGCCGAGCTCATGGTATCATAGTATGTCGGGAAAGACTCGTCTAGCCGAAGCGCACGTTCTTGACGGTGCCCTGCTCGTCGACGTGAATGTTCAGGCGGTCGGGCCTGTAGTCCATGGTGCTCATGCTGTCGGGCTGGAGCACACGGTGCTCCTCGGGGAGGTCTTGTTTGGCAAAGGTCTGTTACCGAACCATTTTTGTTAGCATCGTTCGTTCATTCTTTCATCCTTTCTATCGACCAGAGAACGGGTCTCGGAGTGCGTGCGAAGGGTGCAGTGATAAAGCGAAGAAAGAGAGTGGCGGGTGGGTAACGTACGATCTCATCATGACTGTCACCGATCTTCTTGCCCATCAGCTTGTTCGTCCACGCATCGATGCCTTCTCCGCCTTTGCTCTGGATACCGGGGACTACGAGAGGCATGTTGTTGACTTTGGTTGCGAGGGCTCTCTTTGGGATAAGTGGGAGGATTCTTTGTAGAGAAGTCGTGGTGGTTGAGTTTGGTGTGTAGAAGTATGGGAGGGTAGGGGCTACAAGGCGAGGGTATTTATGTGCCTCCGCGCGTGACTCGGATTGCTTTGGTCGTTCTGTTTGCGTACCACCGGTACGTGGAGGCAGAAAGGGAGGCGTGGGTGACGTCACGGAGGGGCTGAGGGCTAGCATTGTTGGGGAAGGTGGGGTGAGGGCTTAATTAAGAGGGGGGATAAGCGCTGGCGATTTAAAGATTTCGGGGAGCGAATACGATGATATTACACTTTGAAGTTCAGTGTCAGCTGTCGAAAATACGTTGATGAGATCTAATTTTTGCCATTGTTTGTTGAAAGTAACAAACACCAATACCAACAGAGTGTGTGTGCTGCTAGCAAATAATAAAACAACCGTTAAAGTACAGCGGCACAGTGCAAATACAGCAGCACGGTGCAAGAATACTACCATCGGATCAATAATATTAATGAGAAGCTACTATCAAAGTATAGCATGTGTTGAGATAAGAGGCTGTGTCTCGGCAAACCCCGGCACACGGGGCGCAAGTGATCAGGCTACAGGCATCAAAATAACAGCTGGCATAGCTACTACAGTAGCCTTCTTAGCATTACTTTTTACTTAGTCACACCATAACTGAGATAGCTCTACTGTCGCACTATGGACGAATTTGAGCGAAGAACTGATCCTCTCCCCTCTACAAGTCTGCTAGAGACCGAATCTCACATGACTTGCAGCGAAGAGGATAGACTATTACAACATAGATTTGGACCGCATGCATCGACAAATGATTCGAAGAATTCGTTTGTCGTCTTCGAGATGCACGAATCAGACTAGGATACAGTCTTAAAATACAAGAAACGAATAAGAGTGAGTGAGGCCGAGTTCCAGAATAAAAGCTTCCAGGCCCATCTATGCGCTCGTTGCCGTATGGTACGATGGTCTTCGCTCGCAGAATCCACAACGCCTTTCATGCACGACTACTACATAGGTACAATCAATGACCCCTATGAGCAGCTTCCAGACTCAGCATGTCAATTTTGTCGGCTGGTTGGCACGATAATAGAGCTTGGCCACCTTTATATATCTCTTATTTTGACCACTCGTGCTCCTTCCACGCGTAAGAAGGATTTCTCTTTAGCGGATTTAGAAGAAAACAACGAAGCTAGTCGAATGAATTATTCTTTTCTTGAAATGTGCCTAGCTAGCCGAGGACCTCGGGGCACATCGATAAGTTCGGCGCATTTCCATATGCTTCTTTCCCACATGGACACAAATACCTTGACGACCCACAGTACGAAACCATCTGCCATAGATTACGATATTCTCGGAGGTAGCTTACATTTTGTGAGAGGGAGCATGCTGATTCTGAGGACCCATGTGTATCAAATGACGCTATTGATATACCTGGGTTCCGTGTCGTTGACTGCAATGCGCGACAAGTCGTGCCAGCTCCAAAGGCATGCAAGTACCTCGCTCTGTCAGTACAGCCCTGGGTACCAAATACATGTCTCTTCTTCGCGGACGAGAGAATCTTTCCCTCAACTAGCTGAGACTTCAACATCATCCCAGTTCTCAGTCTCTGACCCACGCTGACTTCTCACCCGCACCACAGGTCATATGTTTGGGGCTCGGTTCCGGTGGCATCTTATGATGGGCACTGTTCCCAATATCCTGCCACAATCGAGGACAGTATAAATGTTACGTTGAATTTAGGCTTCAAATACCTTTGGGTTGATCGATATGTAGGATGGAGCTTATTTTGTACACTTTGAACCATTCAGACTAACCGTGTTAGTGCATTGACCAGCACGATGCTTTCACAAAGCATATTCAGATCAACAATATGCACTCGATCTACGCCGGATCTCAAGCCGACAATTATAGCTGCAGCCGGCGATGATGCTGATTTTGGGCTGCCTGGTTTCTCCAGATCTCGGAACATACCAAAGCAATATGCGGTCGGAGATGTTAATTTTGAGCAATTTGACGTTATGTTCGACAATATTCGTATCATGGAATCGTCTAAATGGGCATCTGGAGGTGCGAATGATTTCCTATTTGATGACGAACTGCGGATACTACTGCACATCGTATGGCTCGTGGTACTCAGTGCATCTTTCGTTCTCAATAAGACTGGCTACTAACTAATTATTTGCCGTACCGTAGGCTGGACTTTCCAAGAGAGATACTTATTGAAACGTAGACTTATATTCACCCAAAACGAAGTCTCTTTGATATGCCAACAGTCGTGCTGGAACGAGAAAGATCGTCATCGTGCTACAATATCATGGTACCAAGTTATTGCTAGCCAAGGCTCTCTTTCAACCCTTATTGAACAGAACGTCTGGGATCTTGGGGAAATTTACACAGAAAGAGAACTTAAGTTTGATTCCGATATACTGGATGCGTGTCGTGGAGTCCTTCAAGCAAATTCCGGACGCCATCTATGGGGCATACCCTTTCAACCGCACCGCATGAACAGCTTTAATATCAACTGGAGCTTAACAAATAGTGCCCAGTCTGTAAGACGGCCAGAATTCCCGAGTTGGTCCTGGCTCGGTTGGAAAGGTAGCTTGAAACATTATTGTGATACTAGATGCCCATGTGTCACCACCACACAAGTACTGAATGAATCAGGTTTATGGGAGAAGGTTGAAGACTACATACATAAAGTCAACGAGGTTAGAGGATCTACCATGCCGTACTAGCCGAAGGTCCTGCGTATTACTGCATTACGAGTATCTCTTGTTTTAACACTCGCAGAGGGACATGAGAAGGGAGATACTCTACCTTTATGTGCAGCCTTACCCTCAGCTACTACCGTGAAATATAACTGGACGATAGAGATGAATGATATTTCGGCTTTGAGTCAACTGGATAAACTTGTTTCTTTGGCATACTGTTATCCTGAGCTAAACTGTAGTTTTGATATCTCGAGGAAATTCGATATGCTGCTGGTAAAACGGGTTGGGGATGTCTTTGAGAGAGTCGGTCGAGCTCAGCTGCGGATTTAAGGAAGTCGGACAAAGATCTGGCGGGACATACTTGGGTTGCTCAACGACGCAGAAATGATTACAATCCACCTTATATAGTTAAGGCACGTTATCGAAGTGTAAATACCACCTTATGCCTAAGCTTGCTGGCAGATGAAATTGTCAGGAGATTTGAAGGTACAGCTATTGGCACTTCGTGCTAATAAGCATTTTGGTCTACTTGTATGAAAGAGTCGATGCTTGTCGCACGTGAAGTTTATTTGTTCTCTACAGGCGTGATTTATCCGATACGCGTCATCATGGCGATGACGCTTTATCCATAAATCGTAGCGTAAGGACTCGGCAAGCAGAAGAAGGTGTTGATAATTTTCATTTGACTTCGACTGATGTGCTGTTCTGAAGGCAATTCGGTGCCACGAAATCGACAGCCGGGCCACCGACGTTCCGGCCCCTCCCTCCCGCCCCACATCCAACACTGAATTTTCACACCCCACCCAACCACACAAAACAATCCTCATTCAGCGTAATCATTCTCCATCCCATGATGCTCATCGTCTAGATCAAGTACAACGTACTAGTATTAAATTTGGCCCAAAATCTCCATCAATCGTCTCTCAGAGATCGGTGAGATGGCCGAGTTGGTTATGGCGCCAGGTTAAGGTTCTCTTAACACTAATTCCTGGTCACGAAAGTGGCGTGGGTTCGAGTCCCACTCTCATCAACATTCGTCTGCTCAATATGAGCAGCCTTCGGGAATATCTTTTTGCAGTTTTCGTGAGGTTGAGGTCCAAGTTGAGAAGAAGGAAGTGGCTGCATGCTGGCCAGTACACATCGCGCTGGCACCTTAGACAAGCTTGTCATGCTCTTTTTGCATCGGTAAAGTAAGCCCTTGTGTAGGAGGATTGATAGGTCATAATGAAAGTGCTATTTGCGAGGTATGCTTGCCTCACCTTTCACACAGTTCAATCATCAAACATGCGGACGTTGCCTACTATTCGCCCTCTACACATGGGTCATCTAGGGGCCATTCCTCTCCTTCAGCAAGGTCCTCGATCTTGAAAGCGTGCCTCCCTTCTGATATATCCATTCAGAGAACTGCATCCAGGGAACCCTTGCTACTGAGAATTCCATGAGTGTCCCTTCGGTTGCGCCACACAGTCTACGCGAATCACGATGATTTCTCGCATTCCTACCAAGGGTCTCCCGTATCCCAACATGGGACATATGGGATACGGGACACAGGACACATGGAACACGGGACATGGGTCACATAGGACATATCAGACACACGGGCCGGCGCATCGGTAGTACAAGAATCACGTGTTGTTTGGTTGTCAAGTTTAGATCTATCACGGCAAGAGTTTGATTGTCGACACAACCCGGTTCACCGAGGGAGCTAGCCCTGCGCCCATGGCAGCCGAAGAAACAAAAAGTTTCATTCACAATATGGTGCTGAGATTCCAGTGGTAGTCGAAGAAAGCGGTCTTGAGGCCGAGCAGCAGGTTCTTGCCCAGCCTGTCCCCCGGGGCTTGGAGCACCTAATTCCCAAGTATCCCGACGAAGTTGCAGTCAAAAAGGAGGAACGCCCAATCATCCGCTTGTTTGCTATTGGGTCCATGGTTGAGGTTATGAGCGTAGGTACTACATTTCACTACAAAGGAAGGGGGTGGGGAGGCGTGGACATCTTGCATTGAGAGGTGGTCAAGTTCTTCCCTCGCGGGACGATCGTCATGACTGATTAGCGAGTCATCTGGAAAATCATTTACAGGCCAGAGGAGGCTACCAAATGGACTAGTTGCTGCGAGCGTGCATGAATCCTATATGTATCAATGTGGCAAGATTCAAAGCCTAAATGTAAGTCACGTCGACGTGAAATACGCTAGCTTAAGGATTTCTCTTGGTATAATTAAGCCAACAAATAATGCTAGATTCCATAATCTAACCTTGTTCTCATGAGCGAAACTTAACTCACACAAGGAGCCTCCACCAAAGCTCTTCCTTGAGTTCTTCCCGTGAGCGAGTAATCATTAATGACGTGTCATAGTCGATACATTTTAGTATCACGATAGTTAGGAGCCCAAATAGTCATCATTAAATATCTATTCTTTGTTCTGTTGAGGAATTTTGCCAGTCTATGAGCCGCCTTGTCCGCCCACTCTTCTTCCATGCTCGCCGGATGTTTCGCGCAGGATACATATGCAATGTACACTATTGTATATCCTGTAAAGCTGTGGTGGAGTGTAATAATAATGTTTGCATCGTTAATTTAGAGTACCATACGGCGTAGTTGTCTATATGTAGATACTAGTACACATATAATGGAGGTAAAGCCCGTTGGAAAGGGCGAGGGTACGACTAAAGGTGCGAAGAAGGAGCTTCTCGTCGGATTTCTCTCAAAGTTTACTGGAAAGATTAAACCATGAAATTCTACCCAATGGGTTGCTAGCTACTCCTTTGCATCAAAGAAGGCATGATTGTCTTAAGACCTTCCATCTATGCGCCATATCATGACATCAGGAAAGTCTATCAAGGTTCGTGTCACGAGTCGATGTGTTATAGAAAAGAAGATACACAATAAGCGCTGTCAACGGGTTTCTCTCCGACCTCGGCTGAGGGACGTGTTTGCTCCCCATTCAGCCTAGCTCGCTCCGCCCCTCAAATACCCCGATGACGGTTGGTCGGCGATCAACAACCTACGTCTCGTTCAACATTCTTATTTATTACTAGACAGGCGTTTCAAGATGGCTGCAGTAGATGGTGCAGAGGTAGTGAAGCATAATAACAAGAAATCTTGCTGGATAGTACGTTCTGTTCAATTCAATTGCATGTAGCGTACCTTTGCTGACCCCCACTTTCTAGGTGCTTGACTCGAAGGTGTACGATGTTACGAATTTCTTGCCGAAGCATCCGGGAGGTGCTGCTATCATACTAAAGCAGGCTGGCACAGTATGTTCTTGTTTCGTGATTGAGGATGGATATCTAATAGCGCTAGGATGCCACCGAGGAGTTCAAGAAGTATCACCCCCTGGTACGTACATTGAAGATATACCTATATATGATGCGAATCGATATTTAGAAGCTGCATTAATCGAGAAACTGATGTTGTACTCATTAGGATTATGTCAACGACCTACCGGAAGGAAGCGTTGTCGGCCCTATAGATCCCAACACCTTGGGCAAGCTGAGGGCACCCAGAGAAGCCAATGCTGCGCCTGCAGAGACTGCGGATACCGCCAAAGAGATCCCTCATCTTAGCCTCTGCGTGTCTTGTCCAGATTTTGAGACCGCAGCGAGGGCCGTTTTGCCTCATAAGAGCATCGTCTACGCGAGCACTTCCGCTAATACCGGACTGTCACTGAAAACCAATCTTGATGATTGGGGTCGCATCAATTTCCGTCCACGCGTAATGCGCAACGTAGGCGATGTCGATACTCGCCGCTCAATTTTTGGCAACAGTTCTCCATACCCGTTTTATATCTCTCCGATGGGCACATTGGGTGCCATTCACCCAGCAGCAGAACCTGAGATGGTCCGTGGTGCGGTACGAAAGGGGGCGCACATGGTTGTTAGCACAGCGTCGACCAAGACTTCACAACAGATTATGCAGGCTTGTGTTGATGAGCAGCAAAGGCTGAATAACGCGAGCCCGACAAAGCTATTTTACCAGTACTATATGCCAGTAGATCGCAAGAAAGCGATCGAGCTGATGCATATTGTGAAAAAAGCTGGATACAAAGGCCTTTGGATTACAGTTGATACGCCAGTCCTTGGAAAGCGGACCACAGATCGCGTGCTACAGGCCGAAGAAGCACTTGCCGTTGGCTTGGGAGAAGAAGGAACAGCGGAGTGGGAAGCCGGTGGCGAAAATGCATTTGCGCCAGCCATGGGCGGGCGAGTCGTCAGTGGACAGCTAAGCCCGCATACGACATGGGATGATCTGGAATGGATACGTAAGGAATGGGAAGGTCCGCTCGTTTTGAAGGGCGTTCAGTGCGCAGAAGATGCGAAGTTAGCCTTGGAATATGGCTGCGACGGTATTCTTTTGAGCAATCATGGCGGTCGACAGCTGCACACTGCACCGAGCGCGCTCATGACGCTCTTGGAAATACGTGCATACTGTCCCGACGTCATTGGCAAGCTTGAAATCTTCCTTGACGGCGGCTTACGAGATGGAAGCGACGTGCTCAAGGCACTTTGTTTGGGTGCGACTGCTGTTGGTGTTGGACGACCCTTTATGTACGCGCTTGCAGCGTATGGAAGTCAGGGCGTTGAAAAATGCGTTGACGGTAAACGATCCTTCTCTTGCAAATTTATTGGCCATTGACTGACTACTTGTAGTGCTTGCTGATGAACTTTCATTAGGTATGCGTCTGTTAGGTGTTACCGCGCTGGATCAATTGAAGCCTGAGATGGTGAATCCAACCCGGCTCCTGAATGAAATGTGGAGGCCGGAGAGTAGCAACCTCAACATTAAGAGTCGTTTGTAGTGAACAGAATACCTTCGATCGATAAACCGTCAAAATCTGTATGGACAAGGGACACGGTCGAACATTCCCTCTAACCTTTTTTGAAAAACCCAAAACCAGTGCGTACGTTGTGACATGATGGGTTCGAAACTCATTTTCATCGACGTAAAATGCTCTACGAATCGCCGGTTCCATAAGTGTTGTTCGTTCATTGACATTGAAAATTTGCAGTGTTCGGCGAGATATCGTCTAGCCCCCTGACTACTTTTCGCGTATCCGCCAATCAATCATTCCCCCCACTTCATCAAGCAACACCAACCTCTCAATTTAGCGCCATGTAAGAGCCACAAAGAAATGCCAAAATTGCACCTGCCGAAATTTTTTTTTCTATTGTGAGTATATTGTTGCTAACGGGAGAATATCCCATCATTCAATGGTGAGATGGCCGAGTTGGTTATGGCGCCAGGTTAAGGTTCTCTTAACATCATTTCCTGGTCACGAAAGTGGCGTGGGTTCGAGTCCCACTCTCATCAACATCGTCCGCTCATTGAGTGGGTTTCGGGAATATCTTTTTTGTGGTTGTAGATTGCTTACCGCGGGTGAACGTTCATCTTTGCTTGATAGGTTTGCAGGCACCACCAACAGTTCAAATCACTTTTTTTTCCAATCAAATGACTGTTAGGATAACTATCTAGTATTCAACGCTATCGAAAAGAATGCATATAATTTAAGGCGACATCAACAAGGTATTTACCTGTGAACCAAGACTTAGGTATCTCGCGCACCACTTAATACGGTCAAACTCGATACAGGCACAATATCTGTATAATCAAAGCTTTCGGAAAAGGAAAATATATCGGACTGGCAGATGTCCTCAGGGAAGGATGTAGGCCATATATGCTTAACGTTAATTGCTTCATAACGTGAGAAGAAAATCTGCAGACTATGGCGAAAACCAAAAAGAAATACCTAGTTCCAAAGTCTTCTCATCTCTCGACCTTAGATCTTACAGCTTTGCTGATGAACCAACTTACGCTCCTAGACCGACACCAGACCCTAAGGTCCCACTCTAGTAACCTTAGTCCTGCCCCTTAGTTCTCGACCTCAGAATCTTCATTTTCAGATTCATTTTGCTCCAAATCATCGTTCTGTGAATCCTCGATCTAGTAGCCAGATTCCTCCGAGTCCTCAATCGTATCGATGAAGCTGTACTTATCAACGTATAAACGCTTTGCCTGAAAGTCACGCCCAACAAATCGGGAAGAACGTTTTAGGAAGGTTAGTTCAAATGATCCTCCAGACGGCTCCTATAGTGGACCGATGGCTTTCGCGTTTGTATGCCGCTTGCTATCAACATCGACTTGAACCATCAAGACCTTGCAACCTACATCAAACACGATGCAGAGTAGATAGGGGAAACAGCAGTCATCCGATTGGTAAAAGCCGTATGCTATCTATTCCTAAAGCAGCCAAAGGCGAGTCGGGGAAGGAAAGGATCACAGGTGCAGCGAATACAGCCAGCACAGTGCTCTATTTTGAGCACCCGCCTTGGAACTACTGACTCTCAATTGCATATATGACAAGTCTCACTTGTTTGGTCAATCACTGTGTGTGAGCTATAATATCAATGAAGATTTGGCATTCGGTGGGAGGTATTTCGTGTTATTGTCATGAAGTCTATTGCGCGGGCGTATTTGAAGGACATGTACAGAGAAAACGATGCAAGCGTAATATACAGAAGCAGTAAGGCGGCAAGAGCCGGCCTTTTGTCGGAAAAAAAAATTGGCGACGGAACTGCTTCCTTTCTCGGAAGCTATGAAAAGTTCTACGACCGGATGTCACCAAGACATGGAAGGCTGCAGAGGCTTCGGATCAAACTGGGGCTCCTTGCGGATTGAGGCAAAGATGGACAAGAGCTGTACAGCTTCAATACCACCACTCTCTTGCCAAAACGGCGCAGAAGCCGCTTGCTGCATCGCTAGGTCATAACACGTGTCGAGGAGCGAATTGGTATTCTCCGGACTGTCTTTGATTCGCATCTTCATGCCGATCGCCATGGCCATGAAGACGTGGAATCGCGCCATTTGCGTAGACACCGGGATATCGAGAGCTACTCCCCGCTTCTTAGGATCCGGATAGACAGATTCGCATAATCGACTGAAGAGGCCGGGGGTGACGGAGTACATTTTCTGTTCTGATGATTCTAGATGCTGGACGAATTCCGACGTCAGAGTCTCGGCCTCGAAGCGACTAGGGAACGGTGTGGTTGTGAGCGCTCGACTCCTGTCCGTGAAGCTTGACCTGGAGGAGCCTGGTGGTGGGCTCTCTGTATGCGCGGCAAAAAGTCCCGGACGTGGCAGTCGAGGGGCGGGTGCAAGAGGCAATACATCGGGTTCGTCTTCAGTGCCGTGTTCTTCACTTTCTAGCGAATTCGATGATATTGAAGTTGCGCGGGAGATGCTGGCACTCTGAGATGCGTCAGGTTTCAGCTTGCTTCTTTGGGCCATGAAATCCCACTCAGTTGCGTGCGGTTGTGGCCCTGGCGATGGCGTGTAAGATTTAGTGCTCGATGGAAAGCCCATTGGAGGGAACGATGGCGCACTCGTAGGCGGAATGTCGGGGGACGACGCTCGTGTGGTGCCTGACCAGAATGAAGGTACTGGTGAAGATACGACTGCCGCGTTGGGGACAAGCTCACATTCAGTGATGGCTATTGAAGGCACTCTAGCCCCTGTACTGCCAGCCGAAAAGCTTCCCATATCCATCTCAGAAGGTTCGGATGTGAATGCCGGAGTGAAGGTCGTGTCCAATGACAGGTTGGGCGGGCTCTGACCCCAGTCGAAGCTGGTTGGGGTTGACGACATGAGATTTTGGTCTATCGACTCCATCCCATGCATTGGCGCATTGACGTGTGCAGCCAACTGAGCCTCTAAGTGGTGTATTCGACTTTCTAGCGCGGCTTGGTGTTCTCTGCGACCCATGTTGGTACAATCACGTGATGGCGCGCGTCACTGGCGCGGAAAGGGCAGATACTGACGATGCAACGACTTCTCGTGGTTTTTGCGTTCTTACGCCTGGTTAATATTAGCTTTAGCTATTACTACGGATTGGGCATGCCTGAAGCTACGAACATGCTAATGAGAATCTTTTGCAGGTTGCACATGGAGTGTCCCCGTCGCATCGGATCTAAGTAATTTTAGACTTTGGAACCCTTCACGTAGAGACTACTGGCTACCTTTCGCCTTCTACATCGCTCGCAAGCGTTGGAGACTGACTTGCGTCTCGGTGCCCAATCCTGAACGGCGGCCGGGGAGAAGCGAGCAGGTCCTTCGCCCGCTGGCAGCGAGGCTGTGCAAATCAGTATGTATACATGGCAGGACTCTGTGTATCAACCTACTGAAGGGACGACACATGATCTCTCGGATGCTGTTGTTGCCGTGCGATTTCCAAGATGCCTCAGGGAGGGATGAACACGAGAGCAGGAGCAGCACCGTCGGGGATCCCGCACCGGATGATGAGCGACCCGAAAACCAGATGAGCTGGGCAGGAGAGGAGCAAGAAGGCGGAAGATGAGATTTGGGGTTGTTTTACAGATGGAGCGAAAGCAGCTGGCAGGGCCAAAAGTGGGTGACTAATCGGTAGCTCCTGCCCTATGCTAGCCGCCGTGGAAGGCGCGAGGCAGATCTGCTGCAGAAGGCTCCGCACCACGACCAGAGCAAGTCGCTGTGACGTTGCGGCCTGTCTGGAATGTGCTGCTTTGCTTATGCGTGCCTGTTTCGCCCAGCAATCATACACTTGCTGTGTTAATTCTCTCCCTGCCCTTAACACGCGCGTGCACCTGCCTTCGCTAATCGTCTTTTTTCTAGAAGGGCGGCCTAGCGCGCGGAGGGGAGCGGGCGCTCTTCCGCACCTGCATGCGTCTTGGCAGATTTGCCTCCCCCCTTCCCACCCACCTCAGTGGGCAACGCGGAGATCAGCCCGCTCTCCGTCGCCCGACGACGCGCTCTATGCGATTCTGCCTTTGCCATACCCATCGCAAAGGCAACCTGGCCTGCGGGCACGACCGACGGCCACGACCGAGCGGGGACAGACGCCTTTGTCGACTGTACCCTCCCCTCCCTCTTCTATGGGCACGCTCGCTGTAGCAGGACCGAGATCGCAAAACGCGCACGCGACGATTGTGGGGTTACGGGGATACGGCGATGCAGCATCACTGACAGGCTGACAGCGCAGATGCGCCTGGTCATTGCTTACTCACCCTGTCGTCCACGACTCATGCTGTGTCTCTACCGAGGGAGCGCTCAGTTGAGGTGAACCCTGACGACGGCTTTGGCCTCAAGCATCTGCACTGACCAGCTGCCTCAACCTTGCCTCTCTCTGGATTCGCATGTTAAGGACAGCTCTCCCAAGCTTTCTTCCAAGACTGCTTTACCTTCGCGCTTTCCTGGCTCTCCTGTTTTCTGTTTCCGTTCTGGTTTCGAACCGCGCTGATTCGCCACGGCTCTGCCCACAATATACCCACCATGCCTGTCAATTATGTTAGAAGCGCGAATATCTGTCTCAATTTGCACAGCCTCGATCTTTGCTGAATTCAATGGTCATTGTCGCCTGGGCATCATGTCTTCTTCTGGGCTTATTCCTGCTCGGCACGCGGGCTTGGTGCCCGTCGTGGCCGCTTCTGCCTCACCCTCTGCAATGTTCGACCCACAACGAGTAAACATTCCAGTTCGTAGATTACTATATCACCTTCTACAAGATGCACTTCCATCGCAAACACCAAAGTTCATTGATTTGACATATCTTATTTACCGTGTTCTTTAATCCATAGTCTTATTTATTATTGCCTGCTGAGCATGGCTTCATCAACCGGCGCGCCTGGTCGCGCAGGAAATGGGTCTTTACCGCCCCTCCCAGAGATCACAGTCGAAATCCCAAGGACACCCATGCGTGCCAACACAGAGGAAACTTTGACTGCAGTGACACTTGGAGACGATATATCGCCTGCAACACTGGCACCAGAAAGGTCGTTCAGATCAATGCATTCTCGGAATGCGTCGACAAGTGCCCAGAGCATAGCATCAAGCTCGAATCCCTTTTCAGGGCGAAGTCGTGCCGCAAGCGAGGCCACGCTTGCAGCTCCTGGTACTTCCGCAGGAGCTTCGACCCATACTCTGGACTCTTATCTCCATGACGACGCCCTCAAGGCGGACCCAGGATCCGAAAAGGACTTTGCTGTTCTGGATAACAAATTCGCGTTCTCTCCAGGCCAGCTAAACAAGTTACTGAATCCGAAATCGCTGGCTGCGTTCATCGCCCTAGGTGGGCTTCCGGGACTCGAGACTGGTCTGCGGACGGATGTAGATAGGGGATTGAGCCTAGAGGAAATCGAGCTGACGGGCTCAGTGTCTTTTGAGGAAGTCACTAAGCAATACCGAAAGACACGTGGTATTGGTGCGTCAACGCTACCTCGCCCAGTTGAGGTCCGCCACGTCAATGTTACGGAGGCAGGAGGTTCTGGCACACGATCGCACTCCGGGGATGCCTTCTATGACCGCAAACGGGTGTTCAATACCAATGTCTTGCCCGCGAAGAAGCCAAAGTCATTTCCCATGCTCGTATGGGAAGCGTACGTAACCTTGAGACCTCTTTACCTTCGCATTACTAACTTGAATTCCGCCAATCAGATACTACAAGGAGAGCGTGCTGATTCTCCTCACTATTGCAGCTGTCATCTCACTTGCTCTTGGCTTGTACGAGACATTCGGCGTGGACCATGGCCCTGGCGCCCCGCCTTCTGTCGACTGGATAGAGGGTTGCGCAATTTGCGTCTCGATTGTTGTTGTGGTGATGGTGGGTGCGGTCAATGATTTTCAAAAAGAACGCGCCTTCGTAAAGCTCAACGCAAAGAAAGAGGCTCGCGAGGTGAAAGTCATCCGCTCTGGAAAGTCTTTTACGATCTCAGTGTACGACATCTTGACCGGCGACGTGCTTCATATGGAACCAGGTGATCTGATCCCAGCTGATGGTATCTTTATCTCTGGACACAATGTCAAATGCGATGAAAGTTCGGCGACTGGAGAATCTGACCAAATGAAGAAGACGAATGCTGAACAAGTCCTTCGTCTTCTTGAGCGCGGGCACAACGATGCGAAGGACCTAGACCCCTTTATAATCTCAGGAAGTAAGGTCCTAGAGGGCGTAGGTACTTGTAAGTATAGCCCTTTATCGTATGAAAGCTTCCACTAATGGCGTCAGACCTCGTCACATCCGTCGGCGTCAACTCTAGTTACGGCAAGATTCTTATGGCTATGCGACAGGAAGTAGAGCCGACACCTCTACAGATCAAGCTCGACAAGCTCGCCAAAGCTATCGCGAAACTCGCCAGTCTTGCTTCGTTTCTTTTACTTTTGATTCTGCTCTTCCGTCTTGTTGCGACTTTCCCTGGAAGCCCCTTGAGTCCCGCTGAGAAGGCGTCCGAATTTATGGATATCCTTATCGTGTCCGTTACGATTATTGTTGTCGCTGTTCCTGAAGGTCTGCCGCTCGCCATCACTTTATCGCTTGCGTTTGCCACTTCTCAAATGGTCAAGATGAACAATCTTGTCCGAATTCTGAAATCATGCGAGACGATGGGAAACGCCACTACGGTCTGTTCGGACAAAACTGGAACTCTTACCCAGAACAAGATGACAGTCGTTACAGGCACGTTTGGTGAAGATTCATTTGACGACAAGAACCCGGGCGCATCGGATAATCGATCATCGCAATTTGCGCAGCGCTTGGCAAATGAGCAGAAACGGCTTCTGATCGAGTCTATTGCAATAAACTCCACCGCGTTCGAGGGGGACGGTGGTGAATTTGGGTTCGTAGGATCGAAGACCGAAACTGCGCTTTTGGGGTTCGCAAAAAACGTCTTGGGCATGACTTCGCTTTCGCAGGAACGCACCAGCGCACATTTGGTACAGATGCTCCCGTTTGATTCTAGCCGTAAATGCATGGGTGCGGTGCAGAAATTGCCGAATGGTACCTATAGACTGCTTGTCAAAGGTGCCTCGGAGATCTTGCTCGGATTTTCTTCTTCGCTCGCTCTTCCAACCGGCAATGTGTCCATGAATACCGTTCGAAGAAAAGCAATGTCCGACGTCATTGACTCGTACGCACAGCAGTCTCTACGCACTATTGGGCTCATCTACAAGGAGTTTTCGCAATGGCCTCCGCAAGGCGCTGAAAACCCTGATGACCCCTCGGTAGCTGCCAATTTGGGTGCATTGCTCCGAGATATGACCTACATTGGTGTTGTTAGCATCCAGGATCCTCTTCGCCCCGGTGTTCCGAAGCGGTTGCAAAGTGCAAGCACGCGGGCGTCGTGGTTCGAATGGTAACAGGCGATAACATCATTACAGCGAAGGCTATTGCTACAGAATGTGGAATATACACTGACGGCATTGTAATGGAGGGTCCTGAGTTCCGGAAACTCAGTGATCCAGAGATGGACGCGACTCTTCCACGTTTGCAGGTTCTCGCCCGATCTTCACCTGAAGACAAGCGAATCTTGGTCACTAGGCTGCGGGAGCTCGGTGGCATCGTTGCTGTGACCGGTGATGGTACTAATGACGGGCCAGCACTTAAAGCTGCAGACATTGGTTTCTCAATGGGGATATCTGGCACAGAAGTGGCTAAGGAGGCATCAGCAATCATTCTGATGGACGACAACTTCGCTTCGATTCTGACGGCGCTTATGTGGGGACGAGCAGTGAATGACGCTGTTCAAAAGTTCCTCCAGTTTCAGATCACAGTAAACATCACAGCGATGGTCGTCGCGTTCGTCACAGCAGTTCAAGACTCAGAGATGCGTTCCGTTCTGACCGCAGTCCAGCTCCTTTGGATCAATCTTTTCATGTAAGTTTTCCTCTTCCTGCCACATCACTCCTCTAATACAACCACAGGGACTCCCTCGCTGCACTCTCGCTCTCCACCGACGCCCCCACAAACGAGATTCTCGACCGCCTGCCCACGCCCCGTACGGCGTCCATCATATCTCTGACAATGTGGAAAATGATAATTGGACAAGCCATCTTCCAGGTCACCGCAACTTTCATCCTACACTTTGCTGGTCCCAAATTCTTATCCTACCCAGAGAACGAAATGCGCACCATTATCTTCAACGTTTTTGTGTGGCTACAGATATTCAATCAATACAACAATCGCCGCCTCGACAATAAGTTGAACATTTTCGTCAACATCCACAAGAATTGGTACTTTATTGGGCTGAACGTCGTCATGATTGGGTGCCAGGTGGTGATTATCTTCTATGGCAGTACCGCGTTCAGTATTGTACAGCTAAATGGTGTACAATGGGCGATTAGTGTTGTGGTAGCACTATTATGTATGCCTTGGGGGTGCTGCGTAAGGCTGTTTCCCGATCGTTGGTTCGAGGTTGTAGCGAAATTTGTGGGCAGACCATTTGTGCTTCTTTATCGGCCGCTTGTGAGACTAGTGGATCGCGTGTCGGAAAAGTTGAAGTCGAAGAAGAAGAAGGGCGGTAAAGATGAAGGTGCCTCAAGCGATGGGGAAAGTTATGTGGGGAGCGGGAAATCGCCTGTTGAAACGATCAAGGTCAATCGAGATGTGGAAAAGGGTGTCATTTAATGGTTTATATAAGATGACGGATTATTCAGCTACATCTGGGAGGATAGATTTTGAGCATCTGCATTTTTTGGATGCTGGCGTTTCAAGGCATAAAAGAGCTCGCGCTATGCGCTTGAGCATGGCGTTGTTTTGGTAAATAGAGGCTCGCGCCTGGATAGACTTACACGATGAGCCATTGTTGTTCGATGAGCACCAAAGTCTTGTGTATAGGAAGGCAATGCTTGTGTTTATCGAGGTGGCAGAGCTTAGTTCACAATAATACACTACTAGATGGGATCTCATTAGATTGGGCCTATAGCGGAAAATTTGGTTGGAGTACCAGAGAGCTCACGTTCCCTCTGTCCATTGTCGTTCTCTCTTGGAACCACGACCATCAACTATATCATGAATTTCCGATTCTACCATGTGACTGATGACTACTTATTCTGCAGCGAGAACGGAATGTCGACTGCTAACCGCTAGCCCTTCGCAGTTAGACAAAGTGCTGCCTCGGTTCGGCTGACACCACCCCGAAATAAGCCTGCTCGTCCACCCCGAATGAGTCGGCCCTTCTTCTCCAGAAGCAAACGGGCAGCGGAAGAATTCAGGAAGATGGTGGGTACCGAAAGCCCGGGGTTCCCCGCAAGATACAAGCCTCCACCCTAGGCGGTGTTGCGTCACCACGTCCGAGACTACCGACACCTACCCTCGAGCATTCGTGGACAATTATCTTGTCATCGTGCTAGTACTGGCACGTGAGGAATCGACCAAGAACTTCTGCTTGTCAAGGTAGTTAGCTCTATTGCTTGCCACCTGGGGTTGTTTTGCCGGCAATTATAGTTCAAATAGCTTGTGTATTGTTGCAAAGTTCTTCGGTACGCTCTCTGCTCTTTCCCGCGGGACTTTACTGACGATGCGTCTGGCTACAGTGCTACTCTATGCCTGCGGGTTGGGTGTTTCCGCTGCACAAATCGATCCTTATGAGGGCTACGCGTTCCTCTATTTTACAGGGAACAGCGTAGCTGGCGAAAATATATTTCTTGCGGCGAGCAATGGCAATAATGCACTTGACTGGAAGGAGCTCAACAATGGGCAACCCATCCTCAAATCCACGCAGGGCACAAAAGGTCTACGAGATCCTTTCATTATCCGATCAGTAGAAGGAGACAGGTTCTATCTACTCGCCACAGATCTCTCAATCGGATCTGGCACGTCATGGAGCACTGCAGTGCGCACTGGAAGCCGTTACTTGGAGATCTGGGAATCGAGCGATCTCATCACTTGGTCGCAACAGCGTCACGTCCAGGTGTCGCCATCAACAGCTGGTAACACTTGGGCACCGGAAGCATACTACGATTCGACTATTGAGTCGTATGTCGTGTTCTGGGCATCTTCTCTGTATGACGAGGCGGACACGAATCACACGGGAACGACCTACCACCGAATGCTGTACGCTACGACGAACGATTTCGTGACCTTCAGCGAACCCCAAATCTGGCAAGACGCGGGCATGTCACGTATCGATTCGACAGTCATTCAAGACGGCAACACCTTTTACCGCTTCACGAAGGATGAAGGTGCATCTGGGACCGGCTGTGCTGATATCATCGAGGAAAGATCAAGCTCACTTCGCGCAACTTTGGATTCATGGACCCAAGTCACTGCCTGCATTGGAAAGAATGCCGGGACTAGTTCTGTGGAGGGACCGACTGTCTTCAAGTCCAACCCTGAAGATATCAATGGGGAGAAGTTCTATCTGTTCGTGGACGAGTACACTGGCCGCGGGTACATTCCACTTGAGACTGAAGATATTGCAAACCCGAATTGGAAAGTGTCGGCATCGTACAAGCTTCCAACTAGTCCCCGTCACGGTACGTACAGCAAGTCCCTTCTGCTTCATAGAGTTGTCTGTGTATGCTATTAGTGTGTGTCATTGCATTCTACATCCTGGGTCCGCTCATCTGAAATAATTTGCTGACTTCGTCCTGTCAACCAGGTACCGTCATCCCTATAACCGCAAAAGAGCTCGCTGCACTTACCGGAAACACGACGACAACCAAAAGAGAAGCCCAGAAAGTCGATCTCGTGACAAGGGACAGCCCAGTCCTCCCAGGTCTTTATGCCGATCCCAACATCGCCATTTTCGGATCATCATACTACATATACGCCACGACTGATGGCTTCTCAAGCTGGGACGGCAAGGTCTTCTACGTCTGGAAGTCGCCCGACCTCGTCACCTGGACTCGATCCTCCGAGCCCATTCTCACCCTCAACGGCACGAGCGGTAACGTCCCCTGGGCAACAGGCAACGCGTGGGCCCCCACGATCATCGAGCGAGCAGGAAAATACTACTTCTACTTCAGCGGGCAAAACCCGACCTACAACCGCAAAACCATCGGCGTCGCCGTAGCCGACTCGCCCGAGGGACCCTTCACCGCGCAACCCACGGCCATGATCCTCAACAACGAAGCCATCACCACGGGCCAGGCCATCGACTCGGCAGCCTTCCGCGACCCCACCACGGGCTCCTACTACCTCTTCTGGGGCAACACGGGCAGCGGCCAGCCCCTCTACGCCGAGCTCGCAGACGACATGGTCTCCCTGAAGAACGGCACGCTGCGCGAAGCAAGCGGCCTCACCGGCTTCCGCGAGGGCGTCTTCGTCAACTACCGCCAAGGCCTGTTCCACATGACGTACTCGGTCGACGACACGCGCTCCGAAGACTACCGCGTCGGCTACGCGACTTCGACGACCGTGGAGGGGCCGTGGACGTACCGTGGCATCGTGCTGCAAAAGGATGTGGCCAAGGGTATCCTGGGCACGGGGCATGATTCCATCGTGCAGGTCCCCGGGACGGATGACTGGTATATTGCGTATCACCGGTTTGCGATTCCCGATGGGAATGGGACGAGGAGGGAAACGACGATTGATAAGGTGTACTTTGATGTGGAGACGGGCTTCATGTTGCCTGTGGTGCCGACGCTGGAGAGTGTGGCGCCGCAGGTCATCACAGGCTATTAAGCGGAAGACTGGTCTTGATGAGTTTTGACGCATTTTATACAGTTGTTGATATAAAAGTGAATAAAGAGTTCAAGAATACGTTGGATGCCGCATGCCTAAGACAGTCTACAATATCATGATATTGTGAATCAACCCGTTGTCCCTCAAAGTGACTCACGGTAGTCCGGTGGAAGCAAGAAGTAGCAGCTTAGTATGGCATTGCACATGGATCTCATAATTCATCACGGCGCACCAACCGCAGCGCTCGTCATAAAGCCTCTATCTCCTCGACTGCTTCCTCCCTCCTCCTTACCGCCTGCAAAAACGCGCCATAGCTCCATGTCAAGTCCCGCGCGCCTCTCATGAACCCTGTTTCTCTATCGAACTGCTCGCTCATGCTCCCCTCGCTATCAACATGCGTCTTCACAACGTTAAGGAACTCATCTCCAACGCCCTTCAACCGCTCAATGACGCTGCGGAACACAGGGTCGCCAGCGACATACGTCACATTCACTTCCGGCACGCCCGCAGCATCTCCCGAAGCCAGCAAAGCGCCATAAAACGGCCAATTGCGCTGCGTGACAGCAACCTCGCGCGTCCTCGCCAGATGCGTCGCAGCGTGGTAGAGCACCTCGGCAGCTGAAGCAGTGCACAGGAACCAGGGATTCCCAACACTCGTCCCATATCCATCGTACACATCCTCAGGATACCGGCCTATCCCCACGCCTTCGAAGACGATGTCCTCATCTACCCCTTTCCCCCCGTCTTTCCGATGCAGCCTGTTAATCGGGAACCTCGCGCGCTGGTCCTGCACCAGCGCAAGCAGACTGACAAGCACCTCGTCCGACCACGGGGGAAATACGGCCTCCGCCGTGCCGTTCCCGGGGGAAAGCGCGTGCAAACTGCCCAGCAGGAGCGCGCAATCGAGGCCCGAGCGACGGCTCCACAGCGTCGCGACGAGGTGTCCCTTGTCCTTGTTCCAGAACCGGCGGACGAAGCGCTCGAGGTAGGTGGCCTGCTCTGCGTACCAGGCTGAGGCTGCATGGTCGTTGAAAGCCTTGGCGACGTGCGTGCCCTCCCGCAGAGCGCGCAGCTGCACCATGGCCGTGAAGAAGTGCATGCCGTCCACTTCTTCCCACGCGTCGAAGCTGGTGTGGTTCCACGAGTGCGAGATGTATTCCAGGTCGGCTTTTATGACGCTTCGCGCGGGGAGTTCTGCTTGGTAGAGAAGGTTGTAGAAGGGGGAATGGGCGCCGCCCTGCCAGAGAGAGGGGTGCGAGGCGTTGTATGCGCGGAGGTACTTCATGAGTGTTATGGCGCGCAAAGCGGGTCCGTCTCGTTGCGGACGTCCCCACGCTCCGGTGAAAGGAGGCCCATCGACGTGGAATTTTGGCTCTCCGAGCCCTTGTAAATCGTCCAGCGTGCCCGAGGGATTCGCCGTGCGCTGGAGCTGACCTTGGAGTCTTGCGTACGCATGGAGGATAGTCGAGAGCGACGTCGAGTCGTCCGAATCCAGCGCTTCAGCGTATATATCTACAAGCGTGCCCGTGGTTATCGCAGCGTCTCGGACCCCTATGCAAGTCAACTCTCGCACACAAGCAATCCCACGGTCAGCGCACATTGGTACCAGTAATATGGACTGTCCTGACTCGGACTCGCGACCACGGTCCCGTCTGCGACATCGTTCTTGCCCTGCACATTGACGCCCCCAGGCTTCACGTTCGCAAGCAGCTTATCCAGCGCTATCTTCTGTTCGCGCTCTATCCACGCATCGAGCGTTTCCTGAAGCGGTGCTTGCGTGTGTACAAGGCGACTGGCAGAGACGAATCTATCCACGCGCGGGATCGAGAAAGCTGCAATCTGGAAGCCGTAATGGCACAGCACCGCGAAAAAGAACCGCAACTCCATGGTTCATGCGCAGTCGACAAGACAGGAAAAGGAAAGCGAAAACGATAGAATGAAACAGTACGACTGACGAAGAGGAAAAGGCTTGGGTATCAGAAAGAAACAAGAAAGATCCTCTGAATACTTAGTCTTGCCGTTCAACTCCACTCGCATCCAGGACATTCGAAGCTTGAAGCGGCACCCAGCAAGCCTATTATGTGGGCACTGGTCTCGGGATACATGCCTTCTTGTTCGGCAGCCGTGACGGCGCCGCGCACATGGCCTCGTGCATGTTTTCCCCAAGATGGCGATCCAGTAGGAAGATGGGGAGCGGCGGTGTAGGTGGACCGGGTGACGTTCTTTGAAAACCGAGGCGCAAGTCACGCGCGCGTCGGAGCTGCCAATCAGCGAGCGGGACGGCCGCGGGCATCATGTACCCCGTTGCGGGCATTCACAAACCTTTAGCACTAGCAGCTGTTCGAGGCGATGTTGGAAAACAATGGGAATTACTGCTCATGTGATAATACGTAATACTACAGAGCTCTCTCGAGCCCAGGCCAAAAACGCCAGTTCCCGACCCGGGATATGTTACTTAGGAACGCATAAAAGTCAAGGGGCCACCCCTCGAACAAATGCTGATGCCGCTTGAACGCCGCAAAAATGATGAGACAGCCGCTTGATGCAAATGAGAATGCGCCGATGATACCCCAGGACACATCATAGGGACCGACTGCACTGCGTACTGCAGACTCACAAGCTTGAGCCCATACGCTCCTCAACGTCGCTACTCCTAACGCTCTTCTTCTTGCCCTTTCCTTTCCTCTTCACAAGCTCAGAGGGAGGACTTCGCGTCCCATCACTGCCCACGCTGCTCTTCTTCAAGCCCTTAAGTTCCTTTAGGACGTCCCTGAAGCCCTCCTCCATGGTAGTCATACGAGCCATGATGATCCTGTTCATACGCGTCGACTCCTCATCGCTACCTATCTTGTCCCGAGACCGCATACGCGCAGCCATCTCCAACTGCGTACTGAACGACGCAGGAAGCCCAGTGAAAGCGCCTGCTTGAGGACGGTTATCACCGATGTCTGATGCTAGATCCAGGGCCATGGCGTTGAAGGAAGGCTCACGCTGTCGCTGGTTGAGAGCGATGAAATTGGCCATGTTAGGATTCTGGCGGCTGAGCTGGGCAGGAGGCATGATGGGGCGAGCGCGAGATACTGGGGCAGCGTTGATCACCGGCCGCAAGCGACCTGGGGTCGTCGTTCCGCTGCGATTAGACAAAGGCAAGCGACCAGGAGTCGTTGTTCCGCTGCGATGAGCCGTACGCGGAGGTCTCTCTGAGGAGTGCGACGACTCATCTGCATTGTCTTTCGTGGGACTGAACAGTACAGTATTCGAGGAGAGATTGCGATTGTGCCCGGGCTTGTAGCGACTATGTCTCTTGCTTGGTGAAACCTCGGACAACGGATGAATGCTCGAAGCGGGTGGAGAAGCAGTTCTAGCAGGCGTACGTGCTACAGGCGTGCGTGGCCTGATTGTCATAGGCGTTCGGAAATATTCTTCATCCGAGGTGTCGTCGGTATTGGGCTGTCTGTTCTCCTTGCCTGCTGCCTTGTTGTCCCGAGTAGTGTGCTCAGAGCCATGCTCCTCCTCGTCGTTCGTGAGAAGTTCATCGTCTCCGTCGTCCTCAGTTTGTTGAGGGCCATCGTCCATATCAGGCTCCTCTTCTTCTATGATCGGTCGCGTGAAAGGGCTTGGGTTTTCATCCCGATCTGGATCGGAAGCAATGGTCCGCGTTGCCGTGAGCGGGTGCTTACGTTTTTGTTGAGCTTGACCCGCTGTCTTTGTGCGCCTCAGAATCGGGCGCTTCCGCGTCTCGAGACGATCAAGGAGCGACCGGGCATCATCCTGTGGAGGGAAAGCCTCGCCACCCTGCCTGAGTTAGTGGTGTGCTCGATAGTCTGCTTGTGAAACCGTGTCCTGGTACAACTCACCTCAGTTCCCATCCTCTTCATCCAGTCCGACACTACATTACTTGAATTTCTCCTACCCAGTGGGTATGCAGGTTCTCGAAGGCTAGGATCTCGGAATGGGCGTCGGAAAACTTCCTCCAAAGCACGGTCCTTGTGAAAGGTTGTGATAGAAGGTTCCCTCAACCGATTCCCAGGGCTGAAGACATCCATGGGCCCTCGGATACTGAAAGCTGGTACGGCAGCATGGGATTGACTGCGTCCACGCTGCTCCACAAGGTCGGTTGGTCCGTAGGCCAAATTTGACAGAAGCAAGCGTTCATAACAGAAGATACTGAACAAGATAGGTATGTGTGTGACCTTGATTAGGAGGCGGTTCATACGAACAAACCTCTTGAACGGCATGCAGTACTTGAGCGGAATCAGCAGCCATCCTACAATATTTGTAGGAGCGATATAAGAGAATAGCGCATCCGATTTGACCATGGAAATAGTGTTGACAGCAAACAGGAACTGGTGTTCCTCATTCGCATTCTGCACGACTGCCATGAAGGAGTTTGTTAGGACTGTGACGAGGATAGTAACAATGAGGAAGTGGCATATGAAGAGGAAGAGCGCCAATAGAGTTTTCCCCAGGGGATTATAATCGACCCAGATGTCCCATGCAGCAGGGGTGAAGCCCATAAGCAATTGGAACAAAGCATATGCAGTGTTACCTGCACCAAGATCCTTTTTGAATGCCAGCGTGAAGGCAACGAAGAACCCCGAGCAGCTGATGATGATGAGAACTAGAATAGCGACCAGATCCATAGCCATCATACGAAAAGCGATAAGGAGCTGTGAGAAGTAGCGATAATGATCCAGAGCGGAGAACAGGCGGGGAAATAAGAGGACTGCCGTCGAACCCAGTACGTCGTAAGCCATACGAGCGACTTCGTGCCTGCTATGCACGTCAGGCATCAGGATGCCATACAGACGAAGCACATAATAGACCAGGAACATGAGCAAGATGCCTAGATCAAAGGCATTCCATACACTCATAATGTATAGTCCAAAGCCCTGCTCGGAGAAGCCGACGATTTCATCCAGCATGTAACCTGCGCTCCAGATCCAGAAAAGCATCTCCAATGCCGTGATGTCGTCGGATTTCTCCGCGAGCACAGCCAGGAACAACCCAAGCATTATGCCAAAGGACAGCGTCGAGAACAGATTTCGGTAGCGTGGTACACGGAGTCGGGACAGCTTGAACAGCGATGCATCATGAGGGTCGTACAAAGTCACAGTTTTCCTCATGAGGGTATCGATTTGCGGTTGTGGTTGGGCGTTTCCCCTGCTTGGTGGGGGATATACGGCGCGACGGACCTCGGCCAGGCGAACGGTGATCATCGAAAGTGCGGTAGTGGCGACTGAGCGGCTCTGGCTTTCTATGTAGACTGTCTGCCACCGAATGGAAAACGATCGTGCCGGCCCAGATAGCCTCTAATTGCTGAACGACCAAGGGATGCGCAAGGAACTTCTTGGCCTGAGCACGAATGGCAACCTCGACAGTAGAGATACGAGCAGAACGAGCGCTCTGGATCGCCCAATTTCCACCAGGAGTTGTCGTGCCAGGGCCAGGTGAAGCGAGGCCTTGCAGCGGGCTGAAGTCGTAGCTAAGTGCATCGATGAGCTCGCGGGTGGAGAACTCCTTCAGCAAGCGCATGGCCAACAGCTCGCATATCAACGCCCTCGATTTGTTCACCCCAACCATTCCAGGGTTCTCCTCCCCCCTCCTTCCGAAACTGTAGGCAGTTGGCCATCAAGCAATATATGGCGCCGCGCGAGAAGTGGTCGGCGAGGATCTGCTGCTGTATAGGCTTGACCAGAAACTGCGATACCTGCGGGGAGCGCAGTTGGTCCCAAGAGAGCGTCGTCTCGCATCGCTGGATGACGATTATGCGGATGGCGTGCGTGGTGTTGTAGATGGGTATGCGGTCTGTAGCGCAGGGTTAGCGCAGTACCGGTAAACAAACATGAAGTCGCGGGTAAGTACCGAGAAACTCGCTGCTGAAGACAGGCAGCAAGGGCCCGTCTCGTACGCCTCGGTCTTCATCCTCGTAGTCTTCGTCGCCTCCATCGTACTGCCCTGCATCCTCATGGCCGTCGTCGTCGGCGTCGTCGTCTGCGTGGCGGTGGCGGTACCTGTTCAGGGCGGCGAGCAGAGGCGTGGTCTCGGGACGGTCATCTTTGCGCGTGCGCAGTAGTGATGCAAACATGGATCTCCGCCTCACAGGCCTCGGGATGATGTGCAGCGTCCCCTCGGTGCGTGCGCTGGGCTGAGTGGGTGGTGGGAGAGAAGCGCAGACAAAGTTTCATCAAAGGCGGAAATGAACAAATTGATAAGAGCTACTGATACCGCACGCCATCGGCCGTGCTACTACACCACCGACCCCTTCACCGCTCTCTTCGGCATGGCTGCGGAGCGTGACCATGATGAGGGTGTAGACGCGCCGTATGCCCTGATAAGAAATCGTGGGGAATCTGGCAATGGTTGGGGTCGTCCAATAACAGCGTGTGCCGCTCCACGCCCTCGCGTTGGCGAAGACCGACTACTGCGCGCAGATGCACAACAGACAGGGTAGCGTTCGCCCTAGATCTCTCGACGGGGGACGAGTGTGCAACCTCGCCGCATTGACGTGATGGACGGATGCCCTGGATCGTGGTGGTGCTCAGCTCCGCGAGCCTTGCTAATGACTCACGGTACGTACTCTGATGGATCAGCTGGGCGCAGGTGTCTTTTCCGCATGTCTCACCACCCTCGCTCTACCCACGGGAGACGCACCTACGATGCTCCCGTCATCGCGGTCTCACCAACACCCTTGATCGCGGGAATGTTGCCCTGCCCATGCAAGCAGCGCTCCAGTCTCAACCATTTCCGTGTCAGGCGACCTTTGGGGGATATTGCCTCCATGTAGTCGCACCGCAGAAGGCTCACAAATAACGACTGCGTTCGAGGCCGGAGCCATGTACAAACATGTGTGCTCTACACGTCATTGGCCAATGTGGCCGCATTCAAGGGTACCATTGGCGAGAAGAGATGGGCGTGCAGCCGTAATCCACGATCCACGTCGCGAAGAAATGCCAAGCGGTTGCCCTGCTGGTAAGCGATGTGAATATGTGACACTCTGGGTGTCACCGGAAAACGTTCGAGTGTTATCGTGCAGTGCGTGTTCGTGTGTGGGCCCCGGGTGCACAGTGCTAATGCATAGCGTACAGAGCGATGGCTGTTGTGGTGTGTTGCAAACAGAGTGGCCAACTTGATGGTCCCCCCTCAACACTGAGAGTATAGCCCCGCCAAATGTGCGATGGGATGAAAAGGCAACATGCTTGCCGCAACCCAGCGACCATGCAGATCGCCTCCTTCACCGCTTTCTGCGCCCGACCGACCAGGGCCGCTGCAATCAGCCTCCCTTCCGTACAGGCAGTGATGATATATTTTTTTTCCCAGCTGAACAGCCAAATCGGCACGATGCCTGAGGCTCGAGGGGCACGGGCGAATGACGTTCGACCCCGCTAATGCAGGCCGGAGCCCCACCAAGCCACCGAGCCACTGAGCTTTGCGGTGCAGGTTAAAAAAAAAGTTTCGAGGGTTCGGGCTATCAGCGGCTCATTCCCCTCCAAAATTTCTCTCTTCTCTCCAGCAATTGCCTGACAGACTCGACTCTCACGGCTGCCGAAGCCCTCGAGCTGTCTTTCTTTCCGCTACCATGGCCTACGACCGCGATGCAGGGCAGGACATGGCCCTCGAGCTGCAGGACGGCTATGTCTGCTTCGGCCAAAGCTTCGGTGCCGACAAGAGCATTGCGGGAGAGCTGGTCTTCCAGACGGGCATGGTGGGCTATCCAGAGTCCATCACCGACCCCTCGTACCGCGGCCAGATCCTCGTCATAACCTTCCCGCTCGTGGGCAACTACGGCGTTCCCGCACGAGACGAGATGGACAGCCTGCTCAAGGACCTCCCCGCCTACTTTGAGGCCCGAGAAATCCACATTGCAGGCCTGGTCGTAGCCACGTATGCCGGCGAAGAGTACTCGCACCACCTGGCGACCTCTTCGCTGGGTGCATGGCTGAAGGAGCAGGGCGTACCTGCCATCACGGGTGTGGACACGCGAGCACTTACCAAGCGTATCCGCGAGGAAGGAAGCATGCTCGGCCGCCTTCTGCAGAGGACCACGTCTTCGCCCATATCCACCACCCTCACCGACGGCACGGTCAACACACAGGTGCTGACTGACGGCGCCACCGAGGTGGACTGGAGCGCCGACTTTGCGAACGTCGAGTGGCTCGACCCCAATAAGAAGAACTTGGTAGCAGAAGGTGACTCTTCTTGCGCGCCGCCATAGTTCATGTGGGCTAACAATGCGACAGTGTCAACCAGCGAACCCAAGATCTATTCTCCCGACCCCTCCACGGCTCTCAAGCACCCCTCGGGCCGCCCTGTCCGTGTAGTCTGTGTCGATGTTGGCCTGAAGTACAACCAACTGCGATGCCTTGTGAGGAGAGGTGTCGAAGTCGAGGTCGTGCCGTGGAACTATGACTTCCCGCAGCTTGCGGGCAAGGAATACGATGGTTTGTTCATCTCCAACGGACCGGGTGATCCAGCCATGATGGAGGACACAATCAAGCATGTCAAGTCTGCCATGGACGAAGCTAGGACCCCTATTTTCGGTATCTGCTTGGGTCATCAGCTGCTTGCTAGGGCTGCGGGTGCGGAGACGGTCAAGATGAAGTTTGGTAACCGAGGGCACAACATCCCCTGTACCAACTTGCTCTCGGGCCAGTGCCATATTACTTCTCAGAACCATGGATATGCAGTTGATTCAAAGACGCTGCCCAGTGGCTGGGAAGAGCTGTTTGTCAACGCAAACGACGGCAGCAACGAGGGCATTCGACACGTCCGAAGGCCCTATTTCAGCGTCCAATTCCACCCTGAGCATACCCCTGGGCCGCGGGATACCGAGTATCTCTTCGATGTCTTCATCAATACCATTCAGAAGGCTATCGATAACCCGGATGTGCTCTCACGGCCCGTCGAATTCCCTGGAGGCTCTGCTGAAGAGAACAGACGCAAGTCTCCGCGAGTAAATGTCAAAAAGGTGCTTGTGCTCGGCAGTGGTGGCTTGAGCATTGGTCAGGCTGGAGAATTTGATTATTCCGGAAGTCAAGCCATCAAGGCTCTCAAGGAAGAAGGAATTTACACCATCTTGATCAATCCTAACATCGCCACCATACAGACTTCAAAGGGTTTGGCGGATAAGGTGTACTTCCTCCCAGTAACTGCCGAATTTGTCCGCAAGGTCATTCAGAAAGAGCAGCCAGATGGCATCTACGTAACATTTGGTGGCCAGACTGCCCTTCAGGTCGGTATTCAGCTCAAGGACGAATTCGAAGGCCTGGGTGTGAAGGTTCTTGGTACCCCTATCGACACCATCATTACCACCGAGGACCGCGAACTCTTCGCTCGTAGTATGGAGTCAATTGGCGAGAAGTGTGCCAAATCAGCCTCTGCAAGCTCTATTGATGAGGCCATGCAAGTGGTCAAGGGCATTGGCTTTCCCGTCATCGTCCGAGCAGCTTACGCTCTTGGTGGACTCGGAAGCGGTTTCGCCGATAACGAACAACAACTGCTCGACCTCTGCAAAGTGGCATTTGCAGCAAGCCCTCAGGTGCTGATCGAGCGAAGTATGAAGGGTTGGAAAGAAGTCGAATACGAAGTCGTCCGTGATGCCCGCGACAACTGCATCACCGTCTGCAACATGGAAAACTTTGACCCGCTTGGCATCCACACCGGAGACTCCATTGTTGTCGCACCATCGCAAACACTGTCGGACGAAGACTACAACATGCTCCGAACGACCGCAGTCAACGTCATTCGCCATCTCGGAGTAGTCGGAGAGTGCAACATCCAGTATGCTCTGAACCCATTTTCCCGCGAGTACTGCATCATCGAGGTCAACGCTCGTTTGTCCCGCTCTTCTGCGCTTGCTTCCAAAGCGACCGGTTACCCACTAGCATTTGTGGCAGCCAAGCTGGGTTTAAACATCCCACTCAACGAAATCTCGAACTCGGTGACCAAGGTCACATGCGCTTGCTTTGAGCCATCGCTCGACTATGTCGTGGTGAAAATCCCGCGATGGGACTTGAAGAAGTTCACTCGCGTTTCGACACTGCTTGGATCCTCTATGAAGAGTGTGGGTGAAGTCATGAGCATAGGAAGAACCTTTGAAGAAGCCATACAGAAGGCTATCCGTTCCATTGATCCAAACAATCTTGGCTTCAACGAGACTGCGGCCTTGATGGGTATCGACCAGGAACTCCAGACTCCCTCCGACCAGCGTCTATTCGCTATCGCCAATGCGATGAAATCTGGCTACAGTGTTGATAAGATTTGGGAAATGACCAACATCGATAAGTGGTTCCTGAGTCGTCTCAAGGACCTAAGCAACTTCGAAAAGCTCATGTCCGGCTACAACACTGCGAGCATCACCAAGCCGCTGATTCGACGGGCCAAAGAGCTTGGTTACTCTGACCGACAGTTGGCCAAGTTCTGGGAAACCAACGAACTCGCTGTTCGCCGCACCCGGGTTGACGCTGGCATCTTCCCGGTTGTTAAGCAGATCGATACGGTCGCTGCTGAGTTCCCTGCCGTGACTAATTACCTCTACCTGACATATAACGGCACTGAGCATGACATCAACTTCAATGACAATGGTGTCATGGTGTTGGGCTCGGGCGTATATCGCATTGGCTCTTCGGTCGAGTTTGACTGGTGTTCCGTGAGGGCAATCCGCACATTACGCGAACAAGGCTTCAAGACGGTCATGGTCAATTACAGTAAGTGAAATCTCCCTAAGACATATCATTGTCGAAACGACTCGACCTTCGATATCGCGACTCCTATATCCCCTCTAGATAAACAATTGCTAATTGTACTCCTTTTTAGACCCAGAGACTGTCTCCACAGACTACGATGAGGCGGATCGCCTTTACTTTGAGAACATCAGTCTCGAAACGGTTCTGGACATCTACACGATGGAGAATTCCAGCGGCGTCATCATTTCCATGGGTGGGCAAACGCCAAACAACATTGCCCTGCCTTTGCATCGCATGAACGTCAAGATCCTCGGAACATCCCCGGAAATGATCGATACCGCCGAGAACCGTTACAAGTTCTCTCGTATGCTCGACCGTATCTCCGTCGATCAGCCGGCTTGGAAAGAGCTTACGAGCATTGAGGAGGCTACCGAGTTCTGCGAAAAGGTGTCTTACCCGGTCCTTGTCCGACCGTCGTATGTCCTTTCCGGAGCAGCAATGAACACGGTGTATTCCAGGGACGGGCTCGCCGAGTTCCTGAAACAGGCTGTTGAGGTTTCGCGGGATCATCCAGTTGTTATTACAAAGTACATTGAAAACGCCAAGGAAATTGAGATGGACGCTGTCGCACGCAACGGTACCATGATCGGCCACTTCATCTCTGAGCACGTTGAGAATGCCGGTGTTCATTCTGGAGACGCTACGCTAATTCTGCCACCCCAGGATTTGGACCCAGAGACAGTGCGACGCATTGAGGATGCCACGAGAAAGATTGGAAATGCTCTCAACGTTACAGGACCTTTCAACATCCAATTCATTGCCAAAGACAACGAGATCAAAGTCATCGAGTGTAACGTCCGAGCATCGCGATCCTTCCCCTTCGTATCCAAGGTCATGGGTGTTGATCTCATCGAGATGGCCACAAAGGCAATGGCTGGTCTGCCTCTCACCGAGTATCCTCCTGTTAAGATTCCTGCGGACTATGTCGGCGTCAAAGTGCCCCAGTTCTCGTTTTCTCGTCTTTCGGGTGCTGATCCTGTTCTGGGTGTAGAGATGGCCTCTACTGGTGAAGTAGCGTGCTTCGGTCGCACCAAGTATGAAGCTTACATCAAAGGCCTCATCGCTACTGGCTTCAAGTTGCCCAACAAGAACGTTCTCCTGTCAATTGGGTCCTTCAAAGATAAACTGGAAATGTTGCCATCGATCGAGAGCCTGCATAAAATGGGCTACAACCTCTTCGCTACTGCCGGAACCGCTGATTACATTCAGGAGCACGGCATTCCTGTCAAATTCTTGGAGGTACTTCCCAGCAGCGAAGACAAACAGAAGCCGGAATATTCGTTGACTCAACATTTGTCAAACAACTTGATCGACCTATACATCAATCTCCCGTCCAACAATCGCTATAGGCGTCCAGCCAGCTACATGAGCCGAGGCTACCAGACACGTCGTATGGCAGTGGACTATCAAACCCCATTGGTGACCAACGTCAAGAATGCGAAGATACTCATTGAAGCACTTGCGCGACACTATGATCTGGAAATCAGCAAGGTTGATTACCAGGAGTTCTCCCAAGCACCCGATGACCACGATCACTCATTGATGCAAATGAATCGGATGAACCAATCATTGTCCCTGCCCCAGTTACTGGCCAGATCCCCTTTCAAAGGAAAACACATCACCTCTGTCAAGCAGCTTAGCCGTAAGGACCTTCATCTCCTCTTCACGATCGCTCAAGAAATGCGCCTTGGCGCTCAGAGGCAGGGATGCCTTGACATCCTGAAAGGTCGCGTTCTATGCACCATGTTTTTCGAACCGTCGACGCGTACATCGGCGTCCTTTGATGCCGCAATGAAGCGCCTCGGTGGAGAAGTCGTGCAGATCAACGAGGGCGTGTCCTCAACTCAGAAGGGCGAATCCATTGCAGACAGCATCCGAACGCTTGGATGTTATGGTGACGCCATTGTCCTCCGGCACCCAAGGGAGGAGTCTATTGACATTGCGACGAAATTCTCAGATGTTCCAATCATCAACGCTGGCAACGGAAGCCGAGAACATCCAACCCAGGCCATTCTCGATATCTTCACCATTCGCGAGGAACTAGGAACGGTCAATGGCTTGAACATAACCTTCGTCGGCGATCTCAAGTACGGCCGCACAGTGCACTCTCTTTGCGAGCTGCTGTCCCACTATGATGTTACGATCAACCTGGTCTCGCCCGAGTCGCTCCCCATTCCTAGTTCCGTTCGTGAAGCCCTCCAGTCTCGTGGACAGCTCGGCACTGTCTCGAATGACCTCACATCTGATATCGTTGCCAAATCGGATGTCTTGTACTGCACACGTGTACAGAAGGAGCGCTTCGCAGACCTGGCTAGCTACGAGCGTACGAAGGACAGCTTCATCATCGACAACAAGGTGCTGAAGGCAGCTAAGGCCAACATGATTGTCATGCACCCCCTGCCGAGGAATAATGAGATTCACGAAGAGGTGGACTTTGACCCTCGTGCGGCTTACTTCAGACAGGTGAGTACTGCAATTCTTGACTTGCTGAAATTGTATGCTAATCAGGCCACAGATGAGGTACGGACTGTACACACGCATGGCGTTGCTCGCGATGGTCATGGCTCCTTAGTCCAGTTCTCGGCAAATTGCACGATTGATTCAGACCTGTTTGAGGCGTTTCTGGCTTCAACTACAAAAGCATCTACAAACCCAAAGGCGTTTTCTTTTCATTCTCTCACTTAGCTATATATACCTTCCGTAGAGGACACTCCCTCCAAAAGCATTAGACTGGAGTTTCTGGGCTTGTAGACATGAGATATGTATGACTACGCTACGTTTACGTAATTTATTTTGCATTTCCTGGATTGGGGGGAGCTATTTCAATTTTTCGGCGATGGGTTTTTGGTTTTGGGCGTGTGGGTCATTGGGTGGTCTGGGCTTTTTTGGGTATGCATTGGGTTGGTATAGGGTTTGCATTGGGCGGCGCTTGTGTAGGATGAACGACTCACTGTGTGAGGCATCGTGTTCGGCAATTCATGTCTGTATTGTGTGCCCTAGGGTAACACCATATACAGAATTCTTTCAACATGTCAAGGGTATGGGTGACCGTGGGTGACTGCGAAGTTGATTACGAACGTTACGATCGTGACTATCGGTGTTTTACTCTATAACGCCTGATGGTATCCGTACAAGTATGAAGCTCGGCTTATCAAATATTTGCTCGAATCGTGTTGCTAGTACATGAAGGAGAAGGTACGGGACTGTACATCGCTTTAAAGTGCTACTTAACGGCGCAAGCACCGTCCCCAAGCTGTGACACGTTAGCTCTCGCTCACACGCAGCAAAACAGTAATTGCACTTACCAGGTAGTCCACATCCAAAGCCGACAAACAGATATAGCAAGAATACCACCACCAGCACCAACAACACCATCAACTTAACATTCTTCCACCACATCCTTCTCCGCAGCCCCCTACTCCTTACGCGGAACTCGTTTGCCGAATCGCCCAACCGCCCCGTCTTGTCAACCAGCAGATCCAGCCTCTCCCCACGATCCAAAACCCTCTCAATATTCTCCGTCATAATCTCCCGCACACCCTCAATCTCCCTCTGCGCCGTCCTCAGCGCATCCCCCTTCCCGCTCTCCGTGCCGCCCAACTCCACCATCAGCCTTCGCATCTCGCCATTGAACCCCGCGCACCCATAGCTCGGCAGCGCGGCAAAATCGGTGCTGCTCGGATCGAAGCGCTCGAAGAACTTCTTCTCGAGCGTCGTCAGGAAGCCGAAGGGGATGCGCTGGCCGAGCGCCTTCTCGGCTACGACGAGGAACGTGAGGCCGCCCGCTGAGGCCTGCGAGGCCGGGTAGTCGGCGGGCGAGAGGGTGTGGTAGTGCGCAAAGTAGGGGTCTACGTCGAGGGTTTTGTGCTCGGCGGTCGTGTGCGTGAGTTTGGGGAGGATGACGGAGAGGAGCGAGGACGTGTTTGACGAGGGGGAGGCCGTGTGCTCGGCGAGAATCTTGGTGTTGTGGGCTATTCCGGCGCTGGAGAAGGGAAGGGTTGGTTAGTCTTGGAGCCTAGAGAGGAGGATGGTAGGAGTACGTACTAGAGGAGCTGCGTTGAGCCGGATGAGGATGCCATGGTGGTGTAGGCGCCGGACTGGCCGCTTGTGTGGGGTGAGTGAGATGGCTTCTGGAGCTCTACAGCAGGTTCGGTAGTGTAGCTGGCGGTGCCTGGTAGGGAAGACAATCGTGTTGTTGGTGTTGGTGTGGAGAGCGGAGAGCGTGGCTGCCTCTGGCAGTGCAGCGTCATCTTGCTTAGGGGGCTAGGCAGCATCGGGAAAGGCGCGCTGCAGGGCCGAGGCTCGTATTTATCCTGGGGCTGATCTGTGAACTTTGGTTTCCCACTCACGAAAGTGATGGAATAATCGGTACCTTGCATAGCTGGCACTCAAGCTTCAACATTGCTACACACATACACACACTGGCTAATTCTGTGCAACGGATTGTGCGCACCGGGGACTCTTGGCGCTGTTATTCTTCAACACTTGCGACACGGCCACATAAAATCAAATTGCTGCAGCATGGTTCGCGTCAAGAACCGTTACCTGGTGATAAATATTCTCTATCCAACCGCTAGTACAGCCATCAAGTCTGAAGATGCTGTACCGGAGCTCGTCCAGTTCCACGCGCCCACACCAGACGGTTTCCACACCGGGCTGCTTTTGCGACTCATAAGAGATGGAATCGCGGAATTGTATGGTGACTACGGAATGGGCATGGCAAACAGGACGCTCAAAGGTAGCCTTCACGTTCTTCTATTGAATTCGCCAGCTTTCGTTTCTCACGTTTATACAGTCAACTACTGGTCCCCCGCAACGTCGACGGCTATTATACGATGTCCGCGCGAGCACTATGAAATGGTATGGGCAGCGCTGACCTTCATCACGAAACTCCCGAGACCCATCGATACTCCAGTCGTGTTCAAGGTCGTGAGAGTGAGCGGGACAATAAGGAAGGCAGAAGAAGAGGTGATCCGGCGGGCTAAGCTGATCATCCGGCGCGCAAAAGCAGCAGAGGCTGGAAAACCCAATCAAATGCTAGAAAGCATCAATAAAGCCGTCGACAGAAGAGCAGAGCCCGAAAGCAGCATCCTGGCTCAAGTTGATGACGGCGACGAAAGCGAGAGTGAGAGTGAGTGACGAAATGACGTTCACGCACGCATGTGTCTGTTGCTTCATAGCGCTTTTTACAGAAACCCAGAACCCCGCACTTGAAACAAGCGATCGGCACAGTATTGGCATCGGAGAAGACACTTGTGGTGGCATATGCCCTGTGCTCCCGTCTAACAAAGAACGGCTCCCCCACAACACCATGAGTGGACCCGATAGAACGGCACCAGGTGTTTCAGCAGCTCCTCGTCTGCAACCGTCAACGAAACACCTATTTAATACAGATGTGCTCCAATATTGTTCGGCTTGCACTGCCTCGCAATGATCACTACTCATACGGCTACGCATTCCGCTCCACGCAATATTAAGTTGCTTCCCCTACCGAAGAAAGATCAATGGGACCTTCTTGAATCGGAGCTGGATACAACATCTTCGTCTGTACCACTATACGCCGCTCCACGATGGCTTGATGTCATCGAGACGCCTGTCTTGCTCACGTTTCTGGCCAAGCTTCGATCGGAAGCCCAATTTCACCGTTCAGAAGCTGAGCGACCAGCACTCCTTCGACAAAAAAGTTCTGGAATCAAGTTTCCAGACTATGACGCAGGAACTTGTGGCTCAACCTGCACACCACCTACACAAACATACCCTTCACCTATGCCAGCGCCAGTGCCAACGCCAGCATCCCGACCATTGTATCGCCGCGCCCGGTACAGTGACGAGGGCATAGGTATAGCACTCGAGAGACTCAATACAAGTGGACTCTACAGCGGGGAAGAAAAGCCTCGTCGATTTTCGCTACCTGAGAAGCTCTCCCCTCTTAGCCCAACCTTTGGGCCACGCAAAGGACTCGTACCGGCTGGTACGATCCAACGAAGGCGCAGCGTGCCCTTCAAGACTGTCAACACGGAGGGAAACAATCTTGTAAAACCTGCAGCTTCCGATACTCCGTCCTACTCCACTGGTACCTCCGACTTCAAATGGGCCACCCCAGTTGTTCAAAGAAAGCCCGGACGCCCAGAGAAAAAGATCCTTTGGCAAGCTGTGTGGGCGGAAATCGAAAGAAACCTCGACATCTATACTAAAAATTTTGAACCCAATCAACATGAGGGTGTCCCACCAAAGGAGGAGATATGGATCGACCTCATAATCATGCTTCGCGAGATAAACACTCTGAAAGACTGTCACGACTCCACCAAATGACGCCGTAGTATACAACTCTTAATTCATCAAAAGTTCCCTATTTTCCAAAACCTCTTCCTCTCCGCATCACCGCGTGCTGTCCCTCAACCCCTTCAACCTTCCTAGACCCCATTAGCCCATCTGCTCACCACCCTCGTATTCTACATACCTCCTCCGGATATCTGAACGCCTTGATCTTCCACTCCCACCCATACTCCATCTGCCTCACCTCCAGCGCCCGCAGCCGCCAATCCACCTCCGCCATGCACTGCCGACAGAATCCTTCAGTGCTACGCACTTCGTTGTCTACGAACGTGCACGGGCGGTGGATAACGCGCGTTTGTGCTGCGGCGCAGAGTGAGAGCGGATTCTTGGGGCAAAGGCGCGTGTGTGTGCAGCTAGTGTATGTGAGGTAGGTCTGGGTGCACATTGTGCTGCGGTTTGATCCACTGTTTCGATAACTCTTTTGGTTTTGTGAGGTTGCTAAGCTGGGGCCTGTGGGATAATTAGGTGTTGAAGAGGAAATAAGACGACTTTATGTTTTGTGGTCGTGTGTGTTGGTTTTATGGGGAAGGGTTATTTGCTGTGGTGAAGGCGGGATGGGGAAGGCGTACAAACAGTCAATGCTGTTTATTTAGTTTGTGAGAATCGTCTAGAAATCGTATGATTCTGGGAGAAGTTTCACACGCAAGCGCGTGAGTGTTACTATGGGTGTAGGATAGACGTGAAAGCGACGCGGGAACTACATGCTCATTGAGGCACCGGGTGTAAGGGTGCAATACGATTATGTTATATGCCAAAAATTACTCTAGCGATTTTGTAGCAGTAGGGCATGGTGGACGTTGCAGGAGATAGTGAAAAGCGAGATTCGGCTGGTCGCTGGCATATTCGAAGTCTCACTTGTAATGTACAGAGCACATAAATGCTAGACTTCAAAGGAGACCTTGCAAATAGCCTTCCACTAGGGGCGAGATGTTCGTGGAATTGTCTGAAAGTCACTAGTCCGGAAACCCATTGTGGCCTGAGATATGCCAGAACAAACAATACGCATGAAGATGACTTCCAAACTTTTGTCCTATGTGGTAGACTAGGTTGTGTAAAAGGGCATCGTCTGCACGCCTTAAGTTGTGAACCCTGGCACGAAAGCAGTGCGAATATTGACAGTGACAGTAGTGTCCAAATATATATCGTAGACTAGAGACTGTCACCCCTCACAAAGACTACATAATAGGCAAGCAATCACAACGTGTATCAATCAAGCATGGCGCGTATACCCTACAAAGCTAGCTTTGCCGCATAGCCTTCGCATGTATCTCATTTTGACCTAATTATTTGGCGACGTGCATGTCGAAGAATTCCAGAACGATGCTAGTCGTTTCGAAACGTACCGCGGCAGCAACCCCACTAATCCCTTCATCTCCCAACCTCGCTAGCGCATGAGATAGTACGCACGTCAACCTCAGAACCTCTCCTTAGGGAGCACAAAAATGTTAGCGATGTTGTCAATAGATTAAACGATATTTTTTACTGGCAAAGGCGTCGTTATGCTTTGCGCAGTGAAGTAACTCGACTAGGGCTTTAACATAAGCGATCATGGATTTATATCTGTACAAGGACTGCCTATTCCATGCCCTTCAATGTCAATAGCAACCAACCGAGGCACTACCATCTGAACCATTCGCAGTGTCTCCAGCGCTCGAAGTCGCTCCGAGCAAAGAACGGAGCCATGACTATCGTGCCACGACAATTCCACCGCAACGCATATTGAAACAACCCTCATAATCCCAAGCTAAAGCCACCGTTTCGAAACCTCCGCACCAATGACCGGCCAGCACCACGCGCATTTCTAGCTTTCGCGCGCCCTGGTTCGCGGAACATCTACCATTTCAAGCGAACTACTAGCACCCGCATCGAAACCGCGATATGAAATATTACTGCTTCGAGCCAAGTCGTCCTAGAACGTGCACACCACCGGTAGCCCCGCCGATGCTCGTCGATGCACTCCCTGCAATGTACCGGCGAAACGACTTCTAGAATCTCCTTTCTGCAGAACGATATAAAAGCGTCAAGTCCGCATGCTTCATCGGACCTACGGCCGCTCAATCGCTCTGCAAGTCCCTGTAAATCTTCCATCATGGTGTCGTTCTCGGCTCTCTTCACGGCCGCAACAGCTATTGCGAGCGCCCTCGCCGCACCCACAGACCTAGCCAAGCGCATCCCAGGCGACCTCGTCTCGCGCTCGACGCCCTCGTCAACCGGCACGAACAACGGTTACTACTACTCCTTCTGGACCGATGGCGGCGCAGATGTAACATATACCAATGGCGCTGCTGGGTCCTACAGCGTGACGTGGAAGACGGGCGGAAACTTCGTCGGCGGCAAGGGTTGGGCCACTGGCTCTGCGAGGTAGGACTCCCCCCATTCCCATTTCGAGCAATACTGACAAAACGTGCGATTGCAGGAATATCAAGTTCTCTGGCACATACTCGCCCAACGGCAACTCGTACCTCGCCGTTTACGGCTGGACAACTAACCCTCTCATTGAATATTACATTGTCGAGTCCTTTGGCACCTACGACCCGTCCTCGCAGGCCACCAAGAAGGGTAGCGTGACGGCCGACGGCAGCTCGTACACGATTGCGACGGCGACGCGCACCAATGCGCCGAGCATCCAGGGGACGGCGACCTTTCAGCAGTATTGGTCTGTCAGGAGCTCCAAGAGGAGCAGCGGGACGGTCACGACGAAGACGCATTTTGATGCGTGGGCGAAGCTGGGGTTGAAGCTAGGAACGTACAACTATCAGATTGTCGCGGTTGAGGGGTACTTTTCTAGTGGTAGTGCGTCAATTACTGTCTCTTAAGTGAGATATATAGTGACGAGAGGAGACGAGAGGCGCGGTAGTTTCTTATTCGATCTGTATATATTTTAGCAACAAACCAGCCGATCGTGAATAAGAAAGACTAGGCCATTATACTGTTACAGTGGATTAAAACATTTTCAGTCAATAATCCAGATGCAGCAGCTGACTTACCATTCCATGTGTTGCCTGCCCACTCGTTACGAGCCATATACGCCACATCACAAACATATCCGATAAATCGAGAAAGAAGTACCATTGCTAAAGCATCATCGGCATCGAAGCCGCCCGCGATCTGACTCTATGAGTCTAGCACAAAGGAAACCAGCCACTTGTCGTCTTGCCATCATATGTACAATCCGCCTTGATATCGCCTTCAAATTCTGCCTGGGTGGGCATATGGCTCGGTCGTCGATCCCTACTCCTTGGGCTTCGAATCAGGGTCCTGCAGGATGCCCTCAGCTTCCAGCCGTCGGCGGGCCTCCTCGAGAGCCCATGTTTGAATGCTGCGCGGTGTTAGCTCTGTGTAGTCCACGCTATCTCCTCGAGCACGTCATCCGAGCGCTCCGCATTGCGACCCTCCACTAGCACCCAGAATGCCCTTGTTGTCAAGAGACGTACCTTGTGTCCGGCTTGAACGCGTATGCAACAACTGCAACCGCAAAACTGCCATAGAACCCCAATACCAAACCCTCCCACCCCTCCTTCTGGTACTTCTCCCCCGGCTTAACACCAAACAGCCATCCCGACGGCGGATCGTAGCTAGGCCCGTGGCCACTTCGCGTGGTTTGCGATTGCGAGAATGGTCGGCGGAAAGACAGCGGGAACTTGAGGTTGGGCTGGCGGTGTGCGACGGCGGTCGAGGTGCGCGCGGCAGCGCGGAGCGGAGCGAGCGACGGCATTGGGTGCCGCGATTATATGTGTTGGGTACTATGAGTGGAGATGTGTGGGTAGTGGTAGGCTCCAATGGCAGGAGGCGGCGTAGGTGTGTGAGAAGGTGGTGTAGTTTGGAGACGGGTTTCGTGAGGTTGATGAGGCTTGGCGTGCTCTGGCGGAAAGGGCTTAGCGGATGCGAGCTCGGGCAGGATTAGTATCACCAACGGAAGATGTCACTTGCATTTAGATTCTATACTAATTCGAAGACTTCGGGATAATTATGGAAACAATACTTCATATGCAATGGTATCTATAACGCCGTGCTCCAGTACGCGCAACCATAAACCTCTATACGGCAAATGTGTCCGCTAATGTATGTAGTTATGCTCAAAGTCCTTTCGTTCCAATCCTTTGTACAAAAGTGTGTATGCCTTTTGCTGATTCAGTACCCAACATCAAGATTCAGCAAAACGTTGATCGCGTACATCGTAACGTCCGAATGTGAAATTTTCCCGCTCCCGTTTCAGATATGCAGGCAAAGTATGGAGCAAGCCATACGAGGGCTGTGAGAAGCCTAAGCAGCGATTGGAATTCTTTCCTCCTCCATTTCCTCATCCTCGTCATTTTTGCTTTGCAATGAGACCTGTGATAACTCCTCAGATACCTCGGTCTCTACGCGCTCGTCTTCTTTCCGCACCTTTTTGGCTTCTGGGAGCTCAGCGAGAAGTTTTGCCGTCTTTGCAGCCTCTTCTTTCTCTTTCTTCTCCTTTTCGGTCCTCTCCAGCTCGGCAAACTCATCATCAATTTCGCCCTCATCCACAGGGGTGGCGGATTCGTTGATGATGCTTGTGATCTCTTCCACAGTGTTTATCTCTTCGTTCACCGAGTCTACCACCTTCTGCACACCCTCAGCACCGCCAACCTTCTTGTTCAGAACTGCCATTGCCTCCGCACCAGCTTTCATAGCTTCTACTATGCCCACCTGGTCTGCGGCTTGTTGAAGTTTTAAATAAGATTCTTCTAGCTGTAGGGTTAGGTTGTGATGGTGCTCGAGTGACGACTCGGCCAGCTTCTTTGAACGCAGACAAGCCTTAGCGCGGGTGATCTGCTTTAGCTGAACGGCCTCCTTTGCGGCTAGGTCGCACCTCGTGACGTTATCTTGAAGAAGAACAAGTCTCGCTTTGACCTTCTCGATCGCATCATGAAGCTGGGCTAAAGCCGCATCCTCTTCGGTGATAGGTGATGGTCTATCATCTGTTTCGGCCTTGAGCTTTATTGTTTTTCCATCAAAAGACAGCGCTTGCCTATCGCGGGTCATATGAACGAGGAGCACGTCAAGGTCGCGTGCGGTGATTGTGGTGTCGGGGCTCAGCACATTTGCAAAGCGTTTCCAGAAGGCAGACTTGGAAAATATGCGGTCTGCGGCCGAAGTGTGTGGCTGGCTCCTGACCTGCTTTAATATCTCCTCTGCGGCGGCTTCCACGTTGGCGACTATGACGAATGATCCCACGGGCAGTTGAATCGAAGGACCGAATAAGGATTTTTTACCCACTTCCCACGCCCCAGAGAGCACTCCGCCAACAGTTGGTATCTTCGGGACACCTTTAAACCACGACTTCGTATATATTGACACTGTTGAGGTCGACCAGTCTTGTATGAGCACAAACTGTTCCTTCTTTATCGCATCCTGGAAGACGTCCCGCAAACACGTCGGCAGCCCATACTGCTTATGTTGAAGTGCCCGCGCGAGGTCGTTCCCGCTATCGAGGATAAGGAGATTGCGCGTGGCACTTGGACCGGGAACTACGCCCGCACGCGTCGCGTGTATGAGGGCCTTCTTCCAGGCATCGAGGTTCGCAGCGTAGCCTTCTGGGTTGGTGTTCTGCTGCTCTCGGAAGTCCGCATAGAGCGACGCAAGGCGGTTGCGACTGCGAGTCTATTAGCTGCTTGTAGCAACAGCTACAGATGCTATACTCTACCTTTTAAAAGCTTCCTCGTGCGTATATATGAATTCCACGAGATCGCTCATGTCTAAATCCTTCCGTGGGCCAGCGGAGACTCGTTGGATGAGCTTGGACTTGTTCGACCTAGACAGCCGCTTCTGGAGGTTCGCCGCTGCGAGGGTCTGCTCAGCAGGGGTATCCTGGCTAACGTCCGTGCTGCCTCTCTTTCGTTTGGGCTGCGATTTGATGGATTGCATTCTGGTCTACCACGAGCGAACGGATTGCTTTTTTCAAGCCGTGCATAGAAATCCAGCCAATTTCACGTTACAAGCTGGAGTCATGCCAATGTGTGTTGAGAAGTATTGACCCGCTTGCACAGCGCCAGATCATGCAACAGAAATCTGGCGCACGGACTATATACCACCACCATCCACATCACAGCGTGGCATGACAAGAAGCGCCGGATCACGTAGGCATCATCTCTTTTCCTTTGAACCATCCTAGGCAACTTTATTCGTATACATATATGCCGCATGTTACTCTCTCAATACCGCTTCAAAAGGAAATACTGAAGTAACCTAAAAGGCATCCAATAGACAGACCTAGGTAGCAGCATCTTGACCCATTTCTTGAAAATCAAACCACACGGTTCCAAACAGAAAATACTGCTTGCAAAAACATCCTACATTAGCCTTATTTTTTTCATGGTGCAGATAAGGTAGGGAAACATTTCTAGCAAGTTCATCTATGGTATCTTTTTGACCTGAACACCGCCCAATGCACTTAGGTACCGTCTATTTTCTCACCACGTTCACTCCGCTATCCTGTTTACCCTCCATAAATTTGCGCATCTCCTCAATATCCTCCATATCGTCGTCATCATCGTCTCTAGCAGCCGCTTTGGTATTTGCTGTCGCTCTAGATGTCGGTGTCGATTCTGCGGGTGGAGCGTCCTGCGGTGCGTCTACCATTTCTTTGCTCTCTTCTGCCCATGCTCGTCGCTCCTCTTCATCTAACTCGTCGCGCCGATCTAGCCATCTTTCCTGCACATCTCGAGCGTCCATTGTCACGCCCTCTGATCGCATGGCCATCTGCCATACCGTATCATTTGCGCCCTCGACGCCCCCAAAAGCATAGCCGCCCGCTCTGTCTATTGCGCGCAAAAGAGTCATCATGCTCTTCTTATCTTCGACAGCAAGAGTTTCAAAGCCGACGAGCGCAAAGTCTTCCACCAGCTCTACGATAGCTTTATTGAGTGCCGAAAATTTTGACGTGGGTTCCTCGTCACCCTCGTCACCGCCGACATCCATTTGTTTTGTTCCATCCTTTTTCGCTGTAGTCGGTCCTGGAATACCAGAGGTCTGCTCTCTGTTCAAAAGCGGTAGGAGATAATTCAAATCCTGCACCTCAGTGTAGAAGTCAAGGTTGAAAGGCAGATCACCGTAATCCCGCAGATTGTCGATCTTAGTCAGTACGTTGAGATGAGGCAGGTCCATTTGCAGCATGCTTCTCAATGCAAGTAGCAGCGAGGATACATAAAGCGAGGGTCTCGAAAGCACAATCGAATCGGTCAGGTGAACTACTACGAGCTATTGATCGTTAGCAGGCTTCAGGAAGTAAGAAAGGTGATAGAATACTCGGTACCCAAGTTTTTGAAGACGAAAGAATATGTTCCGTAGCGAGGCATGATGTGTGAAGAGCTCGACTTGGCCGGGACAATCGAACAGAATGTAATCATCTACCCAATCTCAGCCTTTGTATTCTGTTGCTACAGGCGCATAAGGTGCTTGCGGACCTCCGAGCTCCTTCAAGCCCTCTTCTAGCCAGTCGAAGTTCTGTTCCAGCTCCTCCAGCGCATAAAGAATGCCTCCGTTCGGACCCAATGCCTCCTGCTCCATGATCTCATCTATCGTGACTAGCTCCCTCACGTCTAGAGCCGGTTGGTATGAAGTGTGGTCGTTGGCAGGATCGAGGTTTACGACGGAGCATTTTCGCTCAATGGCGGTCATGAATTGTTGCATGCCATCGCAGTACGTTGATTTGCCCGAGCCTGGCGGCCCTATCACCAGCTGTGCAAACGGCATACCGCAGTCAGTATTGCACAAGCACTGTGAACTATGCTTTGATGGTATGAGCAGTGCGGAAGATGCAGGCGCGGGGAAGGGGTAGCTTGGTAGCTTCCCTGGCCGGAAAAAGGAAGGCCCGACACTGTTTACTGGCGGAGCTGCAACGGAGGTTCCTTCTTCGAGTCGCAACCACGTTCAACTTGCAGCGCAAACATGTCCAGTAAGTAGTTCCACCTTCACTGCTAGAGCGAGCTAATGCCTTCGCAAGGCCAGTTCGAGCTTGCCCAGAATCCCGTCGAGCCCATCTCTGCCGTCAAGTTTGCACCCAATTCCTCGTCGCGCTTGCTAGTATCTTCGTGGGACAGAAATGTCTACCTCTACGACACCCTGGCCGAACCGGGCGGCAAGCTTATCGAGAAGTTTGAGCACCGCGCTCCAGTATTAGATGTGTGTTTTGGACGCGACGATAACGAGGCCTTCAGCGTTGGTCTGGACTGGGAAGTGCGCAGAATCGACCTGACAAGCGGTGCGCAAACGGTCCTTTCCACCCACTCAGCCGGCGCGCGCAACGTCTTTTACTCCGCTCCTCACAACCTCTTGATCTCATCGTCATGGGACTCTACTCTACACCTTCACGACCTGTCGCGCCCTGGCGAATTTTCGACGGTGACGCTCCCCTCCAAGGCGTTTTCGCTCTCCGCCTCGCCTACAAAGCTTGTTGTGGCCATGGCGAGCCGCGCGGTCAACATCTATGAGCTGGAAGCGCTAGCAAAGGCCGCACAGGAGGGAAGCAATGTGACCGTGGAACCGTGGCAACAGAGGGAGAGCAGCATGAAATATATGACACGGGCGGTCTCATGTATGCCGAATGATGCGGGCTACGCCAGCTCGAGCATCGAGGGAAGGGTGGCTGTCGAATGGTTCGACCCTAGCGAGGAATCACAGTCGCGAAAATACGCATTCAAGTGCCATCGACAAGCGGTTGATGGACAAGACGTCGTGTACCCTGTAAATGCGCTAGCCTTCCATCCGGTTCACGGCACTTTCGCATCCGGCGGCGGGGATGGTGTAGTTGCTCTATGGGACGCTGTGCACAAGAGGAGGATTAGGCAGTATCAGCGGTTTCCAGCAAGCGTGCAGACCATCGACTTCAGCAGCGATGGCAAGTATGTGGCAATGGGTGTCAGCCCTGGTTTTGAGGATGCTTCCGACGATATCCCTGACGGTGCCATCAAGGTCTTCATCCGTGAGCTGAGCGATACGGAAGCGAAGGGGAAGAAGAAATAGAATGGCTGTGGCAGGAGCCAGGCGTCGGGCGTTCCGGGAGGTCGGATGAATGATTGCAATTCCACGGTTACGCGGTACGTAGCTCTAGCTGTGCAGCTACGCTGATATACTGTGACCCCTCTCATGTTTACTACATAACAAGCCTCCAAATTCTCAATTCCTTTTACTTAAGTGTTCTTCCACACAAAGACACCAGCAACAACAACCGCAAGTTGGAAACCATCCCGAGTGAAAACTCAACTCCGTCCCTAGCCTGACGATCTTCTTATGCCAAATTTTTTGCGAAAGTTCCAAGGTCACTATCAAGATCTCGTGCGAGAGTCATGCGGTCACTGGAGCTTTTCAGAGACTCCTCGGCATTGAAACATTACCGTTATGCGAAGCTTGTGCGAGTTTTCCATGGGCTCTTATCACTGACAGCGGAAAGGAATGCGTAGCTGAGTGTCATGTTCAAGATGAAGAGACGATCGCATACACCCTCTTACAGTATCCTTGTCGTGTTCTGTTACACACACTCACACCTCGCAGCTTTTGGTTGCACAAAGTGGTCTGCTAATGAAGTCCAGAACATCACTAACTCTGTTGGATACCAAGAGCACGAAGCTTGACGACAGTAACGCTGATGCGCTTCGAGAAGGAACAGTCCGTCAACACGCAACCACCAAGCAGGTTATATCGAAGCCGAAGTGAAGCTTCCACCGTTACTGCAATATCCCTTCTCTAAATTATTCGTGTTTTCATATCTTTTGCCAATTAAGTTTTCTTGAACTTCATTGTCGTCAATTTTTCATCCCTGTCTGTGGAAAGCATTCTTCAAGCATTCCTTCAGACCCGACACGCAGGTACCACCGCTCAAAGCTCTGCAACCGCTTGTCTCCGCTACCCGAACCTCGCTTTCAGACTCATATCTATATAAATACCCATCGGCTCCAATCCCGACGCCATCTAACGGCAAATACCTTTTTCAATTGTCCCATGTGCCATCAGGCATGGTATTATTGTCCCACCGAAGGGTGCTCATCGTCTACCTACTTTGATTGGATAGAGCCATACTGCACTCCCTATACAAACGCAAGGCGTGATCCCCGCAACTTGGACGTTTCGGACAACGCTTTGCATCAACGGATCTGCGGCTTTACGACGACTACCGAACCTGCTGGTCGGCAACAGACTGGCGATCCTGAAACTTATTTGTATTGCAGGGATTGCTTTGCGACGCAAAGTAACAAGGAGAATTATCCGCCGCAGTATGGGTAGGCTATGGCGCGACTTCGTTCTCGTAATGAGAGAGCGGAATGTCGGTGAGGGAGGTTTCCAGCAAGAAACTTGAGCAAGGATGGAACGTGTATGGGTACAGGGTGCTGCATTTAGGTGTGCTAGCTCTTGGCATCAGAATTGTATGCTGCAAGGTGACGAGTAGGATATTAATTTACAGAAATGTATTGGTAATGCAGCGAGGGGTGCCAACAGTGTGAAAGCTCATAGCAGGTACTGAATGAAGACTTGTGGAGGTATACAGAAACGAACCTAGAATTGTAATTAAAAGATACAGATTGTATGCTTGGAAGAACATAACTCATACATCTCTACGTGTAAGTCGCATACGAATCCTGCATCACGTACTCTCGACTCCCGCGGAATTATTCCAAGAGGAATGGGCAGCGAACGCTCACGGTGTGGTAGTTCTGTTTATGAAGACAACTATCGGACATTGGTGAATTGCTCCGCCACACATCTTACGTCCCCAATGTAATTTGAAACACAAAGCAACGTTGGCCTAGTTTGGCACCATCCTGTAGAAGCGATGCAGCGACAACCCAGTTCGGGCTGAGCACTATTGATTACTCCTCCCCACGCCTGAATGCAGTAAGGCCTTCCGCAATACGATCTAACTGGTTGACGCAAATCTGCCGGCTGCTAGGTGCGCGCCGTGGGCACAGAAGGCTGAGGACTATTCCCGCAAGACAGACTATTTGGAGAATGAAAATAGACCAAGATATTCATTACGACAGCCATCCCCACATATTATTTGCTTGAAACTGGAGTCGTCGTCAAGTCAAGGCGAGACTAAGAAAACACGATCGCACTCTAGCAGGGATGCAGGTCGGGCACGGCCATCCATCACGCAAATCGCCCCGCTACTCCACTGGTGCAAACGTCACGGCCAGCAGTCAGCGTGAGAGGCCCGGAAATACACAAGCCACACCGAGGGATGCTAGTACCTGCATGGCGGCGGCGGTGACACGCGTCTCGGCCACCCTTTCACAGGCTTTCCGGCAGAACCGGTTTATCGCTCTTCCAACACCGGGAGCCCACCGATAAGAAGCTTTGCTGCCCAGACGTGGCTTGGATTTGTATTCTTTCGCTAAGTCATTCGTTTTCCAGCATCTGAACATGAAGGGCATATGGACAGGCGTTGCGACGGTGGCGGCCGCGTTGGCAGGTGGGGTGTCAGCTGCAAGCTACGACGACATTCCGGACATCGAGGTCTACGGCCAACACTTCTTCTACACCAACAATGGCTCGCAATTGTACGACTCTTTCTATACTCAGCAAGTCGCAAGCTAATCAGTGCTCAGCTATCTGAAGGGCGTCGCATACCAGCAGGATTACTCGCCCAATGGCACTACAAGCTCAAACTCCAGCTACACTGATCCGCTTGCGGACGGCGACGGTTGCAAGCGCGACCTTCCGTACTTGAAACAGATCTACACAAACGTCATCCGTGTATACGCTATCGATCCGACCAAGGACCACGATGTCTGCATGGAGCAACTCGCATCTGCGGGGATCTACGTTATCGCTGACCTCGGGGAGCCGAAAACCTCCATCGTGTCCGACGACCCTGAGTGGAACATCGCTCTGTACCAGCGCTACACCAGCGTGATCGATTCGCTATCCAAATACAAGAACGTCATCGGTTTCTTTGCCGGTAACGAGAATGTTAGTTCGGGCAATCAGACTGCTGCCGCGGCCTTCGTCAAGGCTGCTGTGCGCGACATGAAGGGCTACATATCCTCTCAAAACTACCGGTCTACTATGGGCGTGGGCTATGCGACAGCCGATGTCCCGACTAGGGACGATCTTGCTGCCTACTTTGCATGCGAACCGGGTAACTCTGGCAACTCGACCCAGATTGACTTCTGGGGCTACAACGTCTATTCGTGGTGTGGCGATAGCGATTATGCATCCTCCTCATACGGCGAGCGCTACGATTTCTTCCACGATTACCCCGTCCCAGTTTTCTTCGCCGAATATGGATGTATCGAGGGCGTCTCTGGCGGCCCGACGCACCGTCCCTTCACTGAGGTCGAGGTCCTGTACGGAAATATGACTGAGGTCTTCTCAGGAGGTATTGTCTATCAATGGTTCATGAGTGAGAACAACTACGGTCTCATCGAGCTTCAAGACGACGATGCCTCCGTCTCGACATACCCCGACTTTACCTCCCTGCGATCCCAGCTCGCTTCCGTCAGCCCAACTATAACCGCCAAGTCCAAATATTCCCCTAGCAACAGCGCCCCTGCCTGTCCCAGCACGGATTCCTCGTGGCAAGCAGTAGCCAGCCCGCTCCCTCCGGCCGTCAACCCGCAGCTCTGCGCTTGCATGGCTGCCAGCCTCGAGTGCAACATCAAGTCCACAGACGAAGACTCGTACCAGGACGTCTTCGACTACATCTGCGGTTCCAATGAGGGCGACAACGACTACTGCACGGGCATCCAGCACAATGCTACGTCAGGAAAATTCGGGGTTTACGGTGGCTGCAATCCGAAGGACCAGCTTGCGTTTGTCGCAAACGAGTACTTCGTCGGCAACAAGAAATCCGCGAGTGCCTGCGATTTCAACGGTATGGCGACAACCCAGTCGGCTGCTACTACTTCGGGATGCCAATCGCTACTTAATGCTGTGTCCGATGTTACTGGTACGGTGCCTAGCCCGACAGAGAAGGGGACCGCGGCGGTAGGTACTGGCGGTGCGCAGAGCTCGTCGAAGAAAAATGCTGCGGGTAGTGTTAATCCTCCGGGCTTTGTGGCCTACGGTGGGGCGCTAGGAGCGGCGTATGCTCTCTTGGCTGCTGTCTCGATGATCGGTATGCTTGTATTGTAAATTGTTGATAGGTGGTCTTGTGCATGTGTGTGTGTATAAAGGGCAGGCATGTGGGATGTAGGCATTTGAGCGAAGGAATATGGCGTATCAGCCGTGCTAACTTTCTTTTTTTTTTTTTTTCCTGAGAATGAGATAAATTCAATAGATACCTTCATTCGAAACGACGAGATACCCGTTAGGTGCTGCAAAGGACGGTGTGCAGAGCGTTCATTCCGTTCATTCAATCACTTTTCATAATGTGATGACATCCACAGCGCTTTGAACGCTGCAAACCTCCTCCGGGAAACCACCAAGGGCACTGCCGCTCCATCACCATGGAACCGGAACGGACTGCGCATACACTACAACTACTCACCTACCCTCTTCCTCCATGCTTGCGAGGCCAAACCATACAACAGCGAAGCCCGGCATCTCGAGCGAATCCCGCTTCGGGGCGCGATTGGCCGCACGCCTGTCCTCCAAGTGCTCTGCGCCTCTGCCGCTCTTTCAGGCCTAAGACGCGAATAGCGCACGTTGAAATGCGGGGAGGACAGACACATCAGAGCGTATCAGAGTGTCACCGAAATGAATGCCAATGCCGAAGGACGTAGAAAGCAGCCTTACCCCCGCACGAAAGAAAGGAGGCTATGGAAGGAAAGACCTTGGTATAATGCTCCACTTGACCTTTAAGTAGTGGTATATAGAAGATGTAGGACGAGGCGTCGTTGGTACTATTCATCGGAAGTCCAAATCCTGGTTCGCGATTCCACATATTCCCTCTCGACAACGGGGATAGCAGTTACGCATCAGGCGACTGAAGCGCCTACGATAAACCTGAAGAGAGTATTCTCGCGCGAGTCAGCAGGTTCCCCCGCAAGGAAAAGGAGTGTCTGCTACCCAGCATGTCTCTCAACCTCGATACAGAGAAAAATGATCCAGACACCACGATATCGCGTTACGAGAGCGAGACCAACCCCAGCACGAGCGACCCCCATGATGACCTCCCCCTCAAGGAAGCGCTCCAGCAATACTCCAGATATGTGTATTACATCCTTGGTCTCGCAACCGTCATCATCCTCTGGGGCTACGATTTAGTTGTTGTTGGTAGCATTACCGCTGTCGACCCTTTCCTCCATGACTTCGGCGTGTTCGACAAGATAGAAGATGGCGAAGAGAAGTGGATCATACCGGCAATGTGGTTATCGCTATGGATGGCTTTCCCGTGCGTTGGGCAGTTGGTCGGTGCCGTGACGGCAGGCCGCCTGCAGGACAAGATTGGAAGGAAGCTTTGCTTGTTGATTGCTAGTGTCATCACGGCCTTTAGTGTACTGATAGAGGTGCTGGCGTATAAAGCGCCCAGTGTGAATGGCAGAAGAGGTGTCTTCCTCGCCGGCAAGATCATCCAGGGCTACGCGCTTGCCTTGATCAAGATGGTGACGTTGACCTTTGTGTCTGAGACGGCGCCGACGTGTTTGAGGGGGGCCGCTATGGCAATCTTCCCGGCTTTCAATCTGTGAGTATTTGAAGATTTTGTTTGAAAGAGACATATGCTCATCGAACATCTAGCCTCGGTCAGCTACTTGGTGCCCTTGTGATTTTTGGCGTCAACCATATCAAAAATGAGACGGGTTACCTGATCGCCTTCGGTGTACAATGGGCTTTCTCCATCGCTCCCTTTGGTATGGCTTTCATACTCCCCGAAAGCCCAGCCTACCTCGTCAGAAAGAAAAAGATGGACGCCGCACACGAATCCCTCAGTCGATTGTTCGGCCCCAAGAATGACGTTGACACGATTCTAAGAAAGTTGCGCATCTCCATCGAAGAAGAAGAGCGCGTCGCGTCAAGCATAACCTATACCCAATGCTTCCGTGGCACCAACCGCCGCCGCTCCTTCATCATCATCTTCGCAAACTTCCTTCCTCCCCTCTTCGGCCTGCCCCTCGTCTCCTCGGCCTCTTACTTCCTGCAGCAGATCGGCATGTCGTCTACTTACAGCTTATTGATGCTTATCATCGGCATCATCGTCGGGACCATCGCGAACTTGGGCTCTACATGGACGCTCTCACATCTCAGCCGTCGCCATCTCACCATCTATACCTTGCTAGCTGCAGCAGCTATTTGGGCGGCCATGGGCATCGCAGGCTGTTTCCCCTCGCATTCCCTCACGCCTTGGCTCACCACCGCCTTTCTCATGCTCATCATCACCGTCTGTGGCTTGGGCGTGTGGCCTACCTCTTACGCCATCATGTCGGAAGCGTCTGCGCTGCGTCTGCGCGCGCCCTCGCAGGCTATAGGCGGTATAGCAGCGTATATAGCCGCTATCTTTACGAATTTTGTGCTGCCGTATCTGTATAATCCAGATGCGGCGGATTTGAAGGCCAAGACGGGATTTGTGTTTACGGGATGTTGTGTAGTAGCAGCGGTGGCTACGTGGATTGTCGTGCCGGAGATGAAGGGAAGGAGTGTGGGGGAGATCGATCGGTTGTTTGAGGAAGGGGTGAGGGCTAGAGGGAGTGGGAAGTGGAAGAGTGGGTTGAGGGGGGAAGAGGGTGCAACAGTATAGATTGACGCGTGTTTAAAGAGATTGAGCGCTTCCTGGTGGCGTTTAAATTATTGAACGAGAAATTGAATAAGATAACAAGAAACATTTGTATAATCCTTTACTTGGCGTGCTGACATACGACCGGTGTTGTGTTGGTACCTCCGAAGCTGTCTTTATCGAACAAATCTGGCGCCGAATTGCCTTGGTTCCGCTCGGATCGAATATACAAACCTTGCGAGGAGCAATCATTCCCGTACTGAGGTGCTTTCTCGCCATCTCTTCCATCATTTTACAAGTGATCTAGAGAAGCTCTGGATAAGCAAGTAAGCTGAGGTGAACATCTAGCGGCAACACGTTTGCTGAAAGAGGTTAGTTCGCTCCTTCTACCGAGGTACAACGTCGCTCCAACATCTCCAACGTAATCATTCCTCCGTACCACCTACGACACGATATTCTCAGAAATGGGAGAAGAACTCAGATTACGATTCAGTCTTCCTACCTCAGGATCTCCCATCGAGAGAGTCCAGCAATGGGTATACTTGACGTTACTCTTCACGAAGTACGCCCGCTGACCCTAATGCTAGCTCGAAGTTAGTCAAGCAGCTGTGTCGGAAGGCTACAACGGTCACGATGCCATGATTTCTAAGATCCTGAAGCTGGAGTCTGCGACCTTTGAGCCGACGGCAAAACACCCGCACAATGCGCGAACAGTATTTAGTTTTGAGGTCACGGAAGAGCTGTGCAACATGTCTGGGAATCTGCATGGAGGCGCGGTAGCGCTTATCTTCGACATGACGACGAGCACCGCGATTATGGCTGCAAGTAGTGAGGGCTTCTGGGACACAGGTATTGCAGATTAAATTTGAATGGAAATTAGATACTGACATGTCGATAGTAAGTTGTATCTTCCGTGGCATACACATCTGCCAAGTTAGGGCAACGACACGCACTCTTTGATGAGTCGTGAAAGCTTCTTCGACAAATTGAAAAAATTGCTAACTATAATCTTACTAGGGCCACGTGAGCCGAACGTTGAATTGCTCGTATCTGCGTCCTGCTCCTATCGGAACGAAGGTATTCGTCGAGAATCAAGTAGTTCATCTAGGGAAACGTTTAGCCCAAACTACGGGAATAATGAGACTAGGATCAGAAGATGGAAAGATCTGCTATACTTGCGAGCATGGGAAAGCGGCTGTAGGATCTGCAAGCTTGTAAAAGATATTGTTGTGCTGGAGCAAACGAAAGAGAGAGCAATCTTTGATACGCTTCTACCTCAAGAAAGACATCGCGAGATTTCCCGCATCATGTTTCAGCGAGCTTCTACCATACATGTTCAATACTGGTATATTACTGTTAAACTACGTGAAGGCATACCCAGATAGATACGTACTCAATACAGGCAGACAAAAAAGCAGATGTCCCTCCTGCTAGCTTACTAATTTGTGTATGTTGAACTGTACTGATATTGAGGAAGAATATGTACGGCGCATGCCATGTTGCGCTTGCATCCCCGAGGGCATACATTCACTCACTCAGTTACACCACTCCCCTTTCCTCCCACTAGTCCACTTTCGGTATAGTCTCTAGCACACCGTGGTTACCACAGTTAAGAGACAAGTGTATACAAACACAGAAGTTAGCTCAACCCTGCTACAACTTTATCTTCTCGCCTCTCCATCGCCGCTCGCTCCTTCTTGTGCATAACCCGTGTAAACAATTTCTGTTCCACGCCCTTTTCGTACGTCAATTTGTAAAGTCGCTGTTGTGCTGAAAATGCATCCCGACTCCGTCTCTCCGACTTCGTCATTTTTCGACAGCGGTCCGATGGATCCTACTAGCATCGGTGCATTCCGGAAATGGCAGCGCGAAATACACGAAGCTGTCAGCGAACTGAAGCACCAGCTCGAGAACAAGAACGAGAAGGTCGATGAGCTGTCCAAGCGCGTCGCCACTCTCGAGCGCGAGAGCGATTGGCTCCGCGCGCAGCGTAATAGTGCAGTCACCGAGCTTTTGACCATCAAGAGTTACCATCAAGAGGCCGCGACGGAGCTTGCAGCTCGTACGTCTGAACTGCGCGAGGATGACCTAGAGGGTGCTCTAGCAGCTTGGGCCACTGCAGTAAACAAAGCGATGTAAGTCGATGTGCTTGTATGCGCTAAACATATTGACGGACGTCATCGTAGGAACCATCTTCAACGCCGTCTCCACAATGTTTCTACTTCAAGTGTCCAATTCTCCCAAGCTCAGCAAGCCCCTACTCCCATCCAGTCGATGCAAGCAGCAGATCTCGCGCCGCAAACGCCGCTCTACTTCACTTACCCATCAACTTACTACCAGAACGGCTACTGCATGGCTCACGGTAATTTTCATTCTGCGCCTCAGTGATGCACACTGAGGAAGGCACCTACGCTTACTAGCTTGCATCACAGGCTTCCCGTATCCCCAGTGTTGCGTCTGCTCGCACGCAGATATTTTACCGACGTTAGCTACGATTCCGATTCATTACAATGTTTCATATGCTAGTTCTCCACCTACGGGTCTATCGAAGGCAATCAAAGCAAAGGCTGCTTCTGCTGGACTCCCACCAAAACCGCCAGCAAATCGTCATTAGCATAAGCAGAGCGAGGTTTCTTAAGGATACTCGAAGCTAGCACGTTATTCGTCTCATCTGCGTTTTCTGGGAGAGGTGGGCAAACCTGAGATTTGCTCTTGTACCGGTTTGATATCTCTCTGGTTGCTCCTTTTCGAAATTTTTGCTTGAGGGTGCATACCATGAGTTTTAGCTCTAATGGTGGATTAATTCTTGCTATAAAAGCAGTTGCGTTGGGTACAAGTAGCCCAGAGTCTGCATCATAGATAGAATTGCAACGCCAATTTCATCGTGCGTATTGCAAATAGGCTAGCATAATACACTACTTGTATCAGCTACATATGTCGATTTCCCTTTCATGGCATTCAAAATACACATTTGTATGCCTTCTTTTACATCTCGTATTTCTGAGCAAATTACTTGACCTACCTGAAATTTGTCTGCATCGGGCAACGCTAATGCGAGGCACTTTCACGAGACCCAATCGTTCAGACGGGGGTGTATGCAGAGCACTTGAGTATCGACCAATTGTGAACAAGTGGCTGATGCATTGCATTCTGAAGAGCCTCATGAACAACACTATCACCAACCCAGTACTTATGCTGCGTTATCAGTCTTACCGCAATGAGTTTCTTTTTTCTCGATATGTCGAGCGAAGAATCACTTGTTTGTTATACTCGTTGCATCCCGGCCTTCTTCATTTATCTATCCGTACGAACGCGAAACCTGACCTTGTATATTATTCACCATGGACCGAGCTCTCGCATCGATCCATGTTAATCGCGGACTTCAAAAGAGCATGGGCTCACCCACATCTATAGCACATGTCAATACAAGAAGCTGTACTCAAATAAGTACCGAAAGACCCAAATATGTTTCGCAAGGCCACAGGTGGGATGAACTACACGACATCTTCACGATACTCTGGCCAGGTCTGTCCCTCATAGCCTTGATGAAGGTGATGGAGGAAGATTATGGTTTTCGCGCAACGTAAGCCTTATGCATCTAATACTTTACACACGAATTGACGACGCGTAAAGGAAGGACCAATACAAAAAGAAATTCAGAGAATGGTATAAGAGAGACATGCTACCACCCAAGAAACGCAGAAAAGGAGACGGCGCATCATCTAGTGAAGAGAAACCAAATGAACTTGAAAATATGGACACGACTAATGGGGCTGTTGTGGATGCTGACCACCGATTACCCACTCCACCATCGCCTCCAGATCATGAGGAGACTATGGCCGTTATTAAAGAAGGTAACATAAATTTCCTCGGTCATAGCTAAACCCTGCTGATATTGTACAGGCGCGTTGTTTGCAAACGTCGACGAAAGCTACCGCCCCCGCTCCTCAACTCTAGGCACACCGTGCCAAAACAAGTTTCATGACCTTCTGTCCAATCTCTGGAACACCTACTTTGACGCCGAGTTCGGGCACGCAGATCAAATCACCGTCGGCGAAGCCGTGCGCAACATGGTCGAGTTTATACTCGAAGTAGCAGCCACTGACCCAGAACTGTCGACTATAACGACCCATTCGGGGGACACAGCACTCCTTCGCAGGGTTGCAGGTTTGATACGAACACGGTACCCTCATGAAGAAGCGATGTGGAGGAGATTAGAATTTGCTGTGTCCCCAGATCACAGCAAATCGCAACAACAGCGCACACGTATGACCGAGGACGAGTGGGAAGAGTATTACAAAAATAGTGCTGTGCCGACACTAGAAACCTTGTTGCGACAGCCCGTGGGTTCGCGGCTGAACATTGGGTGGATAAATAACACAATCGTCTATTGTGTGAGTGTCTGAAGGCCATTAAGTATTACTATAGGAATGCTAATAGTGGCAGTGTCATTGCGGTGATGGACCGTATAATAGGGCAGTCTCTGTGGGCTGTGCGATGATGAATTGTACAGGCCATATTTTCTGCCACAAGTGTAAAGTGCACATATATTCTAGATGAACATAGACTATCCTAACATTTTCCTGCCTGTTTCGCTATATTTGATATGTGTAGATGAAAGATAAGGCTGCCCGGAAGGTAGACTAGAAGCATTGAGCTGAACAGGTAGTCGTTCTGGTGTGCATATACCAGAAGACTTATCTAACGAACCAAAATTCCGTCGAGAGAAAACTACCCAAAGATAAATCTTGGAGCATTGAACTTTTCCAATGCCATTGGGAATTCCAATGAAGTTCTATGACGGCGTCCGTGTCGTAGGATGATACGTGAGAACATCCTTTGAGCTTCGGTTGTCGTGCCGTCTTGCCCGCACGTCTCATGTCTCCATCGCAGAGCCAAGTGCGCGCTCAGGCATCCCTGCTCAAGTTGCGGATCTTCTTTCTATAATCCAAGAACCGATCCTTCTCCACCAAAACCTCGCTCTCTAGGTTCTGTATCTTGCTTTTCAAGCCTTCATTCTCGGCCATCAGAGCGTCCATGTCTGTCTTCATGGTTGCTAGCTGTAGATTCGACACGCCGCTTTGATTGGCCCTTGCGAGACGATCCTCCAGGTCTACTTTCTGCAGCTCGAGGGCCTGCGCTTGCTTCTCAGCTTCGCGAGCCTGGACTTCTTGTACACCTAACTTGAATTGGAGTCTCTTGTACTTGGTCTCTGACTCGGATTTACATTCGTTTAGATTCTTGCGCAGTTGCTCTGCCTCGGTCTTGGTTTTGTCCAGTTCCTCGCGTATCTCATCTGCATTGGCGCTGGACTCGTTTACTTGTCTATTCAAGTGGTCGATCTCTTGCCCACGAATGTAATGCATGTTCTTCAGCTCAGCTCGCTCGTTGGATGCTTTTCGTACCTTGCGTGTTAGCTGATCTACGAGAGCCTCAAGATGTGTGGTTCGACTCTGGTTTTTTTGAAGCTGAACGTTTTCTGCCTTCAGCTGCTTGAATTCGTGGACGAAGATGGAAAGATCGTCGATATTCTGCTTAAGTTAGCTGGTGATGCAGAACGCGGATGGTGTACTTACAAGGATCTTGCTCTGTAATCTGTGCGGGTGAGTGGCATCGATTGCACTTTGGTGAGTATCTGAAAAGGAGCGGCGATGACGATTCGACTCACTGTTCTCAGTACGAGTGTCACTGGACTCGTAGCCATGGCTCTCGTACGACCGTGATGCTGCAGGAACGTCATGCATAGGAGACAAATCGGCCAATGAAGAAGGCTCTCTAACATGAGCCAGAGTAGGGATTTTATTATTGTCGGATTGATCGACTTCACAATTCTGCAAGTCATTCAGGTTGGCCTCAGGGTCCTTTGGTGTATCCTGTATCGTGTTTCGAGAGAGGTCCCGCTGTCGCGTACGTCCACGCGTCTCATCTTCGCCCTTCTGAAGCAGTGAGTTTGGCTCACTTCTTTGGCTACTCCCGAGACCAGCGTAATTACTCTGATTCATGTCGAAGGTTTGCGTGATCCCGTTTGCCCCCGTTGCGTATCCCGGCAAGGTCATCGGCCCTGGTGCCGGCTTGTACATCCTCCGACATAAATTCGTCAGGCTTTTCCGAAAATCAGTGCGGGTCGTGACTTCGGGAATATGACCCGCAGCGAGGAAGTAATGGGCAGCCATAGTACTCAGTCTATCGCCGGCACGATCCGTCGCCTTGTAAGTGGTGTAAATAAGATCGAACGGCGTCTCAAAGTCGATGTCATCCATATCATGCGCTTTCAGTGTTTTGGTGCCTAGACGCAGGAGCACTTGACTGACACACTCGATATCTTTCCTACACATGTATGCATATACGGGAGTACGTGTGTCCTTGGAGTTGCTTTGACTATGACCGAGCACTAAGCGGACTGTGATGACGTTGCACTTCGCAGGGAAGAAGGCTAGAACCTCCTCATTGATGACTGCCTCAAATTGAAGAGTGCTGTGGTGTGGGAGATACCCGTCGGACATTAGCGCATTGTCCAGCACATACTTCTTGAGCTCGCTGAACGTGGTGTAATGCAGATTTTGTTTCGTAGTTGACGAAAGACTACAAGGAAGCTTAGCTATCGGACGATTACACGTTAGTACAAGAGTATGCTCACTTCGTCATTGGAGGCATTTCGCAGTACCAACAGCAGCACTGAACACAACGGAGATCGTACTAAGTATCGTCGTGGGTCCGTAGAGAGGTTATGGCACGGGGAGGCTGAAGTAGTCCTCAAGTAAATAGAATCGTAAGTTTGATAGGCAGCCGCGACGAGATGTAGTCTGAGGAGAGAGAACAATAGCGGAAATAATTAGTGAGATTCTATAGGCGATGAAACTCTGTACAGTAATTGAGAGAGACCTCGAGGTATATTTGATCGCCAAAAGTGAAAGACATACCGGTCGACCTGTGAAGCTATTGATATGTCTGCTTCGTACCAATTTCGGGACTCTCATTGTCAGCTTCCTATCTGATAGCTAGAAGGCACCAGAATACACGTAGCTCTTCGTATGTATTTTGTATCGTAGGGTAACTCGGGTCACAATATGAATACAGACTACAGTTCTAGCGCAGTACATATTTCGGGTCTCTAGGTCAATGATAAGCAGCACCCTTCCAAGTGCCGCATTACCCAAAGTAATGGGCAGAAGTAGGAGCTTTCGAAGAAGAGAAAAACGAGGTAATAGAAGTCCGTGGGCTTTCTAATGCTTTTCAGAGAGTCCAATGTCATTGATGTGGAGGGCAACGACATCGAGAAGGAACGTTGCTATCTAGACTACCTCCAAGGCCTGCGAGGTAAGGTCGCAAGGACAAGATGGAGTCTAGCAAGACAAGTGAAAGAACGGTGATCTTGATGTCAGGAATTCAATACAACCAGAGAAGTTCCAGTGCTTGACTTGGATGAGATCGATCACAAATATCTTTGGTGCATCAATCGTGGTGTAATTCGTCTGCAAAAAACCAAAAAAGGTGCTCCACAGTTCAGCTGGAAGGCAAGAGTAAGGAGCGCCACTGATTTCGACCGGTGAAGACACTATCCATTTTGGGACAGTTGCCACCACGGCTTTGTATCTCGACCTTCGCAGATTCTAACCGCTATATGCAACTTGATGACCAGACGCACCTACGCACCGTCATCCGCATACCATCCTTAGCTATATCAACCAGCTTATTGCATCTATGCCCGCAAATTACACGAAATGATGGCGAGACACCGGTATCGCGGCCACGCCTTCTCCAAATTTCACGCCACCACCATCCGCACGCGCGTTGGCTGTTTCAGATGGCTCGATCCTACAATGTCTTTCAGTATTTTCGCAACAAAGGAATTCCTTATCGAGATTGGCAAGGACATCTGATTGACCGTCACGACACAAGTCTTATGTGTCTGGTTTGTCGCAGAGCTATGTCGATCCTTCTACGCGCCGGCCAACTCAAATCAACAAAAAGGCATAGTGCAAAGGGCCCACATTGAATATAGGTTTGCTTGGATGCCGCGCTTCGTAAATGCCTCGGCGTCGACTCGTCTGCAGTAAGACAGGTACCCACATCCGGCGCGGAATGGTACATTGAGATACATTGAGAGACCTTCCTCTTATCGTCTTGGCTCGAATATATACCATACGCCGGTTTCTTAGGATTTGCGGCGGTTCCACTAAGATTGCGGCTCTTCTCATGGAACCCAGGTCACGGTGCGTCACGGCACATATTATTCGCTCACCTAAATGGGACACCCACAAATCCCCGGATTCGGGGTGTTGGCGCCCGCCCGTGGCCTCAAATCTGGTGCGAAGATCTTCTCTTGCATGCTCGGGCGGATTTTAGATTACCCGCATGACCTCCGATTAGGCTGAAATCACCCTTGGCCCAAACCGACAACAGCATCTCCTTACTGCTTCACAAAGAAGTGCGAGAATACGTTCGCACGCAGTTTCACTTTGCCATACAATGAAAAAAAACCCTTCATGTACTGTTCTCAATAAGCATGTCTGATCTAGCTTCTATGCAATGACTTCACTTGTCAACGGAACATCTCGGTGCTGTTCAGCAGAACAGCTTTTTTCCTTTCTTAAGTCGACGAAATCTTATCTACGACTTTACCCCCTGATAATCGTTGAGGTAACCATGCAGATTCGAGTTCCCGTTGTGCGGATGGGAGCCGCTTAATGGATGTCTTAAGGGCTAAACCACAACTGCAACATCACTCTACTCAGGAAGAACGTCCCGCGTGCTCCGATCTAGAAACTTTCTCGCGGCGCCAATGCTTGAAACATGTTCGCGGGCCACAACAGCAGCTTGTCAATCTAGAGGATGCGGCGATCATTCGGCGCTTCCAAAACTGTCCGAGTCTATCCACGCTAACTTTTGCGTGGTAAACCAATCGCCTTGTACCTCTGAAACAACAAAAGAAAGTAAGGGACTATACGCTGTCGAGGAACAGGACGAAAGAAAGGCCGTTTGCTAAAGGGATTTCACTGCTCAAGCGTATCCTGATCTTGATTTATGATGTTCTGCCACAGCTTGTATCGCCTCTCCGCTGTCCTGGGCCGCGGACCACAGGGACAAGCAGAGCTCTATCCAGCCTATCTGCCTTGCTTAGTCTCGATTTTCTGGAATCGTCTCTCGTATCGTTGTTCGGGGCGCAGCAATTTCAATCTAATCCAGCCAGGTTTCGAAACACTGCCCGCGGCAGGGATTATACCGATCCAAGTCTTTGTTTCAAGCACAATCGACACCAAGGGCTAGCCGCGCATAGCCAGCAGTCTGTACAAAATATACAGCTTCTAATTCTAACACACGCCTCATTTCAGGTTACCAAAATTCTCGCGTTGAGCGCAAAACGATGCACAACCATTTTGCTCTCTCAGTCGACAATATGGTTTGGTCCTGTTGGTGAAGACTGTACCTGTCAGCTGTTAACACTAAATTGGAAAAGATCATCTTTGTCGCTAAAGCACTTTATCCAAAGTAACTAAACACAGCGTCTACTGTGATCAGTGGTCACCAGATTACCGACACTCTTCTAGAAACAAGGATATGGCGTTAGGTAACGCACAGTCTCCACATGTACCCCAGAGTCTCTCCACTGGAGAAGATCTCATTTCAACTTATTTGATTGTCACTGCATTCGCCCTTCGCAGGTCCGACGAGCCGTACATCTCCTGAGATTGGTGGTAATTCCTCGATAGCGTCGGAAGGAAAACTCCTTCGGCTTCAAACCCTTTCTTAATACTCAGACGCCAGTACTGTGGCAACTAAGAGTTTTGTATATAAGATAGCAGCACATAGCTCTCTGCCTTCTTCACCATCCGACAATCATTCTTTACAGCAGTCAAGATGCAGTACAAGACTCTCGCTCTCGCGTCTCTCTCCCTCTTTGGGGCCGCCAGCGCCCAGCAGGTCGGCACGCAGCAAGTAAGACTTCCTGAATCATCAATCATCCTAACCACGTCGAGGAGAGTTGAATGAAGCACCAGAGCGATGATATTCATGACCAAAGATTACAAAAGAGCCCTGCTAACCACCCAATCAGAGTGAGAAGCACCCGTCTATGAGCTGGCAGACTTGCACCGGCACTGGAGGTACCAGCTGCACAACCAAGTCTGGCTCTATCACTCTCGACTCCAACTGGCGATGGGCCCACGTTACTAGTGGATACACCAACTGCTACACCGACAACACCTGGAACGCGACGAGCTGCGCGGATGGTGCTACCTGCGCGAAAAACTGCGCTATTGATGGCGCCGACTACTCTGGAACCTACGGTATCAGCACCAGCGGCAACGCCCTGACCTTGAAGTTCGTCACTAAGGGCTCTTACTCTACTAATATCGGCTCGCGCACCTACCTCATGGAGTCCGACAGCAAGTACCAGATGTTCAACCTCATCGGCAAGGAATTCACCTTCGATGTCGACGTCTCCAAGCTGCCTTGTGGTCTGAATGGTGCTCTTTACACCGTCGAGATGGCTGCGGACGGTGGTATGGGCAAGGGTAACAACAAGGCCGGTGCCAAGTACGGAACTGGTAAGTGAAGCAATGATCATACATTGATTCTAGTGCTAACGTTTTGCAGGTTACTGCGACGCTCAGTGCCCCCACGACATTAAGTGGATTGATGGTAAGGCTAACTCTGAGGGCTGGGAGCCATCTCCCAACGACAAGAACGCCGGTAGCGGAAAGATGGGCGCCTGCTGCCCTGAGATGGATCTCTGGGAGGCCAACAAGATCTCCACTGCCTACACTCCCCACCCTTGCAAGCAGCTTGGTTTCATGGCTTGCACTGGCACCGACTGCGGTGACGGCGACAACCGCTATGGCGGCAACTGCGACAAGGATGGATGCGACTTCAACGTAAGTTAAACACCCGGCCCTCCACACCCTCATAGCCACTAACATCATCTCAGAGCTACCGCATGGGTGTGACCGACTTCTACGGCCCCGGCGCCACCCTCGACACTGGCAAGAAAATGACCGTCGTTACGCAATTCGTGGGCTCGGGCTCCTCGCTCACTGAGATCAAGCGCTTCTACGTACAAGACGGCAAGGTCTTCAAGAACTCCGACTCGACCGTCTCGGGTGTCACCGGCAACTCCATCACCGACGCCTTCTGCGATGCCCAGAAGTCCGCCTTCGGCGACAAGACAGGCTTCCAGGACCGCGGCGGCCTCAAGCAGATGGGTGCCTCGCTCGCTAAGGGCCACGTCCTCGTCATGTCGCTCTGGGACGACCATGCGGTCAACATGCTGTGGCTCGACTCCACCTACCCCACTGACAAGGACCCGTCGACTCCTGGTGTCGCTCGTGGTACCTGTGCCACCGACTCGGGCAAGCCCGACGATGTCGAGACTAACTCGCCGGATGCTACGGTTATCTACTCCAACATCAAGTTCGGTCCCATCGGGTCGACTTTCGCCCAGCCCGCATAGATGCTGAGATGTAGTATATAGATGTGTGAGCTTGAATCTAGAGCTGTCTGTCTATACTTGCAAAATTCTTTCTTTTCGCCTTCTTTCGCTTGTGTATAGTTATAAGAGAGATGGAGGAATGGATGGTCAGCATGCAGACTAGAATGCCAGCATTGTATATAGAAGCTTGAATTGATCATCTGTTTGTATATTTGGTGTACCCTGTATAAATGACTCGTGACACGAAGTGATGTCTGGTATAACCTGATAGAATCCCCACAACGCCGCCAATGCAATGGTATCATAAGCTAATATTCCATAGAGATCCACTCATCCGGATAACCTCAGGCTGTTATCCCCACCGCACCCCGACACTCAAAGTCCTGCGGTGTGAAATCCCTCAATTCCGTTTCCTGGACCGGACTCCCTGGCCTCAGCTCGTCTTTCTCTTTTACAGCCCTGGTCTTATCCAAGACCCACCCGGTATAACTCCTGGGCAAATACCTCCCCGGGTGCCACACCGCCATCACAACCAAAACTAGCGCAACAGGCACGGCATCGAAACACCAAAAGCACCACTCATGCTGTTGCAAATACTGTAGCCCCGTCGTCTTGTCCTGTGGGATTTCTAGTGTGCGGTATATAGCGCGCAGCGTAATCAGGCCCGCTGCGATGTTGATGAAGTAGCTCAGTCGACGAAACATATGGAAGTCTCCGAGGTCTTCGTGCCGCCAGTGCAGGCTGATGAAGAAGTAGCGCATGGCGATTATGGCGAAGGCCATGTAGCAGGAGAGCTGGAGGATGAGGCCAAGGATGAGTATCACGCGGCCAGCTACAACATGTTTCTCAGCGGCTTCGATGCTGCGCTGGGGAGAAGCATCGTGGTCGTAGGCGCGGGAGATTGTGCTCGCGCCGGCGAGTTGGATGACGAAGCTGAAGAGGTCGAAGATGACAAAGGTGGGTGTGATGTATTTAGGGAAGCACCACAGGGTTTTGAATTTGAGTGCGTGGGTTGGGCATGAGAACCAGACGACGCGACTGAAAGCCGTGTAACAGGCTGCCGCTAAGAAGCTGGGTGCGAGGAGGATCATGAGGAAGGCGATGAGGAAGGGGACATTGTTTTCTTCGTCGGTGGCGGAGACGAGGCGGCAGATGTAGCCGATGATTTCCATGAGGATGCCGATGAGGGCGGCCCAGAAGAACCACGACCGGTAGCGTACATATTGGTAGACCAGCACCGAAGAAAGGAAGAGGATGACAATCGCGCCAACTATAGCGGCCGGTATGTTGGGGTCGTAGATGAACGGGTTGAAAGCTACAGGCAACTTAGAGGTGCGTCTAGATTATGGTAAAGTCGGTCTAGGCTTACCATATTGACCAGCGTGTTCCCTTTTTGGTAATTCGACATATCGCACTTGCAATAGTGCCTCAAGCGCGCTCATGCTGACAATGGCGTCGTCGCTAGTCGTCGCTGTTACCCTCTCAAGGCTGTCTTGTCCATCAACAGTTCGTCCCCATCATCGAACAAGGCGAAGAGGAGAGAAAGGAGGCCAAACAGCCGTCCAAGAGGCGCGAGCAGCCAATTTTACTTATGTGCCTCCAAAGCTAAGAAGACAAGATGCTTGGCGCTTGCCGTGGATCCCGCATTTTGCACCCCCAAGTCGCACCCAAAAAGGGTGCAGCCTGACGTCGGACACTCTTAGACGACGCGTCCTCCCCAGTCCACCCATCCGAATATCCGTGCTCACAAGTGGGACCACCAGGCCTTGCGCGTAGTCCCGTCGTACACGTAGAATTCTTTGCTTCTATCACAAATCATACATCGTCCTCGTAACAGGCCATGATGCTCCGCGAAGTGTCCCAGCGGAGCCTAAACCTCACGTGTAGCTGCCTGGGCGCAAAGGCTGGGCGTAGCCAGCGGATCGAACGATGATTTGCAGATCGATGGGGGCAAGGTGATGTGGCGGATGCCGCGCAGTCAGATTGCGGGCTTGGTGCGTACGCGGGTTGGGTCTGGGCGGGCGTTGGCATTTGCTTGGCGATGTCGAAGATGCGCTGTGTAAGGTAATATGTTGCCGGCATCGTCCGTTGTGGACTCTGGATCAGGCAAACCTGTGAAACCTGAGAGTATTGACTGTATGTGTGTGTGTGTGTGTGTGTGTGTATGTTTTGATGGCCTCAAAGGCATGTCACGAAACACGATGAAGCGACGATGATTGGGGATCCATGACGAAGAGATGTGCGTTCCACACAGCATTCATAGTGATTTTTTAAGTCCGACAGCGTCGTTCGTTCAAGTAGTTGAAGTTGGAACCTCATAGTAAAGCCTTGGGGCTCAGAAGGTACTCAGCAATATGCTGGAATGGACCTAGAGTCGGCATCGTAATGTGGTGTGGTCGACAATTAACTGATGCACCTATGACGAATGATGTGAAGCTGTATTGAGGCATGCCTTGGGAACTGTATGACCAAACAGTGCTCTGAAGATATTTTGTGTCGCTTCTACAGCAACAGCCGAATACAGTAAGCGCATTCGTCAGCGAGGCGGGCACGTGTAGGAATGTGGAATCGTACGAAGCTTCATTTTTGTACATCATCCATACATTAAGCATTAGTGCATTGCTGCGCAATACACGTGGTATCCATGGTTTCATTTATTTACCAATGCGCTGGTACGTTATACAACGACATCGAACCTTCGCCCTGGCTAATGGCCATGTCCATCATCGTCACCTCCGCCTCTTTCCTCAGGATCCAGCTTGATCATGGTATCGATACGCATGATAGCAACACACGCCTCCACAGCGCTCTTCAACTGCTTGACTTTGCTCATGCTAGGCTCCAACACGCCTGCCTTTAGTGAGTCGTGCACCTTACCGTTCACCAAGTCCAAGCCATAATTCTTATAGTTCTTTGAACGGGCAAGTTGCTTAGCATTTTCGGGTGTTGTGGGGTCGGAGGATGTGCGTTGAGATAGCGCGTGCCTGGAACGAAGATTGGCTACCAGCTCAGTCGCGTCTTTCGCAGCGTTTATGGCAAGGGTCTTCGGAATAGCGAGGAGTGCCGTGGCGAATGCGGCAATGGCGAGCTGTTCACGGGAACCCTAGCATGTGTTAGCTGGCGGTTCCACCAGTGAGGATATATATTGGGGGGTGTACTGACCACCGAAGTCGCCCACTCCTCCAGGTATATGTGCAGAGCAGTCTCCACGGAACCTCCACCAGGTACAACGCGACCGCTCTCCAGCGTTCGCTTGACCGCCGAAAGCGCATCGTGCACAGATCGCTCCATCTCATCGAGAGCGTAATCGTTCGCTCCTCGCAAAATGATGGAAGCCGATGAGAATGCCTTGGTGCCCTTGACTAGGATGCACTCATCATCCGAGATACGCTCCTGTACCACCTCCTCGGCTGAACCCAGGTACGATGGTTCGAATTTCTCATCACCGTTGAGATCCGACAAAGTACTGACAAGGGTGGCGCCAGTTGCTTTCGCTATCCTGCGCAAGTCCTCCTTTTTACATCTCCGTACGGCAATAGCACCCTTCTCAACGAAATGCTTCAAGCACATGTCATCGATTCCCTTAGTTGTGAGGACAACGTTCGCGCCTGCCTTGAGAATCATTTCTATCCGCTCGACGACGATTCCTGATTCTCGTTCGCGAATCTTCTCAAGTTGCTCTGGATCATCGATGGTGATGTGCACACCCAACTTCATTCGCTCCTTCTGCAGGTTGATGTCCAAACACGCAATCTTCGCATCCGTAACGCGGGTCTTCATGGCTTGCGAGGCGACTGTACAATTTAGAGCGTAGCCCTTAACTAATATTGACTCGGTCACTCCCTTTCCGTGTGCCTTCAGAATGTTTACAGCTTTGACCGGGTATTTGACCTCATTCTTATTGTTGATGGTCTTGACAGATTGCATGGCATCCACTACCATGTTGGAGAAGAACTCCGAGTCGGACCCGATGATCTTGCTCGACATGGACGTCTTCGCAATGTTGACCAAGGGTTCACGGCCCAGAGTGGCCACGCTCGTGCTGATGTTCTCGCTCATGTACTTTACAGCTTCCCTGAGCGCCAGCCTGTATCCAGTGATGATAGTTGTTGGATGTATTTTATTCTTCATGAGCTCATTTGCGCGCCGCAGCAGCTCGGCTGCTATTATGACAACTGAAGTGGTTCCATCGCCGACCTCCTTGTCCTGTTGCTGTGCCAAATCCACAAGGATTTTGCCGGCGGGGTGCTCAATGTCGAGCAAGCTGAGGATTGTCGCGCCATCGTTGGTCACCGTCACGTCGCCGATGTCGTCGACCATCATTTTGTCGAGACCTGAGGGTCCGAAGGAGGATTTGACGACATCGGCAATCGCCTGGGTCGCGAGTACATTTTGGTCGCGGATGTCCTGACCACTGATCTTCGTTCCGCCGAGGACTGCCTCTCAAATTAGTTATTTTTCCTGCCATGGAGCTTCGTGAGCTTACACAGAGTTCCGGCATTGCGCTGCTGCTCGAAGATTCCGGCCATGGTGGTGTGTTCGAGCTATTTGTTGTTGACGTTTTGCTGCCTTTTCGAAAACTCTCGACGCGGGCGCTGTCGGCCAATAGTTCTGCCGGCATTAGCGCACTGTTGAACTGACTCAGGCTGGCCAGTGCCAAAGCAGCCCCTCTATTATTTGATCTTGGGCGCAATACGAGCGCAACTCCAGACAGCCTCGAGGAAAACCGGCCAGTGACTCTTCAGCTATACAGGTCAGTACCGCCCTCCGCCCTCGGACTTCTGACTCATCGCTGACTCCTTCAATTGCAGGTACGGCTCTCCTCTATATCTTGAATCTCGCGTTCCCCGCTACCCCACCACGAGCCCAAACGCGACTTTATTCCTAAACCGTGCCTATCCGTCCAGCACATTGCTTCCGACATCCACGACACACCAATATATAGGAGGATACAGACTCGTTCTCGAGTTGAAAATCTGGGACGATAGTTGACTCTGAGTCTGGCAGATCCGTCTACGCGATCCGCAACCTTTCATTCAACATGGCCGAAGCAAGCGCAGCGGACGGACAGTTGAAGAATCTCTCCATCTCCGAGGTCAAGAAGAATAAGAAGGATGGCACCCCCAAGACTGCGGCCAAGAAGCCCCAGCAGCAAAAGAAGAAGGTCCGTTAGGCATACACCGAGTAGTCAATGTGGAATCGTGTATTCACCCATGGACAGATTGAAGGCGCTGCCTTGATCGGCATTGATGTCGCAAAAGAAGATGATCTGGCAGAATGGTACCAACAAGTCATTACCAAGGGACAAATGATTTCATACTACGATGTGAGCTCATGTTGATCCGCGCTCTTTTGCGAGACACTTACAAGATCGATTAGGTCGCTGGCTGCTACATCTTGGAGCCCGGTAGTTACGCTATCTGGGAGAACATCAAGGCTTGGTTCGATGCCAAGATCAAGGTCAGTACATGTATTACCTGTTGTTGAGAAACATCGCTTACGCGTTCTAGACCCTCAAAGTCCGCAACGCCTACTTCCCCATTTTCATCAGCTCCGACAATCTCGAGCGCGAGAAGGAGCATCTTGAAGGTTTCGCCGCGGAGGTGGCCTGGGTTACCAAGGGAGGCAAGTCTGACCTTGAGAAACCTGTCGCCGTCCGTCCTACCAGCGAGACCGCTATGTACCCTCACTTCGCTCGCAAGATCCAATCTCACCGAGACCTTCCTCTCAAGCTGAACCAGTGGAACAACGTAGTTCGGTGGGAGTTCAAACACCCAATGCCTTTTATCCGATCACGAGAGTTCCTTTGGCAGGAGGGTCACACGGCGCATTTGACGCAAAAGGAGGCTGAGACAGAGGTGCTTCAAATTCTCGATTGGTACGCCGATGTCTACCAAGAGCTTCTTGCCGTTCCGGTGGTCAAGGGTACCAAGACCGTAAATGAAAAGTTCCCTGGTGCCGATTTTACTACGACCATCGAGGGCTTCATCCCTGCCACTGGTCGGGGAATCCAGGCAGCCACTTCTCATTGCCTTGGTCAACACTTCTCAAAGATGTTCAACATTACGGTTGAGGATCCCACTGCCAAGGAGGCCGGCAAGTCAGAGCATGTACATGTATGGCAGAACTCTTGGGGTCTCACGACTCGTTCTATTGGTGTCATGATTCTCACTCATGGTGACAACCGCGGTTTAGTGATCCCCCCGCGAGTGGCTGAGATCCAGGTCGTCATTATTCCTGCCGGTGTCACCGCGAAGACAAGTCCTGAAGCTAAGGAGGACCTCTACAAGAAGGTGGACGGCATTAAGAGCGATCTAGAGTCCGTAGGTGTTCGCGTGGAGACTGATCTCAGGGAAGGCTACTCTCCAGGCTTCAAGTTCAATGACTGGGAGATGAAAGGTATTCCGCTACGCATTGAGTTTGGTCCAAAGGATGCCGAGAAGGGCCAGGTCACTACCTCTCGCCGCGACATTGACGATAAGGCTCAGGCGCGTGGAGAAGTCAAGATTGAGGAGCTTAAGGAAGCCATCCCTAAGTTACTCGAGACTATCCAAAAGGACATGCTCGCCAAGGCAACCAAGGCATATGACGAACATCGCGTTAAGCTAACCAACTGGGACGACTTCGTCCCTACACTGAATGGCAAGAACGTGATTCTTGTTCCTCATTGCGAGGGTGAGAAATGTGAAGATGAGGTGAAGGAAAAGAGCGCAAGGAAAGCGCTAGGTGATGGCGTTGCGGAGGACAAACAGGCTCCAGCCATGGGTGCAAAGAGCTTGTGCATCCCCTTCGAGCAGCCGGAGGGTATCAAAGAAGGCGAGACGAAGTGCATCAATCCTGACTGCAAGAACCTCGCCAAGAAGTGGGTTCTTTTCGGTCGTAGCTATTAGACGCCATTTTGGAGCCTGGAGAGGACCTGCATTGTATGGTGTGGGGGAGTTCGTGGGACATGTTTTTCGGCGTCCATGTGTAGGTGAATGATGAACGGATAGCTCTAGTTATATGACTTGTTCGATAGCAAAATACGAAAGATGAATCTATAGCCTAGGGTATTATGTTACATGCTAATTTTCTTTTGCGTTTGTCATGGAGTCATGCTGACGCTAATGTGCCAACAGTCAGTGAAAGGTCAGTGTTTACGGTACGACCGAACCGCTGTCCAGCCTTCACTTGCGGAAATACTCCGCTATCACTAGACGCACGTCACTCTTTGTTTCTCCTCCGTCATAAAAATTCTCGATTGTTGACTACAACACCCAATCGCCACAACAAAGTCACCTCCAAAGCACAGCCATTAAAAATGTGCCATAAGCTCCTACAAGTCTATCATTGCGGGCACACCAAAGAAATCTGTACGTAAGCTCCCAATGCGAATTAACCATACTCGCTAGCTCATTCCAATCTGTGAATTCATTCGATACTCTTTGCTCTCTTGAATGTCCTTCAGCTTCGATATACCTGACTGACACCGTCCACATCCAGGCACAACACCATGCCCACACGCCATAGCTACAGCCTTCCCCACGCCATCATCGCCGACCCGAGTCGATGAACCAGCTACGCCAACACCTCCCCGCCTAAACCATGCGCAAGAACTTCCAAGCCTGACGCGCCGTCTCTCCATCGAATCAACTATTTCTCTCCCAATTGCGGGCGAAGCTACACACACCAAGAAAGATGGCCTCTCCCAAACCACTCACACCTCATCTCTAACCACAAGCACGCCCTCGCCCCTCCGCAACTCTCTCCTTCCTCCACCACCTTATTCTCAATCCACCTCCCCTCCTCCCCAGCAAGTCCCGCCCGCTCAGTCCTCCGCTGGAACAGAGCTCACGCCTAACTTTTGCGCGCAGTTCTTCGCGCGATACTTGCCGCGGGGCAATCATCCCTGCTGCGAGTGCTACATGCAGCCGGAGTACGAGATGGTGCGCGCGCGCTGGATGAAGATGTATGCGGATGGACATCCAGGGGTGAGAGCAGAAGATGTGGACTTTTGGAGTGGGGTGAGGAGGGTGGGCGAGAGGTTGGGGCTGGTGAATATCGTGAGGCTTAGTAGGAGATGGATGGGTTGGGGGTTGGTGATGGTGGGATGGGAGAGGGTGGACAGGGTGATGGGATTGAAGGATCAAGGAGCGAATTTTAGGAGTATGTTTGTGATAGTACACACAAGTGAGAAGTGTTTGATTTGAGGAAGTGTGGACAGTGGTAAATGAAAGCTACAAACCAGTAACGAGCTTTTTACGCGCCTCGGCGTGTTTTGTCTAATGTGAGCGGGTCATTCTAGGGCTCGTAATACTAATACAGACAGTCCGGAACCTCAAATTACACGGATTTTCCACAGCATGTACTCATATTTCGTATATAAGTCAGCTTGATCTTAGTGAGAAGGGCGGAGCAATATGTGAGTAATACTCGTGTAATTTGTTGTCATGGTATGTATGCATCATGTCGATATGCTCGTGACGAGTCATGCAAACTCGTGATGTCTAAGCAAATGAGGCCCAAGTTGCAACTCTACTTTGTACAATTTTTCATCATGGCATAACCAGTTCCTTCCCTCAACTCGTATCCATATCCTCGTCCTCGTCTCCCTTCTCCTTCTGTACTGTCTTCTTCACGCCCTCCACGAATGCTTTGACCGCATCCCCTCCACCAAGCGGCATACCCCCGCCCCTCATGTACCCGCCATTCTGCACATCAATCTTCAGCGCCTGACTCACATTAGGCAGCCCACCATCCCTCAGCGCAACCGTCAAGCTCCCCAAGCTCTGCCTCATCTGTGGACTTGTAACAACCCTCTTAATGACATCTCGCTTCTGCTCTTGATCTAGTGTCTGTAGAACAGTCTGTGCGGTTTCAGAGTTGGGATCGATGTCGGCAATGTCATCGACTTCGGCTTCGATGAGGAACAGGGTCGTGGGGAGGTTGGAGCAGAGGGCGTCAATGAAAGAATCGGGTGCTTTATCGATGACAGGGACGGTGGTATTGGGACTAAGGAGGTCGAGGAGCGTGGTGAAAGGGTCTCCGGAGCTGGATGCGCCGCTGGAAGCGCCTCCAGACTTGAGTGATTGTAGGAAGTTTTGTACGATAGCGGAGGCGTCGCTCGATCCTGCGGCCGCTCTGATAATACGTCAGCACGACTTCGTGACAACATATACGCATGAAAAACACAAAAGATGAAGACAAAAAGACAGTCGGTCGAGCGTCGTGGCGGGCGAACGCAGTGCAAGACATGATATGGTAATTTTCTAGTGGTACAGTTGAGCAGAACCCATGTAGTGTCCGTGGACATTTTGTTCGCGCCAATAACGCCTTACTGTGACGGGGATGCGCTTTTGATTGCAGCCATCTCTTCCATCGCCGCCCACGTCATGCCTGTAAAGTCGACCGCGCCACGACGTCGCTGCCGAGGATATGAATATTGGGTACCTACGCTCGGCCGCCATCAGCACCGCCCTCTCGAGACTCTTCACCCTCTTCTCTGATATCACCTCCAGTGGCACCTGCGCCGGCGCCTCCAGCTCCCGTGCTTCCATGTCGGTTCCGGTTGGCAGCCTGCTCATCGGCATCCTCCATCGTCTCATCCTCGTCGGGGTTCTGGCTGGCAGCTACAGCAAGCTCGGTCTGCACGTCAACCTCCTCGCCATTTAGAAGTCTATCAACGATCTGCCCGATAGCCAAATCTCGCGGGCTGAACCAGCTAGCATCGCCGCGGGGGTGCTGTGACTTGGACTGGAGCCAGAAGAGGTACCGTTGTGAACTGGAGCTGAACTTGAGAACAAATATACGGCCATCGGTGGGTGAATGGACGTTTTCCGATTCCGCAGCCGTCTCGCTGCCCGTGTATGGTATGAAAGATCCGTCTCCGGGGATCATGATGAGATCAAGGTCATTCTGCTCGAGGGCGCTGTTGCGTGTCCGCCAGCAAAAGTGCACGAACTCTGATCAGGTTAATAGAGAGCTGTTGTAAATGGGTGTTCGACAGACCATCGTCGCCTTGGTACAAATAGACGTAACCCGGTGTCTGTTGCGGCTTCACCTTGTGGTTTGGTGCGCTGCCCTGGTCAAATCAGCACGCGACATCTGGACAAAACCCCGGGTAATTTACGGAGAGCTCGCACTGGCCCGCCTTAAAGGTAATCAGCGGCTGAATCGACATATTTGCAGATAATGTGGGGTTTGACGGGGTGTATTGCACGGAGGCGAGAGCTGTGATGCGGCGGTCGGAGCTGCCTTAGCTCTTGCGGAAGAGCGCGCCAAGGCACTAGTCCATAATCAGCCCAGCTTATCGAGGGGCTTAGTCAAGCGCACACTTCGCCAAAATCCAGAGTGCGCGCATCAACACCTCTCAGGGCTTCAAACCGACGACAACACAATTCGACATGGCGGACCAACCCACGACGAAGAAGTTTGCCAAGGGCGAGCGGTCGATACCGCACCACTCCCAGAAGGCCAGCAAGTACTACCCGGCTGAGGATGTTGCCGTGCCCAAGAAGGTACGTTATCACCGTCGACACACAAGAGCATAGCAAATCGAAAAGGAACCCTTGGAAAGAGTGCACACCGGACAGCGCTCCTGCTGTATTAGTTGCGAAATCACTCCGGCATTTCAGATTGCTCAAATGCTTTATACAAGTCGAATTGGAACCTGTTCTAACTGTGACTCCAGGCTCGCAAGTCTGTCCGCCCGGCCAAGGTTCGCCCGTCTCTCACCCCCGGCACCGTCGTCATCCTCCTCGCTGGTCGCTTCCGCGGCAAGCGTGTCATCGTCCTTAAGCACCTCGAGCAGGGTGTCCTCCTCGTCACCGGTCCTTTCAAAGTTAACGGCGTTCCCCTCCGAAGGGTAAACGCCCGGTACGTCATTGCGACCTCGACCAAGGTGGATGTTGCTGGTGTGGATGACGGCGTCCTGAAGAAGGCCAGCGAGGCCAGCTACTTCACCAAGGACAAGGTCGCTAAGAAGTCGGGAGAGGATGCTTTCTTCAAGCAGGGCGAGGCCCCCGAGGTGAGTTGCACGAATGTTCCAACGGCGAAATAGAGTTGACAATCGAACAGAAGAAGGAGACCTCCAAGGACCGTGTTGCCGACCAGAAGGCCGTCGACAAGGCTCTGCTTGCTACCATCAAGAAAGAGGCCCACTTGGTCGACTACCTCAGCTCCACTTTCAGCCTCCGCAAGACGGACAGGCCACATGCGATGGTCTTCTAGACGGAGGAAAAGACGGGGATTTGGCGTTTAGTGCATGGGATGAAGGATGACCTCTGCGGCATGCTGCGGCCGTAACAGCAAGCACATCTTTTTCATGGAGGGTCCGGTTGCATTTTCCCTATATGACCTTGTAACAGGCAAGCGAATTCGAAACGGTCCGAAAGTGAGCGATTGTTACATTGGACCTGTGATGTCACTTCGGGATCCGAAAAAGATTAATGTACAGACAAAATGCAACAGCTGTTCGAACAGAAAAGACTAGCCATACCCATCCGTACTTGTCTTCAAATCTGCGCCCCCAAGACCATATGCGCCAACAACGCCATCTAACTAGGGTATCAGAATTCCAGACTAAGACCAAGACCAAGACCAAGACCAAGACCTTGCACATTTGTGGTCACATTAATGGCCATCAGGGTACCTCTGCACCATTCCTCAGTTCTTGCCCTTTCCCTTTTTAGCCCTTCCCTTTAGTTTCGACGCGAACCCGTTCGCTGCCTCACCCGCCCCATCAATCGCCCTTCCCGTCCGATCTTGCACATCGTGCTTGTCCATTTCCGCTTGCAAATCGTCCATTACGTCAGCGCCTAATGTCGTCCCATGGGCCCAATCAAGTACACCCATTGGACCGTAGTTACCCTTTCCTTGACTCATCATATGCGCATCGACCCTCCTTGCCATGCCTCTCAACATGATAGTGGATGGTAGGATGTTGTATCCGGAGTAGGTAAAGAGCTCCTCGAGAGAGGTGAGAGCAATAATGAGCAAGTAGGTCATAATGTGGAAGCGGAAAGCGATGGCAGGTAGATACAGAGGAAGGAAGCGGTGCACGAGGTAACATGCAGGATGATCGTATGCCGCTGTAAAGGAGAACGGAACGGAGATGCTATGGTGCCACGTTTGGTGAAGGCGGGCCAGTGTTCCACCAGTGGGCGAGTGCAAAATAGACTGGTGAATGTAGTACTGGAGGATCTGCCATGCGATATTAGTTACTGGGCTTATTGCGCCACGGTAGTCTGAGGTCCAAACTCACATTACGGCTCACAAGCCCGATACCTAGATGCTTGACCAGCCCCCACGGATTCGGCAAATGATTCAAACTCCACCGACTCCCCTTGATAACCAGCAAGCTTCGCATTCTAAAGATATCAGTGACAAGCCACTCCAGCCCCGCCTGCAGTCCCACCGCGAGCAAGACATTCACAATACTCCACGCCGCAACCATCCTGACCTTCCTCACTCCGCCTCTCTGCTGGCCCGGTAGTCCGCGCTCACCCTGCGCCTTGATTTCAGTGGCAAGAGACGGGAGACCGAGATCAAAGAGCAGGAACAGCGCGGAAGGAAGAATATACAGGGCTATGCGTAGGATGAGGGGGCCGAAGAGTTCGAGCTGCAGCGGAGAATAGGTTACGGCGAGAGTGGTCCATGTCAGGCTAAAGAAGACTAGATTCAGAGAAGTACTCCATGAAGAGAGCATGGGGATTGCGAAGAGGGATGCGAGAGGGAGGGTTATTGGTGCTAGGAGAGCGGAAAGGGACATTTTCGACTGTTGATTTGACCGAATGGTGTTTGAGTAGGATGAAGATGATGGGTGAGATGTTCTGGGGACATTTTTGTGGGGAAGCAGTTCATGATGTGTGGTGTGGTGTTGAGGTATGACGTAGGGCGGGCTTCCCTGCCTGGCCGCAAGCGTAAGAGGGAACGGTACCGAGGGATTAGATGCCTTAGGCACAAATCAGGCGTTAGGTTGTAGAAATTGTCGCCATGTGTGAAATAATTCATGAAGCCTCTCAGATCAATTCATTAATTTTGTAGTGCGTGGTACTACAGGATGTACTCGTAAAAAATCATATTTATACCAGGTTGCCATTTTCTTTTGCCATCCTTCCGCTGAGGCCTGTTCTGCACGCACCGCTGGCGTGAAGTCTAAGCTCCGTGGAAGTGACAACGTGAATTCACTCTTGACGGATATCTTCGATCGTGAACAATCAGACAACTCATGGTATACCTCGACATCGTGGGGCTGTCTCCTTATCATTGTGCTGCAACATTCCTTCAAGTCAAGGGACTGTTTCACACTCGTACGACACTGTTGCTATACCTAGAAGCATATAATAGCAATGCTATCGTATTACAATATGGTCATCATTGAGTTTACCGTCCTTTGATCCACTGTACTACGACGAGCCCATGTTTGCATGGAGTCGAAAACACAGCTATTGCGTGCCCGCTCGACTAGTGCGATTGCCTGCGGCCAAAAGTTTCAAACACACGTTGCACAGGATCGTTCTGTGGTTCGGCTATCATACATTGTCAATGAGACAAGTCTCAGGGGCATTGGGCTGCATTGGCAGCATGATCTTCGCCATCTTGTGTCGAATAGAATCACGTCCGTGTTTGGTCATTCGACCTGTTTCAGCTTCGACCGACAAGCCGCGTGTGTGAATTTCCCGACGCCAATGCAGCCCTATACGCTACGGATATAGCGACATCTCTCACTAGAACGAAAGGCAAGATTAGTCGTGAAAACCCCCCCTCGACTTGGTTGAAGTGCGTAAGCTCGAGCGTACGCGATAGCAACCCGTTGCTGGGATATCCCCCGCGCGGCAACGTCGGGACGCGCAAAAGCAATCCTGGTCTCTAGCTATTTGCGGAACGCGGGGGGTCAAAGTGTCATGGAGGGAGCCGATGCCGTTGTGTGGTACAAAAAGTTTGAGGGACGATGACAGACAGGCAAACGGCCACGGCATGGACAAGTCCAAAGAAGCACACAACGATCCAAAAGAAACATCAACCTGCCCTCCTGGGACTTCTTTCGCTTAAGGAAAAGATCCCCTGGTCAACGATTTCACGGTGCGGGCCAATCAGCGGCCCGTTGGCCCCAGCTCGAGGCCCCTTTCGGCCATCACCTAGTGACCCGGGGGGGTTCTGCGATTGCATGATTTGCACGAGCCCGCAGATTCCAATCCCTTCGTTGTCTGTGTGTTTCTCTCGTCCCTCCGCCGCTCCTGGCGTCTCTTTCCAACTACGACGACAAGCGCTGCGCGCACGAAATAGCGGCTGCAGCTCGGGAACAGTTTGCATGCATAAACATGCACTGATCTTCGCTACGCCTGCACTACTGACACTACCCCGTCGCGGACACCCGTCCAGAGACCTCGCTGGTCGACCGCGTCGTTGCGCCCCGACCGTTGTGCCTCACAGGTCTCGAGCGTAAACAGTAAACAGGCAAAATGGACGTCCAACCACAGCAGCTCCCGCCCGTCCCTAGCATCCCCACCGAAGCCAAACCCGCGGCGGCCCATGGTTTGCGCCCGCGACGTCGAAGCTCCCTCCCCTCCGTGCCGACCGACATCCGGATCAAGAAGCGTTCACCAAACATCATCCGCACCCAGACCGCGTCGCCCGAGGTCATTTCATCCCTCATCGACTCGCTGTCGGCCATATCCGCTTCCACACACAACCACTTCGAGAACCTACCCCTCGGCTACGGCGACAGCGTCTCTTTGCCTACGAGCCCGCATACTTTGCACTTTGGGCGCCAGGATGCTGGGTTCACGGACGGGCCTGCCTACCAGAACCTGAACCCCCAGAACCACCTTACAGTTGACGACGCATGCGAGCCACCCGTTATCCGAACATCGAAACCCCCCTCAGGCTTGTCGCCTATAACTGCACCGAAGCGGAAGGACAAGGAGAACTCTTTAAAAAGTTACATGAGCAGAGGTGGAGGGGAGTTCGGTCTCAGTACACTCGGCACAGTCTCTGCGATCAGTGAGCAGCATTGGGAACATTAGCGTCGAAGCAGGGATTCCGAGGAAGCCGTCGGATAGCAGCACCAGGAATTCTGCGGAGAGTAAACGGAGCTCAAAAGCGCACCGCAGCCTGATGTACATGTCGTCTCGGGAGAGATTGAGACTGAAGGACGTGGAGAGAAAGCGCGCGACCATCCAAGGACCAGAGGCTGCAACCTTGCCTGATATTGCGAGGAAGCCTGTACCGCAGCGGTTGGTTGCGGAGGACACCATCAATGAGGAGCCAGTCATTGCAGAGTCGTCGCGGGCTGGACGGCGCTATCCAAGCCGAGGCACGAGCCCGCTTCGCAATGGTCTCAATCTTTTGAATGGGAACGAGGGAGGAAGTCCCACAGAAAAGGGACTAATTCCAGAGCGTGGCTCCTCGCTACGGCACTCCGGTAGCCCATCGCGAAAGAGCAAAAAGGGCGACGGGCGCAAGTCTGGTCGCCATGACTCGTATAGGACGAACACGGTCATGGAAGAAGATGAGACTGTCGATCAGGAGATTACGACAAAGGAGAAGATTTTGAAGGAGCTCGAGGCAGAGGAAGACGAAGTCGCACGCAGAATTCGTGAACTCAGAAAACAGAAAATGTTGCGCGACAAAATAGCCGGCAAGCTGCCTGTCGGTGTGGATGCAGGGGCTTCTGCAGGCAGCGCCCGCGTTTCACCCAATGCAACAATTGAGCCGTCCCCAACCTCATCTGTGTCAAGCCTGTCTGAAAGACGAGTGCAGGACCCCGCGAAAGCGCACAAAGTCCTGGGGATCACAATGCAATACAATGCACCCGAGAAGCGAGAGGCCCAAGTACCAGAAACCAAGGAAGCAAGTAAGACCGATAGCAAGAAAGTGCATGGGCACACACGGACCAGGAGCTCGACTGTGAACGACAGCGACGAGCTTACCCCACTTCCGATTAATTACAGACTTGCGCTCCAGTCTCTCGAACGGCTCGACAGCATCCCTCCGCCACCCAGCAGCAGCAACGCTTCAGTGAGTACGGCTGAGACTCGGTCTAGCAGTACACCCCCTAGGCGCACGAAGTCTTTGGCGGTCGGAGGACGATCTGCAGCCAGCCGCAAGTCGACCAGTTCGATGATCATGGGCGCAACCACGATGCACAAGCAGCCCACAGGTGTAACCAGCCGCGAGAGCAGCGAGAGCGTTCCAAGACAGATCCGTTCCGCCAGTGAAGAGATTGCGACTCGACACCAATCGCTGAGCCTGACGCCATCTGCCTCGAACAGCCTCCAGCATCGCCCAACAGTCAAGAAGAAACGATGGTCTCACCCGGATCTACCAGCGAAGGCAGAGAAGTCGCACAACGCTAAGGTCGATGCCATCAATGCCGCATCCGCGAGAGGGGTTCAAATCCGCGCAGTGCCTGTGCAGAGTCCGCCTCATTCTGTCATAGAGGAACGTCCAGCCAGCGTAGACTCCATTGACATGGAGGTCGAGGGTTATCTCAACTCGCCGCGCTTGTCGCAGAAGATACGTCATCCTCAAACCGGACGTATCATTTCGTTTTCTGAAGTGGGTGACCCTCAAGGTTTCGCTGTTTTCGTGTGTGTCGGCATGGGCTTAACGAGATATGTCATGGCATTCTACGATCAGCTGGCTTTGACATTGAAGTTGCGATTGATAACTCCGGACCGCCCAGGTATTGGAGGGAGCCAGGTTGATCCGAACGGGACTCCTCTCAGCTGGCCAGGTGAGTACTCTGACTTGTACAATATCTAGTAGGATTCCTGACGATGAATAGACGATGTTCTGGTCATTTGCCAGACGCTCAAGATCACCAAATTCTCTCTGCTGGCGCACTCGGCTGGCGCCGTCTACGCTCTCGCCACATCACTACGCATGCCGCAGCATATCCGCGGGCGAGTGCACCTTCTTGCGCCGTGGATACCTCCTTCCCAAATGGCGCCAATCGGCATCAGCCAAGACCAGCCTCCTACACAGCAGCTTCCCAGATCACAACGCTTCCTACGCGCTCTACCACCGTCGTTACTCAAGGTCGCCAACTCTACCTTCCTTAGCGCAACCAGCGCAAGCCTCCAGCGCACTGGCCCGAAGAACTCGCCCAAGACCAAGAGAAAGAGCGTTAGCCCGCAGGTCACTCCTCAGGAACAACCCGTGTCACGCCCACAGTTCAAGGATTCGAGGCGTGAATCTATGATGATGATGGACCAGGTTCTACCGAATGCTAGCTCGTTATCACTTGCCCTTGCCAATCCTGCAGACCCGAACTACGAGAGAGCCAAGAAAATGAAGGAGGCTCTTACTTTTGCCGAGCGCCAACGGCAGCATGACTTCGATGAGCGCCTTACCTTTGCCATCTGGGACCGGGCCACGGCAGGCGCAAACCCCGCGACGGACCTCATCGTGTGCCTGGAGACCAAGCAGACGATTGGTTTCAGGTACGAGGATATCAACCGCTCCGTGGTGATCCACCATGGTAGCAAAGATAGCCGTGTGCCGGTGGACAACGTCCGTTGGCTGGGACGTTTGATGCGCAAATGCGAGGTTAGAATCCTCGATGGCGAGCAACATGGTCTTATGGCCAGTGCGCAGGTCATGGGAAATGTGCTCACAGAGATGGCAAGCGATTGGGAAGATTGGACGACCGTTGTGCAAGGCAAAGCACACGGTGAACGAAGCATCTCAAGGAAACGCACTGCAGAACGTTTACGGAACATCACCTCACGACACGGGAACGAGTCAACATCGTGATCCTCTACAGTATCAAACGGCCTCTCACGACTGGATGCGACGCAATAACGACACAAGAGAGGGGACTCTGACGGGCGTTTCACGATTCCTTTCACCTTATACGACTTCATATTTCTTTCCCAGCCCGTCCCATTTTATTACCGATCCTCTTTAATATTGTTGTTCTATTTTTTTCTTTCTTGCACATGTTTGTTTCGTTTTTTCTCTTTTGAATACTCCCTAATTTTGGCGGATATACCCATGTTGAGCGATTAGCACCGGCCTGATGGTCGGCGGAACGACGAATTCTTGGTCGGCGGGACGTTGAGGATATTTGCAGTCGGAATTGAGCCCCGACGTTTTGCATGATTTGAATAGATAGGCGGTTTGGGAGATCCTTTGTCGGTTGTCGGAGGCATGTGCATATATTCAATGCTATGCTATGCATCAGTGTACCTTTACCAACCCCTTTGCTGTCGCATCTTTGACGCACGGGAACGAGATTAGAAGACACGATCTTTTTTGCCTACATCAGGGACATTGTTGAAATTTCAATCCTGTGTGAGATTGTTGGATGTACAAAATTGACTAGACTTCGTCGTGGCTACGAGAAACTTTACGTCCCTGCTCTATATCGGCAAGCATTCGAAACGGCAGACAAGCGCATAATAGCATCAGGTACATGCAGATGGTGCCAAGGCAGGGACCTAGAAAACGAGGTCGACGGGAAATGGAAACGTTCAAGACAGCAGCTTCTTTGTACTCAAGCCGCGGTAGAAATATTTCCGCCATAGCTGCAGAGTCAGTAAGCCCCTTCCCCCTTACCATCCGGTAAATACTACCCTTACTAATGACCATAGTATCACCGCCTCCCGAGGAGGCACTACGGATCTTCCAAGCCTGGTGTGGTTCCCTGGTGAAAGCGAAGGTCATCGCCATTATCATACCTGTAGAATAGAGACGTCTGGAGGGTTGAACAAGGGGGCCATAAATGCAGAACCTTACCACAAGAGGAGGATTTTAATGGTGGCCCAGGTCAGAGAAAGTCAAGGTGGCAGAGGATACAATAAGCCAAGAAGCAGCTGTAGGAATCTAGTGGTCTGAAAAGTCAACAAAATATGATAGCACATTCACCGTGTAGGACCATTGGATTCTATAGTGTGGGCATGGAAACGGCGAGGTTGATTGTAGATTGGGCACAGATAACTATATTCTAGAATGTCCTACTTTTACTCCAGTTCAGCTTCAGCTTCCTATGCAGTCTTTGATCCAATCACCATTTGAACTCCAGGGTTCTCTTGGATGTGCTTAAACTGCTCCTTGCCTATTTTGACTGGAATCATGATCGTACCATCTTCAGACTTGAGGAACAGTTCGACGTCACCACCGATGCCAGGACCGCCGATAACATTACTGTCGATATCATTATCGCCAGCTGAAACAGCAGGCTCAATGGTCCTAGTAGTAATACTAGCATTCCCACCGTTGCCAGAACCGCCGGTAACATTACTGTCGATACCATCACCACCAGCTGTAACAGCAGATTCGGTAGTCGTAGTGATGATGGTAGCATTTCCACCCTGGCCAGCACCGCCAGCTACAGTAGTTTTGATCTCGGTAGTAATGCCCCTTGTGTTATCTTTTCGAGTTGTGGGAGAAGCAGGGTTGGCTATGGGAGCAATAGGTTTGTTTGTAGAAGTAGTAGGATCTTCTGTAGGAGTAGTAGAGTAGTCCGTAAGAGTAGTAGGGTTGTTGATAGGGGTAGTAGGATTGTTCGTAGGAGTTGTAGGGTTGGACATAGGAAGAGTAGGGTTGTTCGTAGGAGCAGTGGGGTTGTTCGTAGGAGTAGGCGAGTTGGTCGTAGGAGTAGGCGGATTCGTCGTAGGTGTAGATGGGATGGTCGCAGGAGCAGGAGGATTATTCGTGGAAGTGGGCGGGTTATTCGTAGGCGCAGTAGGGTTGTTCGTATGAGTAGGCGGATTGGTCGTAGCAGCACTGCCCATGGTGAAACCGCTGGGTGAGAAACTCAAGTCAAGAGATATGAGGTGTAGTTGTGTAGAATTATCTTTGCTTGCCAAGTCATGGGCAAGACCAACTATCGCTCGAATTGCAACTTTATCTGAGGTGAGAGATGGGGGGTTTCGATCGTTCATTTTTGCCAAAAGTTTGAGATATCTTACTTTAACAGAATGGGAACAAAGAAAGAAGCTGAACTGTTATTATAGATTAAGATACTGAGGTTTTTAAGTAGGGGCCAAATGCGTCAGACAAGCAAAGATGGTATCGACCGCCCTAGGTTTATTATCGTCTTAGTCTCACCGGAGTAGTAAAATACTTGACAACTAGGCGGTAACAAAATGTTCAACCAAATTAGTATATAGCTCGATAGTAGCCGGCGTCGTCAGATAAACGACTTGGCTGATACTTCTACATCTCGCTACTCCTAGTTTCTGTGTGAAATACGCGATGCAATCTAATCCAAGAAAAGTCTGCCTATAAACCCTGCATACGAACTTCAAGCTCAGCTGCGTCATCTCTTCATATGTTCTGGGTAAGCGCAAAGTCGCCAAACATGCTTCAGGCTTCTTACGAGGCTGATGGAACTGCTGCTCACGAGATATGGCAACTACTCGTGCTTTAAGATCCTTAGGCGAAATTGTTGTTTCTAGCAGCCATGACCTCAGATTCTCAAAAAAAGGCATTCCCTTCGAGCGTGGGCAATCAGGCAAAGGGCTAACTTTGTGGTGCGGCTGAGCATCGGTAGCAACGAGGTTGTCCGAAATGGGTTTGTGTGGCTGCTGTAATTGAGTCACATCAATGCTAATCAGCAGGCATGTCAGCGCAAAGCAGTCAAAAATTCTCGGTATACGAGTGCAAGGGTCACGCGTATCTACTTACATATCTCTGCGAGTGGCTGTAGTTTTCCAGGGTGGTATCGCACACTCTTTTGGAAGTTCATGGGCCATTACGTGATGAAAGTAGTTAAACATAGAGAGCCAGATTTTCATTGGTCGCAATTCCGGTGACTGAGCCCAGTATGCTGCCGTGTTACGATGACAATAATCCTGCATGATCTCGAAGTTACACAGCACGACTTCACCGGATGGTCCTTCCTACAGTACCAGTATCTCTCTGACCATTGCTTTGGACAACTTAGATACGGCGGCGCAGCAAAACAAGGACGCAACCACCCGCCCCCACATACAAAGGCGTTTGCACTGCATTTGATTTTACATTGTGCCACTGTTAGTAAACTGTGGCGGACGCCTGTGAAATTTGGCAAGGCAAATTTCGGTGGATCGGCTACCACGCCTTGAGAGAAGGGGACCACGTCCCGGGTTCATTTCACTTGCAAGCTAAGTATATGAAAGCATCATTAGGTGATCCAGAGGATCCGTAGGCAATAATTCTCACCGCTTTAAAGTACGAGATGGTGTGCCGAAATATGCAGGTGGAAGTAGGGACGCATTTTAGTAGACAGCATAACCCAACGTGCAGGATGATATGCAGATTTACGGAACCAAATTCGTTGCCTTCCCTCGGGTAAAATCACAATGCATACTGCATGAGGAACCAGGAGTAGTGGAAACCAATAAAAAAAGCTAAGTCGTTTACCCAGAAGAGATCAAATTGCGGACCGCTGCCAAGCGTTTTGGGAGATCCAGTCGGTGGACGAAGGCTAATCATGACTGGGAACACTTTATTTAATTGGATAAGAAGCCTTTGGGTCCAAGTAGTGGTGGGTTTTAGTGATGCGTCCATAGTCCCTCCAGAAGAAGGACTCATCGCAGGCGCCTGTGTAATGGTGGCGACGAACGTGTCACGCTTTCAGAATTTTTGAGTATTCCATCCACCTGTGGATATGTATGTCACGAAATTTTGTAGCTAAACTACTGTGTCATGAAAATTTAGGAACAGTTAGCATATGCGTTGAACGCAGAAAGAGTCACTTTTGAGCATGCCATCCCGTACACAAATCGAAATAGCAACCTACTATTCACTTCGTCGTAGGGTTATTAACAGTTAGCAACTAGTGTATGTAGTCGCCTTGTCCTTCATTGGCCATTGGTGCTGCTGATAACGTGTTATGAGACCACTCTGTCGGCAGCACTCGCCGTCTCGTCTTATGACAACTAGTGGTGGCTTTCCTTATCTACGATGACAAGAATCGTGTAACCATAAGCATCAAAGTTCTAGCAGCTTCCAAGCGAATTCAATGTGACAACGTGGTCGAAGGTATTTGGGTGCCTTCTGCTGCCTGTGCCTTGTTAGTGCTTCCAATACCCACTTTGTTTCCACTTCTGAATGCCCAACTCCACTCAACTTTTCATACCCTCTATCTTTCCGACTAAGTAACTATACGATTTGTGATGCCTGAAAGCACAAATCGAACCTCTCAAACTTATAACGGCACTTTGAGCCCCTCTCCACCCAATTACGGCGCTTTGATCCCCTCTCCATCCAACAAGGGCGCTTCTTCAACCTCTTAAAGCTATAACAGCGCTTCGTCGGGACAAATGGTACGTGGTTCGCTTTTGATTACTCTGATTCCTTTATGCTTTGGAAAGAATTAACGCCTACCTAGAATACGCAGCCTAACGCCGGTACTGGCGGCCAGGGTCAGGGTGGAGGTGTCGAACTTAGGCCTCATGGTGTTATTGTTGGTGGTGGGCATGGAAGCGGAGGTTCAATAGATTTGAGCCAGGTGCCCAGAGTTCGAGCGACAGTTGGAAACGCCCATATCCAAGGTGGTGTAGGTGACGGTGGCAGGCTTGGAAGTAGGTGAGGCACTTAGGGAGTCAAAGAGGTAGAGTACGCAGAAGAACTTTGATAGCGTCTAAACTTCTTTGAAAGTAAGACAGAAGCAATTGGATTAGGCTATATTTGATCGGGTTATATTTCTGCCCAGCTGACTCAACGAGCCTCAGCTGTGATATTACATTGTAGTAAGCGTATCTTGAAACTATTCTTGAAATCTGCTTCAGGCTATCTGCCTCATGCACACTGCAACCTCCTCACCCGGCAGGCCACTATAGGTGCATGAGAGATTCGTAACTGGTGTCGCGATGAGAGGTGCTGTTAGTAGGAGACCTCGGCTTTTTTCGACCAACGGTCTCGTTCATCCTCTCTCATGAGACGTGTACTCTAGACAAAGCTTACCTTTTCCATGGCGACTTGCGCGTTGGGCTTCTATCTATCTGAGTCCATTGACGCACTAATATCCAGCGTTGTTAAATCCGCTCAAACCGGAACGAGATGTCATCGTTCTCTTCTGCTATTACTTATAGACCTGGTTTCTGCGTTCCCCATATTAGGTCATGCACTAGGAGATACACATAGATTCTGATTGTCTAGCTAGAATCGAGTAAAGAGTGTCTGACCCAGTACATGCTTCACAAATGTCTTTACTAGTTTTAGTTTGTGAGTTCACGGGCAACCCTCATACCCACATAATTACTATTATGTGATTTCAGCGCCGTAACCGCTACCTCCCTCAACTGTTCCAGCAAAGGTTTGGAGGTCGTACAGACTCATCGAGGCTCCGGTGGCACGACCACCTCCGATGGTGACACCGCTGGCATTCCTAACGATGGACCCCCCGTGACCTTCTCCAGCACGAATAGAATGATTAATTGTACCACCACTGACAAGGTGTTGGGTTGCCATGTCTACGTGGCGATGTGGCCAAGAAGAAGACTCGTCACTGATGCCGCTTGCGTCGTTATTGACTGGCTGATGATCCGCGATAGCGTGCGACGCATCACGCTGGAGAGGTACATCATCGTTTCCAGCTGTTCTAATTGCTGAATGGCTGTAGAGCACCGGCTGGGAAAAATCCACGGAAATGGAATCTTGGCTAGAGGGGACGGTCGAAAAGGGCTCGTGATCTCGTTTCGTCTGACCTGTGGAGAATACTTGCGGTAGAGCAGACAATTCACCCTTAAAGCCCTCGTTGACCTCCCTTATAAGCCGCATAAACGCCTTTTCCCGTCCTTCTCCATAAATAAGTGGCATATGGACGTCGAAAAGGCCAAGTAAAGAGTATGCTGCGTCTTCTTCGCGTTTTGTCTCGCGTCTTTCTGCCCACGACATTCGCTCTTTAACGCTGAATGAATTCAGAGGCCTTCCCTGGAGAGCTTGAATAGGAATTCCAGTTATTGCGGAGATTTCTTGCACTAGTGAATATTTATCTCCAAGTCGCTCGCCTTCTACTGAAAAGAACTCGACAGATGCTGGCGCGATAAGTTCTTGGAGAGTCCAGCCTCGAGTAAACCATCTGCTCTGGGAAAAGGCTCGTCTCCACGTCTGCTGAGAGGATGATTCGTTTGGCTGCTGAAAGGACGACTCGTTCGACCGCTGAGAGGACAGCTCTTTCGTCTGTTGAAGAGACACTTCGTTCATCTGCTGAGAGGATACTTCATTTCCAACGGAGCTACCCATCGAAACGTCAGAGAGATATACGTAGCATCTGCTAGCATTGTGGTACCAACGGAACATGGAGTTGATGGCTTCTGAAAGCTCCGCACTGCTGGATTTATCGATACAGCAGGTGTCTACCCAGAAGTACTGGGGGCTGTCTTCAGTAATCTGATTCGCACAGAACAAGATTTTTTTAAAGCCTGCTTTGTTTTTGCCTTTGCCCTTTATCAGGTCTTTTAAAGTAACCTCATCATTATCCGTTCCCCAAGTGTGCGAAAGAATAGCATAGGGCGGAATATTCTTGCTAGTAAATTCTACTAGGCTGAAGTCGCTGTTACCCTTGAGCTGCAAAAGACGCATTATGATTATTGGAAGGCCAAACGGTTGATGAGAATAGATGTAGGAAAGATGCGCATGAGCTAGGCAGTTAAAGAGCTGTGACTATGCCGAGTGAAGTGTGGAGTAAGGATAGTTGGTCGGTGGGCTGACCTAGACAGCGTTGGAAACGTCAGCGGTAAGGGCTTTTTGCCGCCAACTGTGGGGAGTATGGTTGGATCACACTGACCAAGACCTTATGAGCTGTTGTGTAAGGATGGAAATCACTGAGACAAAACCTCTAAGTAACTGCGGAAAGCGCGGGGCAGTCTAGAGACTGTTTGGATGCTTCTCTTTTGTTCCACTTCGACTGCATCTACTAGTCTTATAAGCAAGCTCGCCACAGGTGCAAAAACCAATCAATATTAAGAGGCCTACTCGGCGACCGCCGTAAATGCATGTAGTGGACACATTCCACTGCAGCAGGTGACGAGCAGATTCGTGGCCGCTCACTTAAAACCGCCCTTTTTATTTTTTAAAGGCACAACGTCAAATTAAACCTTTACAATTATAACAGAGGAGACTAAGAGCTCTCCTTTGATGTATTCTAAACATCCCATATGGTAATATTGATTATAGAGGGAGATAAGGCAATGAACGACGAAGTCTCTGCTTTGCTGATGGACAAGAATCAGCTCACCACCTAGTGACCAAACCAGATTGTCGCGCACGGATACAAACGCGCTACCCCAGATCCGTGGACTGTGGGGCGAGCCGTACGGAATCCCGACATTGGCTTCGCCATTACATTCTACTCAATTCCCTACACTCGTTGCCAATCCGCCTTCGTTGGATCCCTGATGTGACCGGCAGGGGCTCCTCTGCCGATATCCGGCGTCATGCCAAAACCCTCCCTGCGCAAGTCCCACGCTTCCTCCAGCTCCGATGAGCCGCACCGCACGCCATCACCACGTTCTTCGCATTCGTCTGATGGTCTCCCTGCAATTGAGGGCCACGATGCATATGAATTGCAGCCGGTCTCTCCAGTGGAGGATCGGGCGCCTAGACACGAGGACGAGGACGAGGAAGAGGGGTTGATTGGGAGAAGGGACTCGGTGGCCTCGGTGCAGAGCTATGAGCTTTATACGCCAGACGAAGAGGGAAGCGTGGTGAGGAGGTTGGATAGAAAGTTAGTGGGGTTTATGGCATTGCTTTATTGTCTGAGCTTCCTGGACCGATCGAGTGAGTCCAGTCGCTTTTACGTAGTTTGCCCTGGAAACTGGAAAGCAGGGCAGAGAATTACAGGCTGACTATCAGTTTGACGACAGATATCGGCAACGCGAGGATCGCAGGCATGGCGGACGACCTCAAACTCAGCTCGAAGCAGTACGAGTGGCTACTGTGGGCATTCTACATCACGTACAGTGAGTACGCGCATCTCTCCAAACACAAGCTATACTCATAGCCGCAGTCGCGTTCGAATGGATGACCCTGCTCTATCGCGTAATTCCTCCACACATCTACATCTCCCTCTGCATCCTCTCCTGGGGCATCATCGCTGCCGCCCAAGCAACAGTCACCTCTTTCTCCTTCCTGCTGGTCCTACGCGCTCTCCTCGGCATTAGCGAAGCAGCGTTCGGGCCCGGCGTACCGTTCTACCTCTCGTTCTTCTTCCGCCGGAACGAACTCGCGTTTCGCACTGGGCTGTTCATATCTGCAAGTCCGCTGAGTGCGAGCTTTGCGGGGGCGCTGGCCTGGCTTATAACGTGGGTTGGGGAGAAGGGCCCGCTGAGTCCATGGAGGCTGTTATTCCTCATTGAAGGGTTTCCGTCTGTGGTGGTTGCGGTGTGGGCGTGGGGTTTTGTACCTGACGGGCCGGGGGTGGTGAAGTGGTTGAGCGGGCGGGAGAGGAAGGTTGCTGTTTTAAGGCTGAGGCAGGAAAAAGAGGACGAAGAGGAAGATGTTGGGGAGAAGCTCGCGTATGGGGAGGAGCACAAAAGAGGTGTTAATCTGCGTGAGGTCTTGCAGACGCTCAAGGATCCCAATTGCTATCTTACTGCCGTAAGTACACCTCCAGTCCCACCAGTAAAACGACAAATGTCAAGACATACATTATGGTCCAAAGAACCCCGGGACGCACGATACACATGACACGCTATATATGTCGGCAAGAGCTAACAAACCTCATAGCTTATGTTCTTCGCCAGCAACGTAGCCTTCGCCTCGATGCCCGTCTTCCTCCCCACCATCCTCCACGACATGGGCCACACAGCCCTAACCTCGCAAGCCCTCTCCGCGCCCCCTTACCTCACCGCCTTCCTCGCCGTTCTCCTAACCGCCTACCTCTCCGACAAATGGCAATCGCGCTCCTTTTTCATCATCCTGCACTCGCTGCTCGCCACCGCCGGCTACGCCACCATCGCCCTGTGCGGATACTTACGCTACCCGGGCACGACGGTGCGCTATCTCGCCTTGTACCCTGCGACCGCGGGCTTCTTCTCCGCTAGTAAGTCCGCTGCTTTTGATACCGTTGTGAAAATCGACGCTTTGCTATCTAGCTGAGTTGCGTGCTGATTGTTTTCCGGTGCTATAGTTACTATCATTATTACGTGGACTATCAATAATCAGGAATCTGCTACGGGAAAAGGCGCTGGCGTCGCTATCATGAATGTGATAGGGCAAATGGGCCCGTTGGTAGGGACGAGTGTGTTTCCGAAGGAGGACGGGCCGTGGTACGTCCGTGGGATGAGCGTGTGTGCCGGGTTCATGTTGATGGTGGGCGTGCTGGCGGGGGTATTGAGGTGGGTTTTGCGAAGGGAGAATGCGAGAAGGAGAGAGGAGAGTGGAGGTGGGGAGTATGAGGGGGTGCCCGTGGACGAGGGTAATCTTGGCAGAAAAGTGAGGAAGAGATTTATCTATATTTTATAGCAGTCAGAAATTTAACTTGAAACGTATCTTGTTCACGGCAAATGTAGCGTTGGTGAAATAAACATGCACATGGTATATATAATTCAGAGTCGTTACACGTTAATCCCTTCCCTAACCCAGGTTCTCATCATCCCATCTCTTCAAAGCTACGACAAATACCCAGAGCCCTAAGAGCAGAGGCACGAGCACCATCGCAGCCGAAACATCCACCAAAACGCCCGTAATGCATTGAAACCATGCAAACACCTCTACGATGCCTGTGCCGAACGCCGTAAATATGCAGCCCAACCACGCTAGAATCACGCTGAACCCATGAATACTAGCACCTCTTTGCGGCAGCCTAGCCGCCGTCAACAAAAGCATCGGACTAACAAAACATCATGTTGTAAAAGAAGCAACAATGGGCGAGGTGGACATGTGTAGTCCACTCACTCCCTGATCTGTGCCTTCAAGCCCGCAACCTCCCTCTTCAAGCGAGCGTTCTCCTTTCTTAGACGCGCCGACTCCTCTTCGCTTGCTTTCAGCCGGCGATCTACCTCTTCACCGCCTTTGCCTTTGCGCACACTCTTTTCTACCTTCTCCAACTCCTCGTTGAACCTCGCGTACAGTGCCTCGTTCTCAGCATTCGAGTCACGGTACAACTTGTCTAGATGCTTGGCGCGCGCTTCCGAGACCTGCAAAGAAGTGGAAACATCCTGAGCGATGGACGAGGTCCGTGTTGTGAGGGTGTCAAGTGTACTTTTCAGCGACTTTTCCAGGGCCACAATGCGAGCTTCAACAGCCTTTGTTCCAGAATTGTCGTTTAGGGAAGGTGGTGCTGAGGACTGTGTGGTCAGGCGTGGTATACGCGCCGTGAGTTCATGGCCAATGAGGTTAAGCTCGGATTGTAGGTCTTTGGATGCGCTTTCAATATCCCGTTGCTGATTTTGAAGACGCTCGCGAAGCTTTTGAGGACTTTGCATTTTCAGTCTCTTTGTTGGACTGGTGGAGCTTCCAGCTTTGATGGGAGAGCGTGGCGTAGCTGGAAGCTTGACTGTGTTCCCGGACGTAGGGCGTTCAGATAGGCCAGCAGTCGATTTCAATGTGGGAATGCCGGAAACCGACTCGCCGCGCTTCTTAGTCAGACTATATGACTTAATGACGACCTCGTCTTTGTTTTCCGGCTTCGTGGATATCGACTTTGGACGTACAGAGCCGACACGTTCTGAAGCATTCGCAGGCGTGTTTTCTTTCCGGATAGGTGATCCTAGACGTGGCATAGGCGATCCCAAGCGCGTTGGTGTAGGGATAGACGATTGTTTAGCCGGGGATCGTGAAGGCGTACGTGGTGAAGCACTAGACTGTCGGTTGTCATTATGCGAAGTATCGGGTTTACGAGGAGTCTGTGAAGACCACGTGGGCGCATCGTTAGCATCTTGCAACGTTTTGAGATCACTTAGGGAGGAGCGACGCTTCTTGCGAGGAGGCCCAATAGTGGAAGGTACCTCTCCTATAGATGCAAGCCCCCCTAAGAACGATCGATTAGGACTCAGATTGCCACCCTCGAAAGGGAACGCGCCGAGTACCGTAGGACGGTCGCGGGAAGGAGGACGCTTCGGTGACAATCTGACGCCTGCATCCGTAGAATTAGAACGGCCAAGAGAAGCAGGCCCAATCTTGGACAAACTACCCGGTTGACTATCCATTCCGTGACTGTTCTTGCTCAGCGAACGCCACAACGAACCCACTTTGGATTCATTCTCGTTTTTGCTGTCTTGGCGTGACAAAGTGCCGAAACCAAACCGCTTCCTCAAGGATGTATTGGAAGTCAATGAGCCAGTTGCAACAGAACGACTCCTAGAATCAACAGAACCGAAATTTGGTGTGTTGACACCGCTTTGCTGGTCTGGAAAAAGGACGCTGATATCTTGAATAAATCGATCGATCAGAGAGATAAAGTCATTTGCACTTCCTTCGGCGACTAGTATCTCTGCGAAAGCGGCAGTCAGAATACCGCGATCGCCATCGTTGCCCATGCCATCGAGAAGTTCAGCGAGTAGTTTGATGATCGCTCGGAGGGATCGTTGATTCTGCGGGGATAGCTCATTGTACGTGATCCGGAAGAAGTCCTCGAACTCTCCGGGATACATGCTATCTGATTTCATCTGCAGCGACACGAGTGTAGCATGAGACAGAACAGGGCCCATTTTCTCTTTCCACGCAATGTTGAGAAACTTGTCGAATGTTGCAAACAAAACATCAACGGAAGACTGGGAAGCCGCATCGAGATTCGAAGGATTTTCCAGTAGCGAGTTGTAGAGTTCGTTGACCAACAGCTCATCGGCTACAACCCTAGCTCGCACAGATCGTCCAACGATATTGCCCTTGCGTGCATGTAATGCGAGGATTAGAGTCGCCAAGGTCTCTTCTAACCTTGCCAGCGAGTCTATCGAGGAATTGGCGTTGAACCCGATCGTCTTGTTGGAAGAGGTTGGACGAGATAGCTCGCCATCTCGACTGTGGGCGCGAGATGGGGTAGGTTGAAGCGGAGGCGCCATTCTCGGAATATCGCCTAGTGACGTTGGATTCCGTTGTATTTTCCTAGGCCCACCTTCTTTGCTGACACCACCGCCGAAGAAACTCGAGAGCATCTTGACGGGTGAATGAGGGCGGCCCTTGCTATCCTGACCCTCTACAACCTCTTCAAATTGAAGCTTGAGCGACTTCAATATCTGTTGGTTCCGGAAAAGGTATGCTTCGGCTAAGGATAAATTCTTGATGTTGTTACGCAGCTGGAAGAAGTTCCCCAGACGCTTAGTCAAGACTGGAAGGAATTCCACGCTGGTTAGCTTGTCTCGTGTTGCGTAGCCCGTGTTTCCATTGCATTCGATAAGGAAGAAGCCATCTTCTAGGATAGATATCGACACAGTAAGCTCGATGGAGCTGTGCTTGGTCACCTGAGCTATCTGGGCATCTTGGGTAGTGTTCACGACAATTTGTACTTTGGCTGGCTCTCTCCGGTCCTCGCTATCATGCCCGGTGCTGTCCTCGGTTACGGCCGTGAACATGCTCAAATCACCAGAGAAACTGCGGACTTCCCACTTATGGCTCTCACGTTCCGCTTCTGGGTATCGGCCTTCGACCCTTGCCTTGGTTACATCTTCGACGCATTTATGAGCTTTGCCTTCGTATGCACCTTGCAAGTAGAACATACGAATGCCTAGGTTTTGTCGATCTCGGCTTCGTGGGCGGCCCGGCTGACTTGCAGTTGGAGTCGGTGAGAGTAACTGTAAGATGTTGCCTTCCGAATGCTCGCTAAGAAATACATCAGAGAGCTTCAATTGCTGATGAAAGATGAGCTCTGCCGAGTTTGTATATGTTTCGGCAAACTTTGGGTTATCCAGGTCTGCGATTAGACTCCGAGCAGTCGTCGTGCAACCGTTGGGTTTGTGCAGCATGACTAAAGTGTCGGCAAAAAGTAGAAAGACACCGGCAGTGGTTGAAGGGCCTTGCAGCTCTCCGTGGTAAGGTGGCGACAGCTCTACGAAGTCAATAGCTGTAATGAATCGGCACTGCGGGGTGAAAGTGAGCGGCCATGAGAAGACCATTCTACGGAGACGATCGAACACCTTGATCTGCTGCACTGAAGGTCCCTCTCGGGAGCAGATTTCGGATATAATGTCTCGAGCTTTGAGGAATGTCTTGATAGCGGGATGTCGAATGGGAAGTTGTTTGATGATGTTGTCGATGTACAGATTATAGCGCGGTAGTCGCTGGACAGGCTCGATGAGCATTGACATGAGGCGCTGTTCTCCAGTCTCGTATACCCTCTTGGAGAAGCTAGAGTTGACGTCTTTGGTGAAGCCCTTTAATAACTGCGAAAAGTCGGCATGGGCTGCCATGTAGTCTGTGTAGCAGTCACCGAACTGTGGGAACCATTCGACGAGCGCTTTCGCTACGGCTAAAGCACCTGTGACATCTGCAGGATCCTTCTGGCCTCTCAAAGGTGCAACAAATATGTCGTCTGTTGCCTCTTCAATATCTTGAATGGCGTCATTCTCTGTGTCCTCTAACACTGTGCGTATAGCGTCCAGGAATTGCGAGTTGACCTCCAAAATCTTGTCCAAGCTGGGAGGAAACAGGGCCTTCAAGGCCTGCTCATTGGGACTTGTGCTGGAAAGGCTCTTTTGCTTCGCCTTCTGCCGGAACTCCACTGCCACAGTATTTACCAGTTCGTACACTTTGCTGACGTAGTTCTCTTCGGTATCGAGAAGCTCACACATCTCTCGCCTGAGGTTCTCCTTCTGGTTCCTGGAGAAGGACTGTGATCGGTTGAGGGCTGTTGGTTTGGAAGGTGCGCGCCGTAGTCGCGAAGTAGGAAGGAACGCAGATTCACCAAACAGCTTCACGACAGGGGCATACAAGCCGTAGCGCTGCTCGAGTATATCATCTTCCGACTCGTCAAACTGAGCGGATTCTCTCGCGTTGTCCAACTTTTGAATGCTCCCCTGGGGCAGGACCACGTCTAGATCCAGCCACGATAATGTCTGCTCTCCCAGAGCATGCCGCACGTCCACAATGATATCTGCTGCATTCTCGACCTTGACCATACGCGCAGCTACGATTGCCGCGTGCGACTCTGAGAACAGCTGTGGTGCCGACGGCAGGCGGGCCGCAGAGCCGTACTGTCTCTCCCATATGTTCCTGACGTCTAGGGGAAGCTCAGCGAAGTATTTGTACAGGCTGAAAGCGAGACCCCGACATATCTCGTCGCCCTGCTCTTCGCGTGGTAGGCATGTTACAGCGGCGTAGAAGGCAGCTGTCGGCGAGATGATCAGTCGAGCAAAGTTCTGGAGCCCGGCGGGCGTGAAGACGTGGGCTTGGATGCGCGAGTGGGTCGCCTGGGTGGAGGTCGCGGTTGGGCCATAGAAGATCAGAACAGGGGAGTTGGACAACAGCTCATCGGTGGCGTAGAAGAGCGACAGGTCGCTGGCCGCAAGCGCTGCGGGCTCCGGCGTGATGATGACCATGGTGGCAGATAGGCGTAAACGAGTGACGACGGTGGGAACAGAAGGCGCAATGTCAGACTAAGCAGGTTGCAAAGGTGACGATGGCATATTAGAAGGCGGCGAGCGCGTGAAACGAGCGTGGATGGCGGCAGGACGTGCGGTGGGTGGTGTTGGGTCGAGTCCTCGAGGGCGACGTGCAGCGGACGGCCGATGTAAACAAGCAGGACACAGCACGGGAGCAAAGCTGCAAGACAGCGCCAATGGTTCCTGCCAGCCCCCGAAACAAGGCCGCTCGATGCCGGCCCAAGCGCACTGAAGCAGCTGCAGCTGCACGTCGAATAGAAACGTGCGACGGTGCGACAATGGACGGCTGGGGCTCCCTGGCCAGCAAATGCGGTGCGGCGTGTATTTTTGGCCTGCGTGTTGACGCCCTTGCTTGCTGGCTGCCGACTCGCGACCAGACGCGCGCTGCGAGACCCGGCCGCCGATCAGCGGCCCCGCAAACAAAACACTCGCACGCCGTCCCCTCGCGTCACTGCTCCAGCACCCCCGCCAACACCGCCCGCCTCAGTCCATGGCCACGCAGCAGAACGAGGGCGGCGTGCCCTTCGCCGTGGCCCACGAGCTGCAGACATTCCGCCTGCTGGAGCTGCCGCCCGAGATCGTCGAGCTGATCGAGGCCCCGAACCCGCCGCTGTATATTGACTCTCACTCTCGTCCCGTCTCTACGTGGATACCGTGCTAATGCATTCCTAGGCTGTCCATAAAATCATTGCCCCCCGCCGCCTCTGGTACGCCCAATGGGAAGCCTGCATATGCAGTGCTCTGTACCCCGAACAAGAGCTTCCAGATACGCCAGGTGCAGACGTCCAATTCCGTCTTCGTCACCCAGCCCGCTTACGATGCCCATGGCAACGAGATACCGATACCCGCCACATGCGCAATTGCTTCGTGCACCGCGACGCTAGAGCTGCATCCTGCCGATGCTTCTGCTGCGACCTATCTGGAGGACGTCCTGCCAGTATACGACATAATCAATGGGGAAGTTGACACCACAGAGAACGGGGTTGGCAAGACTGGCATTTTCGCGCATGTCCCATTGTCTCTTGGACAGTGCCAACGAGGGTGGGAGGACATCATGGCGTTTGAACTGTCCGGCAGCTCATACCGGCCGTCTATGAACACCCTTGCGCAAGTTTGGGCGTCGATAAACGCGGCTGCTCTGGCAGAGGGGGTCAAATTGGACAGCCAGTTCCTAGGAACTGATATAGCGAAGCTGGTAGAAGAAGAAAGCTATCCTGCACCACTGGTGCTCGCTATCTTCAGACATCTAGCCAGCATCGACCAGGATACAAGCGGGCAGTGGTCATGCCTGGATAGATTGAAGACAGTATCGTTTGTTGGTAAGATTTTCCTGCAAGCGAGACGTAGTTCCTCTGAATATCTCATCGTTGATTTTCTCGATGATTGGAAAGATTCCCTACCTGAGGCATGGCGGGGCGATGCAGAACTCAAGACGATCGAGGGCACCTATGATCTCCCGTCCTCTACCACAATACGTGCCAAGAGCGCAACCACGACTCCCACTGCCAGGTCAGCAGCACCAAAGACTGCTACCGCGAAAGGGAAGTGGCATGAAAAGTTCGCTAAGACTCGGAAGAAGTAAATGAGTCCTCCCGCGCAATGAACCTCAAAGGATTGCTGGGAACTCCAATCAATGCCGAAGGGATAGACCTCCCAGTAGTCCACCTCTATGTATATATGTAAGCAAATGTAGAAAATATACCATCACGTGAGGTTTCGCTGTCGGCCTTCGGGTTTTCGGAGACGCACCTTTCCGGGTTTGAAAGGCGTCGGTCAGCTAAGTGCGACCAGACCAGCGAGCGTGTGGCGTCGATAAAAACCCTCGTAGTTCGCAGTTCGAAAACCACAAATTTGTGCATGTTGAGATCGGGATTTTTCAGGAGGGTTATTTGGATCATCTGCATTTGGGCGTTTATGAGCTGTTTCCAGGCTTTCAGGCCACTTAATCGAGCACTGCACCGAGTTGTCCTTTCGCCACAGCGCATCCTCGCCCCAACATCAGCATCAACAAGAACCTTCAACAGCCTACCACTTCCCACCAGTGCAACCATGGCGGATGCATCCGCACCAAAGGAGACGGCAGCGGTAGACGCAAAAGCAGAAAAACCACTTCCGAAACTCACGCCCGCGGAATTCAGAGCATACAACCACATGGCCGAACACATGGACTACTTCCACAATCACTTCCGTCAGACCTGGAACACGCTCTACCGGGCCTGCGAAACCAACAAGCGGCCTGCTGGAATGTCAATTCGTGCCTTCCTCTCCATGGCCGAGCAGTTCTGTCACCAGCTCACGTTCCACCACACCATCGAGGAGCAATCCATCTTCCCCGTCCTGGCGCGCAAAATGCCAGCTTTTAGGGAAGAACTAGAGTTGCTAACGCAGCATAAGGGAATCCATGAGGGGCTGGAGAAGCTGGAAGAGTATATTGGGGAGTGTCGGAGTGGGGAGAAAGAGCTGAGAATGGCCGAGTTGAAGGGAATTATGGATGGGTTTGGGAAGGTGCTCTGGGCGCATTTGGATGATGAGGTGAAGCAGCTGGGCGCGGAGAATATGCGGAAGTATTGGACGCTGGCGGAGATGCAGAGAATGCCTATGTAAGGGGACGAATAGTTTGAACTGCGGTATACCCTAGATTTAAGCAGTTCGTGTAGTGCTACTTGCACACAAAATTACAATAAGGTTGAGCGTTATTGGACGATCTATCTACTTCTTGGATCAGCATGAATGATCGGTTTGTGATTGGATGTATCACGTGGCATCGCACTGACGCACGCCAAGTCTCTTGTATTTCAGCCAGATACGGTAAGCGCCACCATCCACACCCAACGGCATGTTTACAACGGCCAGACAACTACCATCGGTATCAATTATTCACGCGATGGCCCTGGCGGTCTAGTAATCTCGACCTTGATTACGAAGTTCTTTTGACGCTCCCTGCATCACCGCCACGATCCTGCGCCATAGACAAAGCTATCATGTGGACGTGCTTATGATCTAGGCTTTCTTGTTGTGCTCGGTTTCGCCTAGATAGCTTCCTGACCCAAGATGGAGAACTCAAGGCAGCCTAACGATATGCAAGAACGACCAAGCTCAAAGGCTGAGTTGTCCGGGGCAATAGATTCTAACGAGAGCTTGATTGATATCCCAGAGGATGTCGAGATAGCCTTAACAACCGGTGGGAGTCCCGAGATAGCGCCCAAAAATGACGTCCCCACACTTGATTTCACGCCGACGGAAGATGTGGAGAAGGACCCAGGAATGCCGCGTGGTGACACAGAGTCGATAAGATTTGACGGCGAAGATGAGGACCCTGCTGTTCCGGTGTCGTTCCAGCGATCGTCAAGCCCTACAGCTATGCAAAAACAGAAGGGCGCTGCTTACGAGAAAGTTGGGGAGGGTGGAATCAATCGGATGCACAAATTCTCCCTCTACGAAACGAGTACTAAATTTTATCTCGTCGGAGCGGATCTGATGGACAAACATTACAGAGTCCTGAAGATTGACCGGACAGCGCCGCCAGGTCATCTGAGTATTTTCGAAGGCGATATTGTGTACGATAAGAGGGAGATGAACCAGTTGCTGAATGCAATCGACGATGGCAACAAGCATACGGGAGGCATGAAGCTCAAGTGCAGCACATGGGGGCTCTTGGGTTTTATTCGGTTTACAGACGCATATTACATGCTTTTGATCACCAAACGAGCGCAGGTCGCCATGATTGGTGGTCATTATATATACCGGGTTGATGGCACGGATCTAATTCCCCTTACTACCGGATCTTCATCGCGGTTCCAGAAAGATCGAAATGCGGAAGAGGCCAGGTACTTGGGCATTTTGAACAACCTCGACCTCACACGCTTCTTCTATTTCAGCTACTCGTACAACATTACGCGAAGTCTCCAACAGAACATCACCCGCGAGAGAAATGCTTTCAACCAAGGTTTGAAACATCCAAATCGGGACTATCAGGACATGTTTGTCTGGAACCATTACCTTCTTGAACCGGCTCGCGAAGTTATCAAGAACGTGCATGATTGGTGTCATGTGGTCGTTCACGGCTCTATCGATCAATCTTCACTTGATGTATTTGGACGAAGGCTATACATTACACTTCTTGCGAGACGGTCGAGGTTCTTTGCAGGAGCACGCTTCCTGAAACGCGGCACGAATGATTTGGGATACGTTGCCAATGATGTAGAGACCGAACAGATTGTCTCAGAAGCGCTCACCACTTCTTTTCATGCGCCCGGGCCACGTTTGTGGTCGAGTCCTTCCTACACATCGTACGTTCAGCATCGAGGTAGTATACCATTGTACTGGACACAAGACAATACTGGAGTCACGCCAAAGCCTGATATCGATCTCAACCTACCAGATCCTTTTTACAGTGCTGCAGCGTTGCACTTCGATAATCTGTTCGAGAGATATGGAGCACCAATATATGTACTCAACCTTATCAAACAGCGAGAGCGGACACCGAGAGAGTCTAAGCTATTACATGAATACAAACGAGCTCTGGACTACCTTAACCAGTCATTGCCCAAAGATAAGAGAATCATCTATGAGGCATTGGATATGGCAAGAGTTTCTAAAACTCGTGGTCAAGACGTCATCGTGTCTTTGGAGCATCTTAGTGAGAAGGTTTTACGAAAAACCGGCTTCTTCCATAACGGCGATGGTGACTTTGACTCCCCGCAAGTGCAGGACGGAGTAGCCAGAACGAACTGTATCGATTGTCTTGACCGAACGAATGCTGCGCAATTCGTCATTGGAAAACGAGCGCTTGGACGGCAACTTCAAGCACTTGGGGTGATCGCAGGAAACACAGTCGAGTATGATAGCGATTGTATCGACAACTTCACTCACATGTTTCACAAGCATGGCGATGCAATTGCTATGCAGTATGGTGGCTCTCATCTGGTCAACACGATGGCCACGTATCGAAAAATCAACCAATGGCAGAGCAGCTCGCGAGACATGGTGGAGAGCTTCAAACGCTACTATCACAATTCTTTCCTCGACTCGCAACGCCAGGAAGCTTACAACCTGTTCCTTGGGAATTACATGCACGTGGAAGGTCAACCAATGCTCTGGGACTTACAAACAGACTACTACCTTCATCACGAGGACCCACGTTCACTACTCCAAAATCCTCGCAGAGATTACATAAACTGGTACACTCCGGAGTTCTTACAGCCGCGCTCTCTACCAGCGTTGATGGTACCGCACAAGGCCCACAAAGAACTAGTGCGAATTGGTACAGATGCACACGATGACTATTGGGTGGAATACTATCGCCCACTAGCTGTAACGTCTTTCCTGAAGGTGTATGTTTTTCGTTTGAACTGCCCACCAAAGGAGACCAAGGATACTTCTTATCCGTCGCGCTTAGAGGATGCGTCACCTTTTGTCGTCCGTAAGAAGCACCATTACCAACCGAACCTAGGTAAAGACGTCAAGAAACCGGTCCGCAAAGGGGTCACCATCTTGGATCCTTCAAGCGATACTGAGTCTCGCAGGAACAATTTTGCTGCTCGCCACCGTCAAAATCTTCGTTTGCATGTCCCGGAGACAGGTTCCTCAACCAAGCAGTCTATCCTGCGAGATCCACATTTCGAGACTCATATGCCTGCTTCTGCACCCTCTGGAACCGTCACATTCTCTTCTTTGACCAACTCTAGCTCTACTGGACTTTCTTCAGCCTTCAATAATAAGGGCTTCAAACCGGCAGACAAGGCGCTCGTCCATCAATGGACACTTGCTCAATTCTACGACAATAGCCTTAACCCCACAGTCACGGGCACCGAAGAAGAGGAGTACGAGCGTTACGTTGAGCATCCCCTTAATCTGCCACTTGTCGTAAGCAGCGAAACTCCTATAGCAGACGATCCGACTGCATTGGAGTTTTTTGAGTACCTTGACATGTCCGAGCGAGGCATTCAACCCCAAGACCCTAACGAAGATTCCGGAAGCGAAAGCTTCACTCTCGAGCCCACTCACCTCTCCAAAATAGATACAGACGTCGCTTCGATACGCTCGCTCCCTACCCAACTCCCCCGGCCCACATCCTCAGCCTCCTTCAGTTATCCCCTAACCCCATTCTCGCACCCCTCGATCCACCACTCTCACCTCGCTCATCAACATATGGCGTTCCACCGAAACCACCAGCAAATATACCCTAATGCAAATACGCAATACAGCACGCTTGACGACGAGGAAGCAGGGCCGCCTGCGAATGCGAAGTTCCAGACGGCTGACGAGGATATCGAGGAGTTTGAGGAGTTTCTCAAAGTGAGGGAAAACCCGCTTGACGTAGAGGAAGAAGACGGGGCGCAGAAGAGGTATAAGGCATATCGGCAGTGGTTGCGGGGGAAGAGCTTTTTCAAGCAGAGTAAGGTCGATCCGGAGTGGCAGAACCAGTTGCCTGTTAGGTAGGGAGGTTGTGGTAGCGAGGACGGAGAAGGACTGGAGATGAGTTAATAGCTTCTAGTAGAGGAGCGTCTATAATAATAGTGTGAGTGTTTGGTGTTTCAATGTCTACACAAGAATACGATACTGTCCTCTGCTTAGTGAGCAGTTGGGCTCGGCTACTGTTCGTAAGAGCACTTGTGCACCAAACGACTTTACTCACCACATTTTCAGTCCTACCCTTCTGGAGGCTTCTCTACGCCAGGTGCGAGGCTCGTTTCATACCCGTTTATGTCGCTACCTAGTATCGAGCACGAGGACATCCTCACCTCCAAAGACTGCGCTGGTACGGAAAACTGTTCTGGTAGGGGCAAACAGCGGCGACAAGGGGTTTACGGAAGTTGCGTTTGACAAGCAGTGCTCGAAGTAGCTCTACGCAAGGTCTGACTCAGTTGCATGCTTGTGAATTGCGTGATGTGGCATGATGTTCAATATGGTTCTTGGGAGAGTCATCGGCGATGAGCGGTAATCATTTAGGGGTTGTCAGGGCAGACGGTGGCATGTGGATAAATTCGTGTGCAAGAGATGGACGATTCTATCGGGGTTCTTGTGTATTGGAGGCTACTGCTGTGGAAATACTGGCGGTGAAGAATGTTCTAGTGCGCGCCTTGATCGCTTGCGTTCTCAATGCTCTTCTTTCGATAGATGATTTTTACTAGTGTTGATTTGCACAGGTTCGATGCTGTCGTAAGCGAGATGTGACTTCCAAGGCAAAACTGTGGTACTCTGTTTCACTGATGCTGGCTTTTGAGCCGTGTTGCCGAGTGTGATTCTACACTAGGTGTGATCCAGTGCCGGGTGCCTTGCCGTGATTCTGTGCCGAGTGCCATTTTGCCTTGAAATGAGTTCGGATTTCCTTGACAAAAGCAAATTAGAAGAATCGACAAATCAAAGGGGTTGAGGTCAATTTCACGATTCAACATAACATAGGGCCAGGCCTGCAACCAGTGAAGTTTCAGATAGACTATTATCAAGAGATGGTGACAGCTGTCAGGATACGAAGTGTGGCATGAAAAACGCGTGGAAGTGGAGCCCAGTGTCATGGTGTGGGGCAACGGACCGTTGCATCCTTCGGTTCCTTGCGCCGGGAGGATCAGCAACTTTACACCAACAATACAGCAATTCCTTCATAGGCATGCCTAACTTTCGCATAACCTTCTTTTCCCCATCGCTATCATAACAGACTACTTCTCACCCTTACCCACTCTTAAGCGGGAAGGGAATCTTGATGCTTGACGATAGCCACGCGGCTCGGTGCTTTGTCGGTTCGGCCAGATTCGGCCACACCTGTTTTCGGTCTATAACCTGACCATGGAATAGTCAGATCCAGGCCTATTGGGTGGTTTGGCTTCCACTTCGCCGAAGACGGGATGTGCCCTGTACTATCACACAGCCGATACCAATGATTGGCATGACCCGCATCGAGAGTCGGATCTCGCCTCGCAAAGACCTCGCATCCCCCAGACGCCTGCATCACCTTAACTGCGTGACATAATGGTAGGGCTTGGGACATCTAACTAAACATGGGACCCGTCTCCTGTCTCATCCCGATTTTTCTTTCATCTAAACTCTATTTCTATGGGCCCTAGACCCATCACGTCTTGGTATGATGATCTGTCACAGATCAACACGTGGGAGCAAGTCTACGCGACGTGAAAGCTAGGTTTTAAGGTTGAGACTGCAGCAGATCGAGAACTGTTCCGAGTCAGCTTGGTGAACGCCCCATTACTCCGGCATCCACGTTAGGGGTGGCGGCATCATAGTCTCCTCGGATGGTGGAAATGTGATATATACACAGGAGTCTTCTTTCATGACCTAATCCAATTTCTTTCCTCTTCCTCTATTTTTCTATATCGCTGAGCGGTATAGTGCTCGGTTGCAGGCAGTATGTCTGCATCGCGCTCCGACATCCAGATTGCGGCCCTCGCCGCGGGGTTCACGCTCGGTTTCGGGTTCCTGACGGTATGGGAGGCTATCAAGCAGACGAGGCGGAACAAAAATCCACTCAGGAGCGTGTATATTTACATGCTCTGGGGTGAGATTGCCGCGAACATTATCATTGGTGTGCTTGGATGGTTCTTCCTGAGTGGAGATATTGGGCCGACGTGAGCATCTTTCACTGCCTCCCCATCAATGCAATGTTAATGATCGAATGCAGAGTCCCTGTCCTGTTCTTCATCCTACTTTGCTGGGTGTTCCAGATCCAATTGTTGATGCAAATCATCATTAATCGGATCGCATTGATCGCGGAGCACCGGAGCACCGTGAGGTCGATGAAATGGTGGACCGTGGTCATTATTACGGCTGTCAACATTGCCGTGTTCGTTATCTGGATACCTTCGCATACCGTACCACCAGTGAGCAAGATGTAAGTCTCAGATCTAGATGCGTATACTAAAGATCATCCTATTGACTTTGCTAGTTTCGTCGATATCAACAATATCTGGGATAAAATCTCAAAGGTCATCATTCTCGTAGTCGATGCTGGACTAAACTGGTACTTCCTCCGGACCGTCAAGAAACGACTCGTGCAACAACACGGATTGGTGAAATACAAACCACTCGTTGGTTTCAATGCAAAGCTGATGGTGCTTTCTATTGCAATGGATGTATGTCTAACCTCAAAACGATCGACAATTCACTTGAACGCTCGACTGACTTAACATAGGGCATGCTCATCGGTCTCATGTTCCTCAAGAACCAAATCGTCTACGTCCAGTTCCATCCCGTCGTGTACATGGTCAAGCTCAATATCGAAATGTCCATGGCCTCGCTTGTCGTCCGACTCGCGCGCGGCAAATCCGAAAACGACATGGACATGGACGAGTTTGGACACACTTCTTCAGTGCCGCATCATTCGTCGCACGACCCTTCTAACAATGCTCAATACTCATCCAACCAACTTCGGTCTTTCCAACTGACGTCGGCGTCTGGGGTTGTGAAGGGGCACAACAAGAATGATTCTGATGATGATTTCAGGGGCATACATTTCAGGACAGATTTCCAAGTTGTGAGCGAAGAGGTCGTGGCAAAGAAGGGTGCGGTGGAGGGCTCGTCACGGAGTTCGAAGAGCTCGGCGGAGCTCCCAAGAAGCGTGTTTGGGGATGAGACGCCTTTGCACAAGAACCATGTTGAGATTTCGACGAATGCGTTGTGAGAGTTCATAAGTCTGAGACGGAGTTTGAATCTACTATTATCTCTAATTAAACGATACCCTCGTCACTTAGCCTTTCCGTAGATTATCCGGACGCAAGCCTAGTGAGCCATTTGCTGAGCGGCCCTGGCCAACATGATACACGCGACGAATGTCTTTAAAACTTGGTCCTGTGACTACCTTATGCAGGCGCTGCGCTGCCGTAGGGCACTGCCTGCACACTCTCAATATCGACATAACCGTATTTACTTCCTTCCTTATCCTCTGCAAGTCCTTTGCTCCATGTACCCACGTCCTTCTGGAATGCTTCCAAGTTCTTCTCATCGCTAAGATCGATTGGCTGCTGGTCCTTTCCGAGCTGCCTGATCTGCGTTCCCGCAGCAACATTGGTAACTCCGAAGTCATTATCGTCGGTGAGCTGGTTTATCGCGGCGTGAACCTCGCCCTTCAAGATCTGCTTTGGCAACTCAGGCTCTAGGCAAATTGGACGCGCGAGACCGACACCATCAACGGTGCTCAATGCATCCACCATGGCAGCTGCGCTCTTGAAACCGCCTGTGATGTACGTCTTCGTCTTCGAAAGCGAAGGTGTGATCTTCTCAGCAAATTCGAGGAAGAAAGCTTCACGTTTCTTGGTTGACTCTCGCTTGTGCCCGAATGCAAGCTGCTCGTACGTTCCACCTGACAGCTCTACAAAGTCGAAGCTGTTGTCTTCGAGTAGCTTGCAAAGTGTAGCAGCTTCCTCGGTATCGAAACCCTTGTCTTGGAATTCCACGGAGTTGAGCTTGATGCCCAGCACGAATTTTGAAGATGTGCGGCGGCGCACTTCTTGTCCAATTTCGGTGATAATTCGAGCACGATTCTCGAGCGAGCCCCCGTACTTGTCTGTCCGACGGTTGGTCGAAGGCGACAAGAACTGAGCGAGTAAATATCCATGGGCGCCATGCAATTGAATGCCATCGTAGCCCGCTTTCTCGAGGTACTCGGCCGCATACGCAAATCCTTCGATCACATTCTTAATATCTTCGTCAGTCGCCGCACGTGGTTTGGCGAAAGTCATGCCCATAATATTTCCCTCTAGCTGTACATCTGACGCCGAAATGGGGTGCTTTTGGATGTTATCCGCAACCTGGCGGCCAGGATGGCTAACTTGACCAACAACGAGAGACCCATGTTTTTTCGCTTGAGTAGCGAGCTCTTTGAAGCTCTCAAATCGTTCGCCCTCATATGGTGAGCCGCGAGGGATAATGGGATTGCCGGCTGCCTCTAGATGGTCATATTCTATCATGAGGTTACCGGTAAGGATCAGGCCGAACTCTCCTTCTCCCCATCTTCGATATACGTTGATCAAATTTTTTGATGGAATGCCGCGAGCCTCTAGGATTTTGGGGTCCCATGATGACAGTCGTTCAGTCATGGCTGCTTTTAGGAACCGGTTCTGGGCGGTTGTATCGGAAAACTCGAAGTGGAGCGGTTTTCCCAGCGGTGCTGCATCCTTATTTTCTGCTTCATATCGTCGTGGTGCCATTGTGCCGTAAAAATTCTTGAGATCTAATAGATGTGTGAGAATTTTGAATTGAGCTAAGAAACTGCTATGATAAACTGTAGTCAAACTAGGTCAACACTAAAAAGCTTTATACAAATGTTAGGTGCTCCATATTTGCATTTTCAAAGGCTTTGTAATGTATGACGAAATGTCGAAAATGGTTATGACGACGTTATCATGCGGCTCTAGACAACGATTGTCGGCAAAACTCGCCCGGCAGAGATATTTTGTTGAAAGGCTTAATAATACGCAATACAGTCTAGTGTTTCATATATGTACTCACTCCTTCGTCTGAAGTCTTGTAGTTTCTACAGACTTCGATTAGTCGAGCTTCCCTCCGGAAGACCGCGATCTTCATGTATAGAAGAACTGATTTGGTATTAGGGCCGAGCACTAGTACCACCGGGACTGAACCGAGGTATCGGCTACGGGACATTCGAGTGCATGAGACATTGGGCATAGCGCGTCTCCTCCGAGGCCAATGTACGGCTCCAGATCACTTGGGGTAGAGCGAGTCCAAGTGTACATGGGTAGTGAGAGGAGACAAGAGGAGGGAGGTGGTGTGCCCCGCCACAGCGGCTCTTGCCTGCCAAGCCAATATTTGTCAGTAGATGCTGTCGTTGAAAGTTAAACTTGGCGACTCATATCAAACAAACTGCATGCCTTGAAAGTAGTCGAACTTCATATTGTTCGGACAGCCCTAAGTCCTGAAAGTCGGATAGGATGTACGAGCAACGACCACCCAGACCTTAAAACACCCAAAATCCTCCTAAACACACCAATAGCCAACCATAATATATACCTGCGTGTCACCCGACGTGTCGTCCCATGGTATACTCGACAGAGAAAATAAGGCTGCCGCAAAGGTACTGATGTGTGTAGTAGACTTGCCCTCCGCTTACAAGGCGCGATATAAACGTACTCTCGTACGATTTAGCAGGCGTGTCGGCTATGTGGCTAATGAAAAGTGACATTATACTTAGATTGCTATTTGGTCATTGCTGTGCTCAAAGCTAAGGCCTCCTGCTGCGTTTTGCAGGATCGATTTGACGGAGCGTTTGGGGGCCATGCACAGCCACAGGTAAATAATAAACCACTTCGCGTCCCCAAAGATGAGCAGCCGAAGCCGAACAACTACTCGAAATGTTAGAAAGTCGCTATCAATATACTCCTTTAGATTACCAGCGGCGTGAGATTCGCTTGATAACGCTTTATCCAGAATTCACCAAAGCTCGACCACAGATCAAAATTCGCATTGCTAGTCTCGATGACGAGCCACATTATGAGGCACTTTCGTATACTTGGGGCGATCCAACAATGACTCGTGCTGCGCTCGTAGAGTCCAGTGGAGCTAAAGATGACGGGATTAAGCCGTCGTTCGACTCGATAGGCATCACTTCCAATGTCGCCGAAGCACTGGAATACCTCCGACTACCGGATCAAGAGAGAGTGCTATGGATCGATGGAATTTGCATCGACCAGAAAGACATCAGTGAGCGCGAAGAACAAGTCAAGCTCATGTCCGATATTTACGAGGGTGCATACCGGGTCCTCGTCTGGCTCGGACCAGGGGATGAAGATACGTCACATGCATTGGATCTCTACGACACAGTTTCTCGGAACTTGATAATGGACTGGATCACTGCGGGCTGCGAGTTCAACTATACACATGACCTAACAGAAGCTGAGAGAGATTTCCTGCAGTGTGACTCTATAAAATGGGAACCGCATATGCGATGCCTCTACAAGCTGTGGCAGCGCCCTTGGTTCGGCCGAGTTTGGATCCGTCAAGAAATACTACGAGGACCACGCGGTGTGCTCTTCTGTGGCAATAGAGGCATTCCCTGGGAAGCATTCGCTCCTGCACACGCTTTCATCTTCAAGAAGGCTTTTCAGGTCCCCGGCCCGCCGTTCCCTGACGAGGTCGAGCGTGCGCGAAACATCATCAGAGACCTGAGTACGCCTCAAATCTGGAATCTTCCCATCGCGCTCCGTATCGCTAGCAAATTTGGGTGCGCCGATTCTCGGGATAAGGTCTACGGTAGTTTTGGCATGTTTGCCAGTTCTGCGCGGCGTGCTCTCATCGCAGGTATACCCGTAAATTACTCCAAGCCCGTGCTGGACGTGTATCGAGACAGTGCACTATACATTGTTGACAAGTGCGGGAGGCTAGACTTTTTGAAAGACTGTGGAGGTGTTGAGAGGGAGGCGGGCCGACCATCTTGGATACCGCACTGGGACATACCGATCGAAAAACAGCGTCTTCACACTATAGCCCCATCAACGTTCAGCCGCACAGATGCTGTGTGGACTGGCCCCGGTTGCGACCGGCTAAAGCTTTCGGTGGTTTTGAGTACGAAAATTCAAGCTGGGCACCTCCCTGATTTCTACCATAAGCTTCCTGGTGAGCGTCGGATCCATCTTGCGCTGCTCTTCCAGGCGATTGCTGCGGAATTGAATGAGGCAGGCGATGAAGACCCTCTTGAATCAATCACACACGTCTTTACCCACGGCAATAGTTCTCACTACGTGGATGAATATCCCTTCAAAGTATACAGCGCGAACTCTGCAAGAAGCTGTGTAGCAGGCTTGATCGACAGCCACGGGTTAACGCCCGTATATCAAGACTGGTCGTACTTTATTACGGTGGCCAACCGATCATGTAAAGAGCAACGCATCATCCAGACCGAGAGTGGACTGCTTGGATTAGCACCACGCGCATCACTTGATGGAGACGTCATTGCTATCATGCCTGGTTGTGACGTGCCAATCGTCTTGAGACCCCAAGAAGATGGTGCCTTCAGTGTTCTCGGAGAGTGTTACGTCTATGAGCTCAGTTGCGGAGAAGCATTGCTGGGTCCTCTTGATCCAAGTTGGAGGATGCATCCTATCCGAATTGACGGGACTGACAAACAACAGTGGGAATTTTCTCCATTAAGGAAATGGGGCAGTGTCGCTTTGACTCCCGATCCAAGACTTGACTGGACAAAGCTTGAGACCGGAGAGAAGGACGCCGAGTTGCAGTTTACGGTCATAGACGAAGAGGGCAACAAGTCCAGAACGTACGGAAATCGTCCTGATGTCGAATATTTCCGAGCAGCTGGCATTCCTCTCCAGGTCATCGAGTTAGTATAGCAGACAGCACATCAATTCAAAGCAAGAAGAGCAGTTTTCGGTTGGGCCGCAGAATTGCGCCAAGTATATTCAGAAAGTGTATATCTACAGCAGAACGGAATCCCTCTAATTTTCACAACTCAGTGGCTCTCTAAACCCCTGTAAACGACACGCTTAGAAGAAAGCGCGGGCGTGGCGGCGAGCCTTGGCAGAGGTGGTGCCAGTCTCGGTCTTGAGCCAAGAGATGAACTGCTGGACGGTGAACTCCTCTGGGAGAGTAGAGCCAGCGCTACCGGTAGCGGTAGCAGAAGGGACCTCAGCGGCAGCAGAAGTGGAGCTGGGCGTCTCGTTGTCGACAACGGTTGGGGACGCGCTGGCGGCAGCCGAAGTAGCGGCCGGGGAAGAAGCGACGGCAGAGCTGGCAGGGGCAGTGGCAGTGGCGGTAGCTGAGCTGACGGGGGCAGCGCTGCTCGACGAACCGCTGCCAGAGTCACCACCGGAGCCGGAGCCACCGACAGTGAAATCGATGCAGGACTCGTAGGTCTGGTCGATGGAGCGGGCGTCCCACCAGAATTGAAGCACGCAGTCACCAGCGGTGGCGCACTTGCTGCCGAGGTCGGACGGGATGGTGATGTCGAAGTTCTTCTCATCAGCGGAGACACCAGTAGCGGTGGACGCGTAGTCATCGAAAGTGATGAGCGGCGAGCCAATGATGGAGTTGGTCGCAGTGTCAACGATGGACATGTTGGCAACACCAGTGTGAGGAGCAGCAACATTGAAGACGATGGGGACCTTCTGGCCGGCAGTGTAAGTTTGGACGTTGTCCTTGTTGTCCTCAAACTTCATGCCCTTGCACTGCCAGATGTTGCACTCGGCCTCGTTGTAGTCGGCCTGGTTGGAAGCGGTCTGGAGTGCGGTCTGGACATTGCCGTTGATGTCGGACGACCACATGTTGAACACCTGGGAACCGCAGGCCTTGGTCAGGGCAGCACCGGGTTGACGAGGCGAGGGGGAGGTGAGGTAACCGTGACCAGCGACCTGGGTGGCCAAGGCAGCAAGGCCGAAAGCAGTGGCGAAGGAGTTCATTGTGACTGAAAGTTCTTGAGTTGTATGGGCTGTTGGTTGAGAGAGTATGGAAGCCTAGCTTCTGTTTCAAAGAGTGACTGAAAGAATGAGTGACTGAAGAACGAATGTGAGGTCTCAGACCGAAAGGGAACACAAGAAGCTGCTGCGACGAAAGACCGTGGAATGCGGATGAAGAGTTGCGAAGCAGTACTACATGAGACTCTATATAACCCGCGATGGATCGAGGCCATTCCCATCACGTCGCGTGAGTGGGCCGTGTCATCAAACGTTTGAAACAGGATGCTCATCTGAAGCCTCCCAAGCATCGCTTCGAGGACCTCCCATCCAGACCATGACGGGGCGTTCGCCAAGAGTCCGGGATGTCAGACAATGCGCGAAGCTTGACCTCGAGCTTGAATACATTAAACCACCAATCAAGTCTCCTTCAGCGTCTCGAGAGCGCGCACGGTGAGCGTCCACGCGAGCGCTAGATAGAGCCGCATCCACGGCAGCGGCAAGCCCTGTTCGGGAAACATTTAAGCCGGTTTGAGGCAGTCAAGCGAGGTTTGAAAACAAAGCGAACCGCCGAGGACCCGGGTCGAAACTGAACGCGGGATGTAGGGGTTTCATGTTTATCGAAATCATGCGGACCTGGACGACGGAAATCTCGGCTCGCTAGGACGACCCCACGAACGCGGCCATCTATATTACAGGAGTTATCACAGGAGTGCGGCATGCGTCATGACAGCGAAGACTTGAAATTGGACTAAGAATCGCGAAGAAAATTCGATGAGTGGAGATGAAGAGAAGAGATGGAACCGTTTGGCCAAGAGTTGGATGACAGGAGCGCGCTAGGCGGCTTTGACACTGGTGCAGCCTTGCAAACCCCTTCATCCTCGGGTCATCCTTCACCGTCATCATACATCCATGCAGACAAATATCTGCGTTCATGCATCGGAAACTCTCCAGACCAGTCGCTCTCCGCTCGCTTCTTTCCTCCTCAACGCGTTCATCGCTGCCTGTGCCCGCCCGAGCAACGTCGTTCCTTCGATTATCTTTTGCGGATTTGGCTCGACAATCTTATCTTTGAGCAAACTGTACATGATGTCCGGCTGCAAGTGGTATTTGAAGAACTCATTCTACAGTTATTAGCCTTTATCGTTGCGTAACAGCCGTGAAGATGTACGACTTACATCGGGGTAGAAGTGCGTCCGCACACCCGCAACCTCAACACCCTCATCCCACTCCGCCGCCTGCCATACATCCATCTCGTAAATCGGATCTTCCGTCTCGCTCGAGTCTCTCACAATGATAGGCAGCAAAATAGCAACTTTAGAGCCGTTCTTCGCAATTTTAGAGATGGGCTTGATACTCCCCTCCTTGCTCCCAATGCAGTCCAATATCTTCGGGATACCCGCCATGTTCCCCGTCAGCGACTGCATCGCCCCAGTATTAAGAATGTTAGAGACAACATGCGGATCGTTGTAGTCGAACGTCCACTTCGCGCCTAGCGAGCGCAGCTTCTCGTGGTGCTTCTTAGATGCCACGGCGATGAGGCACGTGTACCCGTAGTACCGCAGTATCTGCAAAGCGTACATACCGACTGAGGAAGCTCCGCCCCAGATGAGGATTGCTTGGTTTTCGTCCTTGGGCTTGTAGTCTGCGGGTTTGGGCCAGGGCGTTTCGACGCCCAGATCTGCGGTTATGGAGTGGAATACTGTGACGAAGTTGTTGGGTAGCGTGACGGCTTCTTGGAGGGTGAAGCCCTCTGGTAGCTTTCCCAATTGTCAGTATCGTCAATCGTGTTTTGATGTGGACACACACCTTGGCGAACAACCACTCGTTACTCGTACAAAACTCCTGGTGTGCCTTCTCTTGCGGGCTCCGCCATGTGAAGCCGAATACTTTGTCTCCGACTTTCAGTCTCTTGACATCAGGGCCGACTTCGACAACTGTCCCGGCTGTTCCATCGCCGAGCACTTGAGGATGCGTCACGAGCAAGCCTCCGTCATTCTGGTGCAGATCCAACGGCGTCGAAGCGGTCCATTCGACACGAACTCGGACCTCGTCTCCCGTGGGCTTGACGGTAGGCACCTGGATAATGCCAAGGGGTTTCTTAACACCCATTGTTGCGACAGCAGCGTGAGTTGCCATGGTGGTAGATTCGAATTACCGTAGTGTCACGTGTATAAGGAGGTACGTGTAGATGATTTGGATCAACGTAGCAGATGTTGAGGGAATACGTGCGAAATAAGAAGGCTCTTAGAGTGCTCAAGTTGATTCTACTGCTTCTCTTCATCCCCATTTATACACATCCTTCTCTATCGTCATTACAAATGAGTTGGCTGCTGGCTGACTACTTCTACGACGCGCTAGCGGTTCTTTCCGTATATAGCTTAGCGCAAGAGGTAGCGATGGCCGCAGCGGTGGGAACGGCGTCGACAACGACCAATCGAACATGATGAGTCTTTATGAGGGACGTTTCGATGAGAAAATATCACCTGAGGATTACTTGAGGTAGGATTTTCAGATTACCCTGTGCTCGCTCATTGGAGATAGCTATCCTAGGCATGATAAATCCTAAAAAACATAATGTCGGGTATGTTGATCTATGATGTAGTATGTTACTATTGACGGTCTTAAATTTGGTGACTGCTGCTGTTCATCTGCTATATCACTACACGGCGTTGCGAATGGTGCACATGGTTCAACCCACCAATCTTTGTTTAGCATCTGAAATGATGCAGTAAGTAGATACAAGAGCACCATATGGCGCGGTTGAATCCACATTACTTGACATGTTTTTTATAACACTGTGCACTATAGCATTAGGCAATGGAAAGAACATAACGGGGACTGCCATGTCGCACTCACTACATGTCTTAGGACTAAGTGGAGGAAAGGCCCAAAAAGAAGAGAAACTCATAGGAAATACATCATTACAAAGCAGACAACGTTATTGAAAGGGCGACTAAACGACTTCATCCCATCATCAACCTCCTCCCTCCCGCAAATCACTCCTCACCGGGAAGAAACATATCATACGTGATCCCATGCAATGGATCCGTCAGCTCGTACCACGTCAAGCCGCCATCAGCGTCGGGCTGCGCAGGCTGCAACAAGAATTGCGCGACCTGTCCCTTCTGACACGAAATCGGCTTCTGCCACGTGAAATTTGTGGCTCCGGACTTATACACGGCGAGCGTAGCGACGTTGCCGATAGGCTGAGGGTGTTTGTTCCAAGTGTCTTTGTCTTTGTCTTGAATAGACACATTAGTTAGTAGTGTCATCAGTATCAGGGACGGAAAGCATGCGACTCAAGAGCAATAGGAGAGAAGGAAGGAGGAGCTTACTAATCGAGTCATTGGGCAATTCGGCGACGTTGACGAGGAACGGGTCGGCAGTGCCCCAGAGGGCCCAGGGCGCGCCGCGTACGGGGTCGAGGCTGATAGTGAAACCGAAGCGACAGTAAGTTGCAGCAGTGGAGGGAACATCGAAGGAGAATTCGGTCCAGATCTAAGAGATGTTAGGTAGAGTGACAAGTGGGAGGGGCTGGGGACACAGACGCCCTTTTGGATGATGAAGCTCGTCTGCGTGTTGACCGGTGTGTTAGGATCGTAGGAGTTAAGAGGAATGATGAGATGAGGGAAGTTGCGACTGAGCAGTTGGTCTGCGAGGGCGGTGAGCCCGAAGAGAGCTGTGATGATAAGTGCGCGCATGTTGGTGGTAGGCTTGAATTGATTGGCTGGGTTAAAAGTAGTCTCGGGGGGAGAATAGCGGTGCGGCTGGCAAGATGAATGGGCACCTTCTTATACCTGAAGGAGCATGTTTAGTAAGTTGATTGAGCTCTTGTCTTCACGTTCCGAGAAGGAAGTCGTGACGAATGTGTAGCCCTTGCAATTATAGACTGTGGCACCTGTGAGGCACACAAGACGTATTATGTAGGACCAGGAACTTGCAATTGTTTGCTCGGAGGGATACGATAGTCAGGCACTAGCATCAGGGGGCTGATTTAGCAAGCTGGTTGTAGTTACTGCTTCATCTACCTACCCGCACATACAGAATAGGCTTTGAGGGATGGGAGTGCCTCTTACGACTTGTGAGACTGACGCCTCCGCGAAAGAAATTAGCTCAGGTGTTTAGTGATGTTGTTGGCCAAAGAAACTACAAAGCTGTCAAGAACGTGGCTTGGACCCCGCATGTACTGGTCACATTCAACCCTGTGTGATGTGACGGGTACCTGCACCTGCCCTGTATTGGGACCTTCCACCAACCCATCATTGCTCTTCACGACGTGTGCCTCGGTCGCTCAGGAGATTAGTGTGATTTTATGGTCTGATGATATTTGTGATATAGTGTCTGGTTGGACAAGCCAGAATGGGCGGTGTGAATAGAGATCTTGATTTGAATGCTGCTGCTAGGCGTCGTATCTCGGGGAAAAAGTGATCTAGGCTTCTAGTACTCGGTAAGGGTGGTCTAAGAAATGAGCTACTACGAAGCATGGTTGCAACGTGTCGTAGGACAGTATCGAAGTAAGGTAGGTTAAAAACGTGCAGAAAGCGTTGTTCCTGATGCTGCGGAGAGGCGTCAAGAGGCAGTATTGGTGAAGGCTTGTTGCTTATTCCTAAGATACAATCTCGTTGACGATCGTTATGCATATCATGTAGTTTGGGGCAAATCGGCGCATAACGCGTCTCTAGGCCGTTATGATAGTATTGTAGGGTTGTGGTACAAATGACACACATATTCAAGAGACCAAAGTTTCGGGATATGGACGTCTAGGGCTCTGCTGTTCGGCAAGGGCTTGCTGATGATTGGCATCATCTTGAAGCGTGGTAGCAACGTGCCCTAATACGGCCTGGAAGCAAGGGGGAAAATATCAAGCTTTCTGACCGCGTTGCGCGTGAGAAACTGGATTGCGACGTAGGGCAGTACCTTTGGTGCTACATGAGCGTGCATGTATAGCTTTAATTTAGAAGTCAGCTTGATGTTTGTAATGCGTCTTCCAGTTTGCGTCCAATAACAATAATGGTTGGATGAAGAGGCATTGACAAAGCAAGGATAAATCATTCGTGAGGGGCGGGGGCGGAAACGAAGCAGGAAAGCGTCCGAGCCTCGGCAACTGCGTCATATCCGCCATACCTCTCAACCATCGAATCTTTTGTTATACGCCTAATGCCATCAATGAGGCATCCGGTATGGCACTGTTGTCTGCGCTTCGACCCACCGTGAGGTATACTCAGCGACATCTTCCCGGCTCCGTTCCTACTCGTCGCGCCCTTCATCTTGCGCCTCCCTGGCTGCTCGACGATTATATCCCGCGATATCATCTTATCTCTTCGCTTGACGCCGCGAAGAAGCGATCGCTAGCATACGCGCACCTTCGAGAATGCAACCTGTGTCCTCGGCTTTGCGGTGTCAACCGATTCGAGAAGACGGGCGTGTGTTTGATTGGAGCCGAGAAGGTCAAAGTCAATACCATTGCACCACATTTTGGAGAGGAACCGTGCTTGCAGGGCCATAATGGATCCGGGAGCGTCTTCTTCTCAGGTTGTAATCTTCGATGTGTATTCTGTCAGAATCGTGAGTGCGCCCAAGGGTGTTTGATTGAGTCAGGCGAAGGTACAATGTTCGGGAAATCATTTGCTTCGCTGAGTCTATCCCAGCCCACTTGGACTTTCCTGACTCTATTCAGATGACATCGCCCATCAACGGAACGGCTTCGATCTGACGCCCGAGGAGCTCGCCGAATGGTTCATGAAGCTGCAGGAAGTCGGGCGCTGCCATAACATCAATCTCGTCACACCTGAGCATGTCGTCCCTCAAGTAGTGCTCTCCATCCTCCACGCACGCGAACTCGGCCTGCGCCTTCCAATCGTATACAATACAAGTTCCTTTGACTCACTTGAGAGCCTAGAGTTGCTGGATGGCTTAGTGGACATATACCTACCGGATTTCAAGGTGTGGAACGACAAGACGAGCAAACGGCTGCTGAAGGCGGATAACTATACGGCTACCGCTATGGAGAGCATAAAGGCTATGCATGCGCAAGTCGGGGACCTCTGCTTCACGGCGGACGGTATCGCAAAGAAGGGTGTATTGGTGCGGCATCTTGTCATGCCCGGACTGGAAGATGAAGGAAAAGAAATCGTTCGCTGGCTAGCTGAGAATGTGTCCAAGGATATAATGGTTCATATAATGGAGCAGTACTTCCCGCGCGCCCATGTTGGAAAACCGCGAAGGGGAGCTAAGGATACAGAGATTGTTGAACCTGGGGGTGTGCCCGCCGGAAAGAATGCGAAAACAGAGGTGCGATATGCCGAAATTAATCGCCCAGTGGACCTGCAAGAGGTGGCATCTGTTACCCAAGCTGCGCGCGACGCGGGCCTGTGGCGTTTCATTGAGACGGCTGAGCATGGCGGCTTCAACATATGAACGAGGACAAAAGCTGGAAGCCTCATCGTGGGCGATAGGCAATATGCACGAGGGCCCCCTCTCCATCTTCATCCCGTAGCCGGCCAGTACTGCTCGGACAACGCCGGAACGCAGTTACTATGAGGTGCTGGGTAGTGCCTGCCTTCGTTGTCATTGTTGTGACGCCTCGTGATCGAGCGCCCACCGTCTCCTCAGGTAGCGATTCCTTCACTCGTTCACCTCCTCTAGAACACACCGATTTGCATTTCTACAATGCTAGCACTCACGAACGATACAATCACAGCCGTGGCTGATGTGGCCGAAGATCTTGAGACAGCGATTCGCGCCTTGAAAGAGGAGCGAGATACCTGGCGAGCTGTGGCCGAGTCGTACCAGGCAGCATTCCTCACCCAGACTGCGCACTTGCGCGAGCTACAGGACATTTGCGTGGCAACACAAGCCGAGCTGGAGAACGAACGGACCACAAACCGTCGCAGCCAGGCCAAGTCGGACGTATCGCAGGCGTCGCTCTGTAGCGGAGGCAAACATACCACCGATGGCACTGACGACAAGCTCGAGGACACGGCCTGCGGCACTGCGACCATATACGAGTCCAACCACGACGAGCTATCCTGGCGCCCAAACTTCTGTTTCGCGAGGATCGAGCATTTTGCCAACCAACGCGACTATGGCACTGCACTTAAGGAGATTGACCACCTATTACGTGGGTCCCTCACCCCGCAGGCTCGGATCGAGGGCTTGCTGCTCAAGAGCAACATCATGCGCAAGTCGGATTGGCTGTACGATGCTCTGGCCGCCTGCAGTGAAGCCCTGGAGCTCTGCAACCGCCTGGAGGAATTGCAAGCGTACCTGCCCAAGATCCAGTACCAACGCGGCATCTGCTATTACCAGCTCCAAATGACGGGACAGGCACGGGACGCCTTCAGCGAAGTCTGTGCGGACGACAATCTTCTCTACGCCAAAGCGTCTGAACTGCGGGACTTCTGCGAGGACCAGTTACAAGACCGTCGGTCGGGATTTGAGGCGCACCGCACCGTGACGGAGGGTCTTTTGGCCCAGCTTCACGATAGTCGCGCAGAGGTGAGTTCCTTTATTTTGTTTGTGTGCTGCCATGTTCTAATGGGCGTAGTCGAAGCGGCGTCGCGCAAGTCAGCAACTCCGGATCCACGCATCAAAGGCGAAGCGGCTCTCTTTGCCTCGAGGTTGGATCACGCCGAGAACGACGTCGCGTGGGACGAATTGACGCTGAAACAACGGTGTACCGTCGAGAATGCATATGGAAGGCGACGATGGGGGTTCATCTGCTTTCGTACAGTTTTCATTTCTAGCGCTCCAGTATATCGAGGCAGGCCATTTCTTTGTCCTCTAGTTGAACATGTATTCTATCGTTCCGTTCTCAGCTTCGTGTTATGTTACATTGAACAAAGAATTTTAGCCGGATGCTTTGAATCCAAATCGGAACTTCCACTCACACCTCGTATGTCTAATTGCTTTTATTCCTACATATACCGTCATGTCACATCACAGCGACGCAAAACCCCAGCACCCTTCTCATAATGCTCCAGACCGCAATGATCGCGATATCAACCAAACGGTATCATCATCAAATGGCCCAACGGCACGAGCCCCTACGTCTGACCGAGCCATCTCCCCGCCTCTCAAAGACGTCAAGTCAGCCAGGGAATTCTGGGAAACGCGGAAACAGCCCACGCCAGCTCAAAGATCGGTGACGCTGCAGCCGGGGCCGATTAGAGATGAACAGAAAGTTCCGTTCTTGCAGCGTGCCCAGAAGCAGGACCACGGCGCCGCGGTGAGCGCCGCGGTGAAAGGGGACGTACTTGATCCGAAGCGGAAGCAGCCGTGGGAAGCTAGGACAGCGAAGGACAGCGGGAACGAAGAAGCTGAGGGTTCAGAGGATCATTCAAGGCCGCCGGAGGCACAGTCACCTCATGATCCTCTACTTCCACCATCTCTCTCAGCGTTCGAATGGGCCCTCAGCCCATGGCTAAAAGACCACCCCGAGTACGAGCTTGCCTACTCACCACCGGCCTCATCGAACCTCTCCTCCCCCCTTCCTCTGCCGCAAACACCCCCTGACGCCGGAGAAGTCTCGGCCGCGTCCGACGAAGTCTTTCCCGACATCCAGTACGAGACGGGCATTGCCCCCTTCGTCGCGCACAAGGACAAGGTGCACACGCGCATCCGCGTGCTGCAGGTGCGCACCGCGCTGATCCGGTGTGCCATCCTGAGCCGCTCCGCGCGCGAACTCGAGCACGGCGCCGAGTGGAAGGGGAGCAAGCCCGCGTACAAGGAGTACTCGAAGATGAACCGGGTTGTGGATAAAGCGGGGCAGATGGCCGAGGAGCTGGGTAGCCATGGGTTGCAGGCGCGGTGCTGGTACTGGAAGGGGAGGGCGTGCGGGGGCCAGAGGTATTGGGATGAGGCGGTGAAGGCGTTTGAGAAGGCGTGTTACTTGGATCCCCTTGCTGAGTTGAATTCCTCGGCTTTGCATGAAGATGGGGAGAGCGACGATGAGAGAGTTGGTGCAGGGGCGTATGGGAGGAGCGGGCTTACACCGTTGGAGAAGAGCGATGTGAGATTTCTACTGGAAAGCGTGAAGAAGAAAGACAAGATGGAGTTCGACAAGAGATATAAGAGGCGGATGGAAGATAGGGGGGAAATGGCGAGATTGGTGGGTATGGAGGAATATGTTAAGGAGCCGTGGGATCCGCATAAAGAGCGGATTGATGCGGACGAGGTGGACGTGACAAATTGGGAAGGAGGCAATAGCGACGATGGAGAAGAGACGATATTTGATAAAAGAAGAGAAGACAAAGATGGCGCTTTTCGAAAGTTTACAGATGCAGAATGGACGTACATCAACAAGGAGGTCATGCTTGAACATGAAGCACATGACAATTTGCAGAGTGAGCTGAGGCGGGCAGAACAGGCTCCTCGCGAGAACAACAGGGTGTCGTGAGCGTGGAAATAAGGGTGGGGGCAAGGTAGAACGGGGGTTGCGCTTTCGGTATTATCGATTGATGCGGTATTCGGATCGAATTTGAAACGAAATGAGGTAGTAAAATTGTTTACATATTAAAATCATAAGGTGTATTAATATTTCTGCTAGTATAATTGTATCATATGCATATGTCATTTGCGTGACGGCCGTAATGTCTTTCCGACGAGCTGGTACGCCTCTGGGGAGGCGATGTTGGATTTGCGGGTATGGCGCGATATGTCTGGCAAGATCTGTTGCGACGACAGGACGTTGTCTGAGCGGCGACTGGACCAGGCGCTTGAGGGTAGACAGGCTCGGGTGTGCAGACTTCGACTGCAGAAAAGCAAGTTGTACCTGCGACGTTCTACAGCCAAATGTATGACTGGGATATTCCGAGGCTTCTAGGGACCCACGACCCTTTGGCTCACAACGCTACTGATTTCGTTGTGGCACAGAGTCGACGATGGCATGCTTGCGAACCCGCCTCTGGGACGGTCTGTGTTCGCGGCTAGTCGGTCACAAATCGTTGTAAACGCTGGCGTAGAAGTTGAACTCCACTCGGCAACATAGCAGTTATGAGCTCTTCCCTTCTTTGGATGTCCTCGATGACTTTGGTACTGAGCCCCCCAGCAGCGCCGTCACTTGGTTCGAAGAATAACTTCATTCGAGGAAGCCAGTGCACAGCCATGAGCAGTTTCTTGTTCATCCGATGCAGCTCTATCTCATCCCACTTGAGTCTGTATATCAGCCGGCCGTTTAGCATCTGCTTGACGCGGGGCGCTGCGAACTCGTTGTATCGCATCAGTGAATCGAGACGGAAGACGGTCGGTAGCGAGGCATCGAAAATGGCAGCTGGGCCACCCGGGAGCATGTCTGCAATGATCTCGTAGAGAGGGAAAGATGGGAAGGCACTCATGACGAGCGTGTTCTTGTCAATGGCGAGGAGGCCGTTTGGGTCTTCTAAGACAGTGAATCCGTTGTCGGCGAGGACGTGTTTGTCGGATTCGGAGTAGCTGGGATCCTGAGCCAGTAGACGGACACGTTTTGAAGACTGTCCATAGCGTTCAGGGTGTTGCTTGTACAAGTCGTCAAAGGCTTGGGCAATGCTTAGCGCCACGATGTGCTGGAAGTATGGACGAAACCACGCATCTGGGCCACCGACCTGGCGCGTTAAACTACCCAGGCCCATGCACACAACTTTGTGGATACGAGGGGCGCCAGACCGCAGGTGTTGACTTGTGACCTGTAGCTGTAGTAATGTCCGCGTCTTACTGGCGCGAAACATCTTGTTGCACGCCGCCCAGGCCAACTGTTTCTGCGCCAACTGGTCGTCCCGATATGGTGCGTACGATGTTAACTGCACGGGAGCGCAGGTTTTGGATGGGTCGAAGGCATAGTTGGGAGGACTGATTTGCCCGTCGGTGTGGCGTATGGCGACGAGAAGATCAGGACCTCTGTCGTAACCGTCTGCTGCGATTCGAAGATAGCTATTGTACCAGTGGCCAGCATAAGTCCGCAGGCCGGGATTTATGCTGGCCACTTTGTGGGTGAGAGCGTTACGGAGCCAAGGAGGTGCAGTGCTGTCGTCTTTGAGGTCGGCTATGGACAATGTTCCTAAGCGCAATCTTGCTGTGTCTTCAGCAAGCTTCTCCATGAAGTCTCGGGTGTAGATACCGTCCAGTCCACGTGCGCGAAGCGCATCTTCGAGCGGCTGGAGGTCATATCTGGTCGGGCCAAGTCGCCTTTCAACAGGTGCCATGTGTTTTATCGCTCCTTGCGGAGGCCAAGTCGCGAACTGCTGAGGGCGCTGCAAAGGATCCCATACGCTGGCGACATTTGATAAAAGGCACGTTATGCAGACACAGAATTCCGCAAACCTGGTTGGCGGTTTCCCTGGGGCCGTCTCACGTTTCGGTGTGGGCCGTGACAGTGCGAATAAATCGGACGACAGACACGTGGATGCGATGGATCGGGAGTGAATCTGTCGTGCGTAGAGGGAAGTGATTGGCAGAAAGGTGGGACCGAGCGACAGGCAAAGGGTTGCGCGTTGGTCGCTCCTTCACCTGAGCAGTCGGGCGCTCGGGAAGGAACGATGGGCGGGCCTGCGAAAATCGCGCTGATCGATTGGTTAAGCAGCGCCAGCCGCGGCTGACCAATCGTCTCTCACCCGCGCAGCAGCTTACCTCCGATCCGACAAAGACGGAGGCAGGTCGACGGTGACATGTAACCAACACGGCAAGCCTGCTCGCTCTCTTGTTTTCGCTTTCGCTCGCGCTCTCGTGCTTCCGATACCCGCTATCCTGCAGTCCCGCCGCCCAGACATGGCCAGCGAGCAGCCTGCGAATAAGGCGACACGGCCGCCCAGCGAGGGCGAGTACGCGAAGGCGTTCGAGGCGGGCAATGTGCTACAGTCCCTCCCGCTGGAGCTGCGTCAGTGCGTAACCTCCGGGTACGAGCTGCCCCAGCTGGCGCGAGACAGTCCCTGCGAACATCAGGGGTGCCTTTCACAGCTGAGGCTTGCTCATTTGTTATTACATGGACTTGACTGACCGTGCATCCCCAGAGAGGTGTTCGCGTTTGCTGCCCTGGGCCATCTCCAGTCGTACAACCCCAGCGGCCTGGTTGAGGCCTCCAAGATCCGAGCAGAACGAAAGTGCGCATGGCTCCCCCCAATGTGCCACGTCAACGATGACTTCTTTCTCGAGAGCCTACCAATGTTCCTTCGGCATGTAAACGTCGTAGTCCGCGAGTCGTACACTGCATACAATCTGCGCTTTTTCCTGCAGGCGACCGGCACGTTTCCGTATATTTACTCGCTACGTTACACCTCGTCCGAGACGCTCACCCCTTTCTTCGCCGGGCCGCAACTCTTGAATGATTGCATCAATCTACGTCACGTGTGGCTTTCCTTTCGTTTAGCAGACTTCAAATTTAAACCCCTGCAGGCGGTCGAGTTCGACAGGAAATCTTTTTTGGAGGACCACTCTTTCCGCCAGCTGCTCGCGCTCAAGCATGTCGAGAAAGTCACTCTCTTCATCATTCGAACCCCGGGCGAACACGTGTCGATCCCTGCGCACCTTGGCACATGCTGGGGTGTCATGGGATGGCTGGAGAAAAAGTTTCGTAGGCGAAACGCGCGGATCGGCAGAACAGTTCCCGTTCATATTGTGAGTGCACTTCTCATTCTTCCACTTTAAATCTTTTGCTAACAAGAGAGAGACCACCCAGGTAGGTGAGATGGACGAGCTTGACCCAGAGAAGCCAGGGGGCGGAATGTAGAGACTTGCTCGAAGATGGGCAACCCCGAGCGGCAGTGTGCGCCGAAAGATATCGTTTGGGAATTGGAGATGATGGACCCCGGCGGGTTGTGCGGCTTGCATACTGATATTGAAGTCCCGTGAACCAACTCTGCACGTCCATTGCGAAGCAAATCCATGTAACACCCGTGACTGACAGTGGAAACTAGAGTTGAGCCTGGATCATGCATACTGGAGTAACACGCTGCTTGACAATGGCTTAACTTATTAACGAACAGTTACATGCCAACACCACCAGACAGAGATCTTCCTTTACCCGCCACAGACCCACATCCCGCATCCCCTATGATAAATTTTCCATTGCTGGTGCAGACTAATGCACCTGCGTTGATGGCAGACAAGACTGCACGTATCACGTCCTCCGACGTCCAAAGACTCTAGGGATAGCCTTATCGCACTCTATGCCGCGACCATTGTTGAGTATGTAGTCCATGTTTGTTCGCTCCTACCTCGGCGTTTCTCGATCCATGAAATCCGAACCCGAGTGGAACGCCGCATGGCAGTAACTCCACGCATGTGCATCCATAGCTGCTACTCCAACAGTATTAACGCACGGTTGATCCCTAGCTGACCAAATTAGACTGTGCATGTATGTGCAGCGGTTCTTACGCAGCCGTAGCCGTGAGGTACTGTAGCTGTTCTAGCCCAACGGGAACTCAGCTGACAGAATCAATTGAATTGCGCTGATGGCATCACTTGTATACAGCCACATGAGCAAAAGCGGAGAAGCAAGCGAGGAAACTTCTTGTGAGCAAGTAGCCGAATGCCCCTCGAGAGTCTAGAACGTCGGCGCCATTCCCGCACTGGCACTAACAAAGAGACTTGCGCCACAGTGGCCAAAAGCCATCAGGCATTTCAACACATCGAGGTGCTGAGGCCTGTTGGTACCTGAACGGTCTGCGCGACACCTCAATTGACCCTCTGCCATCGTCAATGCCTCTCACCCAAAGGTCGCTATGCCCTCTGCCACCGCCTCCGGCTCACGTGAATCCTTCTTTCCCAAGGCTGATGCGGCAGTCCTCAAGACCAAGTACACACCACCTTCGCCGACATCGCGCCCGAGTGAGGTGGGCCCTATCCTTGACCCCGAGAATGCGAACAGAGCATTGGATATCTGGTCCGCTGAGGTAGCAAGAGATATTTATCCACAGAGTAATGATATCTGGAGTCCTGCACATATTCCCGACGAAAAAATATCAGCGTCATGTCTCGCCGACCGTTACCTATTTCCAATTTTGACGCGCAACGAAAGATTGCGTCTAACGATGCTATTCTATTATACGCGTGGCGCCGTCGAAGACAGTGAGCTTGTGTCGCGTTTGCAGGAGAAGGTTCACATTGCCAGAGAGACTGTCGGATGGGAATTCGCGATCGCCGGTCTTCTGGACCATAACACGTATACACGAATATGTACCGTAGGACTTCCCCTAGCTGTACTGCCACGACGCGAGAGCACATGCGCACACACCGTCAATCAACCGCCTGGTGTAAGTCTGGATAATGACTCATGTTCTAGTTGAGATTGATCAAATACAGGAAATATTCCATATGATCAACATGGCCAAGGACTGGAGATTCGAGAAATCTCCACATGTCGAGCAAGGAGGGCTGCGTGAGTTACTCCAGGATTTGTCCCGCGCATGACACAGACACTTATGTACATCAACCGTAGGCGCATATGCTGGAGTCCCATTGCGGTTCGAAAGTGAATTCGGCGAACATGTCGCTTTTGGCTCCCTGTGTGTTGCATCTAACTCAGAACAACCTCCGCTATCAAAACCACAGCAGATATCTCTAGCTCGTCTCGCCGATTGGATAGTTGCCGATATCGTGCACAGCGCAAGAGCTAAGCGACAGCGCGAGCGTAGAAGAATGATGGAACTTTTATCTGAGGCCCAGGATAGAAGTGATCACGACGACACCATTGAGGACATTGTCCGGGATTTGCTGCAGCAGGTATATCCAGAAGCTACCATCAGCATCCAGCCGTCTATTGACAGTCATATCCTACTTGAAGGAGGGACGGAAGTTCCTGTCAACGAAATCCAACACGGTCTATGGGAGGATGGCATATGTTTCGATCATCTTATCGAAAAGTACAATCATCAAGATCCTATCGCTCCGAGGGTAGTCCGGGTCATTGCTGCACAATGCGCCAGTCAGCATATACCGACCTATCTTGTTGTCAGCACAAAGGACTTTCGAATTGTCTTCGATGACATTGATTCGTCGTTCATGCATATGGCCGCCCAGCTGCTCTGTCGAGGCTGGCAAAATCGCGCTCTTAAAGAAGCATTGGCAGCAAAAGACAACTTTCTCCGTGGCATAACACATCAGCTTCGAACACCTATTCACGGTATATTAGGCTCGATTGAACTCCTAGATGAGGAGCTTGGAATACGAGAACTGGGTGCCTCTAGTGCGAGACGGCCATCGATAGCTTCAAATCCCGAGATTGATCATAAAGACCCAAATACGTATATCAAGACGATACGGCGCTCAGCTCGAGAACTTATCTCTACCGTCAACGGCCTCATCAACCTCAATCGATGGGCCGACATTGCTCAAGCAGAACGCAATCCCGCACTGCACCATATCAACGAGATCGAGAGGGTGTTGCTTAACGAGGTCATTCAGGCGAATCCAGAGCAAATCTCTACAAGACCTTCTCTAATTTTCAAACACCATCTCCCTCCAGGATATGATAGTCTGATGATGGATCTGCGTCTCTTCGTTGATTGCGTCGAGCCTCTCATCACCAACGCTGTTCAAAATGCAGTAGGAGGGATTGTATGTGTAACCACATCTGTCACCGATGACACCCAGTCCCTTATCGTTGACGTCGAAGACACGGGTCGAGGCATTTGTCCGAGGGACCAAGATCGCATCTTCACTGCGTACGAAAAAGTCGACCAGCATACGACGGGAGCCGGACTGGGCCTGACTTTGTCCTGCAGACTAGCTACGATAATGAACGGTGTAGTGACCTTAGAATCATCTGCTCTCGGTAAGGGTTCACATTTCAGGGCCACATTCGCCGACATAACGTGCGGACAATCGATCAATGAATCGGATAGGATAAAGAGTAGCGCTGGTCGCCCCCCTCTCACATTCCATGCACCAATCTTGCTCGAGGCAGCAACACCGCTAAGCCGATATTTTGTTCAATACCTTATTCACCATGGTCATGTCCAGTCTTCCGATTCTGATGGGTTGCTGTTAATTTTCGATCATTCTACCGACTGCTTACAAGCCTCACAGCTTAAGTCTGGACAAGTTGGCATATGTCTCATACCCGACTTCACTTACGTCGCATTGATGACCGATGACCACCGGATTCGAAGAGATAACAATATAATTTACGTCAAAGGGCCGCTTCTGTCAAACATTCTCGAGGAAGCATTGGACCAGGCACATGCAATGTTAATCGAGCCTGAGTCGTTGAAGAACGCACCAGAAACCACCATTATTTTGGAAGAATCCATGGAACCCTCTCAACTTGCAACGATGCCAGAGAATTACCCATCAGTCCCGACGCCTCCCATTTCGAGATCCTCCACGCCTGTGCCAATGGAGACTCTCACAGTTTCCCTAAAAACACTACAGATCAAAGCTCCTAGTCCCTCTCTAGCAACTCCAACGAAAATACTCACCAAACAAACGACCCTAGTGGTCGACGACAACGCGATCAACCTCCAATTTCTGGAGATGTATTGCCACCGCAGAGGAATCCCGCACTGCACCGCAACAGACGGCTTGAAAGCCGTGCAGACCTTTTCTACCCACCAAGCCTCCTCTCACCAATCTAATGAGTCCCCTCAAGCACAACTACTAGATGTTCAGCCGATAAAGCTCATCCTCATGGATCTGCAGATGCCGAACTGTGACGGCATCGAAGCGACGCGACAAATACGCCTACTTGAACAAGAAAATGGGTGGCCCAAAGCAATTATCGTAATCGTGACGGGTCAGGATTCGCTGTCCGATCGCACGAAATCTCGGGAAGCAGGTGCAGATGAATTCCTTGTGAAGCCTGTGGGACCGAAGGCGCTAGACCGGAGGATCAAGGAGTGGTTCCCTGATGTTAACGTTTAGGATGACTGCTCAAAACATCTCCTGATGAGGGCTATTGTCGGTACTCTAGAGTTTGCGTGGCTACAAACCGCACGCCTTAGGTGCTCACTTACTTTGAGGTTGAGCGCAGCCTGTACGGACCCACCTGTTTGCTGGGTATCACTGCGACCTCGGGATGCTACCGAACACGCTTGTCAGTGTCCTACATACAACCGCATCGTTACTGGGCATCCACGAACCTGGACCATGCGCGTATTCATAGCAACGAGGCCTATGGAATACGCGCGGCCCGTTATACTGTGTTTCAACTAGCTTAGGAACAACATACCTTTATCAGTGGAGGCCACATGTACATTACACATCCTGGGCGGATTTAAGGAGTTATTAGGTCCTATTCGAAGTCGCGGTATATCAACACCTCGTCCAACACATCGACATGGCACACACAAGAAATCAGGTGGCCACTACAGCTCAGTCTCAGGATATCACAGCTGGGACCTTACGGGAGTACAGAGGAATGTTTCAGGATGGTCATATTAAGGCTTTTGGATTTGAAGGGCGTATATATTAGCGTTTCCTTTCGATTTATGCATGGTATTTGGTTTATTTCGCATCGGGAATTCAGATACTCATGATTTCACTGTCTCTCAAGAGGGAGAGGGAAGTATATCGATGCTGGATGGGAGATGGCATTACTGAGGGATGCATAATGATATATGAATTATCTCGAAGGCATGCTCATTCCCTAGTGAGGGACATTGGGCGAGCTTATGGGGGCGCAAAGCTAGCGAGAGAAAGTCAATATGAATGAAATTAGATTATGACTTTTTCTATCAAACGAGTATCCAACAATGACACTGGGGACAGCCCAACTTTCTTGTGCACAAAGAAAATCAACGTTGCCTCTATCATATATTCTTGCGAGTCCAGCTCCAACAAGCCAGGAAAGGAAATATGCATTATCAGACCATCATTCAAGCCCCCCGCACATAGATCTCACTATTCCTCTTGCCCAACAAGCACATAGTCCTTGACAATCGCCTTCCCGCTCCCCAACACTTTCTTCTCCGCCCCCGTACACGTCTCCAAGACATCCCAAACATAGCACTGCGCCGGCGCTTCCTCCACGGGCAGCTCACTCTCCGACCACGCCGACGCAACGCCCTCGGAAGCATACCCCCCATCCTCCACCAGCCCCGTAGCCACATCCCTCCCAAACATGACGCGATTGAAAATCCGGTAGGCCGTCTCGGGCTGGTAATACGGCACCTCATGGCCGGCCTGGAACACGCGGGAGAAGGACAAGTTGCCTGCCTGGCGCACGAGGCCGCCGACGTACGAGCCGTTAGTCTCGATGGCGGCGTATCCCGCGCCGGCGAAGCCAGACGTCGTGTTCTGCAGCGCCGCGCTGATGGCTTCGCCGCCGAGCCAGTTGCACTGGTAGTCTCTGTCGCCGTAGACGAGGGCTACTTTTGTGCCTTTTGCCAGCAGGCTGCGGAGGTTGGAAAGGCCGTGGCCGCGCACGAAGTCGCCTGTGAGGAAGAACTCTGTTTCGGGTGGGTTAGCCTTCGTTTTGCAGTGTGAGCATTGGGGGGGATGTACCAGTTGAGATGGGGACGGAGTTTCCTGTGAAGTTCAGCGGGACGCCGAGGGCTTGCTGGATGGTGGCGTTGTTGAAGTAGCCTGCTGCCCATTTTGGGGGGAAGGATTCGGGTACCAGGGGGGCGGCGACGTCGAAAAAGCTTAGCTGGTTGGTGTCAGCGATAGACTATATCGATTCGAGATACATTGTTACTTACGGATGCGTTGTACCCGTCGTGCAGCTCCTTGAAGCAGTAGCTGTATGCCGTGAGACAAGCCGTGTTGACTTCCTTCACGTTTCCGAAACCCTTGGGATCCTTCTCATCCGCTAGCTTCACGCACGTGGCACTCAAGTTCTTGCAAGTGCCAAGCGCTTCAAGCGCAGACTGGTAGTATGTTTCGTTGATGGCCTGGATGCCGTAGGTGTTGTTGAAGGCAAACTCGGGGTAGAAGCCGATCTGTGTGTCGATGTCTATGCAGGCGTTAACGAGGCCGACGGTGTCGATGTGGATCTGGATGGCGGGCTCTTCGGTGCAGTTCTTAGCAGCCAGAAGGTCGTTTTGCTCCTCGAAGTAGGACGCGTAGACGGGGATGTAGTGCCCGCCGTACGACTCGCCCCAGAAGCTGAGACTGTTGGTGGTAGAGTTGAACTCCGGAAACCTGTTTCAAGGCATGTCAGTAATTGGCGCGCGGCCTAAGGAATGGGCTGTGCGTACTCCTGGAGCCAGGTCTGCATGAATTCCCACATGACGGGTGCTCCGGCGATGGTAGTGTTCCACACGTTTGCCATGTCTTGTGATGCGAAAGTTCCAGTCAAGAAAGTTAAGTTTGTCTCTGGTACACCTTCTGAGAAGTCTGCTGGTGTGTAATTGAACGGCGTGGCTATCTCATCAATTGTGCCATTGACAAGGGTATCATAAGTGAAGCCGACTTGAATGGGTTGATCGATGTATAGCATGTTGACTTGATCGTTCCAAGACCACGGATTGTTTTCCGTGGAACTTGAGTCGGAGAGAACATTGCACGGTCCGTTCTCACCAACTGCTGCAGTGGCAGAAGGTACGCCAGGCCCACCCTGGAGCCAGACTGAAAGCGGAGCACTATCAGAGTTGTTACGGGCTTCGAAGAACCAGAACCACATGTTGCTTGGATAATATCTGTTCTGCTCGGGTGCCGGTGGGAGATGGACATAGCCACTGTACCCCTTTACGCCTTCGTTCGTCTCGCATATTGTGGTCTAACTAAACGTGAGCTTCTATCTCGAGTAGTAGAGTCAAGTGTTATCTACCTCCTTATATGATATCGAAACGCCAGGAAACTTCTGTGACTCGACGATAGACAATCCTTCTAGTGTGGGAGGAAAGGAGGCTGCTGAAGCACCAAGGGTAAATGATACAAGAGCCCAGAGGGCCTGTGAAAGTGTTGTCATTTCAATGTCAAAAAAAAAACTATTGTATAAAATTTGAATTTGGTATAAATTGAGATAAGTGATAAAAGAATATCGAAACGACGCACTCGACTGTACTGTGGAAAAAGAGCAGCTTCAACTTCAAGTACATAGTTATAAACATAGCTTGAAGGCCCAATTTAGGGGCCAATTGAGGTTTCGCACGAGTTGCATCATCTGCAACGGGCGCAGCAAGCGGATACGGATGTCCAGCGACCTGGCCGGTCTACTTCCGACCGTATCGCTTATGCACAACATTGTCCTACTATTGGCCTGTGCGGTTCTTGTTCCTGCGCCAGCCATTCCAAAATCGGAAAGATCTCGAAAACCATTCTACGTTATTATTGCCGTCGAGACTGTTGCCAGCTTGAAGTACTAGTTTCTCGTTTCTCATAATTGCGGTGACACTTCTCTTGCGGTTCCTGATCACATGCACGATCTCTGGATCTTCGGCGGCAGACACAATGTCTTGGAATTTCTTTTCTGCCATCACGCCGTCGCGTACGTAAGAGTAGATGCCGATTGTGATAATCAGCAGGCTGAACACGTTGGCAAGGGCGTATGGGAGAAAGAGCCCATATGCCTTGTACGCGTATCGATTCACCGGCGTGGTAACATTGGTGGGCACGTACTTCCTATGTCTGATAGGCAAAGCAATTAATCGCTTAGGAGAGCAAAGGCATTTCTGAAAATCAACTTACGTGAGTAGTGGATCCCACATGAGACCAACACTAATGTTGAAGCTTAGCTCTTCAATAAGAACGTCGAGTGTCCGATTTCTTGCCATGTTTTTGTCCATCAATCGCTGTTCACTGAGCGACCCGTTCCCTTCTGGCATCTTATACAATTTGCGACTTTCATCTAGGTCGAAGAAAGCGTCCAAATCAAGACTTCCAAGGAGACTCGTGCGCTGTATCGGCGACTGAAGTACGCCAAATTGAGCTGCACCGGATGGCGTTGAAAGCGAGGAGTTGCTGTCGAAAGCAGTGTTATTGTACCATGAGAACTTGCCTACCAATTGGTCACATAGGGCCCACATGACGGCGGTGTAAGCGTGCTGTGCCATATTGGATATCGAAGACGTGTTATCGCGAGGGTAGGGAATCTGCTCGTTGATTATATAAGATTTGGTGATATTTTGTATGCCGTGATCGCGCTCAATGCGTAAATGATACGTGGCATTGTGTAGAGAACACACTTGAAACTTTCGTTGTGTCTCTCGGGCACCTGATCTGATGATGGGTCGAAGAAAGGTCATCCAGAGCTCATTTGTAGCATTTGATGGTGTCTGGAGGCGGACCGTCGATACTGGGATGAGATCTCCCGTTGAGTTAAAACTTGGGACGAATGCATAGTACACGTTGTCCGTCTCAACAACCACTCCGTCACCAGCCGACATATCTTGCTTGCGAAAATAGTCTATGAGCTCAGAAGTGGATGCATTGGCGTCTAGGCATTGTACTATGGGTGCGTAGAATTCGATTTCGTGGCTGGAATTTGTGTATGGCAGCTTTATAGGAAGGATCTCGCCGAGAGATGCAGTAGCGCTAGCGATGAGAGAAATTATTGTCCGCGGTCCAGTGAATATTCGGCTAGCATCGTCCACATACTGCGTCCTTCCACGACGTGCTGGTGGCGAGTAAGAGTATGCGGTACCGACACTGGGAGTGCTGTTCCCGATGTGCGGGAAGGGCATCAGAGTATTGATTTGCTCGACATGTGAGCTTTGGTAGACAAAGAGCGTTGCCGGAGTGAAGAAGGGCGGAAGAAGAAGTCCCCTATCTGACATCAGCCTTGTTTGACACACATGGTCTCTGCGAGCATAGGAAAAAGACTGTAATACCATGCAAAAGCTGCCATGATAGAACCAATCCGTAGCTTACGGAGCATCTCTAGATTTAGGAGTGATAGCACCGATGTATCGGCCCCAAAGGCTGCATTCAGCCCCTCAACACTCATCTCTTTCCTCTTCACTGTGCGCCAGAGCCACTGGGTGTAGCTGGTCCACACACTTGCACCTAGGCAAATCTGTGAAAGAAATGAGAATGCTGTACCAAACCTACCATAAAGTCAGTGGTAGTCGTAGTACGCCTATCTATTGCGGTTCCATACCTGATCTTTTCTTCCTGTATGTCTGGATCGCCTACGATTTTACCATTCAGGCTAGGGTAGAAAATGCAATGCGCAAGGCTCATAGCCAGACCAATGAGGAAAAATGCGACCATGAGAACCGGCGATTTCCAACGATGAATGCGACGCTGTTCCCATCCCTGCTGTAAAGGAATACCAAGCGGCAAAGGTTCTCCCTGCACTGGTATGACAACGACATCTGGAGAGATGGCTGGCGAGGACTCGCTGCTGACTTGAGCAACACTTAAAATAGTGTTTTCTAATTTGTTGTCCTTCGTATCAGCGATCGTGTGCTCCACAATGTCCCTATCTGAGTGTTGATTGGTGGCTTCCATCAGGAAGACGAAGTTTATTCTCCTTGAAGTTTAAAAGAATATTGATACAATGCGCGCAAGACATGACCGAAATGCGAGCAGAATTCAGCCGTGCTCTTGGGTTATAGATGTTGGTAGTCCAAGCTATAGTGCCTTGGAAAGATGCGGGAATGGAATTCCTAGAATGGCGTGGTGGTAATGGCTTAGCCTAGGGATGATCGTGGCGTGGCGATACGAGAGTTCACATGCTGATAATCTATACATACGAAGCCCATTGGCCGACATAGCTGAATACTCCCTTGTCTGATAAAAGATTATGTGCATCCGCTGAGTCTTGATGTTATGCGAACCACAAAGTGTTTAGATGCTGTTCTTGCACATTCATTCTGCGTGGTCATGATAGCATTTCAGAGGATCCTTGCTGAGATTATCCGGAATTTGCGGGCGAGGCATGCGTAGACTAAGCATGGATGTCTCGCTAGTAGCCTCGCGTTTGCACTCCGCCACCGCCATCAATCCAACTGTCGTACCAACATACATTATCCATACACACACTAGAGCAATCTAGGTAGATGTGACATTCACACCATTGCGAATGATCGGTGATCCAGCCAATCGGCGCCTCGATGAGAAGAACGTGGGAGGAAAAGGTCTGTTGCCTGAAGTTCGCGTAGTTTGGGCGCGCAATGGGGTCTAGCGACTTCTGCTCAAGATTGGAGCCGATGACCGTATGTGAGTGGGTGCGTGACCTTGTGTTCCAGGGTCGCAATGGTGCACTGTGCCTTCTTATCTATTATACCGAGAACTTGAGGAAAAAAATTCATCTCAGTGAGAGCACGGTGAGCGAAGCCGAATGCTGATAATGTATATATATAGTACTAAGTATAGAAGGGTTGTCCGCAGTTGAAGGGATAGTAAACTGAAGAAGATAGCAGCGGTCCCCTCCCGCTTTTTTATTTGAAAGGCGTGTTAAAAAGTGATGATAGTAAAGATGTTTGATAATGCATTAGGAAAAAATAAGCTAATCGTTCTATTGACCTCTAGGAGCGCACGTAGTTGCTTAGTCATCCCGAGGCTGCTCCAAAGTCGGTGTGCAGGTATACAATTCGTGTCTTAAATCTTTAAGCAGCCTTCGAGCCATCGCGGGTATTTGATTCTCAGGAAAGGACCGAACTTTAGAGGCCTACTGCGGCCACGGCCTATCATGATTCGTGAGAGCGACGTGGCTGCTACACTAGCACTGACCAGAGGCATGTGTTCGTTGTTGCATGCCTCGTTATCCGTGGTTCAGCTGCACAATTACCGCATCTGCGATATTGTGGAATTTGATGAAGCGATGCCATCCTCCAACACACCCGAAGAGAGCGCCACGGAAAAAATCAAGAGGATATAAATCGCAAGGCCGAAGATTTCCTTGCAAAAGAGAGGCATTTTGATGCGCCCCTTGTGTGTTCTGAGTTAACGCCTATCTTTACGCCCCTGTGTACTACTACTCGAGAGTTCACGAACCGGAGAGCCGACCTTGAGCGTTATGTAGTCAATTTACCTAAGCTTGTTGACGATTACTATAATCTCATCCTGGACGATGATCTTATCAATGAGAGAAAGAGCGAAATGCTGGCGGCGGCGAGATCGTCACGTAGCCAGCTTGAGCAATTGCGCGAAGAGATCCAAGCTTGGGCACTATGAGAAACCCTTTGACTATTGAAACGAAGTCGCTGAATATAAGATCAGTGTCGACGAGAGGATCATCGACCTCTACACCGTCCCTATTTGCCTGGAGGGAGCGAGTTCAATTCACAGAAGGCTGCCCTCGGAGATGAGGGATGCGGTCTACTACCATTTGGCCTTGGGGCTTGGGATAGGTACTATCCGTCGTAAATTTTGGGCTATGAATACGGTTTTGGTTGGAAGAGAATTGGCTTATGAATCTACACAGATAATCTGTTCTGAAAACACTTTTGATTCGATTTCTGAACACATTCTCAAGGAACTCACTGAAGACCCTTGGATATCCAGCTGTCCGGATTCGTTCAATCACTCTGCATCACCTTAGATAAGCACACGATTCGCAACTTCTGCCGAAACCTTGACATTTCGATACACAACCCCCTTGACGAGATGTTTAGTCTTATACGACACAAAGATAAGTTTAAAATTCATAATTTCAATCGACAGTAAATTTGACTTCTCGAATTCCAATAATGAAGGACGCAATAATTCGATTGTTAAGTTTCCCTACTTGGCTGCTAAGGAATGGGAAAAGGTGTAAGTCAAATTGAACTTAGCATTTACTAAGCATACTCAGTAATTGAATAAGAGAAGCACGAGAATAATGTCTATAAGTCTTCTTTGTATTGCATCACAAAAGGCGCCTGCGGTAACTATGACGTGTCGAAAGTCCGCTCTGCGCTCAAAGAATTTTGGGGTCGGCCAAGCACATTCGAGGGGTTTGTTATCCATGTCGATTCGAATGTCAAAACTGACGGAGATGGTACCGTCTCATTTTATGCTCAAAGTTATTGGGATGAGGAGGAAGGGCGTTATTATATTTATGGGTTAGAGATTAGGGGTTATACAGTCACCTTTCCACAGTGTTATCACTTCGAATTATGCTGTGTAACGTACTAGTGCATGTCATACAATCCATGAAACCAGCGGTAACAAATGAACAGGTGAAGGCCCTGCTTCTGGACAGTCTCGATATTCAGACTAGGGGAGCCGTGACTGAATGATTTTAGTGAAGAAATATGCCTTACTTTGGATGATTCACTTAAGAGCTAGAACACCATCAAATTGCGTCACGTGGGCATGTCCGAAAGACAACTTGCATTGAATTCTAACACCGTGCTAGGATGACTACTACAGACAGATAATGAGTGCTTCACAACACTAGAGTCTTAAATCCTGTGGAAGCACACCTTCTCATCAACGACTATCTTCTTCTGCGTTGTGATCACCGCTAGATGGAATTCTTCCTCATATTCGATCTCGGTTCCCTCCAGAGTACGGTATCTCTCGCAACCCTTGCCACATCTGCTAGGATCTCCTCTGTGCACTGCTATTCCGCGTGGGCACACGTACACTCTTTCGATTCGTTCGAAAACACTTCGCTCAATATCCACATTTCCACCCAACCTTTCTACATACTCGGAAACATCGTCTGGTCTGCACGTAATATAAGTCAGAGTTGTTTGCATAGACACTGCTTTGAGATAGTGCTTCTCCTTGATCCACAGCTCTAGATTCTTAATCTGGAAATACACTGCTGCTGCCTCTAGGTGATTGTACAAGTCGTAATCAAATCCGTCGGCTTTAGTCCAGAAAAGTGGGTAGACCTGTGGAAGTCGCAAGTAGCGAAGGACATGCTCAAATATGTCGGCGTCGGCATCCACGAAGTACGAACCATCCTTTTCCGGTGTCCATGAGAAGCGCCCGTCCAGGTAGGGTTTAAAGTAGTGCGCATCTTCCAGAGTGCTTCTGCGAACGCGAAAGTGACATCCTCCAACATTGAGGGTAAGAATCATTGGAACGTGGTTCTCTTGGGCGATGTTACCGGTTGCGACGGGCTTGGGCTCCACAAAGGAGGCTCCAAGTTTATCATCATCATTCTTTTCAGAGGAGAAGATGATACCACGGGTGTTACTTGAATCAGCCTCGCTCGCCATCTTTGGAAGATTATTAAGAATATCACCAAAGTTTTCAATGATCTAGAGTTAACGGGAGTGGTGTTGAACATTGAAGAAAGGATTCAATCTAGGATATATATGATGAACCTTCTATGTTTGTCCTTTGATTGATGGCTGCTTGCTGCTAGCCTACTAATACAGTTTGTGCGTAGTCACGATTGTTGAAGTATCGTCAGCACGTGCATCATTCTCCGCTTGTAGTTTTTAGAAAAGTACAGCGGAGGTGGTGACAGCGTGGACGTTCGTAGCTAAAGACCTTCTCGTACAGTAGCTCAATCTTCCAGCCTACGCTAGACGATTTCCATACAAGGCATAACTATTCACACTACCCTACAGTGCTCGCAGAAAAAGATTTCGCACCACTACGTGTATTTGATGTAAATTACTGGTTAAGAGAAGACTGAACGTTTTCTTGATGGCGTGAGCTGTTCAGCCCCGGTCAACGAATATGGTGCCGAACCAGATTGCCTCGTAACACCCGATAATCCATATCATGATCTTTAGTATATAAATTCTAGCTCTGCAGATAGATTTAACACTTAGCTGCAGTGTCCATATGCTTAAGTACATATGCACTACCATGCTCGCTCTGCATTTCAACATGTAGATAAGACGCCTTCTACTACAATATTTGCACCAGCAAACACTACGCGAACTGCCTCCAACAGATTCGCAAATCATACTAAGTGGCGATTATCAAGTGCTGCGAGTGTAGTCTACTTGTAATCAACGTATCTTGTAGAAAGATCTATTAAGGCGAACACCGCACACCTCATCAGATCATTGAAGGTGATTGTTTGCTAGACATGAAGAGATTGATATTAAATCGTGATGAAACAGTAATCAGTTCATGACCGAATCATGTAACACTTTGCTGGATAAATTGCCATCAAAATTATACGCCATGACGGTGTAGCTGAAATTTTGATCACCGTCGACAGACGTGATGCTAATATTTGCAACTGAGGTGAAATTCAGACGAAGATAGAAAGTTTCTGCTGTAGGCTGAGAGATCAACGTAACATTAACATGAGCCTTTCTTCCAAGCTTAAGGCCCGAATTGACAAGTCGCGTTCCAGCCCCTCGCAATTGATATTGTGGGTGTGTAGCTAGGTGCGAAAGATACAGTTGATTCGTGCCGAATCCATCGTCGATGTATTTTCGCTTTTTGGCCGTAAACTTGTCATCAAAATCAATCGCTCGCGTAATATTTAAGTCTCTATGCATGCATTCGCCTGGTCAAAGGTCAGCTTTAACTCTCCACTCAAAGTCGATCTATCCTTACTAGATATCAGATGCAAGTATGATCTATTCTGCAAATATTGATCTGTCCATATGGCAGCAGCTGCCAGCGCTATATCGCTATCTGCGGGTGCTTCAATCACTTCGGTGTGGGCAGAGGCATCTGACAACATTCGAGCAACAACACCCCGCATACATCTTCTGTGTTCCTCTGGAAAATCTCGGCGGAACTGGTATACGTATTGCCAATATGGAAAAGAGGAGAACGCAGCAATGATAATAGTGGTTATGTCGTCGGCATCATCTAAAGTGGCGTTGGGAAGTCGTGCTTGATGGATAAGGACCTGTTGTTCACATGTTGCAACATGATAATGTAGGAGAAGAAAGGCTTGCAACCACAAGCTAAAGTATAAGGTATGTAGCATCTTCATCGAAATTTAATACTGATTTATTAATGATTTTTTTCAAGTATAGAGACCTGTCAGACACAAGCTACCCCACGCTCTGAGTAGGAGATAACGTAAGCTTGTGACGCAGACATGACTTCATAGATAAAGCGAGATCTCGATCCTTGCTTTGCATTGGCGCAAAACAGTGTGACTATTCAGCTACAGGCCTATCTATAGTCGAGCTGTGTTATATGCCCTTTAAATTGCTCTAAGAAGAGGCTCCTAGCAGATTATGCAATGACGCGGTGTTACCGGCGTAATTTTGGTTGTTCAACATGCGGATGGACTTTGAATAAATGAATTACAAAATCTACTTGGACACAGACAATTTGAGAAATATGTAAGGAGAGTAGATCGCTGTAAATTCGAAGTACCGTTAATTTGGCTTGCTGTAGAGGGTGGCTCACGACACAGGGATAATCTTTACGACGATCCTTCTACGTTTGTTCCCTCGATTGATGGCCGCCAACTGCTGACTTACTAATGAATTTTATGCTATTATTTTTTTTGCCATCGTTATTATGTGAATTGCATTCCAGCCTGTGACTGGCGGACAGGGGAAAACTCGTGTTGGAATGTTTGGAGAGTTCAGATGAGTAGGCTCACTAACGCACGCGAAGGCGAATAACTTATTAGATAAGAAATGTATGCGCGATTGATTATATGGTCGAAGCGTGGATGACATGTACTATCAGCCGACTGACCTTACGTATGCGTACAGTCGGCAAATTTGATCACTACGAAGATGGGCTTTTCTTCAGTAGCTCTGGAGATTGCGAGCAGTTTATAGTATCCTCATCGCTATTATCCTCCTTCACCGAATCGTAAGTTTCCTCAAGGGACTTTGGCGGTGGAAAAGAGACAAAGGATGAAGTGCTCACCTTAGAAAGACAGACTGTGCGCACAGATATACTAGAATTATTTCGGTGATGCATGATAGGACGATTTGAAGTAGACTGGGTAATGAATGATGTTGGGATCGTAGGCGGCGTATGTGGCGGAGGAACGATCTTAACTGTCTTCATCTGGACATGCTTATCTTTCTTGGAGACCTTATAAATAGGATCGTTGCTCAATATGCGATCGGCTTTGTCACCCAAATCTGCGATGAGGCCCCAACGCATTTCAATGTAACCTGCTATGTCTTGATCCAGAATTGTGTCGCTCGAAGTTCCATCATATAGTCGGCGCATGCCGGCCACGAAGTCAACGAGAAACTTTTCAGCGGGTGTGTGGTTTGCGATATGGTCGCGTATCCACGCGAAGGCTTCAGCCGACGGCATAATATGATTGCGCTCTCGAGAGGTTAAGAGTTTTGCGTAAAATTGGCTGTATACATCGACCAGCTTGTTTTGGAGATCCGGAAGCTCAAGTTCATGGCCAAGTGACCAGGTCTTTGCAAAACACAGCAGAGCATCATCGTCTTCAAGGAGCGGAGCAAAGGCGGTACTATCAACACCAGTCATTTTTTCGATAAAACTCATGCTGAGAAAATCGATCACGACATGGAAAATTCCTGGCTCAACGTACGGCAGGCATGCGTCTTGTTCGAGTACCTCTTTGAAATACGGACACGCGTTCATCGCGGCTTGAGGGATGAAAATCTCTTCTGCGCATTTGTCTTCTCCAATCCTAACGCTAATGCCAGTATCAATAGATTTGGTCTTAACACTGAGACGTTCAGCTTGTCCATCAGTAATAGTTTCCGCGACGGAGTTCGAGGTTGAATTTGATTGCGTTGTCTTCCCTAATCGCTTCAGCGGCATATTACGAAACTTTGAGAACATCTTTGAAGCTCGGAAGTATCAACAGTAGTTGGGGCTTGCTTTGAACATTAGCGATTCGTTGAATACCGAGAAAGGTATGCATATATACATCAGGTATGACCAGATTCACAGTAAAACATTGTACAGGAATAAAGTTATTAAAAGTAACGAGAGTGTGCTCAACATTGAGCAAAACCTTTGACATGAACAATACTGCTCAACCGTGTCCCTTGTTGAACAATCCTTGTGTGGGAAAGTGATCTATGGAACGGAGTGCTGTTTAAAGCACGCGCATGATGGAGACGAACCACAGCTGAGATTATACGCTGATTTCATGCTGTAATTATGTTCGTAATCTTGTGACTCGAGCTTTTTAGTTGCAGATACTGTGTACATGCCCTTAAATTTACACTTTCTGATTACCTACGGCATGCACAGTACACGCTGACGCAGTATAACAAGTATGCAGAAGCTTAGATATGTTGTATATATGCTGAATTGACTCAATTTTATCTGAGTCTCCGGATCGTTGATCAAGAGCTTCCGGGTTCAAACCTAGGTAAGATGGCTCAGCTCGCCTGGAGCGTTGTCGCCTTCGAGGCCGGAAAAGTAATAGCCTATCCATAATAATTAGTATGAACAGTGTTCATTATGTCGATAGCAGATGTCGCCAATGTTTTGTAGATTGAGAAGCGCGGTGCGTGTGAACTGTGCGTTTGAGAAGTTTGCGCTAGGTCCGCATTGGGCTAGTAATGGGCTCGTGCACTCGTGACAGCTGCGCAAGTTCGAGGATCCGTCGAACATCACGTAGCTGCCGACAGTACCTTTCTTTTCCCATGCACATCAGACCGATGTTTTATCTACAGTGCCGAAAGGTGCTGTCACATTCGTTTCTCTCCAGTACTTCATTTGTTCGCGCTCCTAGATGGAGCCACCTAAGGCAGCTTCAAACGCGTGGCAAGCAGAATCCGCCGCAACAGCCATCCAGAGCTCTGCCTCAGCACACAACCACATCTCAACACCCTGAATCACAACAGATTCTAGATGAGACACAGTATTCTGCAGATGGCAACAAAAGCTATCATGATTACCAGGAAGAGCCTGAGTTCCCTAACATTAAGGTACGATTCTTGAGGCCTGCTATCTGGGCACTCACAGTCTCCTCTGGTATCTACATATCCCTCGCGTACTTCGAAGCGAAGAAGGAAATGAAACCCATATCTTATAATCCATTCGAAGCCCAGCTGCGACCAAGAAGAGCGGCTTCTCCTCCTACACCTACGGAAGTCGTGACTCGGGCTTGGCGCGAATCTGACCCAATATCACGGCTGAGCTGGAGCCTCATTGGGACTAGTGGCGTTGTGCATCTTTCCAGTCTCCTCATACCAAGAATTTGGAGCCAATTATGGCATGTTCCAGTTTACAACCGTAACTTCTCGCTTCTAACATCGACTTTCGTCCATTCGGGTCCGTTTCACTTAGGAGTCAATATGTGGGCTACCTACCAATTTCTGCCACCCACTGGTTATTCTGCGCTATTCCGAGGAGATACAAACCATATGCTCTCCTTCTATCTATCGACTGGAATTATCGCTGGACTCACTCAGCATGTTGCAAGCACGCTTTTCAAACATGGTCGCCCTCATTCTCCGTTCATTCCTTCTGGAGGAGCTAGCGGTGCGCTCTTCGCTGTATTTGGCGCGTTTTGTATGCAATACCCTCATCAAGGTGTTGGCATCATCTTTATTCCATATCACATTGAGGCGCAATATTTCCTACCCTTAATCATGTTGTTCGATCTTGTCGGTATGGTTCGCGGATTTTCATTTGTGAGCCTTGGACATGCGGTACGTTTTTCCGATACATTGTACTAAGATTCTCAACTTACATGGTTCTAGGCACATCTTGGTGGAGCCACTGTTGGAGCGGCCTACTCTCTCCTAGATGGACATAACAATGTTTGGAGGCCTTTGGTCAATTTCTGGAAACGGCGACTACAGGGGAAAGGGGTACTTTGATCATTCATCGGCCACGAACGTTTTCGAACATTCAGCTAAAGGGTTGTTCTTAGTTATATCCCTATAGGACGGCTATCTTCTCTGGAAGCAAGACCTTGCAGCACTATACGGGATTTCAGCAGTGGGTCTTTGTCAATCTCAAAAACCTTTTTTACCTATGGGTAATAGTGTATGAGTAACACGAATGGTTTACTTGCTGCTCTACCTCGACTTCATGGGGAAGCGCGCAGTTGTCATGGTCAAAATCACGCGTATAAAAAAGCATTTTAACATAGCACTCCTTGAATAAGAAGACATAAATACACTAAGTCGTTATGGCTTAGTTAATTCGTATATAGTTTGCAAGAAAGTGATATGATTGTAATAGTGTTTGGTATTTTTTTTATGCTTACTCGCGGCTACAAGCGTACATGAAGTCTACTTCATTTCCGCGGTGGGTGTTTCCGATGTGTCGTTTCGTGCGCTAGCAGAGCACTGTCCGCGACTCCAGTCTATCAGTATCCCCGGAACGACAAAATCAAAGGCAGAACCAAGGGCAGCTGCTTTGACTAGCTGGCCTCTAATCCAGCTCTAGCGCCTGGCTTGCTGAACCTGACACCACTAGCTCCTTTGGGAAACACAAGATTCTTCTAGACATGTATAATGCGGCTCTACTTGTCTTTCTCTTATGACCCTTAGGCTCAACATTATGATGAGTGACAAAGGTGAAAACAAGCACCATGTGTAAGATGGTTTTCAATCTTTTTCATCGAACGATTCGAAGGTTGACAGTCTCGCATCACGTAATGCGTAATCTCTCCTATTTACAGACAAGAAGAAGTCATTACGAATCAATGCTCTCACAATGATGACTAGTAGACACACGCCATCAATATACTGATTGTATTACCATGATATACGCATAAACTATGACGTCAGAGTTTGCCAGCTTAATCACTACGCTAGAGTTTTTTTTTTGGTAATATATTACCCAAGAGCCCAGAACCAGTTTGGCAGCTAGGCGAATCCACAGCGTCAGAAAAAGAGAAAATCGCCAAACCCTTTGGGTTGCAAGGTACGCAGATGCTAAGGGATGGAAAGGATGCTGGACCCCCATACCTCTAGATGCCGACGAAATCGCCAGCTTCCCTTCATACTCTTGATGTTTTAAGCGAGTGATTGTGAAACTTGAAACAACAAGACCATGGCAGAATCCGATCATTGAATAATTTGAATTCAAGATACTCTACTGATCTTTTGTTGCTTCGGTAAATCAGTTCGTCCCCGCATACTCCTATACGCCAACAAGATTTATCCCGAAGTTCCACATCACACCACCGCCGACAGCTCCTCACATCACCACGAAGGCGCGATAATCGTTGCAATTTCAATATTTGAATGATCTATTCATGAACCATGCTCATCATCTATGTGACCCATACCAATCCATACCGACTAAAGCGCCCATGTCCAAGCCTTTCCATGGCCATCCTACATGCTTTACTTCTGCAGCTTAACCATAACATACGGAATTTCGACATCCTCCTCCGTCTGGTCCTCAGCCGTCACCTCAAAGATGACGTTTTTTTGGTGTTCCGGCACCGGCTTCTTGCTGATGAATTCGACAAGCTTGCTCATCCTATCCATTTATTAGCTCAAAATCATGTCTATAATAAACAGGCAAGACTTACGTAAGTCCCATCCTATCCTTCAGCTTGGACGGCGGATAGAAAGAAGCGTACAGCAGGCTGACACCCGAGCTGACCATCTGGATATTGAGGCCCTTCTTCTCGAAGTGATCGATGAACTCTTGCAGCGTAATGTCGTCGATCTCGAAACGATCCCACAGCTTGTCTATCTGTACCTTCTCGTCGTTGTGCCCTGTGTACTCGCCCTTGGGACTGGCAATCGGCTCACTGAAACCGAAGAAAGGCAGCGCAAGGTTGATGAAACCATTCTTGTACTGCTCAATGTCCGTCTTGCCGTCGAGGATTTTGTACAGCTCAAGGTTGACCAAGCCAGTCACAAGCGCGGTCGTCGTAGCAATAGCAGGGATGATCTTACCAGCAATGAATTTCGTCTTGTGCCTGTCCGCCTGCTCAATCTTGTAGTTCTCAGCGCGGAGATTGCTGGCGGCTGTTATGAAATCTATGTGGTGATTGGTGTCATCGTCCTTCTCAAATTCCACAGGCTCGAGCTTGAATCCAGCCAATGACTTTGGCGGAGGCAAGGACTCGATGATCTTGTTTAGCACTTCGTTGTCGTCCACGGGACCCGACTGCTGGGCATTCGGGTCGGGGTCTGAGTCGTTTGCCTGAATCCTTACAGTTGGATCTGGCCTCCAGTCTGGGACGATCATATCGTTCAACACCTCTAGATACCGTTCCTTTGTATAACCTTTCGGGTTGATACCATAGTTGAACGCGTGGAGAATGGCTGCTGCCTCTACGAAGGTGAAGTGAGTGGAGTTGGAGGGGTCAAACTTGAGCGCGTCTGGAGCCCGCTTGGGTCCTGACCAGAATGGCTGGCCGGAGCCTGTCGTGGAGTCTTTTGGAAAGTTGTACAGTAGCTGCTGAATTTGCTGATTGTAGCTCTTCTCGAACTGTTGACGAGCCCAGATGACGCAGTCATCGAACGTCAACGGCTTCTCCGTCACCAAGAAGTCGCGGAGAGTCTCGAGCGTCTGCTTCTCGTTGCCGGATTGCTTCAACGACGCACCAAGATAATCGGGTTGGGTTAGATAGAGATTTACGACCTCTGGGCCCTTGACAAAGAATGAATCGAACATCTCACGCGCCCATGCAATGGTGTGCTCGATTTTGTTCGGAAAACTCCTCAATGTGCACATAGGAAACGACTTCTCGGGCGGGTCCTGTGACGAGGAGTAGGATTCTGTGATGTGCGGAATGACAACTTGGGTGTTGCCTTTCGTTCCAAGTGTACCCGAATCAAGTAAAGACTTGCGGAAGAAAACGCAACGACGATCGACGTATGTTCGGGCTTCGACATTGTCTAAGGCATTTGTGACAGCATCAAGGTTTTCCCAGAATTGCTCGTTGAAGATGTGTTCTGTTTCCGGACCGACCTTATCCTGCATGTGCACAATCTTGCCATTCAGGTCAGGATTCATGGCTTGCACAGCCTTTGCCGCAGCATCACTCTTGAGTTTACCGACGTCTGTGGGACGGAAAAGGAACTGTCGATTAAGATTGCTTTTCTCGATCTGGTCATTGTCAGTGACCCAGATCTGACCCTTGGGACCGACACCTAAACCCATCATAGCCCAGTTCTTCAGCATTTCGCAACCAATGGCACCCGCGCCAACGAGGAACTCTTTCACGTTACCGAGCTTCTCCTGGTATTCCTTTCCAAGGACCGCGATCTGACCGTCGTACCGTGAGCCAATCGGAGCACACTGTTCTTCCGAGCGAGTTGTAGAGGTAGGCAAAGATTCTAGCGAGTCGAAGTACAGGAACTGCACGATAGGATGGAACTTTCCAGATACTGACTTGAGCACTTCCTGTGCGGCCATGCCACCGAAAAATGCTGCCACAGGGCTGAGGTCACCACGCGCTTGGTAGCTCAATTCCTTGATCAGTTTTTCATCTAGCTCGACCTTGTCCTCTCCCTCGCTAGCAAGTCCTTGTGCGATCTTAAAAACTTCCGCGGCATCGCTGTCGTTGTGTGGGCGAGGCAACTCTCCGTCGTGCTTCTCGGCAAATAAGTGTAGAGCTTGAATGCCGACATGGAGCTGCTGCGGTCGGTCGAACTTGGCGAAGTCGGAAATCAATAGTTCGGGTTTCTTCAACTGCTTGCTGAAGGGCTCGAAGTTAAGAATCTTAGGCATCTTGACTTGCACGTATTGGCCGCCACGCTTGTACTGACCGAGGCCAGAAACATCGCCAATTGAGAAAGTATATGGTCCCTTAACTTCAATCTTGCGGGGCTCGCAGCCATTCAATCCAGTCATGCCCTCAATTTCGGTGAAGGTCACCCAGTCACCATCTTCCAGCCCATGTCTCGTCTCGTCGAGTGCAGATACTAGGCCCTCCGAGTCAATGCCTGCAATGATGCCACTGTTGACATTCTCGCCTGTTGGATCGCCCACAGTGAAGTTCTTTCCGAAGTCGGTGAAGATGGTACCAAAAAGACCATAGGTGTCCGTGATGACGACATAGATGCCGTTCTCATGGCAAAAGTCGGCGATCTTGACTTGATCTTTCAACGCAGTATCCGTCAGAACGACGACCTGGAACTGCTTCAGCTGCGAAAGGTCCGACGTCAGATCGCTTCCTGTGAATTCCTGCACCGGTGTGTATGGGTTGAGCTCGGACACGCGGGGTACGGTGACAGATGCGCGGGGCTTGCCGACGTCTTCAGGGTGGAGGAAGAATTGCGACGACAAATCGGCGAGAGCGGCGGGTTTGGGATCGTACAGCGTCAGCGACTTGACACCAGCGAGGGCGATATTCTTTGCGATCTCGACACCAAGGCCTCGTAGGCCAGCCACAAGGACGTGGGACTGGCCCATACGCTTCATGGCCTCATGGCCCAGCACGTACAGCTGTCTGCTGTACAGAGACTCGTCGATCTCACCATCAGCGTTCTTCAGCTGTTCGACAGCAGCAGCAGGATCGTCAACCTGCATAGTGTCCTTGTCCTGGAACTGCGAGTTAGCGTCGAATACTACGGGAGGCGTGGTGTGATGCGGTGCCGTAGACACCGAGGGTGTTTATAAATACACAGCCCCCAGTGCATCCATTTGACGGCACCTATTTCGGGCTGAATCTGCAGGTACTCACTGCCATAGCTTTATTAGGGGGACCTCCAAGGTCTTCACCGGAATACCTTCTCTTCCCCAGCTTGCCGGCTGTTGCGACACCTCTGACTGCGCAGTGTGGCAATCGAACAGTTGCTAACAAAAGCGGGGTTTGTGACGGAGGGCCGATGCGGACAGACGGCGCAAACGCTTGTGGGCTGCCAACAGCGTTTGCGGATATATAGATAGAGCGTTGAAGAAGGGAATAGGCGTGGCAGGCAAACAGCGAATGTTGTGTATACGCTGATGAGGCAGCAAGAGAAGGTGCTGGTAGAGCTCCCGAAACGCGCTAGCACATCCCACTTTACGCTTGGCGCATCGATGTCATTCGGATTCGAAGGCAACAACGCACGCTTACAATTCACTCATGATTCACTCATACCGTCTTTTGGCTTTACTATCCTGCGCCTCGCCCAAGACCGCTTCTCTGCTACATTGATTGTCTGTTTCACGAAAATTACAAAGTGTAGTTTGGGTAGCACTCCTGAGCCCAGGAGGTAATTCGTCATATTCACAGACCAACCGGCCCTTCATCTACATATTCCATACCGCGTATTACCCGTTGGTCTCGTATTCCACATAACGCGCTCAATGTCGTATTGAAAACCCCGCCAAAACGCCTTGGAAGGCGGCCATATGCAGCGGCCGCCTGTAATGCTTACCGAAAATTCGCTATCAACGGGATATTTTCGAATGTATTATACAAGAAGAGAGAATGTACAAAAGCACCTAACGGCGCGAGGATTGTCGAGTATGGCGCGAGTGGCGTGTTCGCCTATCGTCTGAGCTTGCGCTGCCTATGCGGTTGTCAGTCCACTGTTTTTTTTTCTTTTGCAAATTAAGAACACTATACTCACTTGTACTGGTGTAATCACTATAATAGTAGGAGGAGTCGGTGACGGTAGTGCTCTTGTCGTCGTGGTGCTTGCGATCATTCTTCTTTCTCATGCCGAGAAGGGCTGCTATTCCAGCGACACCGGCACCGATGCCCAACATCTTGCCCAGGCCACTGCTGTCTTTCTTCGGTGGGCGAGACGGGCGAGAAGAACCAGCCTGCCCGTACCAGCGACGTCCGCCAGCAGCTCCACTATGGTGCTCTTCGATGTACGTCGTCTCCTCATGCGTATGCTTGTTCTTCTTTTTGCCTAAGCCGAAGATGGCCAGAATGGTGTCGAAGAGCGCCTTGGCGCAGCAGTAAAAGCAGATGAGTAGCAAGAGAATGATACCAGCGATGACACCAATGACAATACCGGCAATAGCTCCACCGCTAAGACCACCTCCTCCTGCGTTCGATTCTACGAGCGTCCCGTTGGCGCCGGTCGGGATGGGCGAGGTAAATGGGACGGTGGCAGTCGCGGAACCAGTGGCTGTAATAACGATTACTCCTGAGCTCGTAGGGCGCAATGGTGCGGACGGGTTTACGATACCAGTAACTCCAGGAGATCCCGATCCCCCTCCGATGGCCTTGCACGTTCCAGATGCGTAGCAATATTCTCCGCTGTCGCAACATACGGACCCGCAAGCTGATTGGCCGTTGCTGCACGCTTGCGTAGGTGCTGCGCCGACATAGCTGCTCCAGAGCGATGTTTTCGTCACTGTAGCTGCCTCGGTGTAGTAGAAGGTGCTATATATCCAGCCGCCACTTTGCGGGCCATTGGTACAGCCAGCTTGTTGATTCGCGTCGGTGTAGCACTGCTGGTCGGATCCGCAGCATAGCCATCCTTCGTAACCGCAAGGATTCCCGCATTGTCGTTTAGCGAGAGCAAGATGTAACCGTTCGGATTGATCAAGGCGCGCCTGTATGGTTGGGGAAGGGTGGAGTTTCGCAGAGGCAGAGGGAAGGAGGGCGAGAGCAAGCAGGCTCACGATAGCTACGGGAGCCTTGAAAAACCACATGGCGGGCGTACGATGCCAGGCGATTGCCGGATGGCAGCTTTGAGTATATGCAATTGCTCGTCGTCGATCAGGCGGTGAGCGGGGAGAGCTGGCTGCGGGGTAGATGCTGATTCGCTAATGGCGGTTCGTTGATTGATAGCGACAGTCTAGAGCGCCGCAATGCGATGGCGCAAATGTCAGCAACTGAACGATGCAATGGAAAGGTAGTGTATGGAGAAGAGTGCGTAGTGTAAGAGTGTGGGAGTAGGTGTTTGCTCTGGACTGAAGAAGGGTGGTACTTAGATTTGGCGGAGGGCTGGGAGGTGGTTGGGAGTACCAGCCACGACTTTTTGCACTACGGCCGGCGCCCTGCTAGACGCGCTGGCTCGCTGCGCTGAAACTCGCGCAAGCCGGAAATTCAATAAAAATTTCAATTTTATTATTCTGAATGATGCAATGCGCGCGCGTTCATGATCTGCTCGATGGGAGGAGGCACGGGTTGCGACTTCCGTACACAAAGGCTAAGCGAGGCGTTGCACGCAGCAACGACCGTGACCGGGGGTGCCTTCCGCCGACCACGGGAGCTATCACCACCAACTTGGCTTTCACCCATCTACCCCCTCCGCATCATCCCAATGGGCGTCCTTACTTTCGCTAAAGCGCCGTGAGCCTTCATTCTTGCCCGTCACATCTATGCAGTCCTCCCCTCGTTTAAGTGGTATTCTGCGATCAGCTTGTCGGCGGCCTTCTGACCTACAAGATACGCCGTGGTCTGCGTGTGATTGCTAGACGAGATTAATTAGTGCGGCTCGTCTCGTTCTTGTCGTCGTTATCTTACCTGGGTATCACCGGACAAACGCTCAGGTCTGCAACGCGAAGGCCTCCCACGCCATACACCTTGAAGTTAGAATCAACGCATGAGAGAGGGTCCCCTGTCCTTCCCATTTTCGCTGTCCCGTTCACGTGGCGTACGCTGGTCGTGTTCTCCCTGAGAAATTCATTGATGTCCGCGTCAGACAAGCTCTTCGCTCCAAAGAGTCGCCGTTGGATTTTTGGCTGGACGAAAGGATTCTCGTAGAACTTTTTCCAAGTTTCCCGATAGCTTTCTCGGAGCACCCGGCGATCGTACGGATGGTCCAAGAATGCTAGATCAATGATTGGAGGGTCCTGCGGGTTGCACGATCGCAGAGTAATGGATCCTCTAGACATTGGATTCATCAAAAATACGTTCGCCGAAAGATACGTATTCCCTTTCGCAAGAACAGCGTCTGGTGGCCACATGCAAGGCGAGCCGGACATCTCGTATGTCGGCACAGTTCCCCGACTCAGAAACTCTTGCTGCTCCCTCTCGAGAGCCTGAAACTCCGCGTAATCGTGTAGACTAGGGAGTTTCAAAAAGGCACCCCAGAGCATGCCGTAGTGGAAAGCGAATGTTCCAGACTTGTCTTTTGCCCATTGCGCCTTCGCTTCAACCATCCGCGCTGCATCAATTTCAAACGCATATCGATCATTCATGCTCCCGTCGACCTCGCAACTAAGCCATGCAACTACATGATCGGCCAAGTTCTTGCCTACGCCCGGTAGATCTTTGATTACTTGGATACCATGAGCTTCTAATTCTGCTGCTGGACCGATCCCATTTAGTAAGAGGATACGAGGGGTGTCAATTGATCCAGCGCACAAAATGACTTCCTTCAAGCACGTTGCTACTGCATGGTCAGTATAAATCCGACAGGCACCTCCTTGAGCTCACCTGCACGCCCATCGGCCGTCTCGATCCCTGTGACTCTTCCCTCGTCAATCTTCAGGCGGTGTACGATAGCATCAGTCCAGACGATCAAGTTACTGGGTCGGTCGACCAAATGCGCCGTTGCACTTGTAGTTCGTCCGTCTCCAAACGATGAGATCGGCCAGACACCAACGCCCATCGGATTTCCACTGTTCACATCAAGATTCAATGACTCTCCAGTATCCAGAAAAGCCTTCAAGACCTCGGCATACCCTTTTTCGAACACCGGCGGCAAACGAATTTTCACATATCCATGCTTTCCGTGGTCTACTGGCTTCGGGTTCGCATATTGCGAGTACGCACTATTGGCACTGAAATCATAGTTCTCAATCTGCTTGAAGGATTCCTTGGTATGCTCCCACCTCCACGTCTCGTCTCCGACTATATCTGCCCAGCGATTATAGTCTTCGCGCGAGCCATACAAATACACGCCGTAGTTGAGAAGAGTGCTCCCACCAAGGCCTTTGCCGCGCTCATAGACTATCGTTCTGCCGTCCAAATTTTTCTGTGGAGTTGATGTGTAGGCATAGTCGAGGTCAGGACGGATGATAGGTACGGCGAACCGGTTGAAGGGATTTAGAATCTCGTCACCTGAAGGATCGGTCCCAGCCTCGATGAGTAGGACTGAAGGGCGCGCTGCGGAGTGCGCGAGGCGATTAGCTAGAAGACAACCTGCTGTCCCTCCTGTAGTGTGAGTGCAGATTAGAAGAAGCCTCTTATACAGCGGTGAAGTAACGAACCTCCGACAATGATGAAGTCGTGAGTCGATGTGATTCTTGTTAATATTTAAAGCTCTTCTCCTCTCTTGTCTATAAAAGAAAGGTTTAGCCTTGTTATATCTTCACTCGAGTTCTAAGTGCAACTCCATGATCAAATGGACTATGGCAGATAGTGGCACACACCGTTCTGCCTTTTATAATAATCATAAGCGTAAGGCGATCCATGGTAAGCTCTTCGCGTAAGCGCTCATAATCAGCACTACTGCTTGTCAGACCTGTGAAACCGTAGATCCGTCTTCTTTTTGCTACATGGTTTTTCACACCATTACCACAATAGCGGGCTATCGACTCAATAATGAATGCTTGGCATTTTCCAGCGACAGCCTTCTTCTAAGACTTGACTGCAGTCTACATCTGAACTTCTATGTGGCAGTATAACGAGGCTCCGTTCTATGCTATATACAAGGTGCGACTAAATACATGCGAAGCGCTGTAGGGCCCTGTCATAAGTTCGGCGGCGTCTGGCGGCGTCAAAGATGGCTCCTTTCGGTCCGATATTGCGAACAACTTTTGCAAGGCTCCCATTGGATGGGCGTATCTTTGCAGTGTAGCCTAAATTCAGCGACATTTGATACTAGGCTATCGAAGACGTAAACGATTGTAGGGCGTGGATCGGTGACTGAATATGGTCGAGTGGTGTAATTAGTAGCCTGAATATTTCTTCTAGATTTTCTCGTAAGATGTCACGGTGCGTGGGCCGCTACTCGTAATGTACACGCAGAACGCGCCGAGGGATAGCAGGCTCTAGTCTTGGGTATATCGAGGGACTCTATCGCCCCACCGTCTTAGCTCAACGACTTTCTTCATAGGATCAACGCACTTCACCATGGCACATTAAGCCAGACACGATGACCTCGAGGGGAAAATACACTCTGATGATCTTAGGGCAAGCAAGATGGCCGCCTCGGTAACCCTATCATATCCCTGGACAATGCTCTCGACAGTATACTCTCCACCTCTGGCCGCGGCCCCCTTGTATCTATCAAACTATGAGGCAGACTCTCCTTCAGCCAACCTGGCTTTCCTGCTATTCTATGCGCCTCAAAAACCCTCCCGTACTGCACCTCAGGCTGCCGACGCTCAATTCTCCCATATTTCCCGTCAGCTCTATCCATGCCTAATTTCCAACTTCGATGGTGCAGCGGCGAGAGTTTGGGAAAACTCCTCGATATCAACGCGCGGAGGTCTGGCAAACTAGCAGCTACAATAGCAAGGCTAATTTGTATGGATACTAGGAGATTGATGGTTCCTCCGAAGTAGCTTGTACTGTCTACTCGGCGGCGAATGAACGGGATCTCACACAGTACAACTACACAGGCTAAAAAACCCAGCCCAAACACGACGACCAATCCAACTCGTTGCCTGATGCGGAGCTTGGAGAGACGCCAGCAGTAAGGGAGAGGGAGGGCGAAGATCAGAGTGTCGACGATGGCGTCGCCGATAGCAGCGGAGTAGCTGTATATAGGCGAGGAGAAACACTGGCTGTCGTTAAAGGTCAGCCAGTTCGAGGTCCAGAGGCGACCGATCGTGCGGCAGAAGATGGACAGGACAGTCAGTGTTTCAATGAAATGCGCAAGGGCGATGATGATAAGTAGGATGGATAGGGTACGCAGGGTGGTTATCTGGGGCGGGAAGATGCGCAAGTAGTATGTCAATATGGAGAGGCGGGTAAAAAGGATGGCGAGGATATACGCGATGCGGCGTTCGAAGATATGCTTTTTTTTTTATTAGTTTTGTCCCCTTGCAGCCAAAAAAAAATTAGGACATACACGATAGTACGGTACTTGTTCTCTTGTTTCCGGTCTACAGCTCGTTCATCAACACTTCGTCTTTTATAAGGGAATTGAGAGCATAACATACCCAGCGCGATCAAAGCGAGACATATCCCCCGCCCCCATACAACTTATTGTCGTTCTCGCAAGCGCGCACATCATCGCGCAGATAATCAACCCATCATCAAGCGCCAACCTCCTCTTGATGCCCAATCGCGAGTACACTCTCAGAACGACCGTACTGAGTGCAAGTACAACGAGCGGGATCTCAATAGCAAGCATAGCTTTGTGTTCGCCTGCTGTATCGCCATTTGTGACGTTCATTGTGCGAAGTGAAGTCGCCATGCTAGAATTCAAACCGAAAATGCGACGACTGTTTAGCTGGGTAAGCCGCCATTGTTCAGCACCTCATCGCCTAGCAATATAGTTACAAAGGATTATGAGAGGACAAAGGACATGCAAAAATGATTCCATGTTCCCTAGCCATGACGTCGTGTCGTGCGTTTGGAAAAGTACCCTGAGACTTTGAGGCTGCTTATGTGCGGCGGGAATTGCTTACTGAGCGGGCTCCATGACAGGCGGACATTATCCGATTTGAGGGACCGAGAGTCATGATGGAATTCTTCAAGTGTTTCATCAGTGATTTTACTGAGCAGCTCAAGTGGGAAGATGTGCATTTTGTTATCTGCGTGACGCGAAGAATAGAAATAGGCAAGTTGAAGATGTAGGAAAGCCGTCGACGCATCACGTGATATGACCGATACAGAATAATGGTCAGCGATTAATACAATGTAGTCGTTTTCCATATACAGGATATATCTAGTTGTCCAAAGACTTTAATGCCAGATCGAGACTAAATATAGAGGAGCGGTCAGGCTTTTCATCTGCCAAGGATGAGCAGATGTGTTGATACGATGCGCAGCAGACCGGTCAGTGGCACGTCGAATTTTATTGGGTCGGTATTGCGGCAATTTTTCATGGCAAGTTTGTTGATTGGGTCTCAAAGACAAATCAGCATCTCTGATATGGCTCCAGAGATGGCGTCGCACGTGGGCTTTCCGCGAGCCGGCTTACTTCTTCGTGACCAAGGAGGACATCAATTTATACTGTTTCCGCACATCCTGGCCGTTCTTCACTCTGGGTTGAGATTTGAATGGAGCTCCGTCGAACGCAATATGATCCCTCATCTAGAAAAAAATCCAGCGTCCTACTGGCTGCAGCCTGAACTGAATAAGCAGGTAGCATTTGAAAATTACGTAGGACAAAGTGGGCTCCAACTGCCAGCGAGATTAAATACTATACTGATTTAAGTCTCATGGCTCAAGCTTTGCTCCACCATGTTGAAGACCCTGATTCTGTATTTCGATTCCTCGGGGTGAGTTCAGACCAGGGAAGCCGCTCTGTTGCTATCCAGCCTTTTCGTTACCGGGAAATCCAGCCAGACTCTAGCTGCGAAGAGCAATACTCGAGAACATAGACCTAACGCATCCTTTTGCATGTGACCATACATTTTGGACCTTCCTAATTTCCTGCAGTCCAGTCTGAAATCAGTGGAATGTTGTGCATGGCCTTGACCTCAATACGTATTTCCATATGCACACAGCCAGCCTTTTGAGCTTAAAAGGCGGTGCGCTGGCCGAAACACTGAAGTTGTGATTGATTATGTGCCTGTAGAAAACATAACGAATAACGCTCGATTGACTTCTTGATCGTTGAATCTGTTGCCAGTGTCTTGCATTACAGAACAACTGAGAAGCCTGCATCTCGTACATCGAGTACCGATATATCACAGAAATACAGCGTATGATGTATCGAAGTTGTTCAGTGATATATCTTATTGACTACGGGAGTTGACAGCTTAGAGGAACCGTGGAAGCTTCTATACTCCCGATCAAATCTCAGGGAAGAGATCAACAATCTTGTCCACTTGGTTGAAGTCATACGCATTCCCATACGGCCTATTGAGATAATTCTTCATCACCTCCTCGCTCTTGACATACTCAGCCGCGACATGCAACCCCGTCTTCTCGGGCGTCAATTGCTCCTTCAAGTCGTCGGCGAACTCGACGGTCATCTGGTTGCGATACCAGGGCGCGAAATGAACTATTCAAAAAAAAAAAAATCAGCGATGCGTTCTCTCGATACAAAGAAAGCTGATAGGACTTACTAAAAGCGAGCATAACCCTTGGTTCTTTGCTCAAATTCGGCTTGCCACCATGCCACATCCTCAAGTCTCTCACGATGACGCTGCCCTTCTTCACTACGGGCTGACACGGCGTTCGCACAAGCCTCCTCTCATCGAGGAGATCCATCTTGATTCTTCCGCTGGCGCGTTCGCCGTGCGCGCCTTCTTGGTCGGCGATGGTGGTGTTAGCGTGTGTGCCCAGCCAGACCTCCGTAGAGCCGTTCTGCGGCTCCATGGAGATGAGCGGAACATTGATGACGAGCGCGAAGGGGATGCGAGGGTGGTCGAAGTCGGCATCGTTATGGACGGGCTGAGATGCTGGAGGGGTATCCGCAGTAGGCGGGAGAGCAGTGTTCCCGGAGATGAAGCGGAGAGATGGTTTGGGGCCTAGAGCCGTGGAAGTGACCTGCGTGACGATTGGGTCTGGCATGTACAATTAGTAATTGTGGATGAGATTGGTGGGAAAGTGGGCGTACTGGTGAATACTTCTTCGAAGAAGTATTCTTTCGTGAGAAGTGGATCTTGCTGGATGTTTCCCTTGTGGTAATTGAAAGGACTGTCCTTGCGGCTCTGCAAATCATAAGCATCTTGGACCATTTTCTTGTTCAGCTTGTCCAGGGTTGAGTGTTGGACAAGGTCTTCCAAGATAATTAGCCCATCTCGTTGGAGCGCTCGAATAGCAATCTCGAGGTTCTTCTGGCTAAGAGTGCCGTTTTGGATCTCGGATGCGGAGGGCTTGATCGAGATGGGAGTCGATGGAAGAGACATGTTGGAAGGTGAAAGGTGTTACGTAATTAGTCAAGGCGGTCTTCTGTGTTCTTCGAGGCAAAGAAAACAGGCTATAAAACTCTGCTTGGATAAAACCAGTTTAGTATAGAGATCAAATCGATTTTATATATCAGAGTTCTCGATGTCCGCTTTGGGTAATCTGAGATGCTCGTAGAGTCGAAGCGGAGTGGTTGTCGAGAGTGGCTAGATGGAGCTTTGCGAGCTAGGCTGGATAGGGAAGCGCGACCGCACACGTCCTCCCTAGGGCTCAACTCGTGTAAACAAGAGCTCCAAAGGCTGATAATGATTGTAAGATGCGGATGCAGTGCTTGTTATGAACATATGGGTTTTGTATTATAGCAGTAAGGCCAGTCGGATACTGTAGACTATTGCGTGTACGGCGTTAGGACGGTATCCTGGGTGGAGAGAGGTCGCCCTCTACCGAGGTCCTCACGAGGATGCCACAAAGGGCCGACGGATGCCCGATGAGAGTCCATCGTACAAGGTACGACGAGCCTGAAAGCCGAGGATCAGGGCATGAAGGTGCGGACTTTGGCAAAAACTGGCAAAATGCTCCTATCTATAGTGTCGTGCTTGCGAGGGTTGAAGCAGGTTCTTAGCATAATTTGTGCCGAAACGATTCATTGAGACGCGTACACTGTGTTTTCTGTATCCCTGGTTCAAACTTTAACGACCAGAACGCACAACAGTGTGACGTCGGTCGTGTTTGCGACGTACGACGCGTCGCGTTAAGCGACCATTTGACTCGTCGGCCCCACGCCAACGGGCCACAAGGATTGTTTCAATGTACGCCCGAAGTGACAACCGGCGCAAGGCCAGCGTTCCTACCGTGGCTGATGCAACATTTTGCAGTGTCGGTGGTGTATATCGGTATCGGATCGTTGGCGATGGATCCACTAGCCTGGTACAGCCCCGCCAAGCGCTGCACGCTCTATTCCTGCGCTGCGCGTGCCCGGACCTCGTTCGAAGGCCATCACTCCACGACGCCTGCAAAATCACGCCCCATCGCTTTTGCCTTTTGCTAGAGATACAGACTCTACCGGACCCTCGTACGCGACTGCAGCTATAGCTATCCCAGCTAGCCCACACCGCTCATCTACTCGCCGCGCACTCCCCTTTGACGTGGTCACTGCTCGCGCGACCACGCCGCTCACCTGCCCTGGAATTACCCGCCCTACCCCAGACGCCACCACCGAACAGCAAGGCCGCCAGGGCTTAGTCCTCGCCATAACCCGGCATTGGACCTGCATCGATTTAAGGAACAACCTCGCCATTTTTAGGCTGCTGCCCGACAATTGCAGCTTCCAACTCGCGCGCAGCATAATTGCTGCCCCTCCGCCCTCCCTTGCGTCGCCGTCGCCCGCCGCATCCCACATTTTGCACCATGCCTTCACAACGACGCATGAGGCTCTACGGTCTCCTGCTCGTCCTCACAATCGTCATAACCCTCTACATGACGCGATCCAGCTCGCAGACACGAACCTCGCCCTTCTATGTTAAGACGCAGGAAGCTCTCCAGGCAAAAGACTATGTAGAAGCGTCCAAGCAGCGCGACGCAGACGGCGTGGGCTCGCGCCTGAAGGCTGCCGCGGACGATGCGCGAAAGGCAGCAGAGAAAAAGGGTCAGAAATATGTGGATTCGGTTACTGGCGGCGACTCGGAGAAGGGACCTCGTGGGAGATACAATAAGGAAGGAAAGCAGCAACCCATTGAAGGCGTCGCTGCAGTGGGCGGCAGGACACAGGACAAAACGCCACCAAAGGAGGACGAGACCAATGACTACCACGAAGCCGAGGTGGAGCTCAATTCCATCCTGAAAAAGAGTCCTGGTACGCACATCCCTTCAATTTCCTGGCGCGCATTATTGACGCTTTCTAGTCATCATCTTCTCCAAAACGTATTGCCCGCACTCTAGAAAAGCTAAGCACATCCTCCTCGAAAAATACGAGATCGTCCCCGAGCCATACGTAGTCGAACTCGACGAACACCAAATAGGCCTCAAGCTCCAAGAAGTTCTCGCAGACACAACAGGCAGGCGGACAGTCCCCAACGTCATGGTCATAGGCAAGAGCATCGGCGGCGGCGACCAAATGCAGGAGCTAGACGAGACAGACACCATGATCGAGACGATCAAGAAGTTGGGCGACACACGAATCACTAAGGTAGCAAGGCGCGCTGCGCAACCCGAGATACGCCGACGGCGGCGTGTCTAAACATTCGCTATTTCGGCTTGACTTTCGCTTCGCTGTGTATATATACGGGGTCGGTTTTGTCGGCGGCATTTTGGACGTGGGCCGGACGTCCTCTATGGTATTATTAGGTGTGCACATTGGGTTGGGTAGGAGTGACTCTCGTTATGGACTTCAATGGGTATACCCGTGTAATGCGATCATGTTACGTTTTTGCTGAAAATATGTTACGCTATACTACAGAGTGATGTCAAAGCTTGCGCTGCCCGGCATATATGCCAATGGTGAACCTAGGTGGTCTGCGAAGCTATGACAGCAGGGGCTTCTGACATCAAGATGCAGCTGTCAAGCCTGTTCGTTGCCACCTTATGACTTCCAAAGCTGCAGTGGCATGTAGCGCACGAACAATGTGGATTCCACAGGACTCAATGTTAGGGGATGTCACGTGACACCACCCAATGCCGCCATTGACTGTATAGGAAACTACCCCACTCCCATATCACCAACCCACACCGAAATCCACCAAACACTATCCCATCGTTCGCCTTGATGCCAAATCATACGCTCTCATACCGCGTCCACTACCTCCCTCGTACATGAGTAGTGCGACGATGCAAGTCTTGCCGAAGCGTCACTGAGGCCTATCGCATCGCCGTCTTTCTCACATATGAGGGCCTACTTCTGCACGAGATATGAACGTAACTTCCCATAACAGGCTTCGAATATGCTTCTATTAGGGGTGATTCACATATGATGCAGGCGACCAAGAGTGAGTCCAATGATACAATTATGCCATGACTCCCATTCAATTCCCACCCAGCTAGCTTATCAACCTTACATAGAACCGCTATCCACACTGCTATCTGAATCGCCTCACCTCGCCTTCCTTTGCTGCCTTGCTTTCGCCAGCTCTCTCGCTTCCTCCGCTTTGTCCGCCGCGGCAATCAGTTCCTTACACGGCGGAATTCCCCGGGTAGTATATTGAGCCACCACCGCATGACGACAACTGACTTGATTGTCGTGGTGCGTCTGATTGCAATACGTACATTCGCGGTCATCAGCCGACCTCTGGTTCGGCTTTGCGATACGAGCCGGGAAGCTGGGCAGTTCTGGCGGTTCGTGCATCTCAACGAGTATTGGCCGCGGCTTGTGAATTGGCTGGAAAGATTGTTCGGGGAAAACGGGGGGTTGTGTAGGTGTATGGTGTTTAGGCTGGCGCGGTTCGCCTTGCGGGTTGGTGGCACTGGCTCCGAATGGGAGTGGTTCTCTCTTTTGTCTTAGGCTTGGTTCTTCGACTGCGTTTTGCTGTTCGCGGAGTACTCGTTGGATTACTCGCTCGAATACTGCGTCGGAGTATTGTGAGGGAGGATCGCGCGATGGTGGATCGCGGTGGTACTGGGAGGGATGGTGGTTGGATCGCATCGTGGCGCAGTGTTGTCGAGAAAGTAGGTCAATAGATAATTTCTGTGATTTCAAGAACTGATATTACTCTAGCTAGGGTGGCTTTGCTATTCAATTTATGTCTTCGTATAAGTTTATAGAACTGATGATGTTGGAGAGCTAAGTATAGTAGGAACCATTGCAAGAGAAGAGAACATTGCCAGAATTGGGCTTGAGGACTTTGCTATCTCAGGTGAGTCATGCTATCGCGCGTGTTTGATGGAGTCATTTACAGTATGTCTCCAAAGAAGTCGATTTACTAAGTCAAATTCCAATAAGTTCTGGACACGAATAACAGTTCTGGTAGAGCACATCTCATACGTAAATTATGATTCCTACACACCTGTAAACAAGTGTTGAGTATCATTTAGATACTCTACTCAGGCTATCCTGTAACCACTGCCTCGCATCCTCAATTTTTCTTCCTCTAATTCGATTGAACTCTATGTTTATGTTTATCTGCATGTGCGCCTATATTCACCGCATCATTTAGTTAACTGCATACTGGTCTCCAAAGCTCACTTTTCAATCTGAAGTACCCCGTATTCCCGACAGAGCTCATGGCCAGGTACGTCTACTGTGAAGTCTCTGCCTGCACATACTGAACGTTCTTCATTCATTCCGTCATCTCTGTTCAACCACTGGAGCGCAAGGACTGGAGACTGACACCCTAGTCTGGCCTGGGGACGGCGTTGTTCAGTGCACTTTCGGTTCGAGCTTCAGATGTGGATTTCTGGCTCGTCCTGATTGATGAGTGAGGACGTTCTGAATTATCAGACTTTCGTACGGTCGATGAATGAGCGCTCTTTTCACAAGGATGATGTTTGTATTTTAGTAGAAGATCGGGTTCAGCATTGGTATGTTGATGTGGCAAGGGAACAAGGTAAGATGTTTGGATGTTGCGCTTGGATTTCATTGGCTTCGTGGACAATTTTAATGATTGGTATGATGTTGTGTGCAAAATCAGCCGGCTGATGAAATCGTAGGGAGCGGAATTCAGTGAATTGTGTGAGGGAAGAGGTAGCGGAGGTTTACAGGCTTGATCTTGATACACTTCGAAATGGTTCATGTCACACTATTGAGAAGAGTCAATACTCGCGATAGGAGTCATGCTATCCGATACAAGTGGAATAATGTATATCTCTGTAAGCACCAATACGCCGAATCAACTATCATGAGCAGCACCAGGCACACTAATGACACTTCCAGTGGACTTTAGTGAAGGACGCAGTCAAGATTAAGCCGTTGACCACGTTCAAATTGAAAGATGGCCCGAAACAATATTTGAGATACGTTTGACGATTTCATCATGATCGATATCGCTCTCATGATATACAGCCTTCGTTCTATAGGCGTCGGCGCTAGTGAAAGTGAAAAGGCGTAGTGCTTGTTGCGCAAGGTCAGTCGTTCCAATTCCTATTCTTCTTTCGGGCATGATTGTTTCTTTCTAGTAAGTAACCAAAGATTTTGCCCGCGCGAAGCGAACTTGTGGTTTGGCGGGCCGCGGCTTCCACGGTTGTGCAGCGTGTTTGTACACCTCCCGCAAACGCAAACACTTGCCGGACGGCACCTTCCAGCTTAAACAAAGTAGCGCCACACTCTCCCCGCCTCCTCGATTGTTTCATCATTGACATCAATGCTACGGTCGCAGTCGCGTCATCGCCGCTCTCGACGTCATGTGCACCCACTTTACCCTCCACTATGATTGTGGCCACACACAAGCCTCTCTCCGCTGTCCTTCCTCGACGTCGACCGCCCACGGCCCAAACGGCAGCACAGTCCAACAAGTCAACGGCTGCGGCAGGAAATATTATCTCGAAGGCAAGCTCCCGGACAATTGCATGGATTGCAAAATGCAGCGAGGACTCATGCCTGGGGTGGCTTCTGGAGCAAACGCGTGGGCCCAGTGGGGTGCAAAGGAGATCGCTTTAGCAGAGCGCATGAAGAAGGTTGATCATGATGTTTATGACGTGGACTCGCCGGCTGGACCTACTCCTCAGGGTACGACTCTAGGCACAGAGAGCGCATCTGAGGCTGACAGTGGCAGCAGAGAATTGGGAGGACCAGGTACGAGCAGTATTGACGGATCGGGTGCACGATGACACGACCACGCCGGAGATTAGCACCACAAGAAGCGGGTCGTGCCTTTCGGAGCGGAAGCAGGAAGTCAAGGTCAAGAAATGGGAGGTCGAGGAGGACGATGACTGGATGTACGGCGGCATGAAGGACTTTGGGGGTACAGAACATTGTGAAACTGCAATTTCGAGTTAAAGGAGACTAGATTAGGCTAGTCCATTGCTATAAGGCGGATTTAATTGACTTTAGGAGGTTTGCCTTAAAGGCATGATGCGGAAGGACTCACGGCCTCCCGAATATTTTCGTTGGTATGGAGGTTTTTGACTCATATATATATTGTCCCAATTGACATGTGTAATGAACTGAGGCGTGGGAATAGACACCGTGCGCACGCTCCATACTAGTCCCGTCATGACCAACTCCCTCCCTCGTTCCAATACGTCGACTGGCGTGTATCCCGTGATATCCTCATGAATCACATGCTCTGATCCATATCTTGAGTAGTCTGAGCGTATCATACTACACATCAGAGAAACTCTCAAAATTCCAAATGCACTGCTCATTCGCGCTCACTTCCAACCCCATCCATTCTGCTGATTGTCGGCCTTGGTGAGAATCTTCTTTGGAGCAACGATCGACCCCTTACCCCACGGTCCAGCCCTACTACTAGAATTGCCATCAGTCGCGCTCTTTGGTGTCTCACCACCGCCCTCCTTACAATCGCCCGTTCCCATGCTTCCACCGCCCATCGGTTTAGGAGGCGCGGATCGTGGCGCACCACCGCCCCTCCTTCCCTTCTTCCTCGCGCTCCCCACATCAACCCACAAACCACCCTCCTTCTTAGCCCGCTCCTCCTCCGCCTTCTTCGCCTCCTCCTTCCGCCTATCCTCACACCGCTCCGCCCGCATGTTCTCCTCCGCCAACCTCCGGTTCATCTCGAGCTTTGCTTGCTTATGCGCAAAGCGCGCGCGCTGGCCGGCAATCTCACGCTGCTTGATGGGGTCGTGCTCGATTTCTGCAGCCGCCGCAGCCGCAGCGTCCCGCTCGATGTACGCATCATTCGCGATGCAGTCGTAGCACGTGATGTAGGACTTGCGGGCGTGGACGCGGAATTCTTCGTCAGTCGGCGTCGGGACGATGCACATGGAGTTAGTCGAGCAGGCATCGAGGCAACGGTCGACCAGTTCGCGGGAGAGGTGCCCGCAGGGGTGCAGCTTCTTGAAGTATTTGCACATGGTGGGCGGGCTGGCGGGGTGGTTGACTGATGCTGATAGGGGGAAGTGGGGAGAAGAAGCGGAGTGCGGACTTATGTAGATATCTAGCGAGGTACTATATACGGCAGGTAGCCACAGTTCGGGTGAAGGTGGCAAGTGGGAGTTGCTTAGGTGAAGTGAGCTTGGGGCAAGATTATCGCAAAGGCGAATTCTAGTGGGAAATGAAAGCGACAGTGGGGACTATTCAACCCGGAAATTCAACCGAGACAATAGGTTCAGATAGGAAGCAATATCTAAACCGCTATCGGTGCTTGGCTAGACATCTAGGAGGGGACATGTCCAGACTCCCCAAAGAAGTTCTACACTAAATCTTTTCACACGAGTAGTGACAGAAATGAACGTCGAAAGAGAATACGTATGATGCTGTAATAAAAGTGCGGTCTGAAACAAGAAACTAAGCTTCATTAAAATGCATACATCGAGCATGAAACCAGACTGGAGCTCAAACGGAACGAGTGGATGACATGTGCATAGTAGCATGTATTATCTACAGCAAAGTGACATACATAAAAGGGAACAATTCAAAATACAAACATGATACAGAAGACTTAAAGCAACACCCCCAAGAAGAATAAAAGAATGAGAACAGAGCCTCTCAACCTACCGTGAAGATACCAGCCCACAGCTCAGCATTACTTCCGGACGTAAAGGTAGCTATTGCCGAAGCAGCGCCTCACCTCATTAGCATACCCATCTTTCCACTCTTTCTCCGTCTGCTTGTCGACACCTTCGGGTATATCCTTTCTACTTGGAACAAGCGGGTACTTGTTGCGGAACTCTTCGTGCGACATTCCGAGAAGCTCTTTGTCATCTCCAAAATACTCCGAGAAACACTTCTTTTTGTAATCTACCAGCGTGCTCGTTGGGTAATTGTCGATCCACGTCCCCTTTTCATGCTGCGGCTCCATGTAGTCGTCGATAATCTCATCGCACAGCATGGCAGCCGGGCCGTCGAATTCGCGCGTCAGGTCAGCAATGATGGGGCAGATGGGGCCGGTAGGAGCAAAGGTGATGACGAAAGTATTTTTATTTACCTTGGAGAAGGCTTCGTGGGATTTAGTAGCCTTGATATTGAGCTCACTCTGGAGAATGTCGATGCAATTGTCGCAATATGCAGGGTCTTGAGCGAACGTACTAACGGGCGTAGATATCCCTTTGGTTCTACGCAGCTCGTTCAAGGCTTCCGCGACTGTGTTAGCTGCGAGGTGCTGGACAAAACTTCTCGGGTACCCGACGTCTAGCGATCCTAGAGCGAAACAAACGACCTGGTCAACGTCCTTTAAAGCTGATTCGTACTTTGTGATAAAGTTCTTCAATCTATCTGAAAGGGTTCTCCATATGGTGGCCCATTTATCTAACTTGTTTGCTTCTTCAGACAACAACGGCGGCGCCTTCTGCCATCTTGCATTAACGAGTTTGGTATTCCAGATATCGTTTCTCGAGTTGTGCCAGGCACCGGTGCGCCAAGACTCCTTCCAGAATTCCCAGGGTGGGCTATCGGTATCGGTATTGGAGATGGTGCAAGTGCTCTTATCTTCGTGAGTGGTGACAGCCTTCGGTTTGAGCTCGTAGAGCAGAGCCTGGGATGCATCATCGTCGATCTCGCCTTCAGCACTGAAAGCCTGGGAAATGTGCACAATGCCATTCAAGCACAAAAGCAGACGTTCCTCAGGGGCAACATCTGGGATCTTTCGCTCTTTGAGTTTGCCGGATATCGTGGGCACTTCGTATGTATTGCCTGGCGTGAAGGTCCCTAGGCTGGTTTGCAAATTGCCTATACGACTCTGTACGATCATGTCTGGTGAGCCTTTTTGTGATTCTAGCAGCTCGTTGAAATCCATCACTTTCTTATGCAATAGGGCCGCTTGCTGCATAACATTCTTTGTCCACAGTATACCTTTCGGATCTCCATGCTCTTCTATATATTTGTAGAGTGCTGCTAGATTGTTGTTTGTACGATTCATAGTCTATGGAAATAGCGAAGGAATGAATCCAGTAAATACAACAATATTATGGTTATAATATAAAAAATGTTTGATGAGCCTGACGCTGTGTTGATGTCGCTCGCCAATAACTTGGATTTGAATTCATAAAAGAGGAGAGATCTTACCTTCGCGGTAGAACATTCCTTTATACAGCGCCTAGAAGAGCGTCCAGTCAGTAAAGTAGGCATCGGAATAGTCATCGAAAGTAGTGGAAACCTCCTCCCTTGGATTTTCGTGAAAGACATTATACCCCGCTTGTCTGGCTATTCTTTTTATATGAGAGTAACTATCTCGAGCTCTTGAAATGGTCTCGGATATTGGGAATCGGGTAACAGGTCTCCATACTCCCTTTCTCAAAATCATAAACTCAACACAAAGTGACGTATGCGCCGAGAGCAAGGGAGAATGCAAATGCAACGTCGCACGCCCTGACTCTGAAATTCGAGAGAATACTTGATATCATACTTAATGTCGTCGGCTATCAGTATGGCGACTCGCTCTGAGCATAAAGTGGCGACATATGAGCTCACTGCGTCAACTTGTCGACATTGTGACTTCGACATAGCGGAATGTTGAGCGCGGATTGTAAGCCCGCCATCGCACATAGCGTTCGGTGTGAGTAGGTGGTACCGCATAAAATAGTCTATGAGGATGTGTTTTGACTATGATAAAGTGTGACTATAGATCACGTCGGGTACAGGTGTCGCTGGTAAATGCCATGAAGGTTGACTCAATGATCTTAGTGCCGCTGGGCCAATCGTGGCGCTAGCGCAGTGCGGCGCCTCATGTGGACCTCTCCACCTTTCTACTAACTCCCGAATGCAGACAAATCCGGCCTCATAGTTGAGAATCTATGAATAATGAGCTGTTACGTGCATGCAAATCCGCGTGCACGTGAGATGTGTGCGCTCAATATAGAAGCTAACATTGTAGACGGTGGCAATATGATACTTTCTACAACACAGGGGGCGATCAGCAGTTTTTGTAGGAATTACCTGCATACCGTCTTGTTGACTTGCTACGGGCTTTTAAATTAATACTATCCCTAGGATCGAGTTACAGATCCCAGTCACTGAAGACTATCTTGCATTGTCGAGCTCCTGCACGTTTGAACTGGTAACGTCTATTTCAATACTATCTATTTCACCTATAGATTTATTTCGAACTTCTCGGCTATCCTGACTTTCTCAGTAGTGACTTGCTTGAGATTTATGCAAGAGCCATACAACGAAAAGGAAGGCGCTATGGCTCGTCTGATATGCTAGAATCTGAATACTTCCTTTCTCACACTTCGCTGACATTTTCTTGACACAGAAGTTCATTATAATAACATCGTATTGAACACTCGCGCTTCTATCCTAGGCTGCCACTTGTCCACGCGCATTCCCGCACGCTTCATTTCGAATAAACCCTATCGATTAGGCCCTCTTCTCATCACAATTGCCTAGCGCGTACACCTAATGTGTGATATACAGCCTAATTCCTATCGAGAACGACCTCGCTAGTCGTTATAGCTAACCTTCTCGATCATGGCTTCGCGTAGAGACGAAGATCTCAGCGCTACACTTGCACGATGCACACCAAAGCCCTCGAGCCGACTAGATTCGAATGACGTCGGCGAAGGGGGGGTCTTCTACGCAGTCCGCTACGGAAACGACAAGGTGGGGCGGACGATCAGCGACTTCAAGGCGATTCATCTGCAAGAAGAGTACGGTTGCCGCGTCCATCGGTACACGCATGGGGGGAAAGATCCGGCATTACAACTAGCGTTATTAAGAGTACGAGATAATGTCGACGGTGGATGGATCGGCGATTGCACGAAAGGGTGTATGTGGTTTAAGCTTGTCTACGATTGCTGAGACTGACACAAGCGTAGTGAGGGAGTTCTATGAGGATGATCCATGCATGTAGAATATTTGAGTTGACCAGAGTAGCAGAGATTGTTAGGTATGGTGGGCAAGAAGAGAATACATTTTGGCGACAATTACATTTGTGTACACCTTCTGTAGGCCTTATGCAATCTTGGTCATTGAGGAGCTATCTAGGTGAAATCAATAGTTCAGATATCTATATTTCTCACGTGGAGGTGATTGTATGGTGTTTCTCTAGAGTTGACTCTTATTTTGCATCACACTAGATCGTTCGTTTGTCTTGGCTCACATGCCAAAATAGAGACCCTCGGTCATTCAACTTCTTCTTCATACGTTCCCTTTCCTAGCCCGAGAATAGCGTCTGGTGGTCTTTCGTGTTTGTGCACTCCCGGTATGTAGTGAGAGTTTCCATGGGTTTCACCCAAACATTGACGTTTTGTGTACTAAAGACTTTGTCAGGCGTGCAGCCTATACCTGTCACAAGGTTATGTATGATCATGGGACCGTGGAGATGGCGTTGCGGTACGTTTCCGCCTCTAGCCAATATGTTACTGCTGCGAGATTTGGTATGACGGAATCTAAGTATCGGGCCACCGTCAATGAAATCAAGCCCCGCATCTTCCTCTCAGGTACTCACTCAATCTCTGCTCATATCGGGAAAGCGTACTTTTCCACAGCAATAGGCGGCTCATGTGTTGGCCTCGGGCTGTTCAGATGACTTTCGGCATCGGCTACATGCCGTGGGTGAGCGCAACTATTCCGCAGAGCCTCATTGCAAGCCTCTTTCCAAGCCACCTTCAATCGCAATTCATTCATACGCCTTACCAACGCATCGCCAAGTCACAGGCCAAGAATACAATCAACCGGCCATTAGGCGTCGACTACTGTGAATCTGAGGCACCTACCTCGTGTGTCTATAGCGTGGCATTAAGTGCGTCCTCTGGCTGCGTAAACCTCTCACCCATATCCCCTTGAAGCACACGATCGAATGAGTTGAGCTGCTCTCCACACTTCTCTGGACACGAATTCTATATTTAAACTTCCTCGGTCACTTCATTTCAGTTTAGCAATCTTCTAGTATCGCTTAGTGTATGTCTTTTGAGACTTGGATATTAGGAGCTTCATTTCAATGACGGAGCGGCCTCTTGTACCAAATAACAGAGGGGATGAAGCAGCATCATATTCAGAACAACTGTATGCTACATCGATCAAAAAACCTCACTCGCCATACTGGGATTATCATTCTGCCGCAGGCCAAGACTCAGAAGTGCCCTTCGACTTTAGCGACCTTGTTCATGACGACTATGAGCCGCACACAAACAATCCTAACCCCGCAAGTCATGCAATCACAGGCACCTGTATCGACACAAAAAGGAGCTGCTCACAATTGCCTCCACAAATCCTTCCAAATGCTGGGTCGCTTCAACATAGCGTTCAGAACTACGCTGAAGTTTCTGGGGCTAGCTTCCAAGATATTGAGAGAAGTTTGGAGCCTCACGTGGCTCACCCTCTATATAATCTCCAGCTTGCCCCACGTACTGGCCATACTGGAAGCCCTTCTCTTATGCAGAAAACACCATATCACACGAGCAGTACGCCAAGACTTGCACAGGCTTCGGCCTCAAAGTATGAACCATATCGAGCACAGTTCAACTCTCCTGAGCATGCGAGAACGTATCGCAAGGACGCGACGCGGTTCAATAGGAAGCCTTATCGTCCCCCAGATACGGACAATACTATCGCTGAGGTTGAGCGCGATCGACTGCACCATGTTGAGCGCATATACAACGCTATGATTCGTTGTGATGTAGCGAGGGATAACAAAGGCTCTATAGCTATGAAGAGATGGGTGCATGGGGCATACTACGACTCTAATCTGGTGGAGGCATACGCGCATAAAGTGCTCGATTGCTTGTTACTACAAGCGAAACAAGGTTTCCGTGGCTGGGTAAGTGTTCCAGGTGTTGAGCTATTGACGTTAGCAGTGTTCGAAATATCGATCAACTCACAGCGCAGAACTCACCTTGACCCCCTGATTTCATGTCATCCTTCAATGATCACTGACTGATATTCTTAGGTTCACAATGACTACGTCGCAGATGATCGCAAGGGCGAAGACGAGGACCGAGATGTGAGCTGCGAAGGGCGACTACACAGCATTGTCTGCGCTCTTGAAGAGGAGAAGACTATTTGCGAAGATGTCATGAACTCTGCTTGCCAGATTCGCATGTTTGTCAACGCTCCGAAGGCCTACGCAAACCGAAAATACCAGAACCGTGTCGGAAATAGTAAGAGAGGCAGAACGAAAGAATCTGACGCATTCGACACACCACCCAAGGCCCGCAAGCTCAATGCAAAATCATCAGCAAGATCTCGCCGTGCTGGTTCAAATATGCCCACTTCGACTCCACAGGCGCGAACGCATAGCGAAACATCCACGTCGTCCCCGTTTCTGCGCTCTCAACCACGGTTCTCAACACCACCAGCTCAATTCGTCGGTAGTCACGGTACAGACGGGCTCCCAAGAATTGCTCATACTCCCACGATGACCCGTGATGGCGTGAGTATAAACATGGTGCAACCTCAATCGTTCGTACAACATCGCATGAACGCTATGTCGCCGCCGTTAATGGGGTCCCCGCAGACTCCACGAATGGTCGCAATGCCGCCACAGAACTTTTCACCACTAATGTCACCTCCCCCATTATCTACAGGTAATTACTCTGTCCCGGTAACTCCGGATGATGCGAAGGCCATTCACAATCCAATCGAGAATTGTTCTTCGATGCAACAACCATACGGTCCAACGTTCTATCCTGGTGATGAACCTCTCTTTGATCAACCTTGGAGCTGGCCGACCAAAGGCCAGGAACAATTATGCACGGGATTGGATGCGAATCTCTTCGCTCGGTACCCAGATGCAGCCGCATTGAGTCCGAGACAACAGGCTAGTGGAGTCAATGCCGCTGTCAACTTCCAAGAATTTTGGGAGAGTCAACAAGGAGTTCAGCAATTTCCCTATTCACGGACACCAGACTATGCTCAGACGCGCGCTGGAAGCCGTCCCCAATGACACATTCTAATGCGATTTGGTTTTCCCTTTAGCACAGTGTATTTGTTTTTGAAATTCAAGGCGTCGATGGCGTATTGGCGACGGTAGTCTCATCTCCTCGTGCTGTTATTTTTGTATGCCTGCATCCTTTTGCATTTCCGAGGTACCAATGAGTATATGCAAGTGTTGACACCTGGTCAGTGTGGCAGCGGCAGGGAGAGATACCAAATTGTTGTAGACATGAAGCTGCTTTGCTGCTTGGATGCTGGAGTTTCAAATTCGCTTCTGCTTCCATTCGGATACTTTTCAGCGGCGGTGCGCTGGAGCAGCGAGGATTATCTGTTGTCAGAGGTTGAGATTGACGTCACTTATTTAGCGCGATGAATTGATCATACCACCTGTAGCATGTACAAGGTCATGTCCTACCCAGTGATTTTGTAACTCACGATCAACGTGTCGCATAGTCAGCAGATCAACCGTATCTATTTTTAAGCCCTGTAGGCTTGGACTAATTTATACATCAACTGCACACACTGGTAAGCACCATAAGTGAGAAGACCGGCACGTGTGATCAGCATGGCTATTCCACATCAAGACAAGCACACTTCTCCACGTAGACCGTAGACGTCCAGGATTCTCGTGGTCCAGCGTCGTCTACCCTTGACATGCTGCCATAACAAACGCCCTATTCCATGTGACAGCATTGACTGCTGCCTTGCCAATGACACATTTGCACGACCCTACGACCTGAGAATCGCCTCGATGGCGCAATTAGTCACAAGGACATTGTGCCGCAGCTCGGTGGACGCGGGCTGCAGCCTTCCAGAATACATGCGGAATGATCTCATTGACTTCGGTTGGCGGTCAGAATGAGGGAATGGTGCCATGAGGAAGTTGAGATTTGCATGCAAACGGTGCAGCCATTCGTCTTTCTACTTTTTTTCATTAGAGGCAGATGTTCTTTATACATGAATAATATAGGCTCATTGACAAGGTATAAGGGTTTAAAAGCATAGATTGAATGGGTTTCTACTCAGAAAAAGCAAGGAAATAATCGAGCAAGAACGTTGTTCTTCGAAGCTGAACCAGGGTTAGCTGAGAGGCATTGAAAGAGACTAGCGATATATAAGGAAAATCGAGTGATGCAATCCGCAATGATGAATATCACGGGATAGGAGATAGCTATCAAAGGTCAGCGTAGCTGATAATCTTCACCATCTCGCTCCACCTCTTCGATGAAGCCCATTGCATGCATCATATCGCCGAGCAAGCCGTGGTCTCTAGGGCTCTGGATGACACGCTGTGTAATCTCAAAATCCATCTCGGACGTGTCTAGACCAGCCTGGTGGCGAGCTTGGCGTTGCGAGAACAATTCCCGAGTGGTTAAGTGAGGGAAATGTTCTCCATACTCTTCTAGGGCGCATAGACGTCGATAATACAATCCCCGTTGGTAGTTCGAGTCACCCAGAGCAGGGTTATCAGAATCCACGGAATAATTGGGCGTACTGTCACAGTACTCGTCTGGAAGGGAAATTTCGCGCAGGCGGCGGAACGGGCGAAAGTCCTCCCGGTGTTGTTCTCGACTCTCCATGGTTGTACAACCTGTAGCGTAGAGTGTCTCTAAGTATTCTGGTCGACCTTCTGTGAGTTCTTCATATGCGTCGTCGAAGACGGGTGCAGCCGCAAAGTTGGATGTGCGAGAAGAAATTGGCATTCTCGATCTCGACGAGATCGTAATATCAAAAGCATCCATTAACCAGTCTGGTATAACGATGTCTGATCCAGAGGTACCGGAAATACCCGGCTCGGTGTCGTCTTGTGTGACTCCATCTCTCTGAGCAGCTCCAAGCACAATAGTGACCCCACCCGTATCCGTTTGAACCTCGGCCACAGCTACTTCCTCAGATGCGTCCATATTGTCGTCCTCACTGTCGTCTACTGAATCTGCAACAGAGGGCAATGGTGCATTTGGTCGTGCATCATCAAGCATAAAGCGCAACAGAGAACGGACCATAGCAGCACATTCACCTACATCAGGCAAGTTCTGGTCACCAGAGAGCACTGTACGCAAGGTATCATTGAACAATCTCACATCCCCAATAGAGGGTGGGTAAGAAAAACAATAAAAATCGCGCAGGTAGTGCCAAACGGCGGCGCGGAACTCATCGGAAACATGAAGATACATGTCTGGCCCATCGATGGGTAGCGCGGAAAGCTGGGCAGAAGATTGGTCAAAGACATCTAGGATTCCTTCGCTATCCACATTCTCGTCGAGATGAGCGGCAGCAGCCGCAACAAGGGCACGGGATGCTTCATCCATGTCAGTTTTGATCTCCTTTCCGGTTGATGAAAGGCTTGTAGGTGACTCAGAGTTAGGTTTAGATCGGTAGGGTATGATATATGCTCAACGTATTCTTCCATATAACAAGAGGATATTGTTCTTTACAATGGTGTACGTTATTACTATAGGACGTGCTGTTCGTTCAGAATTTTAGACCATGACTGAACAATGCAACACTCAGGGTCAGAACGTTGATGAAGCTCGAGAAATCATAAGAGAATCCATTATGGCAAACGTCTCAAAGTCGCCTATCAAACGCCACATTCTTTCCCCACATGTATCTTGTGTTTCCATCGTAATATCATCTCTTTGCTTTGGCTTCATCTACAATAGCAATAGCTAGAACCCAGAGTGGTAAGCACATAGATGGAAGAAGGCGAAGGCCTTTTCACCGTCAAGTATACCTACCCGCCCGCCCTAATGATATAATTCACCACAAAACGTTTTTAACGTCACTTTTTAAGGTCAGGAAGGCTAGAGTTTGAGCGATACCCTGGCCGTTGTGGACATAGTGCGGCAATAGTACTGGCGAAGCGAAGAGCATGCTATTAATGCGGCGAAGTACGGTGGGTGTCCGGGAAGCTGGTCACTTTAGCTATTGCCGGATGCTGCATAGGTCAGTATATTACCCTAACGTAGATTTGGTCTTCATAAAGTATTGTAAACTACAAGGTGTGGCGTTCATGCTCTCGTTCACCGGCAGTCCGCTCCAAACGCGTTGCTAGAATTCACTTCACCTCGCGTTCCCTATGTGAAGAGCGCGCAGTGAATCGAGAACGCGTCGTTGACGCGTGCTCTTAAATGGGCGTTACTTGAAACCCGCATCACCTCTGCTTTTCTTCGATCTTCTGCACTCCTACTCTGTATTATCTCTTGCTGTTCAGCTGCGCCTGCTGGGCACCCTCTGATCTTCCTCGGATACAACAAAAATCATGTCTTTCAGTAACGATGACGTGTTCCCCTCTGACGGCCTTGGGAGCTTCGGCGATAGCTCGAATCACCCCACAGCTCCCTCCCAGGCTCTCTACGAGCTCGCAACCCATCCCCCGTACCAAGTCACACCTCAACTTTCTCAAGTCCCACCTCAGTCTCCATACCAAATCGAACCTCTGTTTCCTCAGGTTGCAGCTCAATCGCCGTACGCTCGCTTGTATGCCGACGTTGTGTGTGACCTCGACAGTCCGTTCGCCAACTTTCTGAAGAGCGTCCATGGTGTCTCTGGAACTTCGACTGTCAAGACTGGCTCTACGCTTGGCCTTGGAGCTTATCCTACTATCGCTGAAGCTAGTTAGTTCACCGACCGTCATTATTTGGAGAAGAGTAGCTAATTGATTGTATCAGATGCAACAACAGCCCTTCATATGCTCTCGCAGGAGTCCAGCCACCCTTTCTTCCAAGATGATTGGGCGCGTGCACTTACTTATCGTTACCATCCGCTCGATGAGGCTACGGCTACACAACGCGCTGACTCTACCATTGTCGAGATCATTGAGAGTGCTGAGGAATGCATTGGGCGCCTTTACAACGCTATGCTGAATGTCGAGAGCGTCCACAATAAACCCACTAGTATCGAACTGGAAATGTTCAAGTCGCCACGGCTTGACAAGAAGGCCGTCGAGGCTGCCTGCCGGTCTATTTTGGTAAGTCGTCCAACCAGCAGGGGAAGAACTTGGAGACTGTCATTGCTTGTATTGTGTATCCTTTGACTGCTTGTATCATATTGCGTTACCAAGATATTATAGCCTCACGGTGCCTCATGTTGCTAATTTTAGACAGACTGCTCTCATTCATCGCTGTGTCGTGGGCTTTTGTGGTCTGCGAACCAGCGCCAACCCCTCCCGCGAGGACAAGAAGCTCACCTGCAAGGAGCGTCTGACTGCTGTCATATCTGCGCTCAAGGTGATGCAGGTTATTGTATATACTCATCGTAGATCTAACGCATCGCAGTTCGACAAGCGTATCTGCAAGGACGTGATGACCGAGGATTCCAAGATCAACTTCCTCGTGCACGGCCCGCTTGCCGTCACCAAGGTATAATATGGTGCCTCGCCCATCATAATTTCTACTCACATATCATAGTGCAAGCAGAGCCAAGAAAAGGGGAATGACGTGAAGCGAGGCCTTCTCTCCGCAGGTGCTGCTGCCCGTCGCAATAGGGTTTCTGAGCCGTCTTCAATTGGAGAGTCACACGAAGGCTCTGCTGGATCATCGTCGAGTCCTGCGGCTAACTCTTTCAGCCACTTAGTGGCTGAACCCACTGCGGGTCTATTCAAAGGTATGTATTTGTATCCCGCACTGCCTTCCACCCCCGACGACACGATGGCAACCTCTGTCAAAGAAGAGGCTGAAGATGGCCCCCCTGTCTATGTTGGGACCAGGTCTCTCTTCGACGGTCTGCCCCGCAGGATCCCCAGGCCCAGATGCGTCGAAACGGGGGGCGATGATGAAGCAGCCGACGATGTCACCAAGTCCAGGAAGAAGCTGAAGGCTATGTTCGGCTAGACACGCATTCCTATGTGTCGCTTCCTCTCGAAGGAGGTGGTTTGGATTTGGGAGATTGAATCAAGATCCAGAGCATCGTTTCAAAGCTCACTTGCTGGTACTTGTTGATGGCTCTAGGTGGCACGAGATGTTTGCAGGATAGAGAAAATTCCAATTTGGGTATTCATCAAGCTGTGCTTAGTTAGTGCTAAGTAAGATCTGAACACAAACAGGACTGACTTTTTGTCCTTGTCTCTGGTGTTATTATTTGTGCTCCCCAGTATCAGCTGACGAAGTTCCCTGTGATGTTTGCCTCGCCCGAATTTACGCTACGTGAGGCATTGCATGAAATCCTACAGCATCGTCGCGGCGCGAACGAATCTTTTCGATTAACAAAAGAATAAACGGTGAGACCTTACCCACCAATACCATGCCAAAGAGCCACGGATTAGTAGCGATCGTTGTTGTAAATTTGAAGCACTTGAGGTGAGAAGATCCCCCGCCCCCCTGGCGCCCTCCGTCATCGGACTTCCCAACCCCTCTTCCGCCCCACCAATTCGCCCCACCCACCCTTCAAACCCTTCCGAAGCGCGACAGCCACTGAGTCATCACTCTTGTTAACTGCAAAGCCTCAGCCTTCCACCCACGACCCGGCTCAGGGTCTCTGCTTAGATATTATCGTCTATATCTATTTTACATCTTTGAAAATGCTTCAACTTCCAGCATCAGAAGCATAACTGGTTGTGTAGTGTAGTGGTGATCACTCCGGATTTTGATTAGCATTGAATCGCATTCCGGCAACCCCGGTTCGAGCCCGGGCACGACCTTTCTTTTGCTTTTCTCCGTAAAGGTTGCTTGTTTTTTCATGTGGGCGTTGGGGGTGTCTATTTTTGCGTGGGTCGAGGGGTGCTGGGGGTTAGTGCGACGTACATGTCGAAAAATGATAACTATCCTTTTGAGCATCAATTAGATCAGGTGTGCTGGGTGAATTTTTTACTGGTAGAACGCTGCATTCGTTGGAATGTGCTTTGCAAGTGTATATTCAGGACAGTGAGTGCACTCTACGTGGGGCCGCAAAAGACGAAGCCGATAGATGAATGTGCTGTGATGAAACACGTGCTACATCTGCCCAGCCTGCTGTGCTTGCTTGATTGCGAACCACATACCTAGCGCAGCCAGGCCACCCATCAGCGCAACCGCAGCCAGCACCGCTGCGAAGGGGGTGACGGGTGGACGGGGTTTCTTTGCCATGCCCAATATCTCCGACTCCAGACTCTCGGCCATCTTCTCCTTTGAAAACAGCGATTCCACCCTCTCCTTGCCCCGCTTGCCCATTTCCTTAAGGCTCTGCTCGCCTTGGCCGTCTTCAAGTGCAATGCGCATGACATCCGTCCAATCCTGCACCTTTGTGACATCCCGAAGCCAGCCTGTCTCCCCATCTACAACAGTCTCGGTTGGGCCGCCCTCATTCGCTGCGAGAACCGGTGTTTCCGCTAGCATGGCCTCGAGCGGGACAATGCCGAAATGCTCGTGGAGTGGCGTATATACTAACAACCGTGATGTAGCGAGAAGAGTAGTCTTGAAAGCGGTCGGTACAGAGTGGAAAAAAAGAACGGCAATGTCGTCGGGAACACGCTGGGCGGTGATGACGGTCTTTGCGGTCGCGTGTTTGAGTTTCAACGAGTCAGAGAGGTCGCATAGCTCATTGTACGTCGAGACATTCTCTGCGACCCGCGGATCATAGCCGCCTGCAATTATAAGCCTCGCGCTCTTGCGCTCCCGTATCGGCAATCCCGCGAATGCCTTGATGGCGAGCGCAACATCCTTCTTCTGCTCAAAGCGGTTTATACTCAGCAGGACTTTCTTGTCCTTCCAAAGAGGAACATTCTCTTCTACCGCGTCTCCGGGCTTAGTGTCAACGCAGGGGTACACGACGCCTGGCTTGCGGTATTTCAAGCTGGGGAAGGCAGCTGCGAATACACCCTTTGTGAAGTTGCTGTTGACGACGATGGTGTCACTGCAGCCTGTGCTCCAGCTCTCCAGCCAGTCAAACGGGCCTCTGTACAGTGACTTCAAGATGCCTCCCTTCTTTGCTAATAGCTTATCCGGGAAGTGGCAGTAGAATATGACTCGGATGCCTGGCTGCAATATTCGGAGGAGGGGAATGCCAGCGCTGAGCTGATCGACGAAGAATGACGTAGGCTCAAGCTGTTGCAGCTCATTCGAGAGGACAGCAATCTGTAATATCAAGTGCACCTGGCGGAGGATGGCACACAGGATGGCGAAGCGGCCGAGTATTGTGGGCGGTACGATCGAGTTGCCGCGCACTTTCACAGTGAGGGTCCCTTTATGCGGAGGTCAAGTCTCAGCTATCTCTCTATATAAGCTTGGGGAGTCGCAAGCACAGCAGGACGCTTACCGTCGCACGCTTCGTCAAAGCAATGGGTGGGGTCGCAATGCGACGTGAAGATTGTGACTTTGTGCCCGCGATCCTGCAGCCCCACAGCCGCATCGACGACCAGCCGCTCAGCACCGCCGATGCCCAGGTCGGGGTGGAAGAAGACGACATGCTGTTTCTTGTTGGCCATGGTGCGTGTGTGTCCGCCTGCAGCTTCGCATCGTGTTGGGTGGAAAAGGCGGCGGCCAGACACGCCCTTGCCCGTTTTGGGATGGCCGCCGGAGACCCTGGGCGCGTCACCAGCTGGTGAACGATGACCTGAACGTGCCGCAGCACATGATCCTCGACTGGCAACGCGCGCCTTATCTCGCGCCATCGCTCCCGCAGCTGCTCATTTACACACACAAACGAACGCCCTCAATCTTGGAAGTGAATTCTGCACGGCACATGCGGCCGCTTCGTTGAGGACGCGCCCAATATGCGCGCTGGAGGCATCTACATCGCTGCGCTACACCTTGAAACCGACCACCATCAACCGCCACCATGGGTCAAGGCTTCTCCCTCACCACGCTGTCGGCCGGCTCAGCCAACATTGACGTGCCCGAGTTGGCCGACCTCCGCTATGAAAAGTCTCTCGGGGCCGCCCGCTTCATGAAAACGGTAAGAGCTAGGCATAAAGATGGCTTGGTCGTGGCCCGCGTGGTTATGAAGCCCTATGCCCAGTTTAACCTCGACCGCTATGTCGGACGTCTTGTCGAGGAGCGGAAGCTGCTTGCCGACGTGCCTAATGCTTTGGGCTATCATCGCATCCTAGAGACCGCCGTTGGAGGCTACCTCGTGCGCCAGTACATTCACAGTTCCTTGTATGATCGTCTGAGCACCCGTCCATTCCTCGAGGAGATTGAGAAGAAATGGCTCTCGTTCCAGCTACTTTGCGCTGTCCGCGATTGCCACGCTCGCAACATCTACCATGGCGATATCAAGACTGAAAACATCCTTGTTACATCATGGAACTGGCTCTACCTTACGGATTTTTCCGCTTCTTACAAACCACCGTTTCTTCCCGAAGACAATCCTGCCGACTTCTCCTTCTACTTCGATATGTCAGGCCGGCGTACTTGCTATCTTGCCCCCGAACGGTTCCTCAGTTCTGGAACTCTCCCTGAAGGCGAAGGTGTCATAACATGGGCCATGGACATCTTCTCTGTCGGATGTGTCATCGCTGAGCTTTTTTTGGAGTCTCCTATCTTCAGCCTGAGCCAACTGTTCAAATACCGCCAAGGTGAATACGACCCTGCACAGTTGCATTTGAACAAGATCCAAGACAAAGACGTGCGAGAGCTTATTATGCATATGATACAGTTGGATCCAAACTCACGCATGTCTGCTGAAGATTACTTGGAACACTGGCAAGGGAAGGTCTTCCCTCATTACTTCTATGGCTTCCTCCAGCAGTACATGCACTCAATCACAGACCCATCGTCCGGTCGAAAACCAGTGACCACGGTGAACGAACACCTTGGCGAGCCTGATGACCGGATAGAGCAAATATACAGTGATTTTGACAAAATCTCACATTTACTCTCGAGCAATGAAGACGGTGTCCCAGAAAAGCCACAACACTCTCCGCCGAAGCCGAACGCAGGATTGTTCCCTCTATGCATCGACATTCCGAACTATCAACATCAGGCTTCTCCGACACCAAGCCTAGCTGTTGATGACGGAAATCTCATATTTCTCACCATTGTTGTATCTTGTTTGCGAGGCACTGCGAGAGCCTCAGCTCGATTGCGGGGTCTCGAGCTGCTCCTAGCTTTCGCTGAAAAGCTTACAGATGAGGCAAAGCTAGATCGCGTCGTTCCATACGTAGCAACGTTATTGACGGACAGGTCGATACAAGTGAAAATTGCGGCTTTACGTACAATGACGCAAATACTTGACATGGTCCATGTCGTATCACCTATCAATGCTTATGTCTTCCCGGAATACATTCTACCTCGGTTAGAGCGGTATCTACCACACTCTTCCACTACGGTCAGCCCTCTGATTCGTATGCACTACGCATGGTGTATTGGGACTCTAGCGACTACTGCGGCGCGATATCTTAATATCATCCAAGCTCTCCGTGCCGAAGGCACTCTAACAGCGGCATCCCGAGAGACAGAAGAAGAACTCACATCCTCTGTTAATCGAAACCAATTTGACTCGGACCGTCAAAACCTACTTGAAGCATTTGAAAAGCACACGAAATCACTACTCGTAGACTCCGATTCGTCTGTCCGTCGGGCGATGCTTCGGTCAGTGGCCGAGCTTTGCGTTGTCTTTGGAAGCCCCAAAGCCAACGACGTCGTGCTGAGCCACTTGAACACCTACCTAAATGATCCGGATTGGATGCTCAAGTGTGCATTCTTTGACGCCATTGTTGGTGTTGCTGTCTTTGTGGGCGGAGCCAGCCTAGAAGGCTATATTCTTCCATTGATGGTGCAGGCTCTTACGGATCCGGAAGAGTTTGTGGTGGAGAAAGTCATTCGAGCTCTGTCGTCAATAGCGGAACTCGGCTTATTTCAGCGCTCCAAGACGTGGGAGTTGGTTGATATCGTAGCTCGCCTGACCATGCACCCTAACATTTGGATCCGAGAAGCAGCTACACAATTCATTGCGACTGCCTCGAAGTACCTCTCTGTTGCTGACAGCCACAGCATTCTAGTAAATCTAATCAGGCCTTACCTCAAGATTGTTCCCTCAGATTTCACTGAATTGCGCCTACTTGATTCGATCAAAAAACCCTTACCGAGAATTGTCATGGAGATGGCATCCAACTGGGTTACACAAGCGCAAAAAGGGCTCTTCTGGGTGCCTGCTAAGCAACAGCAGACCTTCTCCTTTGGGTCATCGGAAGATACTTTGCCAACGATATCTGGAAGAGAGTTGGATGCAAAAGTCTTGCAGAGAATGCAGAAGACGGAAGAAGATGAACAATGGATACGAAAGCTGAGAAATGCGGGCTTGACACCTGACGATGACTTCAAACTGGTCGCGCTACGGGAGTTCATATGGAGGGTAACCCGGCGTCGACGGTCAGACGGCTTGGCACCCAGTCCTTCCAAATTCAACAGCTTGGTTGCTCTTAAAGACTTGGATATCATGCCTCACACTGTCCTTTTCGAGAATGCACAGAAGACGGTAGATCAAATACGCCGCGCGTCTAAGTCAGATGATGGGTACCAACCAAGAACGATTGCAGACGCATTGTTAGATGCTTCGACGACGGAGACTGAGGTACAATCGGCTCGAAGAACAGTTCGAGACGGCAGTCAGACTACTCGATTAGCACGAGAAGAGCACACCCATCATCGTATCTCTATCCCCTCACGATCAAAACTGGGCTCCTCAACAAGCCCGTTCCGCTCGGGACTGGATTCACCATCTTCAGATACTACGGAACCACGACGAAACTCTTTAAAGGTTCCTCGGGGTGGCTCGCCGAATACATACTCACCGATTGGGTCTTTGGGGTCTGCAGATCATGTTCACGCTCTGCGTCATAGAAACAGCGCACTGAATCTTCTCAGCAGAGGGGACAAGGCATTAGCCGAGATCGGGACCACATCTGCGAACGCTTTGGGGAAAGTAGATGGCGCTACCGCCCGGGAAGCTTCACGCACTCGGCAAGCACATTCATCGTTAACGGCAGACGGCAAGCACAGAAGTCCTTCACGCGCACACTTTCGAGATGCACATAACTACACTGGCAATGATCCAGCAGTGCTGAAGTTGTTAGACTCCATGCTGCTTGAGAGATTCCCATCAAACGAAATGGAATTTGGAGAAATACTCGAACCACCGCCCGAACCACCTTTCATCTGTTACAAAGACAAGGATAAACAACAATCGCCAAATGGCCCTCCATGGAGACCAGAGGGCACATTCATGGGACTACTCAGCGAGCACACAGCTGCAGTCAGAAGGATATTGGTTGCCCGAGATCAGAGCTTCTTCATCTCCGGCTCAGACGATGGCACGGTCAAACTATGGGACCCATCTCGCTTCGAGCGTAATGTCACTATGAACGCACAGAAAACATACACGCTAAGCGAAGGAGTGAAGGTGACCAGCCTTTGCTTCGTCGAAAATACGTATTGTTTCGTTGCGACGGGAAGCGACGGCAGTGTGCACGTAGTTCGGAATAGTTTCCGCATGAAAACTATCAACAAAGGCAAGGAGAACGCGAAAGACGTGAGGGAGTTCTCAAGACCCCGACTGTTGCGCGAATATCAGCTTCCGGAAGATGAATATGCCACCTGGTCGGAACACTACAACGAAGACCATAAGTCCGTTCTTGTCATGGCGACGAACACCTCCAAGATCATTGCGCTCGATCTCAAGACGATGAAGGAATTGTACACGCTTAGCAACCCTTTTCAGCATGGGTATCCGACCTGCTTTTGCATTGATAAACGAGCGTATTGGCTGCTAATTGGCACCTCCCATGGCGTGTTAGATCTCTGGGATCTTCGCTTTAAACTCCAATTGAAGTCTTGGGTGTTCCACGGTGCGACCCCAATACACCGACTATATCTTCGACCGATCGGAAAGAAGTCTCGCGTGTACGTCACGGGGGGCACTGGACAAGGTGAAGTCACAGTATGGGACATTGAAAAGGAAAAGTGCAAAGAGGTATACCGTACTGGCACGGCAAAGGATCTCGGAACCAAAAGCACCACACTCATCGACCTTGATTCCGAAGCAGCGGGTAGCATGCTAGGACGTTTTGCTACGACCCTAGAACCGACGTCAAGCTCGTCACCAGACAAGGGCGTCCGCGCTATCGTGGTAGCAACGCAACGTACAGTCGAGAATCTGAAGCTCCCGTGGAAAGCCCATACTTTCTTCCTAACCGCGGGGCCCGACTGGAAAGTGCGCTATTGGGATTCAAGTCGCCCAGATGCATCTCTTGTCGTTAACGGCATAGAACCAGACGAATTGAAGCCCCAATATGTCATTAGCCAACCTTCCTCTAGCCCGGAGACAGTTCTAGTCACCGAGAGATTGATGCAGCCTCAGAGCTCGGCTTCGAGTAGTGGCAGGGACAGTAGGAACTCAAATAAGAAATCGGCGACGAAGAGCAGTCGATCTGGCTTGATTAGTGCCCAACAGCAGCATCTTTTAAGAGGCCATTTAGATACAGTGACGGATGTAGCGCTGTTGGAGGAGCCATATGGGATGGTGATTTCGGGGGATAGGATGGGTGTGATGTATTTGTTTGCGTAGGTCAGAGCGCAAAGCGCCATAAATATACCGTTATACGCTCCCTTTCCGATACTCAGGCTTGTCTTGGCCTTAGTCTTTCGTGCGCTTTGATGAGGCTGAAGTTTGACGCGAACAAAGCTTCCCAGCTAAGACAATTCATGACCTTGTGCATCGTACCATATTGCTCATCTCTTTCACCGGTCCCTTTTCATATGGTTTTTTCGTGTCACCGCATCGTTTCTGCCTACTCAATCTGTCGGTGATCCTCGTATTTAGGGAGCTGTTTGAGAGCAACCGGTGAAGGCTGCACGCTTACAGGCCTATGGTTTGCATGCGGCCTTGTGTTTTGTGCAGCACGCCTCACTACTGCCGTGTCGGCCGAGAGGCCGTGACTCCACGCCCTTCATGCTCGCCTTTTTTGCTGGCTTTTCAGCCTGGTTGATGCCTGGAAATATCTGCAGTCTCTTCTTTTCCTTTCTTTTCTTTTCTCTCTCTCAACTTAGATCCCTTTCGAGTCGCCGATCTTTAACAGTTTGACATACTTATTGAGATAGCGGATAGATCTACGCCTATCAAAATGCCGTACTGTACTATCTGCAGTGCTCACTTCCACGGCCGCGGCACCTACTGCACCCAACACAACCCATACCTGCAATCCTACCACAACACTTCGGACAGCAAGTACCGCACCACCAACCTCGCGCTCACGAAATACCATACCCGCCCGCGCAAGCCGCTGCAAATCGGCTTCCGCGACAGCTATGATAGCCTCGAACCGTACCATAGTACCAGCAGCGCTCTTGCCCGCTACGACGACCCCGACTGGAAATACAACGATATCGGATATGGCCATAAGCACACAACCGATCCTATTCTCCTCCCCAGTACCCTCTCCCCCCTCGCAAAAACGTTCACGCATTTATCTACCACGCACGCCATAACGTCGCTCACGTACAGCGTCGATGTCCACGGAACGCGTAGTCTTACTGCGATGGCGAATTCCGAGCGGACGCAGTGCGCTACGTGTCTGTTGTTCTTCGCCGACAAGGAGCGCCTATGGGCGCATGGGATCGAGTATCCGGTGCAGTGCGACGTGCATGGAGTGTGTATGCGGTGGGACGATGTCGGGGTGCATGCGGAGGAGGAGAGGCATTCGAGGTGTTTTGTGAGAGGGTGTGGGAGTGTGTATAGGAAAGAAGGCGGTTGGAGAGGGGTCGTGGTGGAGGGCCATGTGAGGGGGATGCATGGTGGGGGTATTTGATTTGGGAGGGAACTTAAGTCTTGGGCGAGAGGCTGCAGAGTGCTCTTGTGGGGGGTTTGCTATTGGGGGTTGGTCTTGTAAGAGAGGAAGATGTGAGCATATGAGCTTGTCAATGTTTTTCATATTACGTTGGGGTTATCATTTGTAGTGCATTTCAATATAGAGTACGGTCATAGTTAGATTGATATTGCTACTAGATGTCTATTGATTCTTGATCAATCGAAAAAGAACAAAAGGAACTCGATCTTCAGAGTGATCATTAATGAATACTAGAGGTCAGTTTATGCAAATGTAAGAAGTCACATGTAGCAATGGTCCGTTTAGAATGGAATGTTCCATTTTGGCCCCCACATTTGATGGTGAGCTGGGGCTCCCACTAAACCGAGTATAGCTTAGCTCGTATCCTCTCACTTCGTACGTCGGAGGGGCAGTCTGGCATATTTACTAAAGTCCCTGAGTTTGCTTCATGCTATTTTCACGCGTAATTTGAGCTTCTCGTGTCGTAAGTCTCTTAGGGACGTGATACCTAGACGTCGCTACACGAAATACAGCAAGGCTTCAGCCTGTCGGGCTTATTTGCTAAGTCCAGGGCGTTTTCTTAGAAGACCACGTATACCGAAGCCTCATGCACAGAGACCGCAGATATTCTCAATAGAAGCCAGAGAAACAACATTTGGGTAGCACTGGAAGCTCAAAGACCGACAACATGTCTTGCGAGATGATAACGGACGGCGTGAGTGTATCACATGTGACTAAACCCTTTGGTGAAGAATAATCATTGTATTTAAGATATTGCAAATACTAAACAAAAGCAGAGTACAACAGGTTCACCGAGTCCTCCCATATACCCTTCCACTACGAGCCGCTCCAAGGACCACGTTTCATTCGCCTCCTCACCATTGCTCCAGGTTCGCCCAGTGAGCCGCTTTCATTCCATCTCACGCATGTCGACTTAGATACCAATCCTGATTACGAAGCGGTTTCCTACGTCTGGGGCGACTCTCAGTTCTCGCATTCGATAAAATGCGGTGAGAAGACTTTAAGGGTCACCAAGAGCTTATACGAAGTCATTAGCCGTCTGCGACATGTTGCGCAGCCCCGCGTCATCTGGGTCGATGGTGTTTGTATAAATCAAGGCGATTTGGAAGAGCGCGGACATCAGGTTGGACTCATGGGCGACGTGTATAAGGGGGGGCGCCAAGTCCTAATATGGCTTGGGGCTGACGAGTTGAATCTTGCTCCGGCGGCTTTTACTACATGTTCGAAACTTTCGAAAGCGAACATCGTCGATCAGCAGGCACTACTGGATTTTCTTGGAGAGCTTGATGTTGGGTGGGTAGAACCGATCAAAGGTCTCAGTGAATGCACATGGTTCGAACGGTTGTGGGTGCTCCAAGAGCTCCTTCTTGCAAAAGGAGCTTGGGCCATGTGGGGAGAGGGAGAAATTGATTGGGAGGAGCTGCGCGCCGCAGCTAAATGCATAATCGAATTACTACCCAACAAATACCTGACGATAGGCAGGTCCCTACTCAAACTGGAAACCTTCAATACCTTCAAAGACAGAAACGAAAACGGCTCCCTAGATTTTCTATACGCAATGCGATGGACACAGGGGCTCAACTGCGTCGACGATCGCGACAGGATCTATGCTCTGTTAGGTATTTTCTCCAACTCGAAGCACGAGGCCACAAGCCAGCTTGCGAAGGCTATTAGACCAGATTATTCGAGAGACGTGCGGACGATTTATCACGACTTTGCCGCTACTGCTGTGAAGTATGGCTTTGTTGGTGATCTGCTAGGTTGCATCCGACATAGCTCCGTCTTGGGAGACTTGACCGAGAGTCCCGCTGCTTCATGGATACCAGACTGGACAAGGATTCCCCAGCGCTTTGGCAAATTCCCGTCTTTTCAGGCACTCTTCCCGCGTCTGCAACAGGAAAATGTAATGGAGTTGTGCGAAGGGAATATTCTTTCCACTCAGAGCGTACATTTTGCTACTGTTGGTGTCATATCGGAGGAGATTGACTATCACGAGCTGAGGCAAGCCTTTTACGCTATGCTCGACTTCTGGATGCAGCACATAAAGCCATTTTTGACGCGCGCATCAACCCCAGAAGGTGATCTGAACTGGGATTTTACGAAAGCGATCGCACAAAGCTACAATCCATTCACGGACGTTTCGCATTCCCAGTCAAGTCTTCAAACAATTCTCGCAGTATTCCACAGCATATCCCAAAATCTTGCTGCGAGGACATCGTCAACCCCCGAGGCGAAGCACGCTACGCAGATCATGTTGCAGTCTCTCCGCGAAAGTCTTCATGAGCCGCCAAATGAGAAACTCTACGAAGATTATGAACGGAACCCAGCTTCCTGGCTAATCATACCAGACGGGCTTAGACTCTTCAAAACAGGTGGGAACGATATAGGTCTCGGCCCAGCAGCGATGCGGCCTGGAGATGTTGTGAGATTTCTTGCGGGAGCGAGACATCCGATTGTGCTGAGGCGGCAGCAAGGATTCTATAGGGTGGTTGGTAAATGTTATGTTGCAAGGCTAATGGATCTGGAGCTTGACGTGTTGGTAGAGACTTGTCGAGGTTTGAACATGGAGAAGATTAAGATACGTTAATGGGTTTTTTGACCATATGCCGTTATACTTTTGAGCTCTGTTTTATGGCTTTACTGATCTGTGACGAAATTGTAGCCGCACCGGTGGCTGATCATATCACAGCAGAACCACATGGACATCCCGATATCGCCAATGCATCTTCTTAGCAGGAAAGTGCGCACTTGCCGCTAGTCAAAGGCCATGTATTCTTTACTTTTGAAATAGCCAAGGGATAACTTCGGCCAATGATAATCTTCGTTGTTGCCTTGCTGAAGCTTACACCCCCTCTTGACCGGTTTGCGCGGCAGGTCCAGCCTAATGCTTTCGTATGCATATCTCGACTCACATTATTTCAACTATTAATTTTGTAGTGTAATATTCTCTCTAAATACTCTCCGAATTGATGCATCGAATCCATTAGCTAAGTTCAGGGCGTCTTCGAGCTCAGCTTTACAATGTCCGGAAAAACGGACGACCTTTCCATCGGATGGCCTATCAGTATCGTCATATCCAAGCTCTGCAAGAGATGTCAGGATATTTTCCATAAGTCTCGTTACCGATTTCAAGTAACAAAATTCGATACAAGCTTTGAATATCTTGAAAGAGGTGGAGTCGCTCGATGCCCAATCTGCTCAATCGCCTACCGAAAAATGCTCAAAAACCCACCAAATGTCAGCAATTTCAAATTTAAAATAGGTACTGAGATTGAAACATCGTTGAAGAATTTCCATTTGAAGGTTCGGAATGACGAAATGCCCTCTCACGAAAATAATCTCACCGACATTATACTCGGGCTTTGTCCTCTTGACGGACGCGACCTCCAAAGTGTACAAATGGCCACAAATTACGAATATCCCTCAACGATAGACACTCTTCAGACATTCAAACTCTTGAAGTATTAGTATCATAATTACATTACCCATCACCGCCAATGCGCTTTTCCAGAGCCTGTAATGGTCAACCACCTAGTCTGAACTTGCTTGTTCAACACCATATCACTCTGCATGGTTGGTATCCTTTCCCACAAAACAAACGTGGCTGGGTGTTCCAGGAGCGACTGCTGTCATCACGTACGGTGCATTTTGGGTCCGAGCAGGTATTCTGGGAATGCAAAGCCTGCAACATGTGTGAGATGTATCCTTCTGGTGTGAACGTAGACTTTGCTTACTCTACAACTCCCTTCGAATTGCCGACGAGAGACAACATGGAAGGAAGAGACGAGATCCTCGAAATATACAATGGCTTCGTCGAGCATTAATCCGGATGTGCACTTACGTATCCGAACATAGGTGAGTCTTCCAATATAAGGCACCGCTCTCCAATAAACAAGTATATTGGCTAAAGGATGCTTGTATCCAGATAGGCTCGCCGCATTTGCAGGCATTGCTCAGCATGCATCTCATGAAGTTGAGGACGAATACCTAGCCGGGATGTTTAGACGCACCTTTCCGCTCGCTATCCTCTGGCGAAACCTCTGCTTCATTCAACACGTTGACATACTACACAAGCGGGCTCTTGCATGTAAAACTACGCCTAATAAAGAATATCTCTGCCCATCATGGAGCTGGGCAGAGATGGACACAGTCACTACTTACGAAAATATACTACGTATCGGGCGATCATGGAATTCACTGGTCACTATAGAAGAAATAAAAGTGACGCTGATGGACCCGAACAATCAATTTGGACGTCTCACAGGCGCACATATCATTCTTCGGAGCCGATTAGTGCTTTGGACTCTGCAATCCGAATACATTCGCGTAGCGAATCAGTTCGATGGAGCAGAGGAAGCTCGGATTGATCCGAAGGAGCTTTTCATCTTACCGCTTACAGACGACCTTTATCATGATCGGGAGTCGCTTATCATACAAAGAGTTCCAATGACAAATCAGGAGCACTATGAAAGAGTTGGGACAATATGTCTTTATCGGGAACCAATTTATGTCAGAACGCATTCTGTAGGCTTAGCGGAGGTCGGCAGCGGCTCTCTGAGATTTGCCTGGCAAGAATTTCTCGTAATAGGTGAGGAGAAAAGAGTGATCCTGGTATGAAAACGATAAATTTCTTTAGCCTCCATGGCCTTCCTTTTACAATGAATATATAAGATAACGCAAAAAAATGCTTGTTCTATTCACATAGAGTGCCACAATTGAGCATGCATAATTTTACAGCTAGGTATACTTAGCTTTAACATCCAAAAAGAAAAGAATACCAACCACCTCGTTCAGATCGTGAGATCATATGAGTTGGTAGCTGTATCGCAGCATGACTGAGTAGCTTCATGGAGGTCCAAAACCGGTATAAACTTTACAGCGCCTCTCCCAGTGATCCACGATCACGACGTGAGGGGAGAAAACTCAAGATGACTGCCACGCCCCGCCACTGATACGCGCTAATCAGCAAAGTATACCAACCTACGCCGCAAAATCAGCCGCACGTCAGCCCTCCGTTCCTACCCTAGGTGTTCGAGAAAAAATCCATGCATCAAGGATCCCGCCGCGGTATTTCGAACCTCAGCAATCTGACTTACTATTGGATGCTAAATGCTACGCCGCAAAAGCTACACCTTCCCTTTCCAAGTGATCTTCCACCATTATCGCTCAAGTCCGAGAGACGATCCCGCAGTATGGTTCGGCCGTAATGCATCTGCGTATCAGCTTTATCCTAAGTTTATATCTTCGCTGGCATCGCAGGGCCAGACCACAAATCACGGCGCAAGCCTACGCCCTGCATGTAAGCGAATCTAGCTGCCTTCTTTTATGTGTAACGTGGTTCATTTAGACACAGGCTTTTAGACTAGGATCGGACATGCTACTGCGTACTACGGTGTTTGCCATTCGTGAGATGTCGATATCGAGAGATAAGACGAGTATGACGGCAGCTACCATGCACGACATCCCGATCTCCATTCTCGTATGTCGTGTCCACCGCACACTCGATCGACAAAGAAAAGTTTCCGCTTATGGTCCAATACAAATCAATGACAAGGACGAGAATTGCATCCCCCTGCGTCAGTGCATATGAGCCATGTATCTTGCCTCAGGAACAAACCTTTCACCTGCAGCACACCAGCCCATCCAATCCAGGCTTCGTGAACAGCATGTTCACCTGCACCCTTATCCGCCATCCCGCCCGCCTCCTACCTATCATTCCATCGTCTTTCAGCCCACAAGCTACCGTGCCCCTGAGATACGCATACCACAAGCAACCGCCTCTCCGGGAGCGGCTGCCACGTTGCGTTCACCTGCAGCAGCCGCTTCTTACGCCTCACCCGAGCTGACGGGCCAGAACCCAGAAATACGTAAACCCCAGGTGGGCCAGGACGCCCGCTTCTCGGCGCTGCAGGCTTCGAATCGATAAGGAGCGAAGTGTCTCTCTCTCGGGCCGTCATTGCTCTTCGCGCACAGGCTCGGTCCGCGCCGCCCAGGATGATATCAGAAAAATACGCCGTGCATACGCAGGTCTGGCTTCCTTCTTCTCGCCAGCGCGGGCGGGTCCTCATAGGTTGCATTTCCGCCATTATGCTGGGCCTCGCCATCCTACGTATTCGAAACGCATGAATATTCCCACGCGAGACGCGTAAATGCCTCTGCCACACATAGGCTCGCGAGGCTAAGGCGCGTGAAGAGGGGAGGGAGGGGAGGGTACACACCCAGCGCGACGCGACTGCGCGGAGAGTACCGGCTCGAGCACGCGTTGTGCGCGCATTGCTCGCGACAAGAACGCAAAACCCACCATACCCCTACTCTCCAACCCCCAAACGGCTCGCGAGCTCAAACACGCACAGAGCAGATCCCGAGGTAGCCCCAGCCCAGCAGATCAAACACGCATCACAATTCCTCGCGGGCGCGGCGGCGCACGGATGGGGAAACCCCCAACAAACCAATGGACACCTACCACCCGTCGCATTTCCAAATGACGCTCCACCCTTCACGCAATTCACCCGCAGGCGGTCGCGCGCGCGCATACACACACATACAAAAGCAGCGCGCTGCGCGTCCTTCGATTGGGGCCCAGCACACGGCTATAATAAATATGCACGCCAATCAGCGTTGCGCAGGCGCCGAGTCGCGAGGGATGCGGCAAACGGCGCGCAAGGGCTAGCCGGCCGCTTCTGCGACCGCAGCCTGGCAGGCTCCGTACCGCCTCGGCTCGACACGAAAGGTAGCAGAAGAAACGAGCCAGGAAGGAAGGACCCCGTTTCCCGATGTTAATATACCGCCGGAGTCCGAACGACTTACTCATCCTGTGTGCCCGTTCCCCACATCCCTTTTGCACATGTTTTCTTGCAGACATGGGGCGGCTGTGAGACGGGCGCTGGATACGAACTGACGTACATTGTTGCGGCCCCAGGATTGCTTACACCCTCTCGTTTCCAAGTAGAATAGCCTGAAATAGACGGGGCGTGGTGGGAATGGGGGGATGGGAATCCAGCAGCACGGCGTCGGAGTTGCTGCGTCATTGGGTGGTGGGGATATTCTAGATTAGGGAGGCGGGGAGGGAAGGGCATGTAGAGAGGAGGGGGTTAGGTCGAAGGGAAGGCCGATGGCGGGTGTGTGTGTGGGTAAGACGGGTAGATATATACAGCTGTGTGGTTTCCCTTTCCTTTTTTTTTGGGGGCGGCGAGAAATACAACGTTCGCGATGGAAGCTAGTGAAGACAAGGCCCGTTACTTTGGCTTGTGATGAGCGTTTTGCAAAAGCGGTCGTGGTGGAGATACCTAGATGGAGAGCTTTGGACAGATTGGGACCAGGCCGTTCTTTTTGCACGTGCTTGACAGGCCTCATGGGGCCATTGATGCATGCCTAGTCGAGCTGCCAACCTGATACGGTGTGCGCGAATGCACTCCGGTCGCCCAACCACGCGATATTTCGACAGATAGGCAACGAACATCCGCTGATCGTCCACGGTCGGACCGACGTCCACGCCTCTCGTTCGCAGCATCGGATTCACTGTGCCCTACACTCGCAGGAAGTGGGGCGTCGATCGCTCCTAGCCAGGTCTCCGTCGCGCAATCATAAGAAAAAGTTGACCATGTCAAGAGGAGAGATGAATTATTTTCATAGAAGTTAAAGATGCGATCTATAGGTAGTAAGTAGATAGAAAAGTGAAATGAAATGTGATATGATGGGGAAATTCTTTTCCGATTGCAGCATGCCACGCCCCTACCACACCATAGTCGTCGTGACTGCCAGACAAGGAAACACAATTTACCAAGATGATGCCAAAAAGGAAAATGAGTCTAGGGAGCCGAGGCGCAGTGCCCGTAAAGAGATCCGATCGGCCCGGTAGCAAAGGGGAGTCGGTTCGAGCAGAGCATCGTGGGCCCGGGACGCGTTCCAGCAGCAGAATATCCGTGACAACACCGAGTCCCCCCAAACGAGAACCCAAAGAGTAAGTCGGAGAAGGTAAAGGCGGTGGAAGCCAGACCACGGAGAGTTAAAGCGGCAGTACGTGCTAAAAGGTATCAATGATTTTTTCCTTTTGGGCCTCCTCAAGGCCTTAGGCAGCGGCGCCGACGGCGACAGGTATCTTTCTTCACATCCACAGTCCCCAGCGCCCTACATGACCACGCATCCGCAGCAGCCCTTCTTCTCGTCGCCTCCGTCCTCCACGCCTAACTTGGACATGCCGTTCTGCTGGCCGCCCGAGGACGCGCCCGTGTACGATGACATCTCCTTGTTGTATCTGCGGATTTCCCGGACAATGTCGTAGAAGGCGATGTCAACGTTGATTCGCGACTTGGCCGAAGTCTCGATGAATTTGCAGCCGAATTGCCGTGCGAGGTCCTGGCCCTCTGTCGGGGGAGGTTAGCATGCCACGCAGCGCCGGAAGGGATGCTGATGGTGAGACACGGACGCACCTTTTGTAGACACCTGCCGCTCGCCCTCGAGATCGCACTTGTTACCAACCACGATCATGGGGAAGTAGTCCTTGTCCTTGACCCGTAGGATCTGCTGCTGGAACGTCATGATTTCTTCGAACGACTGGCGGTCGGTTATCGAGTAGACGAGCAGGAAACCCTCGCCGGTCCGCATGTACTGCTCGCGCATGGCCGAATACTCCTCCTGGCCGGCTGTGTCGAGCACGTCGAGCAGGGCAACCTCGTCATCGATGACACACTGCTTGCGGTACGAATCTGTGCTGTGTTATCGCCGAAACGGGCGCAATCGGGGCCACGGCCGGCACTCACCCTCAATGGTCGGATCATACTCGTCTACGAAGTGGCTTTGGATGAGCTGGATGGTCAAGCACGACTTTCCCACGCCTCCGCCGCCGACTACCACCAGCTTGTACTCTCGGAGGAACTAAGGCGCGGTCAGCGGGCATGTCAGCAAGGGCGGACGGGCAGGCGCACCTTTGATGCCATTGTGTGCGCGGGATTGTATGGGTTACACGCGTTGACGAGAGGGCCTCGGTCGGTGCGCTGCTGCTGGGGAGCAGGAGGTACTGAAGGAGGCGGGCACGGAGGGCGGCGCGGCGATCCAAGGGAGGCGAGTCCGTGGCGATGGATGGGGGGTGCGCGAGGGTGGGCAATGGGTCGTTCTGGGGGTCGCGATGGCAGGCGCTGGCGGGGTGCGGTCCGGTTGACGGGCGTCACTTCAGATGGCAGACAGTTTGGGGTGAGAGACAGACGGGAGGTGTTGCAGGGCCGGCAGCAAAAACGACAGACTGCTTAGCTTGCCTGGGGCCCTGAACCTTGAGAAGGGCTAGGCGGGCGTCTGATTCGTAGCGACGGCTGGCGTGCTAGCGCGGAGCAGCCCATGGCACCAGCTCCCACGAAAAGACGCCCGCGCGCGAGCAGAGAGAGAGAGGGCCGCCGCCCGTCCCCACGAATGGCCGTTTGGTGCCATGGCTCGCCCTCTGCCACTGGCTGCGCTGCGCCCGGCCTGCGCGCAAAGGAACGCGTGCAGCGCGTCCCGGCAGCGGTTAAAGCGGCGCGACAACTGGAACCATTGCCAGCCTCGCATCCCGGCAGCGAAGAACGACGAGGCCGGCGGCGGCACCACCACTACCACTACCACCACTTACCACCACGGCCAGCGGGCGACCGTCGAGAGAGAGAGAGAGAGAGAGAGAGATAGCCGGCGATCTGGACGGAGGTCGGCGGCAGACCGACCGCCCGACCGCCAGACGGCTGCGTGCATGCACGGGGACGAACGACGCCAGTGACATCTGCATCTGTTCTCGCAGCCCGTCCGCAAGCATCCACTTCTCACATGACTGGCTGTTCCATGCGGGCGCGAAAACGCATCGTCACACAGGCGGGGCGGGTACAGCCTTGGATGCGTGCAGAACCGCTGAGATGCAGCACGGCATCACTGCAAGCCACGCGAGCGCACCAAGCGAGCCTTTTTGTGCCTTTTCTTTTGTCTTTCCCTTTCTTTTTTGCGCACGCCGCTCCGCAAAGGGTTGCCGTCGCAGCGAGCAACAATCACAAGTGCACGTCACCACCGCGCCACCGTCGTGCCTAAGGACATTTTGCCTCGGCGCGCTGCTGCGACGGCGCAGAGTTCCACGGCCCTTCGAGAAGCCTAGCAGCGCGACTATTGTCCGCTCTAATTTCTGCGAGTCATCTACTCTATCTCTACGGAGCTACAACGCCCTCTCTCAGTAGGCCCCTCTTTATATTTATACGCAGATGAGCCAAGACGTCCATAATTCAGCCCTACGCCACCTCGACCTTTTTGGGATCGGCCTGCTCGGGATCATCTTCCCCTTCGACCGCGACGCGTCGCCCCTGGACCGCCTTTTCCACCTCTGAGACTATAGATTCCATGAACTCAACATCGCGGCCCACCAGCGTGACGGTATTGTTCTCCTTACCCCACCTCGGGTAGCTGCCTACCTTGACCCCCCTGGGCTCGGCCCTCGCTGCAAGCTGCGTCAGATATTCCGCGACCGCACTCTCAGGCAGAGGCGTAGATATCAATATCCGTAGCACACCCTTGCCTTCCGGGTCTGTCAACCGAGGGAGCAAGCGGGGCTTGAGCCCGTCCAGCATGCTTTCAAACAGTCTCGGCACGCCGGGCAGTATGTGGATGTTGCCATTGACACAGCTCACAGGAACCCACAGATTATCATTGACAAAAATCACTTGCTCCTCATCTGGTATAGACTCGTCCAGCGGCAGAATGATCATGCGCTTTTTGGCAGTGAGGGCGGCCGAGGGAGTGTTCCAGTCGAAGTTGGGCTGCGAAGGGTGCGGTTTGGATAGACGCTTCATCCGCTCAAAGGCGGCATCGTGCTGCTTCAGCGGCAGGTCGAATGCTTTTGCTATCGACTGGTACGTGATGTCGTCGTGTCTGAAGACCAGCGTCAGCTTGAAATGCGAGAGCAAGAGGGACAATGCGTACGTAGGGCCTATGCCCCCAGAGGTTACGACGAAGTCGTAATTTTTAGACATGCGCCGGACCGCCTCCACAATCTCGCTCTCATCGTCGGCGATTACTTCTATCCGTCTCAGGGTGATTCCAAGCGAGAAGCAAAACTTAGCAAAATACGCCTGCAGGTAATTAGCAAAGGCGTGCCGTGTCCGTGGGACGCTCCTACCGAGTTCGTATCTACCGTCTTCGGCGCGTTAGCACAGCTCCAATGCAGCTCATACGAGGCCGTGTATTGCCTACCTTGCCTCCCAGCACCTCATCTCCGATGATAAGACATGCAGCCGTGTGAATCAGCCCCTTGCTCTGCGCGGGTGTGGTGCCAGCCATGATCGATGACGTATGGCCAGACGGCTGCAGAGAGGCTGCGGAGCGGTGGGCGTAGTTGGGGAGCGGTCGAGTGAGGTGGCGGGCAACCTGGCTCAGCCTGCTGAACATCTAGTTGCAGGGGCACACGGTGGGTGAGGGCGGTTGCTGAATAGCTAGTTGCATGGAAGGAGCGCTTCGGAGAGGGAAGTCGCGTCCCGCGTGGTGTGCTCGCCCTGAGCTTGCTTGCCCCGCACCACTCCAAACCTCACCGAGCCTCGCGCCATCCCGCTCAGCCCTAAAGTCACCACCACCTCGCTCGCGAAACACTCACACAAACTCTATCCGCGCGATCATTACCGCATCCAACGCGACATGGCACGTTTCGAATCTTCTGGCGCCCTTCCACGCAAGCTAATCACGCTACAGTCCTCCGAGTCTAGGCTCTACACCTTCTCTGACGAGACGAAGCAAAAGCTGCGCAAGTTCCGCCTGGGCACCTCCAGGGCCAAAGACCCCCAGGCCATCCTCTGTACGCTAGCTCAATATCTCTCCTGCGCGGTCACGACCGTGCCTACCGACCCATGACCAAAGTGCCATTCATGAACACAAGATAACGAGGCTGACGCCCGTGTGCGCCAGATGAGATTGACAAGAAGACGTTGGAGATACGGCCCGTGGACGGAGATGTCTACTCGGACGTGCAGAGCCTCGCCGACGAGCTCCCTGACCATGCCCCGAGATTCGTGCTTCTCAGCTACCCGCTGACCCTCGTATGGCTTTCGTCTTCCGCTGAACGGTTTCACACTGAGAAGTTTTAGGACTCGGGAAGGCTATCGGTCCCCTACGTGATGCTGTACTACCTGCCGGTAACGTGCAACAATGAGGTCAAGATGCTGTACGCAGGCGCAAAAGAGCTGATGCGGAACACGGCAGAGGTCAACAAGATCATTGAGATCGACAGCGCCGATGACCTAGAAGACATCGAGGAGAAATTGAAAGGCGACTCATAGTACGCTACCCGGACAATACAGCAAATGGCAACACATTAGCAAGGTATGATAAGAGGGAAAGGGGCACCGGCAAGTCCCGTAGTTCGCCCGATGTCCACTGAAGAACAGTGGTACCACCAGCGCACCCCGGAAAGTAGCTGCCAAGCACGTCTAGCGTCGGTACGAACCAAGTTCATCGCTACGTAATCGAACAGATACCGTTTATCTCAAACCAAGCGTTCGCTGCCTGCTCTCATTGCACTTATTTCGGCCCAACGGCCTGCTTTACGTTTTAGCACACTAACTTCAAACCCCCACGCTTCGATGTGTTCCTTTTTGCGCGAGACTTGTTGCGCCTGCTCAGGAATGATCGACGACAAGGTTTCTTCGGCGAGGCTCAAAGCCGACATCCGAGCGTCCGCCGGCTCATCGAACCAATCGATAGCTAGAAACACCACGCGTGTCTGCGTCGGGCATGATCCGCCAGCGACCTTCCAGATTCACACAATACAACTTGGGTGTTATACGCTGCATTGTCCATCATGCACGGTGGGCCATTAGAAAAACGGCCCATCACTTACATTGTGCAAGGATCCACAACAACCAACTTCAAAACTTGACATTCCTCGCACGTCTTAGGAGCAAGATTTTTTTTCCCGCAATATCACGCAACGTACCCGCTATATCGTAGCATAAAATCACGAAAGCAGTCACGTCTCTCGATCGTTGGCAAGTACATCTAGTATCCCAGAGGACTAGACACTCAGCCGTGGAGGATGAACACCACATTGCTCGATAACATATGTCTAACAAGGCATGAAAGAGCTATTGTGCTAATTTACTATGGATTGCCTCCACGAGGGGTCTAGAAGGTACATTGTACATTTTCACGGTATCTCAATTTCCTAGGTCGAAATTATATCCAATTTACCATCACCCTGACGCACGGAAGCCTCCTTGCGACGACTTTACAATGTTTTATCGTCACCAGTTTCCTTTAGCGCCCCCCTATAATCGACGTATTCTTGAATTCGACTCTTCTATAGAACTAGTCAATACCTAGTGGAAATACACGCAGTATCCTGGACTAGCGACACAGCACATTTCTCTCGTGAGTGGATTTAGGGTTTCTAGTTTTGCTTCCATTGACCTCTCATCATGTTTGCATTGTGTATCTCCAACGCACATTTAGAGCAACGTGGTGCATATAAATTAATAATGATATCGTCTCAATGCAAGATCAATTTTATACCCAGCTCCAGTCGGTTTGGGGGCACACGGGGCATTGACGCTGTACGTCTACACATCATGGGCCAGTACGAATCAACACCAGAGCTATCAGCGCAAGAATCACTACGTACTCAGATTAGCGACGCCGATGCACAGCTGTGTCAGCGAATTTATTTCGATTCGTTCATTGGTGATGAGTCAATTGACGAGTTACTGCGTGAGCAGAATGAATCCATGGCCGCAGCCACGGATGATAACATAACAAATACTTCACCGAGTCCGCAAAGCTATAGCCTTCAAGGCGAAGATGCTAGTATTAAATGGCATCCGTCTGAACTACTAGACAAGCAGATTCACACCATTTTTCAATATGAAAACTTTGACAAGACCATCTTCATCGAAAACTCGTTAGCAAAGAAGACTTGGGAAGCTATGACACCGGCTCTTACTCTTGCTACTAAGTTTCTAACAACTCCCGAATTGCAAGGGTTTTGGTACCACCTTATGTATGGTATCCCCACTACAGACGAAGTCACAGGAAAATCTTATCTAAAAAGCTCGCCCCTTGAGGCTGACCTGGTCACTGCGCATGCAGATTTCGACAAGTTACTCATGCGCCTGGCAGACCAAATCACTTTCTTCTGGCGGCCGACCAAGATTGGGGGCCACGTTGAGGGCGGCGCTGAGGTCTTTGGCACCTGGTCGTCGTCGCTATGGGCGGTGCTTCAGATGTTCGATAACGCCAGAGGCCAGGAAATCCAGATGCGCAGTACTCCTGCACCTACTGTACAGCAGGCCTGTTTCTCTGGCTATATGGGTCTTTCCTCACGCTTTTTGTATCATCTCCTCAGTAGACGGTCAGTTACACGAGCCTCCACGCTCACTAACATGCGCCTCCAATTCAAGCTCGCATGCACTATCTGCCACGAGCTTGCTCATGCCGTATACCAATTCCGTGGCTTGTCACCGCCAGAATGTCACGTATTCCAAACAGATTGTGCTAACGAGATAGGTCTCAGCTGGGAGTTTTGGGCCTTTGGCGGCATACGACCTTTTTGTGAAATATCCACTGAGAGCATCACGCCGATGAGGGTAAAGACGTGGGAGTTCTCGTATAGTTCGCCCAGCATTTGGACCGAAGTCCATATGCACTGGATCGTGGCGTTCTTCCGCAAGGACACTTGGGATCGCCTTGGCGAAGTCATTCAAAACGATCTCCTGCGGATCCCCCGACCGGTGGGCCAGCCGCCGGTTTTCTACGCGCACAGGTATCTCTCTTCTGCGGGATTCGGCGAGTTCAGGGCAGTGCGCTATGAGCATGGCAAACCGCAGGATACATCGTTGCAAGCTAAGGCCGACGAGGTGCCTCCAGATCTGCCCGTTGAGGAATGGTTTCGGAGAATGCGGGACCTCGACGTTCGACGAGCTGTAGCGTCCATGCGTTGGAAGGAGGAACCTCTTCTAGCGCCCTATGATGTGGTGCTTGGGCGAGTGCTGACGTACGTATGTTAGTTTAATCCGTAGAGCAAAGGCTTGAGATTTGGCTTGTGGTGAAGATGTTTTTAGCTTGTTAGAGATGTTCCAGAATGGTTTTAGCAGCCAATTGTCGTGCCGTGGGCAGCTTGCAGTATAGCTCATCGAACCAGGCTTTCGACTCTTGGCGAGTGTTGGACTGACTGTAGGTACTACCAATTTCATAACCGAAGAGACGTCCGGTCTAAAAGCAATGAAATCTTAACATTGCTTTGATTACGGATGTGTTGTGTCAATTTTGAAGAGAGCTAAATTTTTGTTTAATTCACTTTTTGTAACGTATGCTCGGATACCCCTTTGCGTCAAAACCCCCCATTAGAGCTATTCCTTAGACAACATCTTTGTCCTTTATTACTAATTTCGTGATCAGACTTCCACCAGTATTCATGCACTACCCTTCACGCTAACACTCCAAGCGCCGTCAAAGCGCCCTACGTCATAGATTCCATAACAATAACACCAAACCACACTACAAATCCTCATCTTAATCCATTCTAATCTAACCAATCCAATCTCATTCCTTGCATCGTCTCCCTACCATTTCCCCACATATCATCTTCCCCACACTCTTTTTTTTTTTAGCACATGTCGCCTCTTCCCCAGACCACCAAAGCCCACCGCATGAGCTACCGCATCGGCCGCGGCGAACAAGGCGTGCTCACATTTGAGCCATACAAATCAGACATCCTCCCACTCTGGCGCTTCAAAACGCCCGCCATAGCGCGCCAGAGCTCGCGGGCGATATGGGAGCGTTTCCTAGAGTACGACGGAGCCGGAGACTTCGTGGGCATGGACATGTGCAGGAAGTTTTTGCAGATGGTGAGTCTGCATCTCTAACTAATATGCAGGTGCCGGCCTTGCTGAGGACAAAGGTAGGGCATGACGCGCGCGAAGCGGTATGCGAACCATGCTGGTGGGAGGAAGTATGACCGGGAGACGGGCGAGGAGATGGAGAGGAGTACGGGGCATAAGGGGGCGGGGGAGAAGTTGGAGGCTTCGTTGGTTTTTAGGGAGGTTTGGGAGAGGGCGAAGAGGCTTGAGGGGTATGTGGAGAAGAAGGAGGCGTTTTTGAAGGAGCAGAAGGAGTGGGATAAACAGAAGAAGAAAAGGAAGGAATTGAATGACGACAAGGGAGCGAGTTGATTTGCGAGCGTATGTTTTTCAGTTTGTCCTGAGATTGGATGAGAGGTCGCTGGGACTATGAGATGTATTGAAAGGCTTCGAGAGGTAAAGATGTAAGTTGATTTATAAGTCTTTGCTATCAACGACTTGGTTCAAGCCCATAGCTTGGATTCAAGCTTACGAGTATAGTGATTCCCGTCTCGCGGTTTATCCCAGGTTAAAAAAAGAGCGTTTGCCAACCTACAAGGTGGGCTGAAACATGGTTCAACTTGGCCTGAAGCTTCCGAGGAACATCAATTTGGTTTTTGCGGCGGATAAGGTGGATAGGGTTGTTTTGGCGGTGGGTACACAGTTGTCCGTTGCAGGGGCGGCGGGTTTCCTGAAAATGGGTCCGCCGATTGTGTTGGCTGTGGAGAAAACCCCGGTGCATCCATTAAAGGAGCCTTTTTCTTCTTGATCTCTCCCACTTTTGGGCACGGTTCGCCCGATGTTGTTGGACGTGCATCATAGCCTGTCACTATTGCTTGGCCAGACGTACCCGTAGTACTCGTATATGTGCCGCCATAAAGACCTGTTCGATCCGTAATTTGCGAGGAGGACGGATTTTGGGAGCTCGAACTCGTTGGGGGGTGCGGCTGGGACGATTCTACTAGTACTGACGATCTGTTACAGCTAGTCAGTCCATGTTCGAGGGATAGTATTGAATTTTTCCATGTTCACCTTCTCTAGATATAGTAGACGCTACCATCTATCATGGTCAGTGGATACCGTATAATCTACCACGATACCAGCGAGACTTACCTGGCCTTCTAACTATTCTGTAGAAGTCCTGATGATCTACATTTCAGATCCATCCACTGCTTATATCGCTAATTGTATTAATTGGAAGCTCCATCTACTAATACGTCTTGCTGATGGGGTTGCGGGTGTGAGCGCCGACACGGTGTCAACCTGAGAGGTTAAGAAGGCTGAGGCTGAAGTTTGGATTAACGCAATTCACAGTCACGTGGTTGAAGCCACGGCTGCGCCTTCGCCTTTGTTAGGCCTCGTAATACTAAGGGTCCATCGACGTGCGAACGGAGCACCAGAACGTGTTCGAAGTCGAGTCGTTTGGGCTAGCCAAAGATAGGTCAAAGTGCATTATGATTATCTGGTTGTACTGACCGAGTCGAAAATGCCAACTATTCGAGCACCATCTATGAACTATGACAAGCAACTGATATACTTGATATTCACTCGAAGGAAGGCCATGTCATTTCATAAGTGAAATCGATGTGCTTTTGTTGTCGTCGATCTGCACTGCACAAATGAGGCATATCGCGTGGAAATGCAGACTGCGTCAACCGAATGACTCAGTTGAAGTCTTCCGCGTGATTTCTTTCAAGAAATTTTGATCAACTAACTTTCATCTCGTGGTCTGTGGAACAGGATCGCCTCCAGGCCGGTTGCCAATATGCGGCAGGACGACACCGCGCTCTAAATTAAGACTAATTTTAGCCTTCACGGTTTAACCTACAGCTATACTCCCACCTCGTCACCACCTAGAGGTCTGCCACCACTAAGGCATTGCATTTAGATGATTGAATTCACGGGATACTACGGGCAATATCGGAGGTGACGTCCAATAACAGATGTGATGCAGAGAGGGACTGATGTTTTCGAAGACCACAAAGACGAGGAGAAGGTGATTATGATGATGAGGTGTAATGGAAGAAGAGGTACGCTAATTGGTGAACGTGGGCTTCCTATTACGATGGCCCACCCCCCTGTTGTGGACCAATGATCAGGTACAGGGACCAGTGCAAGAAACGTAACCGTAAGTGCAGTCGTCAATCATTCCTATAAGCCGCTCATAAAACATACAGCGAAAATGTAATCAAGTTTAGGACTTGGAAAAGAGTTTACCCTAGAGTATGCCCTGCCATGGCGACCGGCTTCTCATAGCCCCGTGTAATTGAGGTCTCTCCGCCCCAAATAGCCATCCGCACCTAGCACTACACCGCCGATCCTATCTATGTGATGGGTAAAATAACGCTATAAATCATATGATTCCCGAGAGCCAATAGCCCCCCTGCTGGAGAGATGTGTTCGCCTTTATGTTGGTTTGAGTGACTTGCACTCGCTTGGTGCTGCAATAACATCAGGTGTAGGCTGTGCCCATTAGCAAAGCCATCAATAGAGAGCATTTCACGTACGGTATCCTGATGAGCGACCATTTTGATTTGAGGGTTGTGATGAGCCCGTGTTTTGAGGATACTGCCCAGGGGGTCTTGGTGCATACGGCGGAAATGTAGATGTTTGTTGTTGGAACGGGTTTGTGGGCTGAGGAGTTGGTTGATATGTGTTGTCGTACGTGGTTGACGGTATTTGTCGCCCGTATCCGTCTGTCTGTTGTGTCTGTCCCACGTAAGGGGTACGTGGCTCAGTATGTTCATTTTGACGAGGCTGAGATGGCGCTGGAGTGGTCGTGTACCCAGAACCCGATCCACCGCCGTAGTATCCTCCTGTTGATCCAGATGGCGTGCCAGAACTCGGTGAACTGTACGTCTGCGGTGATGAGTAGGGAGCGCTCGTTCGTGACGGCTGGGATGGTTCACGCGGTGGCGGTTCAGGTATCGTCGCTCTGTGGAACCGTTAGTCTTCACCCAAGAGATGGAATCTTGTGAAGCTTATACTCACCTCCCCCATTGATAGTCTATAGTACCATCTGCTCAGATTTAGTGTTTGTCACACCAAGTGCCGCCACTCTCGTACCTTGCCTTCTGACTGCCCTGTAGTAGTCGCCATGCTCCTTACTCCATAACCACTGGCTATCCCTCCCGCTCATTGTTCTGACTTGATTCAACGCTCAGGTTGTTGTGGATTCTTGGAGCTGAGGTCGCGGGCGTAGGGGTTAACGCGGCACCAGCCTTGTGCGTCGAGGAGGCTAGGAGAATGAGCAGGAGGATGCAAGCGCAGAAACAGCGGGGCAGGCGAAACACGGGCAAATGGAGTACCAATGAGCATGGGACACAATCACATGATTGGAGCCGCAGCCAGCGCTTTGCTGCCTGATATGGCCCGACCCCACTGGCGATTGATGTATATGCCGGTGCGTCATGCAAGTGCTCTCCGCAGGCATCAGAGGTGAACCGATCGACTCCTGGGTTTGTCAGTTACACTGCCGACCAAGACTACTAGATGCGTATGTCTCCAAGTATTTGCCCTGGCGTTGCTTTTCTCCGCGTAAGCCGAGTACATACTCGCGATCAACATCACTCGTTCATGGTGGGAGGTCATGAGCCCCCATCGCTGTCGCGTTCCAGATGAGGCTTTTCTTTTTGGGTCTCACCCTCGTATACAGCTGCCCAATCGCGCGCAACTCCCACACACCATCAGCTGTGAGGGCTTATCGAAACGGCAGGTGGGGTACGCCGTCTCTTGTTCCTGTGGCATCTCATACAAGCTGTAGCAGGCGTTGATTCCATAGGAGACAAAGAGAATATTTGGGAGGCTCTAATAGCTGTTGATGAGCTAGTCGAGCAGCCTAGTACACCAACTCGTGCTGTGGTGTAGGGATCAGACGAAGCGTCATGCAGGGATCTGAGCGATAGCCTGCCCATGTCGTCATTATCGTAGATTAGGTAGAGTTGTTATTTTACGGGTAATTCATACGATACTGTTCCTCTCATCAAGTAAATATGAGGACATTGTGACTACTCTCACGGCATTTTGTCTAGCTGAATGCTTCGGGTTCTTGTTCCAATACATATAGTCACTGACACATAAGAAATGGCAAATTTCAAAGTACGTTCTGCAAAATACATTCTTGAATAGATTAACTACATGCATCAAGGGATCAGTTTTCAATGTTCAACACGCCGGGCTGTTCCCACAAGAGAGCTTAGTCTGAGTACCGGTAGTCAGTACTCAGGTATGCTTCCTTTGAGGCTTTGACCTAGTCGTAGTGAGCACTCCCACAACCCAAGATAGCAATATAAGAAGTGTGTAAGCGACGCCGTAGAACAAACATTCTGTGAGTTACAACTGAATGGGGATTCGCGTAATCAATTTGATGTTGACAGGCGTCCAGTTGGTGGTCCAACTAGACCTTGTGAAGCAAGGAAATGATGCAAGATTGAAAACGTTGGTGATCAAGGCTCAGATCCCTCTCTGTAGGATGAACCACCCTGGTTCTTTTGGTGATGAAGAGCGACAGCTTAAAGGGCCGAATTGCTCTTGTGATCGTACCAGAAGCCGCAGCATGACACTGCGTAGGGTTGTTTGTGCAACTTGCGCTGCATCAGTATCAGGGGGGGTAATAATTGGCGGCAGAGGCGGGATTATCGTTGATGATGGGAGAGGCGTGAACGGCCAGATGCTCACGGAATCGATGGGGTCCTCATCAGGAGGCGTGATGATTGGCGGTAATGGTGGAGGCCCCTGGAATGATCCCACATGGTGTGATATATCAATTTTGGGAGGCGTGGCAAATGAATGTAGTGATTGGTCGAATTCTACAAGCACAGGGGCAGTGGATGCTACTCCGCTTGTGATTGTAAAACCCACGATGCACAAGACGTGGATAAGCCCGAAAAAGGAACGATTGAGTATGAATCCGATGAGAGTAAAGATGCGTTCAACAACCTTACTGATCGGATTCTGAATATGGACACCGGTCGGTATGGATTGACCATGTTCGGCTGTGGTGCGCACAGCACGTAGAGCGAGTGTGATGGTGATGAAGGTGGCTACTGTAGTACAAACAGTACGTAATTCGGCAAACAGAGTGCTCAGCCAATGCACTACCGTGGCAGTGGTGCACACTACAACGGCAGTGTTGCATTGGTGAGGGGCTCTGAATGGAAACGGAAGAGTGAGGTGAGATGAGCCGGTGAATGCGACGACGCGTGGCGGCAGAGATGGCGCGGATTCGACGGATTTCAGAATGTGCCTGAGTTGTATGCCGATTATCTGCAATAGCGAGTCACAAACGTTCAAGGACCAGCCCGTGAAAGCCTGTCCGACGAAACGTAGCAACCAAGCACAGCAGAGGATTACGGAGGGATTCGCTTGCGGTTGGGCCACATTATCGTAGCATAGCAGCGATCTCGTTGGCACGAGCAGTGGTCCGTCCGGCGGTCTCAAATTGATGAGGCTTAAGGTTGTTCTTGTCTTTTGGAGATGATTCGTGAGGCTTTTGGGATCGATCAGCCCATCACGTTGACGCTCGAGAGTGAGGCGACGCTGCAAAACAGCGAGCAGCTGGGATATGGATGTCAGCAATAATGCCTACCCAAGTCCGTGGTACAACGCAACACGTTACCTTCTCTAGACCGTACATCTCCGTACTCCCTTGCTGGGGGCGAGATATCTGGGAGGCTGAGGTTGAGGTTGAGCTGAAGAGAGAACAGGAGAGAGAGCGAAGGGGTCTGCCACGTCTATCTTACGAGCTACAGGACGCTTACGTTATGCAAAACGCCTCCAATATTTCTTTTCACGTTGGGTGTTCACGAGTCTTGCGATTTGTGAGCGGGGATGAGGACCATGATTGGCTGGATAGGGCGGATGAATATGCATAGGCCGTATCATTGCATCCCGCGCTTGCGCGCCCGCCAATGAAGCTCGGGCCTCTCTGCGCTCACCGCTTGTGCCCTCCTAAATAGCCCCATGAACGACCGCACCCTGTCAGGTCCACCGAGATTCAGCCTTGAGGTCTCTTGCAAGCGGCGGCTCTTCCGAGACTGATACCCACTTTGCTTTCTCTTTCGCTTCATTCTTGGTGATCGGCGCGTTCATAGGGGACTTGCCTTGGGCACGACGCACTGTTCGACGAGAGTATATCCATCGTCTGCGGGCCGGTTCCACGTAGGCAACTTCACATGCTGTAGAGCGCAATGGCGGATGATTATCCATGGAAATGGAGCCCTGAGTTTAAGGACTATTATAAGTTTCGGCGGAGAGGAGTAGCAGGTACGCTCTGCAGTCCCTATGCCTCATAAGTAGCTAAGTACGCGCAGGCAAGTCGCCGCACGATTTGATTTGGGGAAGGTATGTCAGCTCAGTTAGAGAGTGATCAGTTGCAGCTATTGATACTTCTTAGGAGCATGATCGCGCATGAAGAACAATCGCCAGGCTCCTCTACACCACCATCTCCACCATCTGTGGTAGATCCAAACGAAAACAATGCCGTTAACGTCCCCCCAACAGTAGCGCCAAATAGCAGCATCACCGCCATTAGCTACCATCCAATACCAGGCGCACAATTCCCGAACAACCCTGACTTTCCAGCGCATTTCAGGGACTTCTCGCGAGTTCCGCTGGATTTGGCACATCGAATGAACAACAACTCGTCCCCTGTCTACCGTTACACGGTAAATTACATCGCAACTGCTCCACCAGGAGATGGATCAACTACTTTGGGTACCGGATCCCGCACTGTCACTCCCACAACAAGTGCAGACACGCCAAGTATATACCCTAGTACACACCCTTAGACATCATCTCACTGAAGTAGGTCTTCCCTACCCCGAGACACCAATCGAACGGAACACAGGTCTATACAATGATGACACTGGTCGTCAACCAACCCTATTCGACCCCTTAGATACGCCAAGCATCGACACCTACATTGTGTCGCCAGACACTGGTAAGCTTTTAGTCGTCCAAACGCATCATCATCTTTAACTCACTGATGTTAGGTTTCGAAATCATACGAACGCCTCGGGAACTATTTCAAGAAAGGCAGAGTGTTCAAAGTTAGTTGGCCCGAGCCAAAGGGGGATCTTAGTTCCAATGCTCCTCGTCCTACTGTGCCCGAACGAGCCGATACTCCTGCTCAATCATCACTACCAACCCAAAGCAGCACAATCGATTCCGCTTCACTATTCGATGGAATATCTAACACTACGGCTCTCCATGTCAAGACGCGGATGTTTGTAGTAATCCGACAGAAAACGCAGCACTGCCTCTGTCTGCCGATATATACATATTCGCAACAAGCCACTTCAAAGACTGGCGTGAAGCCGGAAGATCACGCTCCTTTGATAAAAGCGAACACCGAGGTCGAATATCACCCCGATGAACAGCGGGATAAGCTTAGAAAGGCTCTTCATATCATCTTGGAAGATACCACAATGCAATGGAGTCCACTTTCTAGGATTAATCTCGCAAAGATTCAATCTGTAGAATACAATCTCAAGGTCCGGAAAGTAGGCAGAATATCTCCGGATTGCTTAGCTGATCTAGAAACGCTATTCCGCGAAGCCATCGGTCTAGGCGAGGATTGAGCGATACGTTTAGTTATTTTTGGAGGCTAGTAGCTTGTTCTTGCGCTTTATTTCTGCTCAACCAGTCGGTGCTTGCAGTGAATAACATTCAACGTTCAAAAGCCTGAGGGAAATCAACAGGCAACGACTCGAAATCTTTCCTTAATTATAAGACCAACATGCACAACAGATGCTTCGCTCAGCCAGCTATATCACCCAATCAAGATGACAGAACTCGAGATCTCTTCGCTCAGGTTCTCACCGCACTACTGATTATGCTCGGGAATCTTCAGGTTCGCTTGGTTGATGAGTTACGGGTGAAGGTTTTGCGATTTCTGTAAGCAGGCGGTGAGGCAACACGTATTACGCCTCGCTTTGTTCTATAGGAATGCATCATTTGCTGTCGAAGCCAAGTGCAAATGCCTTCCTCTCTCTTTCTCTCTGCCTACATGCAAATGTGGTCATCGCTGGCGGTGTACTATTGGTTAAACACACATACGAGGCTCTTGAAACATTCTCCTGTTAACATTTTTAGCCCATATTGGCATACCTATAAGCGACTGCCATCTTCATTGTCACTGTACGTGGCACTGTTGCATGGAACTGCTAAAAATGGCCTAGGTAATCACCGCGGTTAGTTGTATTGTCGCCCTGACTCCAAGTTTGTCGAATTTGAACCAGGGTCCACTATTTAAATACGTTTAAGGAAGCATCACAACTTCTCAAAAAACTCTTTTTCATCAGCGAGGAAGATTCAAGAGATCGGAACTCGATGTCGAAACCAAGTTCAAAGAAGTCTAGTTGGTTGAGAACAGCGCTACGGCCAAGAAAGTAGCGAGTCACCCCGGAAAATGTGGCGGACCTGGTGACTTCGATACGTGTAAGAAGGTGTATTTCTAAGACTGATTTGCAGATTTTGTATGGACACCTACCGGTCTGACCAGGCTAGCTGTACTCCAATGTTAAAGTGACAGGATACTCGCATGTATAACCATCGAAAGCAACATGCCTAGTGCACCCCGATGTTTTTGGGGAAGTAGCACTAAGTTAATTCCACCTACTAGTTGTTGTGAATCAGTCGAGAAATGTTTCCATACAGCCATCTCCAGTAGTGTTTCTGTTCGAATCGCTACTTTGACGTGTCTTTTTTTCACCAGTTTCCGAATCCAGCTTAAGAGCACAATGTTTAGACGCGGGCTGAACCGGTGTCTCCTGATTCGAAATGTAATAACTGCCTTATCTTTAGCAATTTTCAGCCTGGTATACATCATCGGTGCATGCACATGCACAAATCGTTGGCGCCCCTTGATTGGGGGCTGTGCCTTGTGGTATAGGGCAACAGATAGCCTCGTGCAGCGCGCCCTTTCGAGGCGGATAAATACAGCCTAGCTCACCGGTACAGCATAATAAGAGCTTCAGTGAGAACTTTGCCACGCGAAACCCACAAAATATCGACTACGAGTATGGCCGAGGCTTTAGCGATACTTGGTGGCGTTGCTGCAAGCGGACAGCTAGCAAAATACGGCTATCGTCTTATTAGATCTCTCAACGAGTCTCCGGAGGACTTCCACTCCTTACCAGATAGGATACATCATCTCGTGGAATACGCCGATTGGCATCTCAACGTAGTGCAGCTTTTCGGACCAGAGCTAGCGAAACCTCTAGTGGAGCACGGTGTTCAACCAATCATCAGCAGAAGCGCTTATGCAGCCTCGTCATTACGGAGGCTACTGAAACCTCTCGTTATTGAAAAGAGTGATGCAAGAGCAAGTAGATTGTATAAGTCATTGGCCTACCAACGCAAAGCGAGGAGGATAGCTTCATTACTAGCCGAATTGGAAAGTGGCGAAAGACGGATCACTTTTATCCTGTCCTCGTGAGTTATGTTTTCGACGTTAGTCTACACAGCTGAACCGCAATCAGTCTATCGCATCGACAAATCACTCTTCCAGATAAAGCTGAGGTAGGTTGGAGATAGCAATAGATGTTTAGCTCCCACTCAATTTACTTCTAGATAATCTCCATCGATCATACACTAGTATGCGACAAGCCACGAGGAATAATATTTGGATTACCACCGCGGATCAAATTCATTGGAAAGGAGCACTTGATTGATTTGGTTTTAAAAGCCCTTGGAGACCCTGACCGGGGTAACAAGGCGTGCCTCTCGGGCCTTGGAGGCATCGGGTTAGTGTCCGCAAATTTGGTTATCCCAGGCCGAGTATCACATTGATCTTATACTAAACGCAGGCTACAGAAAATCTCACGCAGCTGCCGAATGCGTAAATCGTCTCCACGACTGGGACCCAAGTGTCTCGGTATTCTGGATCCAGGCCACCAACCAACACACTTTACTCGAAAGCTTAAATAGACTTGCTTGCAACATGCCTTCAACGGTATGTCTTGACAAAGGCACCGATTTGGTGCAAAACGTTAAGACCTGGCTCGAATCGGAGGACTCCGGACAATGGATCTTGGTCATTGACAACGTCGATCTCGTCAGCTTTGGCGGCATGGACTTGCTCACAGCTGCCATACCTATTAACAAGAATGGAGCAGTCTTATTTACTACCCGCAATAGGCAAACAGCACAACATATAGTTGCCCCTCAGTGCGTCTTCACCCTGGACCCAATGAATGTCGACGAGGCTTGTGAGCTATTTGATACTCATCTGGGTGCGGTGCCTTTGGTAGACGCGGAAATTTCACAATTACTGCCCTACCTGAATTTTCTGCCATCAGCCATTATTCGAGCTGCCGAGTATATGAGGATCAATTCCATTTCCCCATCTAGATACCTCAGCTTGTTCGAAGCTAACGAAGAAAACGGGACTATCCTACTGGCAAAATCTCCCGGCGAAAATTACACTTATAAATACACAACGTTTCCGGAAGAATTTTCACTTCTGTCAATTGATCTTATCGCTCAGCAAAGCACAATTGCCGTCGAACTGCTATACCTTATGGCATGCATGCATACGATGAATATCCCGCAGTCTTTGTTCAATGGGTACGACTGTTTCCAGCTGACACATGCTTTGGGCATACTCAAAGCTTACTCTGCCATCACATCAAATGATCGAGACAATACCTTTAGCATTCCTTCTCTCGTCCGCCTTGGTGTCCGATCGCATCTGAGAAACGTTCGGCAGCTGCCATTACTAGAACTAACTGCCCTGCAACTCGTGTCGCAGAAGTTCCCCGACACGGCTGAACAGTATGGACAGCTCGCTGACTGCAACCTGTACCTCCCTCATGCGCTTGCAGTCTGGGACAGCGCAATGAATAAAGCGAACGTGGACGCTGGATCGAGCACCCAAGGGAACGACATTGGAACATTAGCTTTACGAATATCACATTATTATCGTATAATGGGCAGATATAAAGATGCCACAAGTTTTGCGACGCACGCACTACAATTAACTTTGAGATCGCAAAATCCCTCTCAAATCGCTATGCAAGCTCTCATATGCGAAGGCAACCTGGCCACGGCAGACCATTATATGGGCAATGTTAAGCTCTTTACCAATCGCATCGACAAAATCATCTGTTCGCAAACAGCACTCCTCGATGCCCACCACCCGCTCGCCGTACGCATCCTGCGCCAAAAAGGCCTCGCTTTACAAGCCCAAGGCCTGCACAGCGAAGCAGAAAGTTTCCACCGCAAAGCCATCGCCATAGCAGAGTCAATATATGCTTTCGGCGATCCCAAAATCTTAGACGAAAAGCACAGCCTCGCGCTCTCCCACTTAGGCCAAGGCCGCGTCCGCGAAGCCCTTAGTTCCCTGCGCGACATCTACGATGCAATGGAAGACGTTCTCGGACTCTCAAACCCGAAAACTCTTTCTGTGCTCGCAAATATTGGCTGCGCACTGCAGTTATTGTCCCGCTGGGACGAAGCCCACGTCGCCATGTCCCGCGCCCTCTACGGTCGCAAGGCCGTCCTTGGCGCAGACCACCCGCACACGCTCCAGAGCCGAGCCAACCTCGCGCAGATATATGTCGCGAAAGGCGATTTGGCTGCCGCTGAAGCCATTACCCGTGAGACGCTGCGTCTGCATGAAGACAAAGTCGGCAAGAATCATCACCTCTCGCTGCACATTTTCAACAACCTTGGCTACTTATTGCTTGGGCAGGAGAGATATGAAGAAGCGGCTGAGACTCTACATCGTGTGGCTAGAAAGAGGGAGATGGTGTTGGGAAGGGAGCATAGCGATACGTTGGTGAGTTTATTCTATGCGTGTGAGGCGTATTGGAAAGCGGAAAGGATGGATGAGGCGCTGGAATTGGGCAATGTATATTTGCGTGTGATACAAAGTATAGATGAAGATAGTGCTCGAAGAAGGGAGATTGAGGAGCGGGTCGCTGCGATTGAAAGAGATTTGAGACACAAGAGTATAATGTCGGTGTGTTGATCGAGGGCTGCGGGGTTTGTACTACTTGAAGCGACATGGGCAGTACTTGGATACAATTAGTCTCTCTTTATTAGCTTTCTCTACGGTTTACGTATAGCTGGTTTTTGCGACTTGTGATTAGGTATATTGTCTCGCAACTTGACGGCAGGTTTTGCTCATTACTGAATTCTATTTTCTCTAAGAAGAATCGGCGATCGCTACCCTAGAACCTTGCCCTAGAACGTTGTTAAGGCTTTGCACCGTCTATCTCTCTAGTTTTTTTCTTCTCTTTGGTCATCTATTTATCTATAAGATCGAGTGCTCATGAAGCTTCGAACAAAGTAACTATAATGTAGCTCAATCAAAGTCGTGAACACATAATCGTGCTTGAATATACTGCTCATGGAGCTGTGAAGCTCATAGATGAGGTTGCGAAGGGATGCTAGCCCATGAATAAAATACTAGAAATCGTATTGATGCTCATATTATCCCTTTAGCATCAATCAAAACCCGGCATCAATACGTCGCTATAAGGTGTACTTGTGATATTACTTCACGCTATGACTTCTGAAAAATACTTACGTCTCTATGCGCAGTCGCGTTGGCGAAATGGAACAAAAAATCGACCTAGAAGGGGCCTGGCCTCAAGGATTGTCGCCGTGATCTCCATACTTGACCGAATACTTGGAGACTTCGTCCTCATCGCAAAAACCTCCTACATAATCGCTTCGAGGTTCGTTGTTGTCGTCAACTGTATTCCGTTGTGCTCTGTAGCTATGGTCACATAATCACGCTGATTGCGGAAGGGCGATCGAGGGTAAGGTGGAAGCAACATCAAGTCCTATCAGCATATATATGTGACTTATAGTGATAGGGTCACATTATCTATATACATAGGTCTTTGCCACAGTCTCTAGGACAGCATACAAGACCCACAAAAGCCCTCATAATTATAGATTTGTAGCATCGCTATGGACACCCAGGATTTGACATGGTGCTCTAGAAGTTCTCTCCTATCTATCCTCATCAAAGTATCAATCTAGACCATGGCTGACGCGTCTCTTCTACGTGCTACAACATGTACCATAATATTTAAGTCTTTCTGTAGTGTGCCGCGCATTGTCGATCTTGCCATGCGTACGGCAAGGAATCCCGCCCGCAAATATCTTCCACATTGAAGCGACATTCGTATAAAAATTCGTCTATACGACGTTCGCGCAAACATTCTTGTATAAGTTGGTACTTGCGCTAACGCGATACCTACCATCGCACCGGCGGTCGATAGTAGCCCAAGGTAGCTTTGTGCATAGATGAAATCTGGTGATGTTGCAAGATACAACGAATTCAACCTCAGTGCAGTGATTACGATGATACTATGACATAATTCTTGTTAGAAGACGCCCATAAAATAATAAGTCTTACTTCAGAGTTACTGACATGCCACTTATATCAAGACAAAATAGAAGCATAAGTTTGTGCTTTCGGTACATACTGAGCTTCAGGATCGGTCTTATGGGCACGATAAGCAGCACCAGATCCAGCACTAAACCAGAGGTTTCGATTGCGATGAAGGATGCCTTTTGATTCCCGCATGAACCAGTTGTATTATCAGCCCATTGTGCAGATAACGGGCGACATATCAAAAGTACTTCGAGAACCGAGATAATTAGATAGATGATGTTGAGACCGAGAGTTGCACCTATAATCTGGCTATAGAGTCTAATATGTGCGATTAGCCGTGCCAAAAATCGACAAGCGACGATTCTCATCGAGCTATTGACCGCAATCCAAAGGACTTCGTGAATGATAAGCGACTATATTGTAGTTAATACGATGAACTCCTTATCTTGAATAGGCAATTCACCTTTGCAATTATGTCTATTTGGCTATTAGTAAAGTCACTCTGATGTTCTTTGCGTCCTTCGGTCATAATCGCCGCTGTTGTTTGACAAGCAAGTGAAAGACCAATCAGGAACGCTGAGCCTGTGACCCACTCATCTAAACTAATAGGATATCCTATCTTTCGTAAGAAGATAAAGGACAAGATAACTACTTCAAAAGTAAAGCTGACAAGTACCCAAGTGACAATGATAGTTACAAGTCCGAAGTGGGAGAGATTTGGCATCTTGCGTAGTCGGACGAATCGCTAAAAGGACTCGAATAAATGTACGACGAAAGTTCAACGAGAGGCTGGGACAAATGCTTATATTTTCATGGATAAAAGAGCAAAGGGTGAGGCGAAGCTTACAGGTGGTACATGGCTTAGACACTTAAGCGATATTATATGTATTTTAATCATCGAAAGATTGTACGTAGTATGAAGGATAGTAAACTAAAAAAGATAGCAGCGGTTCCCTCCTGCTTTTCTAACTTGAAAGGCGTTTTAAAAGATATTAATAGTAAAGGTGTTACGTTTCCGCTAGACTTATTAGATCATTAGATTAAATTATGAGATCATCACGCCAGATTATAAAGCGAGGCTTAGCGTACGCTCTAATTAAAAGTCGTTCAATTCATTAAAGAAAGGATATAATATATATACCATCTTTTAACGACGGCTTCTCATCATAGTGGTAGCTATAATAAGTCGCCATCTATTAAGATTATTATAAGTAGTAACCGTCATCTCTCCACCTCACTAACTACAACGTTAATATCCGCCTTACTAACTATGAAATATGTTCTCTTTCTTCTTTAGGCTAGGTACGCTATATAATCTTATATAAACAACTATTACTAATATATTATCTAGATTCTACTATACCTATAAATAACTTTTATATTAGAATCAACCTTGCTGAACTGTCTAAATCTATTACCTATAGTCCTATTATCTACCCTACGGATAATAAGGTGTACGCTAAAGCCCTTATAGATACTATATATTATAGATAGTAAGTCTGGTCTGGGATTACCAAAGATAACTATAATAAGGAGGTCTTAAGAATATGTAGGATAGTTAAAGGAAGTTACTAGTAGTATATATACTTAAGCATTAGTAAAGCGCTATAGGTTTATAAATTAGACTAGGTAGCGATAGTAAGCCTTAAAAAAGAAGATAATAGCGGGTAGATAATAGTGTTATAGAGAGAGGAGCTCTAGGGGGTCATAAACTAGGTAGGTGCTAGTATCCTAGTATTAGGTAGTGATGACCAAGAGTTTATCTTTAAGTTAATAGATAACGAAAGCGTTGCCTAGATATATAAGATCCTCTATAGCGTAGCGAGGCTGAGCGCGTAGTATAAAGGATAGTAATAAGGCGATAAAGATCTAGGTTACTATATATAGAATAAGTGAACTTTTTTTAGATATGGAGCTTATAGTATATTGTTTTATTTACGGTGCATAAGCAAGAGAAGCTCAAGCTATTACGTAGTAGGTAGCTATGTAGACTAGATTCAGTCGCTAGGTTAGAGTAATTATCAACAAAGTCTACGCCAATATCAAATGTAAAAGGATTTAAAAGATTTCAAAAAAGGTGACCAACACTGTTCCAAGGGAACTAGTGCGGCCCTTAAGCGATATTTGATTGGTCGCGCATGAGATGGCAAAAGTCTAAAATTAACCGCCGTTTAACAGGAGGGAATATTCAAATATCTCACATTGTACCAGACTCCCATTAACGATCCAAAACTTCGCCATCCAGAGTGTAAGGACATGAATCGCATAGGAAACACCAGAATTTGCTTTTCAATATCGAGCCTATGCCCGCGCATGACCTAGTAGTAGTCTCACTTACATGCAGTAATTAACCTAGCTATTAGCAAGAAACACACCGCACACTAGAGCAAAATTCGCTTTCGAATTGAAAAGTATGACCAAATCTACTGTGCTTTATGATACGACATGTCTTGGGTTGAACGCTAGGTACTAGTATATATTTTAGACGCATGTAGTTATGCATCGCAATTGGTATCATTCAGTAGAATGATAATCAGAGGCTTCTGCACAAATCTTTTTGTAATTGCAGTATTGGTATGGCTGTGTACTTGGAAACCTACATACGTACACCTCAAATGTAGAAATAAAAACGCAAACGTAAATGGCCAGCATAAGATCTCAGAATAATCGAATAGGCAACAAAATGGCAAATTTATATACAGCCTTGAACTGAAGAACAATCACATAGGCGACCTGCCTCCTCTCAAAATCTTTCACCAGCCTGGACCTGTCTCCCTCACTTCCAAGGAGCTCCAGCAGCCTCTTCATTTCAGTTATGTGTTTAGCCGCGAGTAGACTGGATCTGCTCGGCCGTAACATCAGTAAGACAGCGGAACATTCTCACGCCGCTCTTAGTAGCGACACCAAGAGGGAGCGGAAAGTTGCACTGGAAGTCATCACCAGGGAAGGGAATGCAGTTGCCATAGGTGTTGCCATCAAGGCCGGTCAGATCATAGTTGCGGTCCTTGTAGATAGCTGTCGTATACTATAAGCGAAGTCACATCAGTGAGGGCGACGGAATCTTACTCCAGTGGTATATGGGGTCACTGTCATGGAAGTTCATCTCGAGTTCTTCGATCTTTCCGGGGTCATTGGGGTCGATATCGCCCTTGACGCGTACTCCCTGCTTGTCGCCGCTTACCTGTATTGAGAATTCGAATCAGTGGATTGCTTCAAAAAGTATACTTTACTCGGACGAGCGTTTTTAGGATCAACTTACGTCGTCACTTTCATTCCAATTCACACCATTCTCGACATCGTCGCAGCTTGGCTCAGCCTCGAAGATCATATATTCGTCAATAGCGGGCTCAGGGTTCTCGTCTGGAACAGCAGTAGCATCAAGTACGCGGTAGACATCGAAGTTGGCACTGGCAAATTGAAGCAGACCAAAAGCTGCGATAACGGCAGCGGTGGTGAACTTCATGGTGTTGGATTGGGGCTTATTGTGGAGAAGGTCGGTGAAAAGGCTGGTGCTGTTGCTCTGTATTGAAGTGAGGAGTCTGGAGAACTTGTCTGGAGAGCTTGTTGATAGTATGACCGATGAGTCTTTGCCCTTTCTTTTATATTCGAGAACTATGGGCAGTGCTTGATTTGGAAAAGGCCATCGAGATCTGTTCACGACAGTATCACGATCGAATTTTACTTGTGAGCTACCAAATGACGTCAATCAGTGTATGTATCGTGCGAGTTGTGTATTCTAGGGGGAGTCTGTTAGCTCAAAATGCCTGCTTCAGGTAGCTCATTGTCCTTTCCTGGAACATTATAAGCTTGGCAAAAAGGAGTTCACCAAGAGTATTCCTGTCGACAATGAATTACGGCTGACTAGCATACATGGATGTCACGGGAGCATATGTGATCTTGCTCGACCGCGAGGCTGTAAGACAGCGTGCTAGTTTTCCTCAAATAGGGTAGCTCACCCACAACTACCTTCCATTGGTTCAAAAGACATTATTTATTCGGCACGCAAGGGACGATTGCCTGGCGATTCAGTTATGCACAGTACAATCCTACTCTTGGCCTCGTATTCTGGTGTTTCAAGCACCCCAAGCGTTCATAGGCAACTATTTTCGCTCTGCGCTGCGCCTTAGGACCACCGCGAGACATGTACCCCGGATTCAGTTCTACGTCATATGTGTTGTTTGACCGCGTCTAATTTGTCTATGCTCCAAGGAGCTGACCTTTTTTGGACTTCCTTTGAGTTCTATGGACGCCATTGCAGCTATGTGTGGTAGTAGCTGAAGCTGGCAAGCGTAACGCCTTATTCTTGGCAGATCCTTTGCACTCGAAGCCACCACAACACGACACAAAACGTACTGTTGAATGATAGATCGGCAAGTAGTATCTAAATTGATAAGCATGATATACTCAAAAAAAAGAGAACTCAAGGTCAAGAAGAAGCTTCATTATTTCATGTTTCTATAAACGCCTTAGCTTTTCGCAGATGTCAAGCTTGTAAGTTCGTAGAGCTTAATGAGTTTGTCGGTTTGTCATTGGTCAGAAGATAAAAGGCCTACCCCAGGCCGCATGCTGGCAAGGCTTCTCAGGACTTGACCAGGTTACAGGGACCTCGTTGCCGCTTACTACGCCCGATGCAGATCATTGCAACTCCGATGCGAATACGATAATTTCATTGTCGCCAAACCATTCCTGCGACAGTCTCGCACGAAACTTCTGGAGTGGTTGAAGCTTGATGATTGGTATGTGATAAGTTGAAAATACTTGGAGACATGATATAGATGTATGCCCAACTATCTCGTCACACAACACAGCTGTAACACCAGAGTAAAAAATCTCCCCGAGTCCAGAGTCGATTGACTTCGTCAAAATGCTATGGGACCAGCGCCTTATCATCTATATCCTGCGAGTGTGATGAACAACATCTGCCTAGACGAGATTCTCCATAAAGTAGCGGGGGACCTCCAAAATAACTCATCAGTCAGTGAACAGTCACACAACCCTACAATAGAAGACCTGTACATCGGCAAACGAAGGTTGTAATCATGAACAATCACTCTAACCCTGAGGAAATATTGACTTGCAACTGGTTGCTGCAACTCTTGCAGATCCGCATCTGCACGAGGACAATGAGGTTTTCTAACGGAGATCAGTTGATTTCCAACTACTAAACTGCTATTTCCTGAATCATTTCAGGCAACCAGCAGAGGATTGTCGTCAAACATCCATGCACGAGCCAACTGATCTAAAATCTGCATCCTATACCCATGATCGAGAGCCAGGCTACCATTCTCATGAAACGATCCAACTCCGTCAGTTCAGCCTTGGAATCCTTTTCAACGGCTGCTCTGATACATATTGTGTCATTTTGCATCTACTTACATACATTAGAGGCGACCGTGCTTTGCCTCCGATAGTCAATTAGTATCTGCAGCCTTATCGCTAAGGACTGACGAGAGTGCGAGCAGATGTGTGTTTACGTTCGCGCATTCACATATACAAGTAGGTTGTAATTGAAAGGAGATAATATATAGAAATAAGATACCGCAAGGCCCTCCTTTGAAGTTCTTCTCGAGGTCACAGATTGTATACTACTATCACTACCTGGAGGACCCGCATGTGTATACCCCAGATTCAGACATGAAAGATCTCAAGATAGAAAGTTTCAGTTGAATAGTTCTCTGCGCTTTCTTTTATACTTGATAGCGATGAGCGGTGTCACTGACTGTTTGTCCGCCATGACCATCAAGATGTATCTTTACGGTAGTAATGGCATAACACGATCGTAATTCGCTAGGAACTTGTACGTGACGTCGGAATCAAATAAGGAGTAAGATTGACTATAAGGTTCAAGCTCATTGGGGTAGTGCTCAGAGTGCCTCCCTGCCCCTGTCACACTGCATCCTCGATCAATGCTGTTACTGTGATGACTTGGTCCAAAGGATACTATTATTTAGGAAAGCAGAGAGGCGATCACATCGTTAATATGATCGTGCCTGGTGTTCTCTTGCGTCTTGGCCTCACACTTCGTACTTCGTTCACTTGTAGACACCGAGTTGAGCCTTGCGCTGCACCTCATATCATCCGGGAAGTTTTCGAAGTCATATGTTCTGCTTAATGGTATCTGACGGTGACATTCAAAGAAGCTAGCTTGCATTCGATCTCATCTTGACAGTCAGCAAAAGGCTTTGCAAAACAGATGGTAGTCAAACTCAGCCTCTATAACACTCTTATAAATTTATACTCTACCCACTGATACCTTCTATCTTATGCTTTACCGCCATTAGCCAATCTACCCACTTCCCGCACCGCCTCCTCAAAATCATCAAACGCCTTAATCGGCAAATCTGCCTTCCTCAGCACCTCCTGCCCCTTCTCCTCGTTGGTGCCCCTCAGCCTCACGATAACCGGCTTATCCACACCGACTTCCTTGAACGCCATGATGATGCCTTCGGCAATCATATCGCACAGCGTCAGCCCGCCGAAAATGTTAACGAAGACAACGGAGACGCGCGGGTCCGACAGGACCAGCTTGAAGGACGTCTTGATGGTGGCGGACGTCGCTTTCCCGCCTGTATCGAGGAAGTTGGCTGAGGAGGTGGAGAATGGGGGTGAGGAGAGGCGTAGAGAGAGTACGTCGTTCGTGTTCATTGCGAGACCTGCGCCGTTGACTAGTGTCCCGACTAAATTCTTTGGTTCTGCTTGTTCGCCGTTCGGGGACTCGAGTGGGATGAAAACGATGCCGGCGCTCTCTGCTTCTTGGTCTATGGCGCTTACGGAGGATAGGTCCCGGAGGTTGTGAAGGTCTGATTGCCGCTGGTTGGATTTGAATGCTGCGTCGTCGAAGAAGAGGTATGGGTCGTAGATGTTGATTTCGTCTTTGTTCTCGGGAATGGAGAGGGATACTGTGGCGGTGATGGCTTCTTTTTCGTGATAGAGTCTCCACAGATTTCTGATTAGTTCCGCAGTTTGTGCTTTTGCTTTTGGGGGCGCGGCATCAAGTTGGAGGTATGCGATTGCGTCGTTGACGAGGTCTGGAGATGGACCTTTGCGGTAATCGAATGGGAAGCGGCGGGCGCGGTGGGGGATCTGCTGTTGCATTGCGGTTGGGGCAGCGATGATACATGGGGAGCGGGCAGAGCGGGCTACGGTTATGCCAACGAAGTGATTGGATTCTGGACTTGTAGATGGCGTGGATGAAGTCCTGATATTGTAAGATTGGAGAAGATTAGTAGATTGCTGGGCATTGATGTGGAGGGAGCGGGTTTGATGTAGCGATGGTGAGGGAGAGATGGGTTTGGGTCTCCGTGGAAAACGCAATGTGGTGTGATATGATCGTCGCTGGTTTGCTTGTGCTGCCGATTGCTCCTAGATTCTTTTTAGAAGATTCGGTGTAGGTTTGGGTGTCGTGTGGCTTACAATCTTTCTAACGTTCCGCTCAGATTTGGCTAGGATATCCTTCATGACAGCTCCAAATTTTGCAGGATGATCAACCATGGTCACCCCTGCGCTTTCAAGAGCTTTGTACTTGGACCCTGACGTGCCTTCTCCAATGCCTGTCCAAGCGCCCGCGTGCCCCATGATGCGTCCTGGTGCAGCTTGGAACCCACCGATTACCGCCGCAATAGGCCTACACAAGTTAGTTCTTCCCCCGGGTGCTCGATATACGATACTGACTTCGGATCCTTAGTCCTCTTTCTATAGTCCCTAATCCAGTCCGCCGCCTCCTCTTCACTCGTTCCGCCTAGTTCTCCGACAATAATGATCGCCTCCGTATCATCATCATGCTCGAACACCTTTAGTGCATCCACGTGGTTAGTCCCCGCAATCACATCCCCACCCATTCCAATGCACAAACTCTGCCCGAGCCCAGCTCTAGTCAGGGATCCCACGGTCTCATACGAAAGCGTTCCGGACTTTGCAACGATGCCGATATGCCCCGGAGAGAACGTCGGTAAAGGCTGAAATCCAATTCTGCATTTCCCAATGGCGGATATGATGCCTGGCGCGTTCGCACCCACGAGTCGCGATTTACTCTGTGTCGAAAGCATAGAATGTATCTGCCTACGAGTCAGCACTTTTCCATCATCGATGTGGTAAGCTGCTGCCGAGGACCTACCCGCATGATGTCGTGCAATGGAATATGCTCCGCAACCGCCACAATAAGCGGCACCTCCGCCTCGATTGCTTCCTCGATCGCTGCTGCTGCTTGATGCGCTGCGACATAGATTCCCGTGGCGTCCGGCTTGAGTTGCTTCATTGCTTCTCTTACAGATGGCAGGACGGGTAATCCCAGATGCTCGCCCGAGCCGCCTGGCTTCACGCCGCCGACGATGTTGGTGCCCCATGCGATGGACTCTTGCGCATTTGCCGTGGCTTGCTTGCCCGTAAATCCTTGGAAGATGACGCGGGTGTGCGAGCCAATTTTGAGGTTCTGGATCGTGTCGTCGTAGCCATAGCGGCAGGAAGACGTTGAGAATGCTAGAGATGTACTACGCGGATAGAGTTGTGTGGATTTGGGAAGCACGCGAGTGCCTAAGCAGCGCGTCTGGTGTGGAAACATGGCAAATGAATTTATGATTCGAAAAGTGCGTGCGATGCAATACGTCGTGCCTGATTGACCCTACTCTTACTCGTCGAGAAAGTAACTAACCCAAATACCTCCCCATGCACTGCACGATATCATGGGAGGGTATTTCGAGGTTTTGTACGACGCCGGAGGTAGGAGGGGAATAACCGATCGAAGACGGCTACATGTTAGTAACCGACCAACCCCTCCTAGCATCGTTACCGTCGGGGAGCTAGCCGATCCTCGGCAGAACCAAGTGGAGATGCACGTTATTCCTCTCCATCGCTCAGTATGTTTTGGAAGGAAGCAAATCACGTGTGCTCGATGGGTCTCATCAGAGTCTCAGGCACATCATCGACGTTTACAGGTGAGCTACGCGCCCGTGGGTGGAAAGACATACATTCTAGCATGTATCGAAAGTATAGAGTACTATTGATACGTTTGTTTGTGTAATTATTTGTCTTGATTTAGCTACCTATCATGATCATGCCGGGCCCACCCATCCAGCCCAACATGGTCTCGTATCTCTTGATCGTATAGCGGTCGGCGAAGGTGAAGATATGCAGCGATGGGGGAAAGTGCGAATGGGAAGGGGGAAGATGTGATTATAAATATCTACTCGTGGTCCAAGCAGCCGTCGCGCGAGCGAATGGATGGGTGCGCGTAGTGCGAACAAGAGGGAAACAATGCTACCGATTCTGCCAAGACGCCCAATGGGAACAATCAAACCACAAACCGGACGAGGTTCCCAAGCCCATACAAAAAACAAGATCGAAAAAGGGTGGTATCTGTAATGGAAATGTGAACCGGGGGTAGGGCTGTGAGCCAGGCGCAGAACTTGAACAAAGCTGCGGGTTCGCGAGAAGCGGATCGACATTTTAGGGACGGGCTTATGCGGGGAGCGTGGTGAAATAGGTGACCGCGGTGCTAAATCCAGTCAGTAGTGAACATATGCAGAAGAGCTAGATACGTACGTGATGGCAGCCATGACGGCAGCGCCGACTAGAGCCCTCCGCGTCACCTTCTCTTTGGCGAGCTTCTGCTCCAATGTCGATGTAGTCCTCGCCAATTTTGCAGGGCGCTGCGGTCGTAGCTCAACCTCGTCTTCGCCCAGCTCCTCCGCCTTACGCTTGGATACAGCGCCCTTGGAGCTCTCTCCACCATCGAGCTTGTTCGCTTCTTCTACCATAGCTGTCGCTTGCTTGATCAACTCGGCAGGGTCTTCGGGCTCTCTGAGCTCGGGATGATCGGCCGGTACATCGACCTTGACATTGGTGGTCTTCGTTTCGATGTCGCCGTTCTGCTCGATGGTCTCTTGCACTTCGATGCGCACTGTATCTTGCTCTTTGACCTCGCCGTTGATGGACTCTGACGCAACAGAGTCAGTTACGTTCGTGCTGCTCTCGATAATGTTCTGCAGAGCCCCGGATGCCGTTGTTGTTTCGGTAATCTCCATCTCGTCCGTTTGTACAACCTCAGCTGCCTTCTGGGTTCGCGTTGAACGAGGCTTACGCGGGGTGGCGATCTTGCGACTCGGGGTCGCTACTTTGCTCGGGGAAGCTGAGCGAGTTGATCGCGCGCGTGTAGACGCGCGGAGAGTAGGGGTCTGCGAAGGGAAAGAAGCCGAAGCAAGTTTGCTGGCTTCAAATTTTGGCGGCATTGCGATGTGAGTGATGTTTTTATCCTTGTTGCCCTTTACAATCGGAGTGGGGTCAAGAAGTGCATCTATCCACTGGCGCATGCCGTACTGCTCGGCAAGTGTGAGCGCTGTGGCGAGGGCCGTTAACAGTGCTCTCTAGCCGTGAACGTCGGAGCGTCTCACTTACCTTCTTCCGGCGCGATCCACACACTACCCGCAACCTCTTCGGGGCCCGCGGAATGTAATGTTTTCTGATGCTTGCGCTCCGCCTCTTCCTCTGCTAGTGATGCCCACGGGAAAGCTGCTTTGAACATGCCCGTGGCACTGATGTATCCATCACTACTGCGTCTCTGCCCGGCGCGTCAGTCGATCGTGAATTTGCTAGGTTACAACATGGTTCCATCACCATACCATCAAGAAATATGACTCGGGATACGTGGATACGGTCTTGAGCGCGAATATCTCCGATCCGCTCAAGTCCTTGGGTAGGGGCACTCGCAGGTGCGCGTAGTCGAACGTGCCGAGTTGGACCACCTCCTTCGCACCCACAGCGGGAGGCTTCATGTTGAGCTTCGTCTGGCCCAGTCGCCGCCGCTCGACGAGGATCTCAACTGTGACAGATCAGTAAGCTGTCGCCAGTTTCGCAAAGCGCAACGTGTACGTACCCGAGGGCGAGGTCTCTGGCGCGATCAGAGGGTTCCTCTGCGCGGGCAGCGTCCGTGTCGCGACCATTTCGAAATGTATTGCTAGGATTACAACGAGATAAAGTCTGAGAGGATGCGCGCAGCGCGATGGAAAGATGCTGATGGCGACAATGGGTGGCGGCTACAAGCGCAACGGTAGGAACACTCGATGGCGCAAGGGGCCGATAGCCTGCAGCTAAACACAGCGAAGTGGTCGCTGCGACGACGACGGGAGACTGCGAATGCGATGTGAGCGCGACTCGTCGAAGAGTGCTGAGCGAGAGATGGCTGGTTGGAGCGAAGAGGAAGTCTGCGAGGAGCGTTCTGCGGGCCCGCTTGGGTGTCCCCTGTCTACTCTCGATCGGGGGTTGGTTGGCCTAGCAAGTCGCCCAGCCTTCCCCAGACTGAACGAACACGCCGTCTAAGCGTATAGGCAAAAATTCTGATTTCCTTTTCGGTACGCGCCCTATATCCTCAGTACTGCCGATTGGTGGCAAAGGCCTTGCCAGCTCAGCGCGCAGGGCAGAAGGAGCGCGTTCAGCATAGCGCGATAGGAACGCGACAAACACCAGCCCCCATCGAGCCACGGCCAGTTGACCTCCCTAGATCTCGGGCGTGTCCCCGAAGGCGAAGGGCCCGGCATTGCTGACGAGATGATCCTGAATCTCATCAGCACTCTCCACTTGCCTGGAGACCTGGCTGCGGTAGACTAGAGTAGTGTTCAGCTCGTTCGCCCACCCGTAGGTTGTTTGCTGGCCGATTCGCTGGAAGAAAGCGTTGTTATTCGACACGTCGGTATGAATTACAATTTCAATGCATGGTGGGATCAGAGCGACGAGGAGCTGTGCCATGGGGTAAACAAAGCAGTCTAGAAGAAGTCTCAGGTGCTATCACGTGTCTCGACGAGCGCCCAGCTGCCCAGCTGTCTGCTGCCAACGTTGAAGAATCCATGCGATTGGTGCACGTTCATTCTAGAGCGAGAGTAGAGAGAGATGTTCGGGACCATATCTTGCGATATGTTCCCAAATATGCGGACAATGTGAACCAGTAAATTCGTGTATGCTTGTCTACAACAACCCTGTGTCAATTGGCTTGGGTAATACGACAAGTGACAATGTCTTTAGGCTTTGCTGCTCGACACATTTGCGCCCTGGATCAAAGTTCTAGATAGGGCAGATAGCGCACGCTACTGCAAGCAACCAGGGTGCAGAGTGGCGCGACCGTGGACTGCGGGGCACAACAGCGTTTCAGGCGGTGAATGCTGCCCCCACCAAAAACGTCCCTGACCCTCAGAATCTCACGTCCGCCCCTCCACAACACCCATTCAGCTCAATTGCCGCCTACTGTGCACCGCACGCTCCCTGTCTGCTTCCAAACGCATCATCCATCTCAGTTACGAGCGCAACCATGGCTGACCACGACGATCTGCACGCCGAGCCCACCGAGGGCTTCAAGGTTGGCGAGAAGAAGACAATTGATGAGTACCAGCAGCTAGGTGCGTGCCATCCTTCCCACTCCCCTCTGTCCACCTCAGAACTAATCTTCATATTGCGTGAATGCTCTACTGACCCTCAGATAGACCAGAACGACGAGTCCCTTCGCAAGTGGAAAGAGTCGCTCGGCCTCGGCCAGGGCAAGACTATTTCCGACCCCAGCGATCCGCGTAAATGCATCATCCTCTCGCTCGGCCTTGAGGTCGAAGGTCGCCCCGACATCATCATCGACCTCAAGTCGCCCGGCGCACTCAACGCCCTCAAGGACAAGCCGTTTACAATCAAGGAGGGCGCGCAATTTCGCATGAAGGCGCAGTTCAAGGTGCAGCATGAGATTCTGGCGGGCTTGAAGTACCTCCAGAAGGTGAGCAGGGGCCCGATAAACTCGAAGATGCAGGAAATGATGGTGAGTTTTACGGCTTTGTGTTCATGTGGAATTCGGAGAACTGATGCGAGTAGGGCTCGTACGGACCTAGCACAGAGGAGAAGCCTTTCTACGAGAAGAAGTGTAAGTGGCCACTAAGATATAAGTATCATGCCCTTGCGCTGACATTCTCTAGTCGAGCCCGAGACGGCACCTTCTGGCATGCTCGCCCGAGGACACTACAAGGCAGTCTCCAAGTTCGTTGACGACGACAACCAGACCCATCTGCAGTTTGAATGGTCTTTCGACGTCAAGAAGGACTGGTAAACGGGGATTAGTATTAGGGGCAGGATGTTAGGCAAGAGGGCAGATCTGTGTGAAAAGATGAGTTGATCTCTAGGACATGGACTAAGGGTATTCATTCTCGACCTTACGAGCCTCATGGCTGATGACAATCATGATTAAAATACTACCACTTTGGAATTGAACAAGCTTTTCCACTACACCATCGAGCGTTCAGTCACGCGACTTCGTACAGCACTGACAACGTTTCAAGCGGCAGACGTGTTAACGTGCAACCACACTTACTCAAGTCCTGCTTACTATTCTAAATTGTCGAGCCTGCGGAACCGAAACCACCTTGCTGCGATTCTCTTCACTTTCACGGTCCGGCCAGCCCAAGCGCGATCGCCTCCAAACTTCTTTGCTGACACATTCAGTATTGACACTTCCTGCTCCCATGGGTCCTCCTCTGTGCTAGCACGAGGCTCTTTCTCGAGAGCCTCCTCCTCGCCCTCCGCTTCATCCGTTGGCTGCATCCATTCCCCCTGGCATTCGGCTACCATGAGTGTCGCATGGAGCCTCAGCGAAGTCTCCACCGCGGCAGCAAATGTCCTCGAAAGACCCTGGGCCGAGAAGGATGAAGTTGCAGCATGCAGACTAAGTGGATTGACCAGGACGATTCTTTCGCTCGCTTCCCGCTCGCTAGCACCGGCCTCCTCTGACACGGCTCGGTTTCGCGCTGTCAGGCAAGCGAGTAGTGTCTGCACGGATGCACAGAAGGTGATTTTGACGTGTCGCGCCGTGAACAGGTTGTGGAGCGTCGGCGCGGCTAATTGCAGTATCTTTTCGCGTGCGTGACTCTCCTGGAGCTGATAGGCGCCCACGAGGTCTTGTAGGAAAGTGTCCCGACCGGAGCAGACAATCAGCGTGGTAGGAACTGTGGCTGACTGCCCGGTGAGAACATGGTGGAGCAGTGCAGGTAAGCTCAGCGGGTAGAGGACCGTGGGCGGCGTCGCCATTCCGAGTGCGGGCGTCCCTGCGGCGTCATGCTTTGGGCTCTGCTCTGGTCGGGCTCTGTGCCTGTAAATGGAGGCTGAAGCAGTGGTGGAGTGGGCCGGGAGGCTCTAACTTTCGGAGCAGTGCCGAGTGCAGTCGCCGGAGTCGTTTGGTCGGGCACGGCCGCCGCTTCCCCGGCGAAGGCTGCTGCCCCACCACCGACGCACCCGAACTACGCAAGGCGCACCCCTCTGTATGCAGCTCACGCACACTCACCACCTCACGACGCCCAAGCCCTTGTCCTACGCTGCATAATCGCCCGAGTTCTGGGAAGGTCAGCCTAGCTCGCCGCCAGCACGTTCCCATGCGCATGCCCATGCGCCTCGGTAGACGCGCCCGCTGAAGCCATGGAGTCTATCTCTCGCATCGGTGCGTTCGTCCCTATGCACAGAGGGCACTTCTCAGGCTCCCTGTTGTCTTGAGGCAAGCTTTCGCTCGCTATGCATCCGTCCAACTATGCTCACTGGTCTCTCACCACAGCCCGCGACCTGACCCTCGAAGCCGCCCGCGATGCCGCCAATGTGCGCAAGACCTCCACCAAGATGCTGCCCTCGGGCCAGCTCAAGAAGCTCTTGGATAGCCGCTCCGAACGCGATGTCGTCGAGGGATTGCGGCGAGTCGTCACGGTAGGACAATGCCCTCCTGATAGTGTCCCGCTTCGCACGACACGGCGTGAAAAAAAGCGAAGAAGTTCGTGATAGAAACAGTAACTGATACAAATTGTGAAGATGTCCTACAGGCAACCTCCCTCACAAACCCTGCCATTCTTCACCCACGTAATCAAGAACATCGCCTCGCCGTCCCTACAAGTCAAGAAGCTCGTGTATATATACCTCCTTCAGCACGCTGAACACGAACCGGATACCGCCCTGCTTTCCATAAACACGATACAAAAGTCTCTTACGGACTCGAATCCCCAGCTACGCGCCCTTGCATTGCGTGTCATGTCTGGAATACGGGTCCCCGTCATCAGCCAGATCGTAAGCTTAGGTATCAAGCGCGGAGCAGGGGACATGTCCCCTTATGTGAGGAGAGCCGCTGCACTCGCAATACCGAAATGCTATCAGCTGGATCCCAATACTGAGCCGCAGCTGTTAGACTATCTCTCTACGCTGTTGGCAGACAAACAGTTTTTCGTGGCCGGCGCAGCTGTAGCAGCGTTTCTCGAGACTTGTCCAACTCGGCTAGATTTGATACATCCACATTACCGTTCGCTGGTGCGCAAGCTGGCTGATATGGATGAATGGGGTCAACTAGCTACTCTACGGCTGATGATCAATTACGGGCGAAAATGCTTTCCTAGGCGGACGAGGAAGGTTAGGAAGGCTGCAACTGACAACACTGGCGCGAAGCAGAAGAGCACGAAAGGTTTTTATGATTCAGAAAGCGATTCGGATGAGTCAGAGGAACAAGAGTTTGACGAAATTGTGGTCTTAGATCCGGATCTTGAGCTCCTCTTGAAATCATGCCAATTGCTCCTCCAATCCCGGAATTCAGCTGTGGTAATCGCGGTGGCAAGAACGTATCTCTACCTAGGAACTCCGGCCTACATGTCTCTAGCCATAGGGCCTCTGATTGCCCTGATGCGAACTTCCGGAGACCTTCAGCATGTCGCACTCTACAATATCGTCCAAGTGTGTTTGTTGTATCCGCAATCCTTCGTAAACCACTACACCCATTTCCTTGTCCGATCGACCGACCCTCCGCATATATGGCACCTTAAATTAGAACTCCTAACCTTAATCTTTCCTCATGCAACCCCCCGGTTACAAAGCTTGATACTGGCGGAACTCAGCCACTTTTCGCATTCTGGCAGCCTGGATCCGGGACTGGTCAAGGAGGCTGTCAGAGCCATCGGTCGTTGTTCGCAAACCACAGACCCCAAGACTTCAGCAAGATGCCTAAAATTATTGTTGACGCATATTGGATCAGCCGACTCTCATCTAGTGGCCGAATCTCTCGAAGTAATACGGCACCTCATCCAGCGGGATCCGGACAGCCACCGCACCACGGTGGTACGGTTAGCAAAGCACCTAGACGCAGCCACCAGCCCCCAAGCACGCGCAAGCATCATCTGGCTCGTCGGCGAATTCGCAGGCCTCAACCAGGAAAACAACATCGCCGCGGATGTCTTGCGCATCCTTATCAAAGGGTTCTCTGACGAAGCCGAACCCGCGAAATTACAGATCGTGCTCCTCGCTGCGAAAGTATACGTGCACCACTTGAATGCGAACCCACCCCCTGAACCGCCGAAAGCTGCAGAGCCACAGCATACTCCTTCGCTACTAGACGACCTCCCAGACGAGGGTGGATTTAGAGATGAGCGTATAGATACTGATGCGCCGTCGACTAAAGAAGATAAGCATCCTATAGAAGCATTGTGGGATTACATACTCCTCCTCACTCGCTATGACACCTCGTACGACCTCCGCGACCGTGCGCGCGTCTACAAAGCACTCCTCGCCACGCCGACATCTACTCAGCTCGCTTCCCTTCTACTTCTCGCACCCAAACCTGTACCGCAGACGCCTAGCCCGAGTGAGACGCGAAAGGACTACGTTCTGGGAAGTGCAAGCTTGGTCATTGGCGACGAGGGGGGCGTAGGAGGCCTGAGGGGATACGAGGATATTCCGAAGTGGGTGAAGGAAGGGAGTGAGCCGGACCCGACGTTGCGAGACGAGGCCGGTTCTACTACGTCATCCTCTTATGATGCTGGGAGGGTGGTGAGTGCGGCAGAGAGACTGGATGCTGCTGCCGGGACTGATGTGCGGTCGGCATCTCCGGTGACAAGCTTGAACGGTAATGGGACTGGGGCGGGTGGTGCTAGCCAGCCGAGGAGAGAAGAAAAGACGCTTGATCAGTGGTTGGAGGAAGAGAGTGAAGAGGAGGAAACAGGTAGTGAGGAGGAAGAGGAGAGCGAGGAGGAGAGCAGTGAGTATGAGACCGATAGCGAAGAGGATGGGGAGGGAGATAGGTTGGTTAAATAGACGATACACAATAACCATGATTGATTGAACGATGATTGGTGTTGCATGCATGTGTGCGGAAGTGCGTTGCCAAATATTTGGAAAGACACAACTGACATGGTTCGACAGTGGTGGTATATCAAGGTGTTGACAGCTCGGTGGGAGGTGAAGGAACTCACATGATGGTATTGGGTCTGGGTTGAGACTCGACAGAATTCCAGAGTAAAGATTAGCAGATAGTGTTCAGATGATAACATTGCCCTGAAACTCAGGGCGCTTGAACAAATAGACCAATTGTCTCACATGTTATTGATGTATAGTTTGAGTGGTCGCTCGTGACAGTCGGGATTATAGCAAATGATGATTTATAGCATTCACCGAACACAATGTCCTTTACTTCGCAGAGGGTTACTCGAGAGACAAGGTCTTTGGATGTGTTTTGCGGTTGGGTAGAATGTCATCTTAGATTCATTTGTTGAGTACATATCAAACCTACCCACATAGGAAACGATAGGCAATGAGAAACGAGAGCCGAACGCCCCCCTGACCCGCCCAACACCATTGTAGTTTGACCATCTCGAGAAATCACCTTAATGGAAGGTCCTGAGGAACTCTTCGACTGCTACAGTGGCTGCCCCAGCACCGACGACCGTCCACAGCCAGCTGTTTGTGAGCTCCTGTGTCTGGGGCCAGAATGCATTCTTCTCCTCGCGGAACTTCTGCAGCTCGGCGAATTTTGCGGGATGAGATTCTGAGTAGCGGCGCGTTTGGTAGCTTTCTTTCTGGTTGTCACCGCCAAAGTAGCGTAGATAAAGGTAGTTTGCCAACGGGCCGAGTAGCTCGACTGGGGCTAGCATGTCGGAGCCGTAGAGGAGGACGATGAAGGAGAGATGCACAAAGGCATCGCCGAGGTAGCTAGAGAAAGTATTAGCACTTGCTGGACAATATGTCGGGGCGAGGGAGTTTACTTGGGGTGGCGGACGATGCTCCACACGCCCTCCTTCAAAATACCCGTTCCACCCTCAGCCTTGTACTGGTCAAGCTGGTAATCGGCCAAAGTCTCCAACGCGAAGCCGGTCGAAAACAAGCCTACAGCAGCCATTTGAACGACGGGGTGGTACCCCATTAGAACAGCTCCTTCGTGTCGGAACGGCGCAGTGAATGGCAAGCTAATTAGCATCTGGAAAAAGGCCTCGGGCATAAAAGTCGTGAAGAGCGATTTGACCCAGAAGTCCTTTTCCCTCTTGACCTGGTCATACCGCGGGTCATCGCTTCCGCGCTTGATCGAGCGACGTGCAATGCGATAGAATAGTCGCCCGCCCCAGAGCGTGACGCCGGTTAGCACGAGACGCTCATGCCACGAGAGGCGATGGAGAGCTTGTGACAGTGTGAGTCCTTGATACAGGCGGCGTCCGACGGCAGACCACCAGGCATTGACGACCTGTCCGCTCGGCCAGAGCCAATCTTTCGCTTCGACCCGACCGGTGTAGTTGGCTGCGCCCCAGGCGATGATGGCCAGGCCTGAATGCAGTCCTAGGCTCGGTGCAAGCGTATCTTTTAGGATTCCCACATCGAATAGAGATGCATTTTGATAGTGAATCTTCGAATGCGTCGTGTCCACATAGCCTGCAGACGGCGTGTGCGGCACTGCGCTCCTGTTGGAACTGGGCAAATAGAAGTTGTTTGGCTCGCGGTCCGCGAATTGAATCGAGACGTCTGGTGGGCGCGTGGGCGCGTTATCCGACTTTCCAAGCCATCCGGTAGCCATGGTGGTGACGGTTGGGAGGAAGTGGCTTGTACCTCTGCGACGTGCGACATGTGAGAGCTTTAAGGGGAGCTGGAGCTTCCCCGCATTTGACGCATGATGTAAGGGTGGATCGACGCGGCCCCACCTTCCCCAGATTCTTCATTCATCGGTTAATCCTTCCAGGACTGTATGTAAATTGGGAAAGGAGCCATTCATATGGTGCGTATTGCTCAGCTACGCGAAGTCCGGTTGACACCTGCCTTCTCGATGCTTAGAAGTACTTCATGCAGGTGGGCTGGTTGTCACGAGATGCTCTGAACCACCCGCCTTCAACTGTTCGTGCGCGTCAATTGTTTGAACCAAGAGGCATCCAAGTAAGAGCCGAATCACGGGCTGTCTCAGGGCGGGCGAAACACCCCTGGGTTCGTACGACAGGCCGACCACATACATTGCGCAGGTCCCATACTCACGACACGGAGCGCATCAGAGAGCTACGATCGGAGCTGCGATTGAAGCTACGACGCAGAGAGGATCTAAAAAAGTTATCGAAAAGATCGAATAACAAGCGAGGCGTCGAGAAGATGTGATGCTGTGCTGTGTAAGAGTAAAATACCTGGGTATTCCCCTGGAAGGACTGTAGGTGCCATAAAACCCTAAAATGTTGACAAACAGGTGATAGAGAATACTTTACCGCACGATAGACAGTGGAATAAAACGCTAGTCATTGATAGAATAGTCCACGAGTACAGGTGTCGATTGAGTCACGTGACTTAGACTTCACCAGACAGTATCGTCCGAACTATGGGAATATGTACGGGCGCTTCGGAAGAGAAGACCCTAACGGATGATGTGGATCAAGGCGTGGGATGTCGATTACTTGCACCACTGTGGTCGATCGGTGCGTCAACGGTGCTAAGAATGGCGTGCTGCTAGGCAATGTATCACGGATCGGCCAGGGCGCCAATCAACACCACCAGCCACCGCGCACAGGTCTCATTCATATCGCCATCCTACACCCGCGACATACGCATTCCGGATGATGCCACGGCCTGCTGACAATTGTCATCCCACACCTTCGACATGTGCGCTGAACACGCCGACAAGACGACGGGCACGGTGGAGAGCTACCTGCGCCTTCTACCCTGAGGTATTTCTGATTTGAGATACCGAAGTTCGAATTGCCCGACCTTTGTTTGCATCCCGACCACGAAGGAACAAACACCATGGCTGTAGATGCCGAAGAAGACCGCCCTCTGCTCGCCCGCTCGCCCTCGCCGACTGGAAGCTCCAAGACGCTGAATGACAGTGACGAAGAGTCGTACGGTACAGTTGCGGTAGGGACAACGCGTTCCATCGAAGACGATGTCTTACCCGAGATGTCAACATTGGGTCGAACAATCAGCTGGTCCAGCGCCTACATCCTCGTCATTTCGCGTGTTATCGGAAGCGGTATCTTCGCAACTCCTGGAGTGATAGTGAACTCAGTAGGAAGCGTTGGACTGACTCTTTCCTTGTGGGTCATTGGGGCTGTGATCGCAGCGTGCGGTCTGGCTGTCACCCTGGAGTATGGATGTATGCTGCCTCGCTCCGGTGGTGAAAAGGGTACGTGGAGTTGAATACATACGGATGCCATATCTTCCTCAGGCCATACCTTAGGCTACCTAGAGATTCTATGAGTCTTCCTCGCGTACTAGGATTTGACTAACTTTATACCTCCGCATCAGTCTACCTCGAATTTACATACCGTAGACCAAAATTCTTGGCGTCAACGTTGGTAGCAGTGCAGGCAGTGCTTCTCGGCTTTACGGCGAGCAATTGCATCGTATTCGCGCAGTATACTCTCTTCGCCTTCGACATCGAAGCCACGGACTTCCGGCGCAAATCGCTCGCAGTAGGCTTACTTACTGCCATTACAATTGTCCACGGTTGCTTTCTGCGGACGGGAATATGGATACAAAACTTCCTTGGATGGATAAAAGTTGGCTTGGTTGTCTTCATGGTCTTCGCCGGACTATTCGTTGTCACTTTCAAAACGCACAACACCGATGGCACAAAAAGCCATTTCCCAACTGGAGACGACCTCTGGAAGGACACAAATTGGGACTGGGGGCTCATTGCCACGTCATTTTTTAAGGTTTTCTACTCTTATGCTGGGCTTGGCAACGTCAACAACGTCTTGAACGAAGTGAAGAACCCGATCCGGACGCTAAAGTCCGTATCTATTACTTCGCTGATTACCGCTTGCGTTTTATACCTACTTGTCAACATCGCATATTTTACCGTGGTACCACTCGAGGAGATCAGGGCAAGCAAAGAACTGATCGCAGCGTTGTTTTTCGAGAAGAGTTTTGGGCCCAGCTGGGGCAAAACGGTCCTTCCACTTGCAGTAGCGTTGTCAGGGGCGGGAAACGTGATGGTCGTCACATTCGCTTTGGTACGCATGTGCTGAAGAACTTCCTTATAATCTATGATCCTCTAACACCACTCAGGCTCGCCTCAACCAAGAAATTGCACGACAAGGCTTCCTACCATTCTCTAAGGTTCTCGCTTCCTCCAAGCCTTTCAACGCACCAATGGGCGGCCTTATCGTGCATTACATTCCCTCTTTACTAGTCATTGCACTTCCCCCGTCCAGCGAAGTCTATTCGTTCATCTTGGAAGTCGAAGGATACCCTGGGACAATATTCGCCTTAGCGCTCTCCATAGGCTTGCTGCGGCTTCGTTACAAACGTCCTGATCTCAAGCGGCCATTCAAAGCGTGGCTTGCCGCACCCATAATTAGGATCATTCTTTCTACAGCCCTTCTAGCTGCGCCATTCTTTCCACCGAAAGAGAAGCCTACGAATGGCATATGGTATGCCACCTATGCGGTTGTTGGTATCAGCATGTAAGTCATTTCTAGCTACCTCGAGACAGATCCACTAATAGTATAACAGTATTGTCTTTGGAATAGTGTATTGGTACGTGTGGACTATATTGATTCCAAAATGGAAGGGATACCGACTCGAAGAAGAAACGAGCATATTGGCAGATGGAACAAGCGTGACAACACTCGTGCACGTCCCGAGATAGATACTGTGGTATCTTGCATATCTCACGACCTTGCGAGGATTGTATTCATGAGCGCATATTAGCGGGCATAGCGTCACTGAGTCCCATCTGATTAGAATAGAACAATAGACTAGCATCGATCCCTCGCAACGCACAATACTCATCTTCAATTGCATATCAAGACGTAATACGCATGATGCTCAACGCGCCCTATCATGAAACGACACCAACGCGCTAATTTATCAGCAATCGTGCCATCTGATGCACTATATCGATAAACGTACCACCCCTCGACTAACCCCAGCCTATCGCTTCACAGTGTAGCCTGGAGGATGAAAATAGCGGACAAACCGCGGGTGCTGCGGGACCTCTTGATAGCTTTGAAATGCAATCACCTATTCGTTGCACAGATGGCGTGCTTGCGGGGAACGTCAGAACACCTCGGAAGCTTACATATTCATCAATATCCAACGTCAGAACAGCAAAGGGTCTTGCCACCATATAAAGCTCATCCAGGAGCGTGCTAGGGCATACCAGAATCTCGATCCATCCCTCCACTTCAACATAAAATATACGTTCTCCCCTTGCTGCATTCGCTGTTGAGAAGACAGCAATAGATTCACAACATGGCCACCGCCGCAGTCCAACAACCCCAAGCCACCCCCTCCTTCGCGCACCAGATCCTAAACAAGATCACCCCCACATCGGCAAGCAAGCCCCAGGATGTAGACACGGTGCTGCACTATTACAAGCCCAATGAAGACGGCTCCCCGCCGCACCCTACCTATGTCGACAAGCCAGAGACGTATTTCCGCGAGGCGGAAACACATCCCGTTACTGTGCGCGATGTAGCTGGTAAGGAAGATCAGTACACGCTGGATGGAAACGGATTCCAGTTCTATAAGCACGTGAGCAAGGAGAAGGACTTCACGGATGACGAGAAGATCAAAGCGGAATACTACCCTGAAACAGAGCAATTGCTGAAGGATGCGTGAGTAATGTTCATCTCGCCCTCTCCCGCCCCTCTAGCACCTAGTCCAGGAAAACAACGCTGGGAAAGATGGGACTCCAGGAAGGCAGACAACTAACGCACAAGAAACAGCACGGGCGCATCCCGCATCTTCATCTTCGACCACACGATCCGGCGCCAGATCCCCGGCAACGACGGCACGAACCGGAGCCTCCGCGGGCCCGTCCAGCGCGTGCACATCGATCAGTCGTACGCGGCGGCCAAGTCGCGCGTGCCGCACCACCTGCCCGACGACGCCGCCGAGCTGCTCAAGCACCGCGTGCAGATCATTAACGTGTGGCGGCCCATCAAGACGGTGCAACGGGATCCGCTGGCCGTCGCCGAGGCGCACAGCGTCAGCGACGACAGCCTGGTTGTGACTAAGTTGATTTATCCTAACCGCGAGGGAGAGACGTATAATGTAAACTATGACCCGGGACATCGGTGAGTGGCTGCGTCTCTCTTCTTTTCTGTGGTTTTTTTTTTCTTTTTTTTAAGCGGGGGAAGGTGAGCCGTAGCTGATGTGAGTAGGTGGTTCTACAAGTCTGGACTTAGTCCCGAGGAGGTCATTCTGATCAAGTGCTTTGATTCGAAGCTCGACGGGAGGGCGCGCCGTGTGCCGCATACAGCGTTCAATATTCCGGGGACTGAGGAGAAGGAGGGCAGGGAGAGCATCGAGGTGCGGTGTTTGGTGTTCCACGAGGATGATACGCTGGAGTAAGGAATACATAGCACAGCGGTACAGATTGTAGCTTTTCGGTTTGATGTCGGCATGGTGGCCCCTGTGGCGAAGTGTTGGGGTGATGGTCTTGGAACGTTTGTTAGCCGAGTTACTTGAGAGCATGATACACCAATGAACGACATGTAAACCTTCGCCCCGTTCCTAGAGACGATAACCCACCTTCTACTACTTTGAGGTTAATATGACCCACCTTTCTATGTAAGCTAGTCACCCGTCCGAATGCAATAGCCCCACTTAGCTTCCTGATTTGGTAGAAAAGCCAAGAGCATGATATGTGAAAGGAAGGAAAAGCATGTAGGACACAATGGTTTTGCAACACTGATTGATGAAAGTATTATCTCAATTCCCAACCTATGAAAGACGTAGTTGTACACGATTATCTGAACGGTCTAGACCGTAAGCCAGGAAATTTACATGTGATGATACAGGAAGCGGAGAGAAAGGCGCTTTTGGTATTAGAAAATTGAACACTGAATATGAGGACAAATCAAGCAAAACGCCACGAATACGCCATTTTCCTGTTCCCAATAGCTAAAAGAACATCAAGTTGTTGCCTGGTGATTAAAAATTTTTTCTTCCCAGTGAAACTGAAATCGCGGGTATGATCGGCGATTTCCAAAGCTTTTGGCTCTTGTTGGTAGAAGCGTCGTATTTCGCCGCAGCTGCTGATCATGCCAGCTGTGTAGATGAATTTGCAGCGACGGAAGAGTAGTAACGAGGAAATCTTTCTACCATTTATTCCGCTCGGCTGCTTGCTTCAATATGGTTCCCGTACGATTCCCCAACACCAAAGGCAAGTTCGACGTGTGGGGACCCGGGTCTTTTTCGCCTTGAGCCAACGATTACACTTACAGCGAACCATGGGATCCTTCTGGGACTCGTGGAGACACCTGTTCCTTTGACTTTCGGTTTGGAAACATTTCAGGCACAGCCACCGGTCGAGTAGATGGGTCCGGAGAGTACAGTGACAATCCTGGTCGCTGGCCCCCTCGCCATCAAGTTTCATCCGTTCTTCTCTCCGACAAGGACGGCAAGTCTTGATTTTTCGCGTCTCTGTATAGTCCCAGAACGCTTGAATAACAGGCGATGGATGAGGCTCATCGGAGGAATTTGAAAGCCTTAGAGAACCTTCGCCGAGGTCGAAATCGAGAATCTCCTCTATTGATTCAGGGCTGGCATAGTTGTCTGATTCGAATGGAGTGTCTAGAAAGCCTTGGTCATGGTATGGGCTATTTATCGTTACGACCGGGCCGTTCAAATGGGCCGGGGTCAAGATTCCCATCTCAGACGGACAGAGGAGAGCGAAACCGCTGTATGTGGGTAATTCACCTGGCGCATTTGGTGCTTCGGTAACGCTCTGGAAAACGCAATGTATACGGCATTCGTTGCATGTCGTCTGACGACAACCCACACAAGGTTGTGTTTCGACGATCCTTGTCGAATCATGGGCTCCACATTGGACGTATTCGGTACACTTGGGGCCCGTCGAGTACTCTGATTTCTTATGATTGGCGCGCCGGATGGCGATGCCCTTGCCGTCGCAAGACATTTTGCCCAGCAAATTGATGCGGCTCGCTTCACCAGAGAAGATGGCTTTGTAGGTTGCCTTTGAGGTTGCTGCCAATGAAAACAGGTCTTCGGGAGAGAAGTTCGAGACAATTGAAATCAATAAGCCGTACTGTGCGAGAATGCGTAGAAGATGACATTGGTCGATGTCAGTGTCTGGAGATTTTTTTGCAATCTTTGAGCAGGCACATGCAGCCGCCAAATCTCGAGACCTCTTTCTCTTCATTGCGGAGAGCGTAATTTTCGGGGTTGCGGAAAGAGCTGACGAGATCTCCGGAGCAGGCAAGCTCGACACAACCATGAGAGCTGGTTCTCCGCATCAGATGTCGATGTGCTATAAGCGCGCCTGTGATGCACAATTTGAGGCCTTAGCGGAGGAATTACAGGTATAACGGAATTGCTAATTGAGTTTCGTGGAAAAAAGCATGTTGGCTGGCGAGCCAAGAGTTTGCGCAGATGCTTCGCAGGTGAAGGAATGTGGCGTCCGTTTTGGGCTTAGCTCAAACGGTCTGGAAGTGTTGGTGTAATCACAAATCCGAGCAGAAATACATTATCGTCCTATGAAAAGCTTCGACAAGGGTGGTAATCGATAAAGGGCAAAAAAGGCGCTCTGCTCACAACGTTGAGCTGCCGACGGATCTTGGCCAGCTGAGGGCATGGAGCAGGAAGGAATGAGACAACAGTTGAAGGCCTCAACAGGAAGCTATGGACTTACGTGACAAATGTTCAGCTTTTGTCTCATGTGCTCATAGAGCTGGCTCTAGAACAGCTTCCGTGCAATTTGCGTCGGAACCCATCTTGTTGTAGGCGTGTGAGCTGAAAAATTTCGATGGTTCGGGTGGACACGGTAGCGACGCTGCGTGACACGGGAAAGATCGGCAGCGCGGAAAATATGTCGGTTGATTATAACGAGCGCTAGCCGATGCGACGGCGCTTGCGACAGCTTGAAAGATGCGTAGATGATGAAAGATGTGTAAATGATGAAAGAATTAATGAGTCGATGATTCTGAAGATTGCCGGCGAGCGGAGATGCTTTTGTTGGATCAGGGCATCGGCGCGAGGTGCATGGCGCCCCGTCCTAACCGAAACGGGACATCCACGTGAAGCAAACATAACCTCGGAACATCCGATTTTTCGTTCATAAAGGCCACTCTTTACCTTCTGCCCGGCCACACTAGCTGGGCAAGTCGTCGTTCGCATTTTCAAACGATCGCATGAGCGCATAAGGAATGCCTTGCCCGAGGTATTGAAGCTTCTGTAGTCTCCTCAGCCCCGGCTTGATGACCTCTTACCCTTGTCTCACGATAGTTGCGATCGGCAGGAACTTCGCTGATCCATGCTCTGTGCATATGATTTCTTTATTTTCCATCATGTGTCAAGTTACCCTGGCACAGCTGGAGCTTCTGGAAAACTTTACACAGAATTACCGAGGAAGCAGCATGCCGTCTCTCATGAATTGCATCTCTATCACTATTCTACCGAACGAGGTTCGAGCCAGGGGTTACCCGAAATCGGTTTCTACCTGTTATTCGCGATGCACACACTCTGCGACTATAACAACATATTTCACTTCGATATTCTGTGTACCCTCTGCGTGGATGCGATTTCTTGAATACGGTCGCCATTTGGATTCGTCAGCCCTTACTAACATTTTCGCATGAATCCAGATAGGATTACGATGGCTGATAATATGGTCCGACTACATTCATACGACCATGGATGATGTAGTGCCTTGGCGATTGAGAGCTATCTAAGCGCTCGTGGTACACTACTAACAGCTAGTAAGTGAGCCTTCAAACGCTACGTCGGGCCAGATGTTCAAGTAAATAGACTGGATAATGTCAAAGAGCTTGAAGTGTAAGTTCAGAGGTCAAATTTATTTTGAAATGTTGTAATGTCTATTATGATATGCTTAAACTGCGCTTCTACCACCGTTTGCTATCTATCCCTCTCGAAGTCATTCTGCACAAAGACAATCGTGAATCGTGTAAAGTCAAAAGTCCGGACATTTATAGCGTTCCCTCGCCCAAGCATCTGGGCAGCGGGAATGCATCGCCTGTGCAAAGCGAGATGACCCCATCAACCCAATTCATCTGATCAAAGCTTTTGCTGTCGAAGCTATCTCCCTGGTAGTACGTCAAGGTGCCCTCGCTTCCGATGGCGCCCTCGAAAATGTTCCCACTCTGCCGGTTCGTCCACGGATTGCTGACGAAAGCACCATATTTGCCCACTGGTATTTCTGCAGTGAACTGCTGCGACTGCGAGCTTGTCCATGAGGTGCTGTAATCGATGGAAACGGAGGCCTCGAGGAAGTCTTTGACAAGAGTGAAGGAGGCAGACGTGCCGACTGAGATGCTGTTCGAAATATCGTAACCGGAAGACACGGTAATAGTAGTAGGTGCTCCTTTAGTCACTTGCGACATTTGGACATCCCATCCGAGGAAGCGTTGGGGAGCGTTGGGAATAATGATAGTTTCGCTGCCGCGCTTCTTGATCGATCGCCGGGTGTTGGTGCCATCCGTAGTGGAGTTATCAGGACTATGAATGAGGCTCGTGTCGAGGTATCCTGGCATCGGAGGGATAGTGCCATTTTGACGGGCTTGCTGAAGTTCGGTGAAATCATCGCGCTTCATGATCTGGTAACGACCTTTGCCGTAGAGGACGATGTCGTCTTCACGCAGCTGAATAGTAGAGGGGAAAGCGGTGGCTACTGAGCCAAAGGCGAGCATCGCATAGATTTGAGAAGCATGCATCTTGGAAATATTTTAAGCAGAACGAAGGTATGAATGAATGGATAGAGTTAATTTGAACGAGAGACTGAAGAGCTTGACTGTTGGTGAATCTATTTCGTCTGCGGAACGCGATACTTATACCGCATCTCACCGCTTTGTACAGACGAAATAAGGAAGCGGCCTATTATTCGGAACATGTCATGACATGCCATGTCCTACAGTATCAGCAGTGGATCTTGGTATACAAGTCGGGCCGACCCCTGTCAATGCACTCGGTTCTTTCCGTTGGGCCCCTCTGTAGCTTAGTTAAGCGCAACTCGCAATTCGGCCGAACGATGCCCCATTTGTATGCCCCCGACACACGTCTGAATATCTAGCTGGGGCTTGGCCGCTGAATCTGTCACACTCTCGCTGATTTTATTGGTTGCTGGTTTCGAAACAGCTAACAATAGCGCTCGGTCCGATCCCGCATAATAGGAGCTCGTCTCACCTGTTCGGTTTAATAACGGCCCATCAACCCGGACTTTCATGTTTCATAACGAAGCAACACTTCGAGGTCTTGGCCTCACGGTACCGAGTTCATGCTGTTTTCCTGATCGAGTAGAGACACAGGGGAACACTCTGAAAATCATGACATCTTTGCTCGTCTCGCGCTGGGCGTTGTTTCGAGTACACGACATTCGCCACAATTGGCCCGACATCACCGACATAACCCCGCAGCAGAGCCGCCAATGCGTAAACGGGTACCATGCATGTTCGGTGAGTTGAAGTCACTGCACGAGAGATGGCTCTCTACAGTCGTACTAATATATAAAGACTGAACTGCTCATCAGCAACTTTCTCTTCACCACCATCACAACAGCAGCCTCTTCCACACTCGTTCTTACAACACTCGGTTGCTTCGGCATAGTCATTCTTTACCAACCTCGTCACTCTTTTTAATACTCATTCCCAAGCTTTGACCGATAAGATCGAACTTGCCCTCAATTCTGTTACGTTAACGAATCCAACGCCTTTCCAATCATCGCAATGCAGTTCACTACCAGCATTCTTGCGGTCATCTCGCTCGCCATCATGGCCACTGCAGACCTCCACTACAGCGGCCTATGCATCGACAATGTCGGCGGCCAAAAAGTATTCAACGACGCCGCCACACGCGCTGCATGCGGGAACTACCAAGTAAGGAACACGGGTAGTGCTCAATGGGATACTTGCCCTGATTGCGAAATTGTAAGTCATGAAAATTTCGTTGCTTCCCCATTGCACTGCACATTCATACAACCATTGGAGAGAGAATATGAAGAAGCGAGACACAGACATGACTTAGCTGACCTTGCCAAGGTGACAACCGGAGGTCTGACATACTGCCATTCAGCAGCTCAACACATCGGAGGCGATGAGTTGAATCATTACTGCACCAAGGTCAATGGAGCTGGTGGATCGCTTGCGGACTAGAGGAAAAGTAATAACTAGCCAAGAGAAAATGATATTAATGATGATGTCAAAATCCTTATTATATTGTTCCTTTTATTGTGATAGCCAGGTAGAGGTTCGATGTGATATTCTTAACGACCTACCTTAGCTTCCTATTCCGAATCTTATTCTTCTTAAGAAAAGCATCTAAGCGTGCAACGATGCCTATGTAACGACTTGTAAGTTTAAGGTTTACCGTGAACGAAATCACCTCAAAATGAAGGATACAAACGAGTCCTGTCTTTCGGTCTACCTTACATCACTGTGTATTTTTCTTGGAAAATTTTGAAATGGCATGTTGTCATTTATCATCATCATGGACTCGTCAATGTCCGGGCCTCTGATCAAAGGTGTTTTTTTTTCACAACCACCTCTAGTGAACATGACGCTTCCTCGTCGAATTTTTCGTTGAATTACCCGAATTCTCGCTGAGGCCCACCGAAATCTCCGCGATCATAGCCGTCCACTCATCCCACATAAGCTCAGCAAAAGTCTCGTTCTGCAAGACCTGGAGTCCCGTGAGGGCAAGCACCTTCGCTGTCTTGATTGCCTGCTCATGCGCAAAGTCCTGTAATGATTAGCAAAAAGCCAGACCTAGGAAAATGAAGCTTTCACTCACGGTTCCAGCAAGCTTGCGGAAGCCAGCGTTATGCACGGGCGCAGTCCCGCCAACAGGAAAGCCAACTTGGATCGCTGGCAAGAACCAAGAAACGTTACCCTGGTCTGACGAAGCCGAAGCCTCGCCATCGTCGTCCTCGGGGCGCGGTTACTGTAAAATTGGCTGTCTCGGTATCCTTCGACGGGTCGAGATACTCCATTTGGAGCTTATGGTATGCGCTTGCTAGTTGGAAGCTAGGGTTTTGATCCCAATAGTCTTGGAATGGGGTGATCTCAATGGAAGTGTTGGTAGCGTTGGACGATGCATATAGGATTCTGAAGAGCTGTTCTCGGACTTGCTCAGCGCGGGGCCTAGGCAGTAAACGCGTTAGCTAAAACTCTCCGCGAAGCATCTTTGAGAAAGGTCCTACCTAGATCGCCCCCTCACACCCCACACGCTGTCAACAAAGTCTGGAATGATGTTCGCCACCATATCGCTCTGACCTTGTATTATGTGATGGATGCGATCGGTCGCCATTAGTTGCTGTCGATATAATCCAGTGCTTGTGTACGCAGAGACGAAGCCATCAAGGGCATTACGGCCCAACCACGGAGCGGCTGCGGCATGAGAGGCTTCTCCCGTCCATGTCACATTGGCTCTCCAAGAAGCCAAGGTCCTGCCATAGGATGCGTAATTATCGTTTCCAGGATGTGCCATCAAGCTGCAGTCGAGGTCATCATACGCTCCCGCCGCGAGCAGTTTCACTTTTCCACCCATAGATTCTTCCGCAGGTGTACCAATGAGTACGACTTTTCCAGATACACCTTGATTCTCCAAGGCCTCTTTGACACCAATCGCGGCTGCAACACCAACAGTAGCAATCAGGTTATGGCCACATGAGTGTCCAATACCCGGAAGTGCGTCGAACTCCGAATTGAACGAGACAGCGCGCCCTTCTCCGCTGGAGTACTCGGCACGGAAAGCAGTGCTGATATTGTATGCACTTCGTGTCACGTTGAATCCCTGCTGTTCAAGGAAGTCCGTGAGCGTTTTGTGCGCGTGGACCTCATTATACGCCAACTCGGGATTCTCCCAAATCTTTTGCATCTAGTTAGCGATCGAATGTCCGCATCGGTAACGATAACGTGTCTTACTTCCTTATTAACTGTTCTGAGGCCGTCATCGTTATCGTCAATAGCAGCAAAAACATCTTCAGCCAGATCACCATTGACGCATGCTGCGCTGAAGAGAGCACTCGCGCCTATAAATAACCCAGTGACTGACCTCATTGTGAAACTCAAGCGAAGAACGTGTCATAAGCTGCAGAAATGCACAGTAGCGGGCAGTAAGGCTATATACAAAATCCAAAGTCATCGGTCAACACAGTCGTCCCGCCTGAATGACATGCTCGCCCATCGCTGCTGCAGTTAATTGACTCGCGCAATATCATTCCATTGACCATTAAACGCATACTGAAGCTTCGGTATCTAGGATGCCAAGGACTATGAAGCTTCTACCATGTTCTAACAATCGGATATATGCCAGCGGTTGGCAGTGATTTCCTGCTTTTGCGTATCCGATGTCGCTCGCAGTAGGGGTTTGCCGATAACAAAGTGGGGTCGGCCGAGGAGTTGAAGACTATAGAACGAATATGCCGTGATTGTAGCGATACATTTTCCGAGTTGTCAAGAAGTGGAGGTGACGAAAGTGCCGCAGTCTTGCCCGTTGTTGTTCCCAAGACTCTTGGCTGCGGGGCGTCGGAACGCTAACGTCGTTCTCACCTTCCTTTCACGGTAGGTTTCCGAAAAAGCTGGTATGCAGAACCGAAACGAGGACTTACCTCTTCATGATAACATGAGAATTCATTCTGAACCTCAGCAAGCTAGAATATTCGCTATCAAAAGCACGCTTGTACAGGAAGTGAGCTGTCTTAATGATTTGCACCCTATCCCCCTCTCTATTGAATTGATGACTATATGTAGGTAGATAACTCGTAGAACTGGGGTATGGTAATGTTAAGATAGCGTACGTAACTCATCGGCATGCTTGATAAATTGGCATGCGATAGGCGTAGATCCTATATGTTTTGGTAATCCTTGTCGAACTACCATGGGTAGTCAATGCATATCATCAGCCTGTATCTCTTGTTCCAGGTGACCAAGCTACGGTCATCAAAACATCTTGCTAGTTACTCCAAAGACCTCTTTCCATATGCCGAGCTGGAAACGATCACTTATAGAACCAAATTTCAGCAAGTTAGTGTTCCCAATACAGAATCTCAGACACATGCCTCATCCACAGTTCTTCCTCCCTCCAAATTACCCCACCCTTCTTCCACTTCGCTCCTTTCCCCTGTCCTTGAAGGCAGCACTTTTAAACTCCCGTCAAACTCCCTCGCAATACGTCAAAATCAACCAACCCTTCCCAAGAAATTCCTGGACATATTCACACCCACCTAAGAATCAAAGGATATCGTTGCGTAATTTGGAGTTGGTGCGCGGCTTAATGGCATCTGTATGTGATGACTCGTGCTCATCATTGATTGTATGTTCTTCACCATAAGCTTTTTCGACCGCGAAGGGCTGCGATTTGAACTGAAGGCCTCGGGTCCGTAGCAGAACTACAGTCTGAACGAGCTTAAATACCTCGCCCCAGGTTATCCTATATCAATCTCATGATACCCAATAACCTTGAAGACTGCTTCTTCAGCAAATTTCTTGATATTCCAGCTCTTACCACATTTTCCTTCTAGTTTGGTTAGCTTAAATACGGGACATCTTCATACTAGCATCAATTCCTTCAGGAGCTAGTGATGGTCCTTCTGCCGGACACACAGGTTCCCATAATCTGCCACCCGCAGGGCTTCGATCCACCCGTAGCTTTTCAATGGCACAACCTTCGCCTTCCCTTGGGTTCCCCATACAAAGCACGCTTACATCCCGAGGCCAACATACCATGATGTTTTACCCATCCATGTACGGCGTACAGTACGCTTTTCCGAAGAAGTCAGCATACCAATACCCGCGCGCTAAGCCCTCCTCAGGTGGTGGATGAATGTCATATTAGTAGATATCAACATGACATTCGTGAGCAGATATGAGGCGCGATAGAAAAAGAACCTATTGTGGTGCGGGTTTGGTATGCAATTTTGCTTCATGGAGCTATGCTACGCATTGTATAGATTAAGTAGTCCAAAGGATCGCCACGAACTGCACCGTAACGGGCGTTGCCTAGTTAGCGAGAAAGATTCCAGAGTGATTTAGTGAGCGCCATTTACCTGAAAGCTGAAGCAGTATAATAGTGAGGAACGACAGCAAACAAAAAGGATATATTTGTGATTGACGAAGTCAGAGTGAAAATCATATAGACAGCATGAAGTGCTAATGTACAGCGTGCTGAAGAGGAACAAGGCCTCTGAGACTTGCTTATAAAATGCTCAGTCTATAGCGAAGACATGGCTGCCGGAAAGCTTGGTGATAGTGGCGTTCCAGGGGAATATAAGCCACTGCCATCGCTCCACGTCAAAGACCGCGGTGTACCTTCTCTCCAATCATCGCGCTCATCTTCGGAAGATGAAATGTCAGTGAGTCGCTTCTGTGGTGAGGATATCGTAAGTCCCAATGTCGTCAATTTGTCTTGGAGTATGCTGGTAACTGCAGGATTGCCACCTCTGAAGGATCCGAGTAGAGAGGACAACGAATGCATCAGATCTCTCGGTCCGATTCCGAAACCTGTATCTTGATTTAAGGAAGGTACACATATCATTACGTCAGCAAGCGAGTTTGCGATGTCGAAGAGTTTCGATTCCTGTTGACGAATAAGAGAAAGGCCTTTTGCGCTTAAAGCATACGTACCATTCCAGGACCGTGAGCCTCTAAGCTTGCTTTTGGCAATGTACATATGAAGGTCAAGGCGTTGTGTGCAACCTTGGCAGGAAACGAGAAGGAGAACTCGTCTTCCTGATTCGATGACCGTAAGTTTGTAACACTGAGAGCATGTTGCCAAAGAAATATTCGCATCCATTGTTGAGTCATGGAGATATCAGCGCGCTGCAATTCATTCTCCAAATGATGCGTAGACTCGTCATCACCAAGCTGTTGTTGAGCAAGTGCAAGTGCGTTACGGGCACTAGCAGGGTCTGCGGTAAGGGTAGCATCAAGAATGATGAAAAGACGGCAGAGTTGGATGAAGGCTGGAGTCACTGAACCGTCGTTCAGGTTCTCCAACTGTGGCAACTCTGGAGCGCGTTTCAACATTGTCGGAACATCATTCTGAATCGAATGTGCTCTACGGTGATGTCCGTTAGTCAAGCATAAACCCAATTTTCAAGCGTAAAAGTACCTTTCGGTTATGAAGAGAAGCCAATATATTCTCGCGTTGTATTGCAAACGCTCAGCATCCATAGCTTCATAGTACGACGGCGTGTGAAGTCCAATCATGTGTGCTTTGGTGATTGCCTCGCCAAGCAAGACTGTTGAAGTGGACAAACGGCCGATATTTGCGGAGTAAACATGGAGGAAGAAGGTACTCAAAAGAGACCAGAGCGTGACCTGTTCCGTGTGATCGAACAAATCTCGTGCCCGTTTTGACTCAGTGTCAAACATGGCGCTAGATATCCGAAAGTGACCTTCTACTGGACTTCCTGGTTCTGCATCGATTTGGAATTGGGTGATAGTAGCTGCGCAGACTGCGGTCGCAAGGCTGTATGCTTCCATGTCGTCTGGGTCAGTCAAGAGACGAGCGAGCAAGGTTTCTGTATCTACGACTGGCCATATCGCGTAACCGCGTGCTTGGAACACTTCAAGGTATGGCGAGATAGTAGAGGTAGATATTTTCTGGGGGGCCCTATGGCCATTAAAGGAAGGACTGTTAACGTCTGGCCACCCCAAACGATCGAACGGCGGATCGCTGGTGGGAGGGAGATGGTCGTGAAGTGGGAAGTCGATCGTCGTCGGGCTCCCATCCTCTAGGCTTGTGTCGCTGTCACTGTTGGCCCGTTGAGAAAGGTCGCTTCGACTCCGCTCCTGAAATCGTCTGATTGCAGCCTCCGTGGTACGGCGTGGGCCTTTCGGACCAGACTTCCCGTGTGTCTTGAGGTATGTACAATCCCAGCTTGCTGCTTGACATCGCGAGCAAGGTTGGTTGCCGTCGCAGCGAACTTTCCGCACAGAACATGGATCGCATGCTCTCCGTGTTCCTTTCCGCGGCGCCATGTTCATCCGGCTGGTCGCAATGAGGCTCTGCGATAGCGCGGCCAACGCGATGCACCAACCCCGCTAGTCCTTCATTGCTTGATCGAGTATATCAAATTGCACGTGAAAATGTGTGAAAATGTGAAACGGTGAACACTAATGAAAAAATACCCAGCTGAGCGGATCGTGGGGAAGAATAAATCGAGTCAGGGTCTATGTGATGCGAACATGCGATGTGTGGACTTTTGGTGAAGATGACGTTCGGTGGTTGGGAGGAGAAAGGTGGGGATGCGGACGGCAGCTCTTCGGTCGCCCCCTTACCTGTTCAAGCATGTCAGCCATGGACCGCCACCAATCACGAGACCCTCAGACAGACGCCATCGAGACCGGTCCCATAGATGCGTTTTTAGCGCGAATGCAGTCCACAAATTCTAGACCCTAGAGGAGTAGCTTTTATAGACAGCTGAACTGCAGCCACAGGGTGCATGCCTGTGGACAAATCCGCACATGTTTTGTATCCAAGGGAGTCAGTCTCTTCATTTATAATGACGACGTGTTGAGCTCTATAATCCCAACTGGAGGCAGACTACGAAAAGGTTGAGCTGTATTCTATACGATGCGTCCAGGCTTGGTGAACTCTTTGTGCATATGCGACTCTTTCGTGGTGTCGATCAGCCCACCTTTGGGTTCGATACCAAGAGAGACGCGTCGGTGAACCATTGTCTCAGCATCCTCGCCATCAAATACAATAGCGATCTCTTCTAATGTACGTCCTTTGGTCTCAGGAAACAACTACAAGCTAGTTAGAAAAAGCCCACCAATGAAGATCTTAATACTCACAAAATAAATGATAAAGGTCATCGCAGTCAACGTCCCAATATACACAAAGTAGAATTTCCAATGTAGCGCACCAAGCGCCACAGGATTGACATATTGGTTGAAGAATCCAGCTCCAAATACAACTGTGAGGTTGATGGATAGCCCTTTGGACCGAAGGTGGAAAGGAAGGATCTCGACGGGATATGCGATTGAAAGTGGTGTGAATGCGATATCGTAGAAACCAAAGAATATGAACAAGAATGCTACAACGGCTGAGCCGGCTGTGTTGATGTGTTGTTCTGCAAACACCCCTGATAGAGCAGTGACGATTATGAAGGATATGAGCATTCCACCAGCAGAAATCATCCACAGTGGTCGACGACCGTACTTTTCAGCTGCAACAGCACCAGCTGCAGCGAGTAGTGCGTTCCACACTTGTAAACCAACGTTAATGGCGGCTTGGGACACCGACGACGTGACGCCGACAGATTCTAGAATGGGCGCCAAATAGTATGATACGATTCCATTGCCAGCCCACTGGATCATGAAGCCGACGAGTACGCAGATGAGAAGTCGGTGTCGGTTTCCTTTGGTATCGAAGAAAGACATGAAGCCGGTGGTTTTGGCTGCTTCTCGCTCTCGTTCGATGGCTTCGCTGATCTCGCTGATCTCGAATTGGACCTACAAGTACTTAATATGCGACACCATATCATAGATATAGTGTCTCGTGGAGCCACTCACCAATTCATCATTGACATCACCATTAGCATGGTATTTGGCAAGCATAATCAAAGCCTCCTCAGTCCGTCCCTTCGACACCAACCAGCGAGGCGACTCTGGCGTAACCAATAACCCAAGCAATTGTAGCCCGGGAAAGAAACCTTGTAAAAGACAAGGAGCCCGCCAACTCCAACTGTTTGACAAGAAAAGCGTACCGAGTGTGATGCAAGCCGACAGAATAGCACCCCAATACCATACAGCCTGGAACAGTGCTGTGACCTGACCGCGATGTTTTGGATGCGCGATCTCGGTTGTCAGCGGTGGCGCGGCTATTTGCGAGAATCCGAGGCCAAATCCGAGCATGATTCGAGTACCCAAGATAGCCCAGGGGCCCTTGGTAGCGGCCTGGATGATGGAAGCTGCGAGCATGATGGACGAACCGATCGCCACGGTGTATCGACGACCGATCAAGTCCGAGACATATGAAGCTGGGATGAACGACGGAAGACCACCAAGGCTGATACCGGCGATAACCAAGCCTAGTATGCTCGTCGAGATAGGTCCCAGGTCTTCTTTGACTGTCGAGTGTCAGGATGACTGACGCCAATGTCGAAGGAGTATACTAACACTGTGGAATAGCTAGAAGCCCGTTCATCAGACTTCCGTCAAATCCATTAGCTGCTGCCGAGCAGAACATCAAGGCGATTCCAAAGTTCAGACGTCGGAGACCAGGATCGTTGATCCATTTCGAGTTGACATTGTTCTTCAAGGACTTGTACGCAGCATCTCCGCTCTGAGAAACAATGCCTGCTGGCCCACCCATGTTGTATAGCAATCGATACGAGAACGAAGATAAGGAAATACCTCGAGGCTAACTTGGGTTGTCAGAATCGTCTTGCTGCGAGAAAGCCAGCTTTTATGCTGTCCTGACGAAATCGAAGGCATTTTGCCTCTCTCGACATCTACCCCGCAGAAGTCCGAGCGTGTAACAGTCCATCTCTTCCCACGCAAGCCATGAGGTCTCAACGCTCAACTGTAGTGCGATAGCTCGCTGCAAGGGCAGTCACCAATGTGGGAACTGCCAACCGCCGTGCTGGAGTTGTTGGTGAGAGGTTGCAAACCCCAGATGCTGCCCATGGGGAACGAAGGCTAGTGCGAGTCGGTATAAATCACGGATTGAATCACGGGAAGTATATCGGAAGGTCTGGCTAGTTGCCTGGACCGGAGAAGGCAAGTGGCTGAGAGTCGGAACTGTCGTGGTGCAGCGCTGCCGGAAAGACACTAGACTGTATTTAGCGGACCTCTCGAATAAACTTCGGAAGAAATATCGGAAAGACTCTACATAACGCTAGAGGCTTGGAGAGCAAAGTTGTAGAAAGTTCACGAACTAGGGATAACAATGCTCGCAGGTGAACATCAGACCGCAAGGGCATGCGAGTCGTCAGGCAATATATCCTTCGATTTGATTAGGTATTGACTGTCACAATCAAGATGGCAAAGAGCCTCATCAAATTCGGTCCCTCATATCCTGTGGTAAGTTCTGTAGTGATGACAAGCGGACGCTGGAAAACAGAGCATGTCCCTTTAGAGCCTTGTATGGAAGGTCGCTAAGCCCGAGAGTATATCGCTAGCTCGGCAGTACACGCCCTCTCAATGCTTCTTCCCCGTAATCTTCTTCTCGAAGACATCAGGATGAAGATTCCGGCCCGTTCTATCCTTGAACCTCCACGACACGCGCTCCCACACCATCGAACAATCCTGCTGCAGTATTCTCGCAATGAGCTTCAGTTCGTCCTGCGAGAACGTGCTATCAGGCGCGACCTTGTACTCTGCGGCATGGGTGCTGTGGTGGCCATGCCTGTCTTTTTTAGGGTCAGAGTGACGACGCGAAGAGTGCTTGTGGGAGCGGTGCTTTTCGTGCGAGGTAGAGCTATGTCTTGATGGGGACTTCTTGGACGAAGGTTGTGCTCCCCAGCCATTGTTGCCGTCTTTGTCCCAACTGCTGTTGCCTTGACCATCTGCATCCTTGTCTTCGTTTTTATTCTTTTCATTGGAATCAGTGTTGCCCCAGCCTCCATTTTCACTTGGATGTCCATTAGCATTCCAGTCACCACCACCACCGCCGCTGCTGCCGCCGCCGCCATCGGCATTATGTGTGTCCCATCCAGTACCGCCACTACTGTCATTATTATTCCATCCATCGTTACCACCACCATGAGCGTCATTGTTGTCGTTTTTTGAGCTACTCGATTTGCTCTTGTTGTTGTCGTCGGAGCCACCGCCAAAGTTCCAACCACCGCCACCTGAGTCATCCTGTGTCTGATTCTTCTCACTGTTCTTGCTATCCTTGTCTTTATCAACGCTGGCCTTGGAGGCATCGCCGTTGTCCCACGTGCCATTAGTGCCTATGTTGTCTCCATTGCTATCGGCAAAATCCCAACCACCGCCTCCGGTCCAGTCTCCCTTCGCCGCGCCTGATTGATTTTGATCATTCTGTTTGGAATTGTCTTCAGCACTACCGCCCCAGGCAGCCCATGCTCCCGCATTATCAGCTGCTCTATTCGTATCGTCTTTTTTAGCATCATCATCATCTGTAGCGCCGCCTGATCCGAACATATCGAGGCCACCGCCAAATCCCCAAGCATCAGCGGGTGTTTCCTTTTTCTCTTCGCCATTCTTCTGGTCCTGCTTGTTCTGTTTCTGATTGCTTTGATTGCCCTGCTGGCCACCTTGTCCACCCGCCTTGTTTCCTCCCTTGCCCTTTGTGAAGAAATCGTCTGGCCTGATCTGCCCGAAACGAGCTTTGCACTCATGATTCGCTTTTCCGATCTTCTGCGCTATGTCTTTCCAGGTAGCATTGTCGATTTTCATATGCATGAGCGTCTTGTCCTGCTCTTCGGTGAAATTAAGCGGGTTGTCGACGTTCTTCTTGTACTCAACTTCGGCATCGCCACTCGTCTCCTGACCCGTCGAGGTATTTACTGGGTTCTCGCCGCCGTGTCCAGATTGCACATCCTGTGTCGCCACTTTGTCAGCCGTTATAGGTTTACTCGGCTTATTCGCCGGTGCAGCTGTATCGAGAGCAGCCAAGAGACGCGGTTTTCCCTTTCCCGTCAGCCTGCCTCGGCGACCATCACTGGCAGCCCATTCGAGAGCCGCGCCGGGCGTACTCAACTATCCGACACGTTAGCTGGCGTCGGCGTGAATGAAGGGGATGTTTGCTCACCATTCCCCTGTAGCTATTCAATGGGGGTGGTGGCGGAGGATCTTTATAGGGTTTGCTACTAAAGCCGAGAATATATGCCTTCGAGATGCGGCGAGGGCGCTCGTTGTTGGCCATTGCGGATATGTGTTGGGGCTGGTGTGTGCTGTGGGAAGGGCAATTGATCCAAAGAAGTAGATCGAATAGGCCTTGGGCACTGACGAGAAACTCGAATCCGGATCTGAGTAAAAAAAGAAAAATCTAGGTTGAAGTTGGGCAGCGTGGTGAGTGAAAGTGCTGAGTCCGCTGTCTTGGCAACGAGTCTCATAGAGAGTGGCGGGGTCAATGTAGGGATGGGAAAGTAAACACAGCGGGCAGGCCGAATTAGGAAAGCATGCCAATGGTTGAGATCAGAACAGACGAAGAGAGCTAGTATGCAATTGTACATTACCCTACCTGGTGATACCCAGTGTTGAGCTCGCATGGGAGCCGCTGATGTGAATCCGAAATCTGTCTCCTTCATGTTCACTTTGCGCATACTCTTACATTGACTTGGTCTATTCTAGTAGTTCGTGTGAATCTCGCGCGCGCGCTCACCTTTGCTCACGTTGCATGCCATGTGTTGTACGCTGAAGGTGCAGCCTGTCTAGTTACCGACTGCATCTTTTAGTACCTGCATATGACTGGAAATGCTTCCATATCTAGAATCAGTCATTTCCAATGATGATACGAATCAATGGTAATTGGTGAATATATGGAGCCCCTCGCGCCCGATGTTTCTAGTCGTCCGCCCGGGCCGACCTTTCTCCGCACCCCAAGTATCCACGTATCCAATCAAGCCATCTCAACTCCGCGACATCTGGAAACTCTTGACCGCACCACACCACCACCAAAACAGCGGACCGACAAGCCCACCATGCTGTTCTCTCCCATCAGTATCCTTGCTGCAGCGAGCAGTCTGCTCACCCTTGCCTCGGCCCACAACATCCAAATGAAGGCCTATATGCGCGAATGCTTCCACGAGTCGCTGCACAAGGATGACAAGATGACGGTGACGTTCCAAGTTGGAGATAGGGAATTCGGAGGTAGCGGGAATTTGGAAATCGATTTCTGGGTACGACACTCCAATTGTTCGCGAGGCGGAGGCTGGACCTCGTTGGGACAGCACGAGCATGGCTGATGGTAACGGCAGATCGAAACTCCCTCGCGCGCATATCAAGTTCACGAACGCGGCGTCTCCTCGGGCGACCACTCCTTCGTCGCAACCGAGGACGGGAAATACACATACTGCTTCAACAACGAGCACTGGGGCGCAAACACCAAAGAGGTTTCTTTCAACGTGCACGGCATCGTCTACGTCCCTGAGCACGAAGCGCCGCAAGATCCCTTGGAGAAAGAAGGTATGCTCTTTCCCTACCATCCTTTGCGCCCGCACAATCTTGAATTGGTCATTCACAAAGTGCGCATATGCTAATCATTGGACAGTCCGCACTCTCACTGAGCTCGTCGCCCAAGTAAAAGACGAACAATCCTACATCATCGTCCGCGAACGCACGCACCGCAACACCGCCGAAAGCACAAACTCCCGCGTCAAGTGGTGGAGCATCTTCCAGCTCTCCCTACTCATCGGAGAAGGTATCTTCCAGGTGTGGTGGATCAAGCGTTTCTTTGAGGTCAAGCGCCTCGTGTAGGACTATCGGCGCGTGCCTTTCCTCTCAGCGATTGAACATTTGGTCGTAGTGCCGGGTTGGTTTGACTTTGGCAGCTACGGCTCGCGGCATTTCTAAGTTAGCTTTGGCGTTTCATGTATGCTCTGTTGGGGGAAAGGGCTGCAAAATGGCATGGAGTCTGGGTTTGGGAGTGTATGATCATTAGAAGCGAGCATTTTATATTGTGTTGTTGGTACTGTAGTCGCTACGTCTCTTACACGACTGAAACCCCCGATATATCTATCATAACTCATGCATTGCATTTCGATTGTGAAAGTGTGCAAGACCATATCTGGAAGGATGAAATCCTGTGGAACGGCCGTGAGTCGTGTGACTAACCCCGTCTATCCTCAACTAACACACCACATACGAAGCATACTTCACGTATCACCAGAGTTGTGGCCAGGCGATTGCTCGGCATTTCTATCACCGATGCCTGGGTCATCCTCCAATTGGTCAGCATGAATGTCTCCTAAAGACTGGCGAACAGGGTCGAAGCCAAGATTCTGCTCAGCACGGCTCAGCGTGCTTCCTGCGAATTGCTGGGAGGCTCTGTCGAGTCCAGGCATAGTCATTGACTGCGGGGTATCTTCCATTGGTGATTGGATGGCATAGTGACCCTGCTGTTGCGTAGCACTGGCATAGCTGAATGTAGGAAGATTAAGCAGGTTAATACCTCCTTGCTCGACGTATGAGATGCTTTCGGTGTAAGGATCAATCAGAGTGGACATGCGTCTAGGTAGTCGTTGAGCACTGGAGCCCAGCACAGGAGGTAGCTGAGACGGGTTGCTGGCGGACTGCTGATAGACGCCTTGGCCAAATTGGTGGGAAGAGGTCTGACCAGACTGGCCAGAGGAGCGGTAGCCAAGTTGCTCATAAGCACTAATTGTAGGTTGTCCAGCGGGCTGGTTTCCGAGTTGCTCGTAGGCACTTATGGAAGATTGTCCTGGAGGTTGGTAACCCAGTTGCTCATAAGGACTGACGCTAGATGGTCCAGGAGGCTGGTAGCTGAGTTCCTCATAGGTAACATGACCAGATCGTTCATAAGTATCCTGGCTATCCTGTAGCTCCTGGGAGAAGAGTTCAGGGTTGAAGTACGGATCAGCAAGGTAACCAGGCATGTGTTCGGAATAACGATGGACCCTGCTGCTCGGTCCCGGAGTAGCATCCCACGGTGTGTCTCGAGAGAACTGCTGACGGACATTACGACCACGCTGTGGCTCGGTGGCTGACTGGACAGGGGTCCTGAAGTATCGGGGAGGAAGGCCAGGGTTGCCGCGGCTGGAAGTTGCAACTGGGTCTGGTAGATCGTCTGCGCTCGGACTTGGGGAAGCCGAACGATGTCTACGCTTTCGTCCGTGTGTGGAGGCTCCATTGGACTCTTCAGCAATGGACTCACGCCACCTTATCCCTTCTGCCCTCCGACGAAAATTGCCTTGCCTCGGCTGGGAACGGGGGCTCAAGCTTTCGGAATCGTCCTGTTGAGAAAGATGAGTAAGGACTGGGGTTGAGGAGTGAGGGAGGCCAGGCAGGGAACGCATCGATGGCAAAACAAAACGCCTGTCGACCGGCTGAAACTGCATAGGCGGTGTCTGGCCATATGGGGGCCGCCTAGGGACTTGGTCCTCCATCGTATATCCGCGTTGGAAAACGGGCTGAAGCTGTACAGGCTGCGGCATGGCCGCTGGGTTCCAGGCGTGCATAGGGTACTGAGTTCTACGCTGGTGAGACGGAGGGTTCAAGTACCCTTCCGGGTTGCCATCATAAGATACGTTAGGCAGCACCGACCGTGAGAAGAATGGTTGCCGTGAAGGCTGCTGAGTGCCAACACGGCCCCTGGTGGCAGCAAGCGCCTGACCGCTGCCGCTACCGCGACCTGGGGATGCTAAAGTACCCGATGCTGCTAGATCACTGTCACCATACGTCAGCATCAAATCACACAATGAGTTACATCATTAATTATACATACCGCGCAATTCTCGCAGCATATAGCCGGTCTCGCTGGTCATCCCGCCGGTAAGTAGGCACTTCCAATGACGAGCTGCCCAGAATCAGATCTGGGGGCACAGTAGTGAACTCCCAATAGCCAGCCTGGGTAATGGTAGGCCCAATTGCGGAGCTCGACTGCTGCTGGTTGTCGGTGTCGCCGTTCCCGTTCGTAGTGTCCCTTCCATGTCCGTTCGATGTTTGTCGATGCATGGCTGGTCAAAATCTGCGCGCGCGTTAGATAACTCTCTTAACTGGCCGAAGGGGCACAAGGTGTCCGTGTAGTGGGGTGTGACGATTATATACTTGAAGGGCAGGATCGGGAAATCATGGTGACACAAGGAATCAATTGTGCTGGACCCTGGGTGAAGCCAAGAGTGAATTGAGCCATGGTGAATGGTACACTTGGTGTTGTTGCTACGGCAATGTAGAGAGAACGCGTGTGAAGTGAAGTCACCGACGGTAGTCCAAAAACATGGCGATAAACTACTTCACAGCGACATTTGGGAATAGAGAAGAGAGAACCCACCATTTTTAGGTACATGGCAACAAGCACGACACTCCGTTAAGCGTAAATTCGCTTTGCGACGTCGACCAACGGTGTGGCATCATAGAGACATACTCAAACCGTCAAGGTTTAGAGCTGTTGGAAAAGTAGCTCGCATTTTGACAGAAATTTAAAAGTCAAAAGTATCGGTGTGATGTCTAACTGAGTGTCAGGTGCTAGCCAGACGGAAGTACTTCAGTCGAAGACCACCACAATATTGAAGCAGGAGGCACCCAGGCGTGTCGGTGAAGCCTTTTAGTCTCATGCTCAGGAGGAACACGTGCATAGCTAGCTAAGTCCTTGCAGACATCTTTATTTGAGCAATGTCATTGCATTATCGAACCGTACACGTAAGTATTCTGATGTCGTTCTGCGTTCCAAAGTAGTCAAAATTAGCCGAAGCCAGCAGTATCCTAAAGTATAAACAAGAGAACCTAGATCTACTCCACTTCCTCCTCGTGGATGCTCAACGTTTCAACGCTACCTTCCAGGCCGGTACTTTCGTTCTTCAAGAGACTTGTCTTCTTGCCTTTAAGCCTTGGCTTTCGCTTCTTCCCTGATCCCACTGTCACTGGAGGAGCGTCACGCACCCAGCGGGAAATCGCCTCTGCGCGCTCGGTCGAGATAGGATACTCTCGCCCATCGTCCTGCGCCCACCGTTTAGGAGCGGGCACGGGACTGGCAGGGCTGCCGTTCGCTGAAGAGTCCATAGATGATCCACTGCCGTTTGTTGCTCGTTTTTCTGCCTCGTCATCTTCTCGAAAACGGCGTTCGCGTGCGCGGACGGCGCGTTGAAACGATTCTTCATCGACAACCCGCTCGTCTGCCAATGCTTCGAGGATTGCCTCGTGCTTCTGCCGTTCCCGCTTCTGAGTCTCGGTCTCTTGGCGCTCGTTCTTGGTTGGGTCGGAAGAGCCGTTTTTGCCGTGGCCAGGAAGCGGGGCAGGGCGACATAGCTTCTCCCAAGACATGGATAGACCGATCCAGTTCCCAGCGCGGCGCAGCACTTCGATCCAGTCTGCGCGTGCAGGCGAGCGTGCAGCAAGGAATATCGGGTAACCGTCGCAGACACGAGCTAACCGAGCTGCGTTGTGTGCATGTCTTTGCAGTTCCTTGGGTGGCGTTTGGATGAGCGCGTGACACAGGAGGAGTGAGTGCAGCGCGTCCGTAAGAAGCGGGTGGTACGTAATGCTCTCGTGGGAGTCTGCAAATGCAGTTGCTGCAGCCGAGGCCGCGGATTCAGCAGGGTCTCTGGGCACAGAAGGTGGAAAGGGAGGGAGCGATGCCGGGGGCGCAGAGTCGAAAAGTTGCGAAACCTTGAAGATCTCTGGAGGTGGAAGTTTAGGCCATGCGGCACGATCATGACCGCGAGGCCCACGGTGAGGAACGAGAGCTTCGGAGATGGGTGAGGCGGTGGTGGAAGAAGACTCTAGCAGACGGTTTAGAGGTTTGCTAAATGTTTCCTGGGGAAATGAGCTGTTCGCTGAGCCTTCGAGGCGCCGCAAGAATTCTTCTGCAACGTCAGCAGATATGCCAGGCGTGTAATCGAAATGTGACAGGAAAGCTGTGTAATCACGCAGAGCGCGCTTTGCGTTTGTGCGAACCTGTTTGCGGGCTTCGGCACGGCGGCGGTTCCCTTCTGCTTCCTCGGAGCTCTCTGGGTATGGTGGCTCTCCTGCAGCCACGGAGGCCTCACTTGCGGCCTTGGTTTCTTCCGCCTCTTTCAGTCCATCCAAGGCGCCATGCACGTGCTGGCAGGCTATGGTGAAGTAGACGCCCGCCCGGTGGAACAAGAGCTGCGTTTCTAATGAATTGGGCTGGTCTTCATCGGGGATCCTGACCTCTTGTCTCCAATCCCGCCCGTATTGCTCCTGCATCGTCTTGGCCAGTACTAGCTGGTCCTTCCCTGCGCGGTGCTGTGCCAGCATGTAGCGCGCCACGGCCAATGCTTCTGAAAGATCCTTGGCCGAGTTTACGTAGTCTTCCTTGAAGATGCGCGTCAGTGCTCGCGTCCGCAGCGGCGAGCCATCGCTCGGGCGCTCTGCTATTATCTCGTTTAGGGTATCCAACGGTGTGCATTGCGCCATCATCCGCGACGGTATCTTCTCGTGGAAAAAATGCACGTACTTGGCCTCTGCGTCGTTTGGATTCCTCTGCAACACAAACTGCGCCACATCCTCAAGCGTCGACGCCGACTGCATCGTCGCCACACTGGCCGCGATCTCATCCAGATGATATGCCTGGCTCAGCTTCGCCGTTGCCAATTCGCGCATGCGGTGCTTCCGCTCCCTGCTCAGCTTAGCATTCCCCCCGTGCCCGCCATACCCTATCCCCAGAGCCGCAGCGCTCCCAAGCATGCCATTGCCCGCATTCAACGAGTTGCTGAGCGCTGCTGAGGTAAGACCGCTGGTTGCGCGCACGGCAAGATTCGTAGCCTCATCGACGGCCTTTCGTATCTTGACGAGGTCGTAGAAGACAGCAGGGTCAATGGGGTGCGGGCGCGGGGAGAGGTAGTTGCTGTGGGCTAGCGATTCGAGCACCTCTGGCGGGAGCTGGAGCCAGGGACCATGGAAGGACGAAATGTAGCGCCAATGCCTGCATTGCCACGGTCAGACACGATTCGATGCCGTTGAAGCCTGAAGAAGTCCGGCGACGTGCCTCGATTGAGACCTACTTGTTGCGACAGATGATAAGCGCCGACGTCGAGGGTTCCGGCGGCGGCTTCTTCGCGTGGCCGTTGCCGTTGGCGGTCGGTTGGGGGGTGCCGGGAGGGGTTGCGTCTGTCAGCGCGTCAGTCTGCGCACTCTTCTTCTTCTTAGCCATCTGGCGGAGCAGAAGGCGAAGTAGAAGAACGGCTAGATGCGTTGCTTGGTAGTGCTGCTGGTGCGCGTTGCTGCGGTTCAATAATTTCTGTGCTCCGCTTCTTGGCGGACGCAGGCGGACGCAGGCGGACGCACGTTCGCTGCATCCCGCGGCGAGACATGCTAGCTTGTGTGACCTCACCACTCACCACAGACCATCCGCTCACCAACCTGACTCTTTGTCCAGCCCATCCCGTTTCGGCCACCTCTCACTCTTCCATCAATTCATTGCTCTTACCATGTATATGTCTGGCTACTCTACATGTTCGCGGAAGCGCATCTAAACGCCTTAATGCCTGGGGGTTTGCCGGCCGGTTGATGGCACCTGAAGGAGTGAAACAAACGTTCGAAGCATCCCAGCGACGATCCATCTCTTTACACTCGAGCCACCATTGGTTATGTATACACAATATACCTCGTGTTCCGGTTAAAGTTGCCCCCCTCCAGCACAGGCTTTCTTGAGCTTTCCCTCACGTGACATTGGTTGTCCCGTCTCCCACCTGGTCAAGCAGGCTCATGAGGCGTCAAAGTCGACGGGACTGATCAGTCATGACCAAGAGCATGTGGTATAAATACGTGACCGATCGCAGTTTTTCTTCCCGAATTATTACCAGCCAGATCGAGAGGTTCGCTCAAAGCCTCCCAGAACGGCTCGCTGGTGAGGATCTTGAAGGACTCGCTGATCTCATCTTCGCGGCCGTAGGTTCCGAACTCTAACAACTTGCTGTAGTAGAGGATGGGCGCTGACGCAAGCCTGTCCATTCTCAGCAGATAATGCATGTGCTACACCATCACGTCTAAGGGCCTTGCTAGGTTCAGTGTACCTGACTGCGGCCCGCTGGTTCAAGATCTGATCCCAGGATAGCCGGAGTTTGTAGCACCAGTTGCTTCTTTCACGCTACGAAAATTACCCACGTTCCTAAAAGGTGCACTCCTCGCGCAGTGCGCCTGACCGCTAGTTCTGACCTTATTCAAGTAGCATAGCACGAAAAGTCGCTAAAGTTCCAAGTGAGTCTTCCCCGGCCACTCGCGCGCAGACACTACTCACGCAGCAGTATATTCTCGAAGGCCAATTTGAAAAATTTGCTCGTCAAATGTCTCCCTGGAAGCTTGCGCAAGCAATTTACGGACAACGTTAGTCCTGGCCGGTTGGCAAGCACACTGCATATCTTGATAAGCACCACACCTCTGCTTATCATTTTGCGAATCCAATCAAGACGGTGTTTAGGCGCGAATGTGGGCACCGAGATATGGCACATATCAAACAACAACCATCACATTCTATATCTGGTGCGCTTCGCGGGTCGCTTCCCTTCTGCTGGGCCACACGCCGCTCCCATGCGTCTGCATTCCGCCTCGGTTCAGTACATGTTTCTGCCGTCACATCCACGTGCACGTCAATGCCGATTCCTACAAAGTCGTGTAAAAGATGGGACTTAGGGTTTGGAACGTTTTAGGTGCGACCCGGGTGTGTTTCCTCCCGGCCCTCTACGATGCCTTCCGATCAGAGGCACGGTCGCAGCAGCAGCAGCGGTTCGCTTTGTTTAGAAGAGTTATGACCTCAGTGGACTGACCCGTACCTATAAACAGGACGGCGGCAGTTGTTTCTAAACCGATGGTGTTCCGGGACGACAGCGACAGGGGTCCTCTGCGCCAATCACTAGGCAGGAGCTTAGCCCCGAGCTTATGTGCACTTCCCTACCTTCCCGCTTGAATGCAGCGGGGAAGCCTGCTAGCCACCACTTCCTTCCGTCAGCTGGTCGCTGGTGCGGCGTTGCGGGGTATCCAAGTCGTGGTCTGTCAGGAACGAGCTTCTGTTTTCATCAGATGCGGTGCAGCCATATACTCCGAGCGGATTTGGAGCCCCAGATGCTAAGATTCTGTCAGAATCCCGGGACCATGAATACTGCGCTTGGCCATGTTGCACAGCTGTCCTTAAGCTTTATTGCTCTATCAGCGATCTGCACTCGCACAGGCCCCCCTGCAGGTCCCCTGGTCTTTCACACCAGACGGGTTAGGTTCAATATCCCACCCACAGCCCTCCGCTCAGAGCCACGCCTAGGACTGCCCAGCCGCCTCGGTTTCGTAAGTCGCTGCTCGGAGTCAAAACTGGCCCCGTTTACTTATTTGCCTTTATTTCTGGTAGTCGTTGGGCACGTTGGAACTGGACGACAACACTGCAATAGGAAATTCTCCACCAACGGCTACAACGATCATTCGCCGCGCTGCGACCTCAACGAAACCACGCCCCGAAGCCTTGTCAAGTTACAGAGCGTTGTGGAACTTGCGCGATATCAGGGTGTGTGGCACACGTCCTCTATTCGATAGGTGGGCCCGGATGTCTTCAGTATATCATCGATGAAGACTAATGCATCATCCAGTGTTTAGTCTAAATGCGGATACCAAAGGATTAAATACGCCACTTGTGACCTCGTCTGCAGCAGCCAAGTCGACGAGTAAGTCTTCTCCACTCGTCCCACTCTTTTCAGTATACTTATCTCGGTTTTGTCCTAGGTGTAGTCTCTACACACTACCCCTCTTTTGTCTCTATCATTTTGCCTTGATTGTTGAGAAACACCATGGGATTCTTCAGTAGAACCCAACAGCTCGTTGCTGAAGACCACAACATCCAGCGAGTTCGACGAGATGGTGCAAGAGCTGCTCGCGCGCTTCCTCGGGCAACGGGCCACTATCTCGTTGATAAGGTACCAGTAGTCCACTGGGCTCCGCAGTACAACCCGCGATGGCTACTCAACGACGCCCTAGCTGGTATCACCATCGGTGTCATGCTCATCCCGCAAGCTTTGGCTTACGCAAAGATTGCAACAATCTCAGGAGAGTTTGGACTCATGAGCAGCTGGCTGCCTAACTTTCTGTACTTCTTTATGGGCACATCTAAAGGTGAGTGAACAGCCCACTCAAGATTTTTGAGCAATGGATTACCTCGGGATGCGTACTACGAATGCAGATGTTCAGAAGCTTTTGACATAGCATGGCCACCCAGAAACGTCAGTATGACAATGCTAACGATGTGCTCAGATATGTCTACCGGCCCTACCTCGCTACTCGGCCTACTGACAGCGGAGATCGTTCGTGACTACACAAGCGAGGGCTACTCTGCACAATCTATCGCTTCCATGGTAGCCATGTGTGTGGGTGTTTACTGCTTGATCATCGGCCTCTTCAAACTCGGATTTTTGCTCGAATTCGTTTCTATTCCGGTTCTCCACGGCTTCATTTCAGCAGCTGGTATTGTGATTATGCTTGGACAAATTCCGTCGCTCTTCGGCGTCAAGGTCGGAACGGGCACGGGTACTATCATTCACGATCTCTTTGCACAGATTCCAGTAAGTAGCGAGAGTATAGAATGAGCGTCCGTCCATCTAACACTGGGTAGGACTTTAAAGGGCCCACTGTTGGTGTAGGCTTAGGAGGTATCGTACTTCTCGTTGCTTTGCAAAAAATGGGACAGAAGTGGGGCAGTCAGAACAAGGCCATCTGGTTCATTTCTCTCGCCCGCAGTGCGATCATCCTTGTGCTCTTCACGGGAATCTCCTATGGAGTCAACAAAAACATTGATCTTGAGAACGATGATCCAGTCTGGGAGTTGAGCAAAGTCAAGGTACGTATCTAATTCCTCAGAGTAGTCCACCCGCTTCACACAAAGTCTTCCCCTGGTGGAGACGCCGCTTTTAGACACACTACAAGAATCCTACTGACTGCATATAGTCAAACGGCATCAACTCCCCAAAAATGCCACCAGCCGCACTCTTTTCAAAAGTGTTCCCTCGCGCCGTCGCACCTTTCTTAGCTGGTGTTATCGAACATCTCGCCATCGCCAAAGCCTTCGCTCGCAAGAACGGATATGTTATCGACCCGGCACAAGAACTTGTCTACCTAGGCGTGACAAACTTTTTCAATAGCTTCTTCTCCTCTATGACCGTGGGTGGCGCCATGTCCCGCACAGCCATCAACTCTGCCACGGGAGTCAAGAGCCCTGCCTACGGCATCATCGCAGGTGGTGTCGTCGTCCTCTCCATCTTCGAGCTCAGTCCCGCTCTCTTCTGGATTCCCAAGGCCACACTTGCAGCTATCATTGTCACGGCTGTCTGGTCGATCCTCTCCCCACCGAAGATCTTCTGGCACTTCTGGAAGACGTCTTTCGTTGACTTCTTCGCTGCCATGCTCGCATTCTGGCTTACACTCTTCCAGTCGAGTGAGATCGGTATCGGGACGGCAGTCGGCTTCCAACTCGTCTACCACATCCTACACTCGGCGTTCTCGCGCGTGCGCCGCGTTACATCAGTCGCAGACCGCGACCCGCCCGTCGACTTCAAAGATGTGCCAACCGACATCCAGGTCTTCAAGCCTCACCAGTCGCTCATCTTCTACAATGCCTTCTCGATCACAAGCCAGTGCTTCGACTCTATCCAGACATACTCATCCGGTGCCAACATCTCCTTTGAGGTACTCCGTGCACAGCGCAACTGGAGCACCGCTGGCGAGCGACGTGCAAAGCAGTTGCGCAGGCGCGCTGGCATTACAAATGAGCCGTCGCCCATTCATGTCGTGATCATGGACATGAGTATGGTCGTTACGATCGACACAACTGGTCTTACTGCGCTGCAAGACCTCAAGGCCGACCTAGAGCGATACGCAGGTAAGCGTGCAGAGCTTCGGTTCGCGAACCTTCATGAAGCTGTTCATGATCGATTCGCGCGTTTCGGGTGGGAGCTGTACGATGGCGAAGCCTTCAACAGCAATGAGAAATACACCAAGGAGACCAAGGGAAACGCAGTGTACAAGTCTGTTACCGAAGCTGTGAGACACCGCCATGTAGGTGCTGAAGATGAACCCGATGAGGTCATGGTCGTTGGGTCTGAGAAGGTTTGATCGTCACTTAGACGTGGGCGACTAAGGGCGGGGTCACACAATACTGTCGCTTCTGCTGGTTTAGGGCTTGAAGTTAGGTGTTCTTTATTTCCTTCTTTCCTAGAAGCACGTTGCAGGTCAATGGCGGTGGATCTCTTTGTATCTCCTTTAAATCTCGTTGCTCGTTCTTTATCAATCCTTTTCGCTTGTATCTAGGGCTGGGGGAACGTAACAAACGATTTGTAACCCTGGAATAATGAATTTCCTGTTGTCTACCTGTATGACCGTCCACATGAAATGCTCATCTCTGAAACATCAATACAATCACACATTGACACAAGAACCTTTGTCCAAGTATCATCCAACCTCCACGCCGGGTTTGTGTGAATGCTCAAACTGATGACACAACCAACCCTACCACTCACCATGACACAGATAGCGCTATTGCAGTTTTAATCCGGTAGTAATATCTATAGCATGTAACCCCAGGACGGTTGATACAAGATTGACCGCATATAGATTGACACTGCAGTACTACCGCGAGACGCATGCCCCCTAAGTCAATGCTGACTCGGAGACACACTCTCCAACCAATCCAAGACCATGATTTTCGTTTCCCGAGTGTAAAAGCGTGGGGGATCCAGGAGGCGAACGATATCGCCTAACCTGCTAGATGTAGATGCGGTGGAGACAGCAGAGACGGTGGACCATGTCGAGAGTGGGGTGTTTGACGAAGACGAAGACAGCAGGTGAGAAGCCGAGGCAGCACCGTTAAGCGCTGCGTCAGATGCATCGATCTGCGATGGCATAGTGAAGCCTAGCTGGTAGACTGCTGCCGATAGCTTGGGGCTATTCTTAGGGCCGCCGTTTGCCGGCGATCGTGGTCCCTGCTCTGATGATGGTGTGGTGGGCCCGAAACAAAAGACTAACTGCGAGGGCATCGTGCTGTTGCGAGGGCTGCTGTTCGCAAGGTGCATCGTGGTCGCTTGTTTTGTCTCGGTGTGTGGCTTGCTAAAGTAGATCCGAGATCGACCTTGCATGCCGAACTGCGGTGGGTTCTCGGAGACAGAGTTGCAATCATGCGCCTCTTCAGGGGAAGGGTTTATCCTCCTGCTGGATGTAGGCACAGGGAATGTCGTGGAACGAGTCGGTGAGGACGAAACTGGCACAAGCCGACATTGCTTATCAGTGTCGTCGAGGTCGGAGGAAGTGGTGAACTTCAGAGCACACACCGCGGCCGAAAACCAGGGGCGATTTTTGACCCCGCCGTTCGCGAGTGCATTCTTCCCCTCCTTCTCGATAATTTTGCAGGACCGATTTTGCTTTGGCTCTGCTGCGGGCGCTACCGCCACGTTCGTTTTCTTGATCTGATCTGGAGGTGGGTTGATGTTCGCCTTGGTGGACACGTGTTGGGACTCGCTTCTACTCCCTTTTTTCTTGCCTTTCCTCAGGGCTCGAGCCTCTTCTTGTACCTTCTGTTTTGCTTTCTCTCCTTTCATAATTGAGCAGTTGGGCATCCACTTGTACTTGATGAGGTCGACTCGACCGCGGCGGCTTTTCTTAGGCGCGTACAGGAACTTCTTATTTAGCAAGGGTGATGGTGCGTCTATAATAGAAGGCAGAGCATCGGCAGGAGTCAGAATGATGCTAGGGAAAGTGGTTGTGTTGGTCTTAGTAGTGGTCTTCGGGGCGTCAGCGGTGACGATGTAATCATGCATATTCTGAGTGCACTTTGGACAGGTGAAGATGTCGTGCCGCCAGTTGGTGCATTTGATGTCGTGCCCAAGCTCGTCATAATTTGTGTGGGTAGAGTCAGAAGTACAGAGGAGGCACTTGACTTGCACTCGCATGCTGGAAGCAGTCATCGTTGTAGGGTCGGTCAACGTTGCCGTTGCTTCCGGTTGAGCAGGTTCAGCAGCTGAATAAGGTACAGCAGGTAGAGCAGGCTGGCCTGCAGTTTCGTTTTGGGTGGTCAAACCCGACTTGGGGCTAGTACTAGGCGGAATGACTACGGGGGTCGCCGTCGTTTGAAGCTGCAAACAGAGTCAGTTTTCATAGTGAGTCAAATTCTGCCCGCTGAAACGGACATGTGCCTGAACACAACGAACATAGAAGCGAGGTTAAAAAGGTAGTGTTGAAAGGACAAACGCTGTGAAATCGAGGCATGTAACAGATACTCACATTGTCGATGGTGATGGAAGGGTCAATATCCATCTTAACAATGGCAAAGGTATTTCTTGCCAGCTCCCCAGCAACTTCATCCATAATACGCGAGTCTATTGTATCGTCGTCCCCCACCGTTATACACTTTCTCAGCGGTGACATCCCGCATTCGTAAACTAAGTCGGCACTGTCCCTCTTCTTTTGAATCTTTTGCCTGATGATCTTATGATCCCTCTGCGGTATCCCTTTAGTGCGCTTGTAAAACTGATTGAGGATCTGGGTGAGACCACACACGCTGGCGTATAATGTCTCAAAGTCGTTGGTGTCAACGAAGATGTAGCTATCTTTCGTGCCGTTCTGACACTTCTGCAGGTGTAGCAGAGAGCTCTGGAGGAACTCAGAAGATGTGGAAAGCTGGACGTCGCAGATGGGACATTCCTGGTTTGGGTAGTTCAAGAAGCAGATAGTGCGATGATGGAGCGCATCGATGGGGGAGCGGTCGACGAGATCGCGGGCGCAGAGCAAGCATGAGGACATGAGAGTGCTGGGCGAAGGTGGCGGAGAGGGGAGATTGTTGGTCGAAGACGATGGAGTAGACGGCGGTGCAGTGTACTCTGGTGTATCTGGGGTGTCATTCTCAACAATACTCTCAACAGCAGGCTTGCGCGCCATCAAATTCGAAATCATCGTATCCCAGTAGGACTTAGAATGAACGATGCCGTCTTCTGTTGCGAGCTGTAGCGTTTCGTTCTCGCACACCAGACAGATGGTCGCCTTCTTTTCTGTAACAATCTGCACGCTTGGTCGTCGTCCGTGACTCTATTGTAGAGAAGCCTGGATGGAAGTTCTGTACTTACGATGCAGCGTAGCTCGCAGCATGTGACAATAGGTGTACTGCGATTTTGAGATTCTCGGAGCTGTGCTCATGCCCAAGGGAATATATAGGGCAGTTGACCGTTTTTAAGTGAAAAGTGTCAGGTTGTGTGATCGAACAAGGTACTTAGGTAATCTACGTTGAAACTGACGCAGCTCGACCTCAAGCGAAGCGGTGACCTAGACAACGACCTATGACCTCATAGTTGAACAATAGACCAAATATGCATTCTTTGACAATTCAATAAGATGCTGGTGCGCTACGAGGCGGAGGGTGAAGGTGAACAGTATCTGAGTCTGCCCGCAGCTTCGCGAGTATCGTACATGTGACCCTAATGATTGCCAAAATCTTCTCCTTTCATCATTCATGCGCTTTATTTGTGGCACCGCTCTTCTTTTCAAGGTGAATTTCGACGTGATTTGTGAAGTACTTTGAAGGGTCTCGTACAGCGATAGCAGCTAAGAGCGCGAGTACCCCAAACGGAATAGATGCAAGCCAGGTGATGCGAAAAGCATACGCATATGCGTATCGAGCCGCTCGGGTGCACGATTCGAAGACCTCTGTGGGAACCTCTGACAGTTTGGCAGCCTGTCCAGGAACGCCAACGAGCGTCAACCCTACAGCCTCTATCAGCTCACCGACAGTTGAAGATGACACTCCTCCGGCGGTCGCTGTTGCCGCGATCCTCTTTGCCACCTCTTTTTCTGCTGTTTGGCCAAATATTGATGAAAAGATGACTGAGCCGATTGAACCACCCACTGATCTAAATGTGCCAATTAGACCAATAGCCACCCCAAGATCTCGTTGAGGCACATTTAGCGAAGCGGTAGTGTAGCAATTGAGTGTAATCCAACCAAACGGGAACATGGCGAGGAATTGCACTGCCATTAGCCAATTAATATTTGTAGGTGTAATGAGCGCTGCGAGGCCAAAGAAGAGAGTCTGCATGAAGACGGCGAACGTGAGTTGGTAATGCACATGCTTGATATAATGAACGAGGGCAGGAACGAGGCACCCGCCTATGAGCTGCCCAAGTCTGTAGACGTTAGCTTGTGCTTTCTGTTTTCCCACAAATATAATACCCACCCGGAAGGAAGCGAATACAACCCGATTTTGATGGAATCCGGAGTATGCAAGTACAAGATTGTTTGGGCGTTCAGCGCCGATGCAGCGAAGAAAACCATCCCTGCAACTGTCACAAGAACAATGAGTGCCGAAAACTCGCGGAAGCTTCTGAATAGATACCACGGAAACAGCGGATCCTCTGGAACGAAAGCATCGTAGACAAAAGCGCTCAAGAAGGTGATAAGGCCGAGTATCAAGGGCGCGACTGTTCCGGCGGCGCCCCAAGCATATGTGTTTCCGCCCGAGTTAAGTCCGTAAAGGAATACCACGAGCCCTGCGGCGAACAAGAATGCAGCGACAAAGTCTAGCTCTTTAAATTCTTGCCACTTCGTTTTGCCATCTGGTCGTGGGTGACTTGGAGGGAAGTAGACAAAGAAAGTTCCGATCATACTGAAGGCCCCATAGCCTATGCAGAGGTAGAACATAATGCGCCAAGTCGCATTCGATATCATGGCGTTAGCAAGAATCGTAGAAGGGACGGCCCAGGTAGCGAGATTGAACTCTGTCCATGCAAGACCTATGCCTCGATATTTATTAGGCAAAATCTCGGAGATGCCTCAATAATCCATCAGCACAAGCATAGACGATTAGGAATTATTCAGGGACCATACCAGCATAAGCGACAGATACTGTACCAATACTAGCCCCCAGAACGACTTCTCCGGCAATCAGCTGATTCATTGTCTTGCTTGTACAGGCTATGATACCGCCAACTATGGTCAACAGCTGGCCGAAAAGGATCACAGGCCGTCTTCCAAAGATGTCAGATATCTTTCCAGCAACCGAGAAGCCGACGGCGGCTGCAGCGGCCCATCCAGACGGAATCCAGAAATCAATGTTCGCGCCTCCAAGTTTCTGCGATAATTGCACTAAGATAGGCGTTACCAAGATGAACCCGAACATGATGGGCCCGGTGAAAGAGGTGCCGAGAAAGAGAGCAGATAGGATGACAGGCAAGGTCAATTTCTGCGCATGTTCAGGATTGTCTTCGAGAGCGGCTTTGTGAGGATCTGAGTAGCCAGTAGGGAGATCAACTCCTTCATCGTGGGCAATCTTCGATTCGACCTCGATTCCAGGCTTGCGAGTATCTTTTTCGTCAGCGATCTCTCCCATATTGTGCATTGAGCCCCAGGCCAGCCGCGCAGTTTTCCGTCGAGTGCAGGTGCGAGGAGTCTTATAACAAGTAGTACAGCTCCAGATAATATCTAGGTTAAGGTGTTTTCAAGGTCGGGCATTAATAAATCTCGAGTTCAACAAGAATTAATGCATCATGTCTAAGGCTGACAGATGGAGACGTTCCTCTACATATGTACAATTATTTCTGTGGGGGCACGGCCCAGAACGGACCAGGTTTTGAAGATAAATATCCTTGTCTGTCAGGGATGTTAACGAGTAAGGGAGATACCGATCGGAGGGCAAGCAGACGATGCTGATTTGCTGTACACAAGTAGTGCATTAAAACCACCGTACTTGGGACGTGCCACGCGATTGGGGCGTCGGGCGCTAAGCGAATGGGGGTTCCTGGGGCGAATGCGGGGAAATGTGGGGTGTCGGATCCTTCCTGCGCCTATCTTCTAGGATGCTCGTAAAGAGGAGAATATATGAACGTGCATATCTTAAGGCGAATAATCGAGTTAGTCTTCGTGTTGCAACTTTGCTCTCGCGTTATATGTGACGTTTGCGATTGTTGAGACGCGCCCTCTGGTACATCCCTTTGCAGTTTCCCCCTCACGGGGCGTTCATCAATACTGCAGAGGCTACATTGTGGGGCCACTACTCCATAGACTAGGCGCATCTGCGATTAGCACATTTGTCATCATGCTAACATTTCGGCAGTTATTGCGAGATTCTTTGAATGTGACCACGCACTCGTTCAGCGTGGACTTCCAGATCAAAGTCTCAGAATACGAAGTTATAAGAGTATGGCGATGATTGACACCTCTTTGGATGTGAGAGCGATAGTTCAAGCTGCCGTCGGTGTAGCTATTCTTTACTGGCTCTATACGCTCTTATATCGTCTGTTCTTTTCGCCTTTGAGCAAACTACCTGGACCATGGTTGACCAGAATCACTGGCATCCTTGAGGCAAATGCTCTGAAAGAGCAAAGGAGAACGCAATGGGTCAACAGTCTGTTTGGGCAGTACCCTGGAGCATTGGCAGTCCGCACAGGGCCTCAATCCATTTCATTCAATCATCCTGATGCTGTCAAAGCCATCTACGGTAAGTATATCACACTAATGATATTACAAATACTACTTTAGACTAATGAGGTTTTAAGGCCATGGCAAAGGCCAGGAAGAGTTCGGAAAGTCCAGTTGGTACGACGCCTTCTCTACAACAGGCGAGTCGCTCTTCTCTACACGATCGAAGAAACGACACGCAATGAAACGTAGAATGGTATCGCACGGTTTCAGTGCACAGAGTTTGCAGCTCTTTGAGCCATATGTGGACTTTACGCTCGAGAAGTTTATGAAACAAATGGATACTTTCGCTCGCACGCAAGAGCCATTTGACATATACTTCTGGTTTGAGCTTTTCACTATGGACCTGATGGGCGAGCTCGCGTTAGGCAATAACTTTGGTGTTCTTGAAGCCGGGAAGCCTGCAAGATATTCGACGCTTGTAGAGCAGTCACAGCGCTTTGGCAATCTGAGTGGTATTCTTCCATTTGGTAAGCGCAGCGTCAAGATACTTAGTTGGGTACCAGTACCATACATTCAAAAGCTCTGGAAAGCTAGGGTGGAGTATTTAGAGTACGCTCGCCATGCGCTCGAGAAGCGATTCAAGGACGATCGAAAGCAGATTACACAAAGCGGAAAGCCGAGGCAGGATATCATGCAGCGATTTATCGAGGCAAGAGATCCCGAGACAGGCAGGCAGATGGGCTTCGACGAGCTACGTGCCGAAACCTCATCACTCATGTAAGTCTTGCACAAATCCAAACATTACGGCTTGTATTGACAAAATTGCTAGGGTCGCTGGCGCAAGCACAGGCAGCGTGACGATGAGCTGGATGATCTACTACCTTTGCAAAGACCCGGCTATCAAATCACGCATCATCACAGATCTCGAGAATGCATTTCCTGATGATCAATATGGACAGTCGCCACTTCATTTCACAAAACTGAACAATATAAGGCTACTCGAACACGCTGAGATCGAATGCTTGCGCCTCCATCCGCCCATCGGGTACGCGATGCCACGCGACACCCCAGCCGAAGGTGCCGTCATCTGCGGCCATTACATCCCGGGTGGAATAGCCGTCGGCGTGCCTGCTGCGATTATTGGTCGCAACCCTTCCGTCTATCCCGATCCTCATATTTGGAATCCCGATCGCTGGGCGGACAGTACTGCAGACTTGGCGACTATGAAGACCTGTTTCCTAGGCTTTGGGTTTGGAAGTCGACAATGCATCGGAAGGAACGTGGCAAATCAGTTCATCATCAAGATGATTGCGACATTACTATTAAGGTATGATATTCGACTGGAAGAGCCGGAGCTGGTGCTCGGGACGAAAGAGTTCACTATCCTAAAGCCGGATCGGAAGTATCGCGTCATTCTGCAACCAAGAAGTCTAGTTGAAGTTTAGCTTGGTGCTTAGAGTAACTTGCTAGGGGAATGTCTTACGATAAGCAATGCTTTCACTGAAGCAGCCATGAATAGCTCATGGCTATGTAATTGTTTTGCGCCCTACACCTGCACTGAGGGCCTGCAGTATGCGGGATCCAGACCGACGGTGAGTTTCTTTACTTGCAAGGTAGATGAGGTACCGCGTTTTAAGGCGACGATGGAGCTCTTCATCTGCCTCATCTGGCTTGAACTGAGTCTTGGGACTAGTTGCCCTCATGATTAAATCCTCATTGTTAGCACTAGTGATGACAACTGTAGGTGTATATGGAGCGCTCGCGGACAGATGGATCTTTTTCTGTAGATCATCGTGAAATTGACTATTCTTCTCATTCGCTGCTTGGGTGAACAGGGAGCTTGTTGAGTTTAACTCTTCTTGCTTCGTCAATACGGTTCCCTTAACCAGCTCGCATTCGGCATCGGTCAACACTGTGACCCGTGTATCCAGTGTCATTGAGAGAAAATCATTCTCCTCCTCCAAATACTTATGGAAATTTTCATTTCCGTTAGCCTTTATCGTGATAGGATATTGGTCTGCTAGGGCCGAGTTCGATTGGGCTTCCAGTGTCTTCAAATCATCATCGGCTATGTCGTGATATTCTTCCTTGGGCATGAAGAATGCTAAATCTCCTGCTGATGCCGTTATTGTTCGCCAATTCGGGGTCGCACCGTTTGCGAGCTGCACCAACGGCGCGAAGGTCGACTCTGCGTCTTGCTCGAAGCCATCTTCAAATGAGTCACCCATGTACTTTCCATTGACCGCGATTACAGAGTCGACCTTTGAAAGCGTAGGCGAGATATCGGGAGGCGTTGGCACCAGATCAGATTCGAAGTCCGAGATTTCATCAGCAAGCGCAGGCACGTCTTCTTCGTCTGCAAGCGTAACCCCATAACGTAGAGGAGAGGAACAGTACCATATCTCGCCTCCGTTGATCCGATGTCTGCTCTTGAGATTGTACCAATTACGCGCGTAGTTGATGCGGTTGTTTTTATCATAGTTGCCCCACCCGTCGCAGCTCAGTCCCGGGAACGCCGGTTTTCCTGACTGTTCATTCTGGTTATAGTACCACCAACAAGCCGCAGGAAGTGGTTGATAGCAGTTAGTCACTTCTGGTTGACTATGATGGACAGTGCCTTCTTCAGGCGGGCAGGCGGCGCACTCGGCAGCGGCTACTGGCTCGGGTGTAGTTGGGCGCGGCGGCAAGCAATACATGTCCTCTTCGCGCACCAGCGGCCCCATATCCTCGACCGTTGGACACTTAACGTTATCGCTGGAGAAACTAGCCTCGTAGCTCTCGAGATCCCACTCCTCTTCGTCGTCGTCAGCCCAATCAGAAGTGCAGGCAGGGCTGTACAGGCCTTCGGCGGCGGTAGCGGTGACGGCGGCAGCAGCGACACTCGCTTTGTAGGCATCAATGTCGAAGTCGTCATCATCGTCGTTGGCCCAATCGCAGTAGCGGGTAGGTTTGCAGTAGCTTGCGTCCATCGAAGCGGCCATTGAAGCGGAGAACGATTGAAGCTAAGCTAGAGGCACGAATAGAAAAATAGTGAAGTAGTGTTTAGTGTTCAGCTGCGCAACGCGATGAAGAAAGCGGTGAACTGAAGAAAGCAGCTCAAGAGATTGATCTGGTGGTTTGTGGTATTGCAAAGGAGCACGGAAAGCTGGGGTGTTGTGGTGGCGGTTGCGTGCGGGCGCTCGTTTAATCAAGTTGAATGTGAAGATGTCGGTTGTGCGGAAGATAGTAAGGCTGTATATCATTGTAGATTTGAGTGTCGCAGCGCATAGAGCATTTATATATGGTGGTGCGCGGTCTCAATCACGTGTGCTGGGTGACCGGTGCACTGAAGAATGGCGTCACTGCCGGCGGTGAAGGCATCAACCTAACAAGTTCATGACACATAGTCGATACTCTCAGTTTTCTCGTAGAACTAGATATCGTCTGAGCTCTGTATTGCATTGCGATACAACCACTCCTTTTCAACTTAGTCATTGCACAGGCCCACACCCTCGGTTACACATACTCTTACAGCGTCCATAGATGTCAGATCAAAGAGCCAACTACTATATAAGAGGGGCAGGGAGTACTTCTGATACAAATGCTGATAAGATTTGATTCGCTAATGCGTCAAAACGGGTTGGAATGACCGGCGGAATAAATTTCCCTCAAAGTTGATAATGTAGTGGAATATGCGACTGTAGGCCCAAGACTATCGATGCGGACTCGGAAAGTGGAGTAAGTAGTAATAAATAAGGTACCCAAAGAACTATGATATAATCCATTACCTATCTCTCCCCCTCTTTTTCTCGTCGGTGTCTCCTCCCCTTTTGTTTTCTACCTTGTTTCTACCTCCCTTTCTGCTCAGGCCTCTAGCTAACCACTTTCTCCATGCCCCGCAATCACCTGATTCAATCCCATATCGACTACTATACTACGATATTAAAGGTACCATGTTGAGATTTCGAGGTAGCGCATCCCGTGAGCTAAAGTACAGATTACATACGACTCATAGCTCTTCCCATTGCGGGTATATTTCAGCTCCAGCGTCAACTGGTAGGAGCTATCAGAAAAAGCTCCCATACGTTGTTTTTAATCGCACGATAGTCTCTGACTCCAATAGAATCCGGCCCTGGTCGTTGTAGGTCACTTATTCTGGTCAGTACTTATAAGACGTTACCTTTCGCACTGATGCAATGCCGTCCTGGTTTACCCTGCCAAAATTTCAAATAACTTTTCTTACAACCTCGTGATACGTGGCTTCTAAACAACCTATTGTTATTCAATTCATTCCAAATAAGGCGGCTGAGTCATAACTAGAAGAAACATTTCAAAAGTGGTAGAACACATAGAATTAGTACTATTGGTGACACTCTGACAGCCGCTTCGCTACTCTCGATAGAATCATGATAAGTCTTGGTCTTCTAACAGACTACGAGATGAATGCGTACGGCGTAGTGAAACACTCATTCCACCCAGTATCCCCCGATTCCCAGAACCTGATCAAAGCATCTCTTGCTATCAATGACGTGCAAGTACCATGCTCTTGGCTCATACTTGTCAAGCTCTCTCGTATCCAGCTTTGCGTCCCTTTGCTGTTGCTCGCGACTTCGACCCCGAGTACTACTAAGGGCCATACCGCAAAAAATCGTATGTGCCGTTGCAGAAGGCTTTCCTTCAGAACCTGAAAGAGACAGTTACTATGCTTAACCCGCGCATCCTGTAGGCTCCCTCCATCTAATGATAACGAACTATGCTGCAAAGAGAGTATGCAGTACAATGCTACCGCGTGTTGGTACATTCCTCCTAAGAGAGTAAAGTCTTTCTCCCGATGTGCTTGTGTCTTAGCCCATTCTTCTGCATTGAATGATTCGATGCGAGATAGGACTTCCGCTGCAATCGAAGTGGCGGTATTTGGCGTAGCTCGGAGGAGATTGATAAAAATAATTATTCTAAATAATGGTAATGGGCATAGAGTAAAAGCGAAGATGTCCTCGTACACTTCATCCAGTATATCCGTCGTCTCAAAATATAGTATCTCTGGGATACAATGGTCTGATATGGGACTAGTGGTGCTCCCTAAAGTGGCAATACTACCAATAATACAGTTAGTATGGTGAACAAAGACTCACTCAGAGTGGAAGTGACGCTTACATGGTAAAAGAGATGAACATTGGTCTCAATAATGGGGATCTTCTCCAAGCATCTCTCAGGCCGCCTTGAAGCGAGATCAATCCCGCCACTGCATGTATGTGGCCCTGCCAATTCATACAAGCGCACTGTTGAAGCTAATTATGATGAGCGAATAATCTTTTCAGTAGATGCTCATGCGCACACCTCCGCAGACAAAAATACAATAATGCCGACGATAGCCAGATCAATAAGTCGAATCTGCCCCTTCGTAATGGGTTTCTTCAATGAAATACAGCGGCGGATTTGTTTGTTCAAGTCGTTGATTGCTCGTCCTCGATGATGATGGATTTTTGCCCAAAGTCCAGCTTTTGGAACCTCTCTGCGATGCATGCGGTAACCTACTGCTAGGCTTACCATGGAATGGCGAAGAATTGTTGGTATGCCGTGCACGGCGCTGAGTGGTATGTTACTAATATATGGACTCGGAGCCAGACTGTAATAATCTAGTAATCTAGGATGCATAGTATCGTTGACTGAGGGTGCAGAGTCAGTACAGGATTTTCAAAAAATTCGAGTATAAGATATGCAACATACAAAATTGGATTGCCTGGACAATTTCCGTTGTTTCATCGCTCATTTTAGAACTCCCAGCACGTTCAAAATAGATTGCTGGTAAAGACATAGTTTGATGAGTTTGAGTTGCAGCCACGTACTCATTCACGCTGGTATCTTCCTTCTCTTTCACAGCCGTGAGGCCTGGTTCCTTGATTCGCTTCCAGCAGTACACCTGTCCTGGGTCAAGCCATTTCAAAGGTCTTTGGTTGCTGTATCCAGGACAAATGATCCCCGACTTCTCGCACTTTTTACAGAACGGACGAACAGCATCGCAGATGACCCTTCTCCTGACACATGCCCAGCAGCGTCGCTCTATCTCTCCAACAACTTCGTTCATCCGTGAGTGGATATGCGATAGGGTCTTTTTTAGCTCCAAGTAGAGTCGATTTTATAATGTGGCGATGCTGTTTTGTTGACGATCGACCACCAAGTTCACCGAGGATGCTATTTGCTGTTTTGAAGTCACGACCGTACGCATCAGCCATGCAAGTCACAGATGGACCCAGGGCTGTGCAATATACATACTTCCGGACGTTTCGTTTGTCGTGTTTTACACGATCTAAGCTGGATTCGGAAAAATGTTGGCAAGGCGTCCAGGGCTCCACAAGGGGCCAAGGCGCGCTAGTCACACTAACATCCGCCAGGCTAGCCGAATGAAGGCAATTAGTATTCTCTATACAGATAATCCACAGCAGCCATCTCGCATACACTAAGCTGACATTGAGACGGGTCTCTCGCAACGAAAGCATCGCCTAGGGAGGTAACTATTGATTGAGGCTGAGTGTAGGAAGATCGAAAGGATCGCATCGTTTAAGCTTCTAATTCTAGTAAACTCACAATCCAAAGTGGGATTGATGTTCAGCGAGAAAATACACTGTCAAAGCGTTCTGCTACACTCAATCTTTATATAAATGATTTTGACATCTGCTGAAAATTTGAAAATATACCTTTCATCTGCAAGATCTCGCTTGTACGCCTACTCGAAATGATTTTAATTCCCAGTCTTGGGTTTCGTACGATTGCCTTGACTTTCGTTTCCTTATCAGGAACATTCACATCTGCGAATGCAAATGCAGGTGGCACAAATGACACTCTATGTCTAACACCGAGCTGTATTCAAGCAGCTGCGCATGTTATGAGCAACCTACATCCCCAGTATACGGCAATTGACCCCTGCGAAAATTTCCATGAATGTACGTGCACCATTCTCGACACGTCAGCTTTATAGTGTACATTGACTAATCCGACACTTCCTTCCAGATGTTTGTGGCGGTTATTCGTACAACTATCCAGCTGAAGAAGCATACTATACTATGCTTCATGTTGATGCTGCTAACAAACTTGTTCTTCGCTCAATTCTGGAGAACTCAGACCCTCCACATGCAAATGTGAGTGATCATTCCTTCACACTACTAGTATTTCTTGATTGATTTTTTAGACCTCAGAAGAAAGGAGCATTTTCTACATGTTGATTACCAACTACAACTCTTGCATGAACAATAATACGATAGAAGAATCCGGATTTGGGCAACTACCTCAACTTCTACAGAATATCTCGAGCATCTTTCACATCGAAGAGGGCGACTATTTGTCAAACACTACGATGAAAGAGCGAGACTATGACGCTTTTGCACAGGCAATAGTGTTCATGACCAAGCATGGGATACCTCTCTTTGGAGAATTTTGGACGACGCCTGATTATCAAAATCCAGTAAGTGTAGGCACGGGACAAACTTCGAAAGAATTTTCGACTTCTTGGTTTACAGTCTATAAACGATTATTCAGGGTCTAGCACCACTACAGAAGCCCAGACATAATATCTATTTTGCACACTTGAATAACGAGAGAATAGGACACCGTAATACCGCGCTTTGGTCCCAATTTTTACGAATTAAAGGAAAATGCTCTACCGGCCCAGGGTAGGATCTCTGACTTGGCGGCCCTGGATGAAGAAGAGATCACCGGCATTCTCCAAAGCATCCTTCAAAGCATTACCGCTAAGAGCCACGCCTCTGAAATAGCAAAGAGGTTGAAAAAATTTATGATCTCCTTCCAGGCGATTGAACAGCCAGCAATCAGTGATCTGCAATTCTTTTCTGTACGTAAAATGCTTTGTCATGGGGTTCATGCTTACAACTCAATAGGCACCGTATTATACTACAAGCATCACCAACGCTACGCATACAGCACCATCGCTCGTTCTCGATAGGGTCATCAGTGCACTGGCTCCATCGAACTTTACTTCTGACCAGATGGTTTTTCAATATCCAGAAATGTATGCGAAGATCGATAAACTGGTTGAGGACACACCGCGCTCTACTCTGCAAGTTCTTATGAGCTTCATGGTTTATAATAGTCTTGCACCATACATAACTGGATCTTCCGTACGTTGATACTGCTTCTTGATGAAGAACTTCGCTCACTCTTTCTAGGCTACCGTCTCTGACCGGTTCGAATTTTGTTACGATTACATTGATACGAGTCTCCCTTGGATTGCTAGCAAATTCTTCGTTGGCCAGGCCTACAGCGATAAGACACGTGACTTCACCAAGACTTTAGCCGATGACCTCAAACAGGCCTTCCATGACCGAGTTAACGAACTCACATGGATTGCCGATGAGACCAGACCTTTGATTCAAGAGAAGCTCTCAGACATGTTACCGAACATCGGGTATCCTGATCATGTATGCCGACCTCTCAAGCCTGTTATTTTACTGGCTTAAGTCCACTTAAGTGAACCTTACTGACATTAATCTAGTCACCCGCCGTACAAGACGCGAAATACTTGTTAACCTATTACAGCCCCATCAACATCAGCATATCTCTCTCGTCAAATGTTCTCTCCATCCGCCAATGGGCCGTCTCTAAGGCATGGAATCACCTGTCTTCTTCTACGGACCCTTCTATATGGCCCGAACAAGGCGCCCATGCATACAATACAGGTGCACGCTACAATTTCATTAATAACCAATTCATACTGCCAGCTGGTCTCCCCCAACAGCCTGTATACTTCCCTGGAGCGCCCAGCTATCTTACTTATAGCTCCCTTGGCCTAGTCGCCGGTCATGAAATTACCCATGGCTTCGACACGAACGGCCGCAGGTGGAACCAGGATCGACAATACAGAGACTGGTGGGATAAAGAGAGTGTAGCTGCTTTCGAGAATAAGACAAATTGTTTCGTAGAGCAGTATTCTGGTATGGAAGCGGTCGATAGCTTCGGAAAGCCATTCTTGAACGGAACCAGTAACTCAACTTTCTATGTCAATGGTAGACAGACATTGGCTGAGAACATCGCGGATGCCGGAGGAATTGGGACTGCGTTTTCAGCTTGGAAGAAGCACGAAGAAAAAGAATGTTCGCCGAGACTCCCGGGACTGGAGAAGTTCACAAAAGAGCAACTCTTTTTCGTTGGGGCTGGCCAGGTCTGGTGCAGCAAGTTCAACGCTGACGCGATGGAGAAATATGTCAGGGAAGATATTCATGCACCGCCTTTTGCAAGGATTCAAGGGCTTACACAGAACTCAAGAGCATTCAGAGAGGCTTGGCAATGCAAAAAAAAGGAGCCAGTCTGTGGGCTATGGTAGTACGGGATATTTTTGATGTAAATGTGCAGTTGCCATTGTGACATATACATATTTAATCTTCAATAAGACTGTATACTTTTCTAGAAAGTCTATCATTACTTGCATTGACTTGGAAAACCCTGGGTCAAAGTACTACGCGAGATGTTCACCTTGCAATGCACATATCTCCTTGGGACCGTCCAACTTCTCGTACTCGCCCTTGGTAAGCTCTAGTGGTCCGTATACCACATCATCGCTAGCCATAATCCAGAGCAACGGTGTTGGCGCAATCATCCCAAAGGAATTTGCCGGCTTGGTAGCAACATATTCCCAAAAACTCATCAGAGTGAGTTCGCCAGTGAACGATCTGTTGTCACTGTTCGGCCATCTGCTGTGCAACCACAGACCAGTCACGAACGTGACCGCCGGAGAGGACCGAGCCACCGTCTCCCGCGGCTTCGCTATCGGTTAAGGGCCGGAAGCGAATGGTCTGAATGCGCGAAATGCCGTTGGGAGCTTGGAAGCGGTTACGTTGAACAGCGCCCCAGAGCGATGAGCGAGGAACAGCGGAGTTCAAGACGTTTGAGGAACTCCACTGTGACTTGTCCCAAGCTCCATCGATGCAAGGGAGAAACATCGTGATACTTGAGATACGTTTGTCTAATGCAGCAGCCCTGCGCATCGATTAGTAACCGTATAGAGTCCAACACCAATGCAACCGTTAGAGACTCACATGACGATTATGCCCCACGCATGTACAACACCCCACGCGAAGACCCTGTCGCTAAGGACCTCAGACAGGGATAGCGCATACGTTACGGCATCAATGAAGTTTTCCGCTTGACCGATCCAGCTGAAATCATTTCGCGGCATCCCATCCGAGTCACCGAAAGAACGGTGGTCATACGTTAGCACGTGGTAGCCAGCTTGAAGGCAGTGTTTGAATTAGTTCTCCATATACTGCTCTTACAGAAGGCCGATGCCATGAACGAGGATAGCGACGGGAGCGGACGTCTGCACGTTGGGCCTATGGTAGAGATTGCCTCTTAGGATCGTTCCGTCGTACGCAGGAAACTTGACGCGTCTGTAGGGTATGACTTCGTCGCATGACTTGAATTGAGCCGAGTAGATCACCATGTTGCTAACACAGTTAAGATCATGTTCAGGTGGGGTACAATCCAAGCGAAGCGTGGGATATGATTCATCTTCCCAAGCTCTTGGTATCTAGGTGTTGATAGGTAATGTGACGACGTCGTACCTACATACGAGGCTATTGCTGGCCTATTATTATCCAACAAAAACCAGTACTACTAAGTCTAGATCGCATCATCTTAGTTTACATATACGACGTCTTCAGTCGGCTGCCTTTTTGAGTATTTGCCAAAAACGGAAATCATGAAGGTCTTGATACGGCTAGCGCAGCTTTCAAAGCGCTTGCAGCTACCACGTGTGCAGACGCATCTATACGCGAAGAGTTGTGTACCTTCAATGGTTGAATATACTGGCTAGTGAATATTATGTGAGTCCAATCAGGGAAGGATTTTCAATGCAGAGTTTGTCTACGAACAGGCTAGTCATTTTCAGTGAGCCTAGTGAGCTGCACTCGGCTTAGAAGACACTGTGTGGTACTATGCAACAACAAAGGTATATAAGCTATCCAAATGGCAGAGTATTCACGCAGTCTACAACAAGCAGCTAAATCCTTCGAAGGTGTTTTCGATTACGACTTTCAACATCATGCCGTCCCTAGAAAGCATCAACGTGCATCCTAGCACCCACCCTCCGTCATCGCTGAACAAACTAGTTTTCGATGTCATATGTCTCGGCTCTGGCTGGGCTGGCCGTGTACTGGCCGCGCGGTGTGTCGCAGCTGGTCTCTCCGCCCTTATAGTGGAAAAAGAGCTCGTTGGAGGAGACTGTCCGTTCTGGGCATGCATTCCTTCTAAGGCTCTTCTTCGACCTGCCGAAGCGCTCGATGATGCCCGTCAAGTTGGTGGTGCCCGCGAGCGACTTATCAGCACGTCAGTATCAGTAGATGCGGAGTCGGTCTTCCGAAGAAGAGATATGTACACAAGTGGATGGGATGATGCGAAGGTGGCGATTCCGATGGTGGAAAGCAGCGGTGTTCATATTGTTCGAGGTGTTGGTCGGATCACTGGGGTAAAGAAGGTGAACGTCACACTGGACATTGGTGGCGGAAGGAATGAGTCAATCGATTTGAAAGCGCGACAAGCTGTTGCTATCTGCACTGGTTCCGAACCAACCATGCCGGATATTCTAGGTCTTCTAGATGCCAAGCCATGGGGCCCCAGAGAAGCAACCAGCTCAAGTATCATTCCAAAAACCCTTTTTATTATCGGTGGCGGTGTTTTCGGCGTTGAGATGGCAACAGTCTATCAGAGCCTGGGCTCCAAAGTGATCCTAGCAAGCAGGACCCCCGAGCTGCTACCGTCTCTTGATTCTCAGGCAGGAGAGATAGTTCGAAAGAAGCTCGAGTCTCGGGGTGTTCGCATTTTGACTTCAACAGAGGTCACATCTGTCAATCGCGATGTTTCAAATGCTTCCATCACCATCGCACTGTCACTGAACGGGACTTCTCAGGACATGTCGGCCTCGGAAATTTTAGTCGCCACTGGGCGCCGACCAGTGGTACAACATCTAGGCCTTGAATCCATAGGGTACGATACTGCCTTGATCGAGGCCGGGTCCCCAATTATGGTCGACGAGTCTCTTGTCGTCAAGTCGATATCAAGCAACAGCAGCCCGTGGCTCTATGCGGCGGGCGACGTCAATGGACGGGCCCTGCTGACGCACACGTCGAAATATCACGGTCGCATTGCCGCCAATGCCATCATTGCACGCGCCAACAAAGCATTCCCAAGCCAGGGCTCTCCTTTTGACAGCTTCAGCGCGTCAGCTGACCACACAGCTGTACCTCAAGTCATATTTTCCGATCCAGTCGTGGCATCGGTGGGACTTACGCGTAAGGCTGCAGAGCAGAAAGGACGAGTCGTGCGCACAGTGACAGCGTCGATCTTGACGCCTGGAGCAAGCCTGCACGCTGAGGGATACGAAATGGGATGGGCGCAATGGGTCCTAGAAAGAGACACGGGCGTGCTGCTTGGAGCGACTTTTGTAGGGAGCGAGGTATCGGAATTGTTACATGCATCAACGGTAGCTATAGTTGGTGCAATGCGGGTAAAGCAGCTTGTGCATGCGATCCCATCCTTCCCGACTATGAGCGAGGTCTATCTCAATCTAGTGGATGCAGCCGGGGTCTGATCAGCTTTATCATGGGGATAGTCATCAGTCAGCAACTAGTGCATTCTTACTACTCTAGAATAAAGGTCTAGACATGCATCATACGTACATGTTCCAATCAATCAAGATTCTTCGGGGATCGATGCCCTCAGGAACCGTACCCGCATTGGGTGCCCCCACGTGACACAATCTCCGATTTCCGACCAATAAGAGATGCCATGGCGATCAGCACAGCGTTACCGATTGGTGAGAATAGAATGCATCCCCGCAAATATGCTGCGACACTTCACACAATCAACAACCCAGTGGCGAACAGACAGGACGATGAGCAACGGTAAGCGCAACATGATCTCGTGCTTTGCGCACGCTTATGGGCTTCTTATAACCAGATTTTCATTTCATTACTTTCCAAAATGCCGACGACTTTAAAAGCCGGACCAAGAAGCGAGCCGTCCGATCTCATGTCGTCAGGCGGACTGTTGAACGCAAACGAGGCAATTTTAGGAATACAAGTGCTCGGCGATTAGAAGATGAGCGGCACGAGGCACACTCAGATTCTCCAACTCCCCGAGATCGCATCACTGCTCTCAACTACGAGATGCTTGATCCGTTCGAAAGTCTTGCAGTAGATCAGTCCCGCTTGCAGTCACTTCTTCGCCATCGTACGTCTCTCACCTATCTCGAAACGCGCTAGTCTGACTGTACCATAGCAAGTGCTCAACAAGCAGTTGAGCCTGTGTTCAGCATCACTAATCCATATTCTTTTCACGATCTCCATGAAGCATATGCAAATGCATTCACGGATCCCGCATTCTCAAATGCCCTCATGTGTGCGATCTCACTTACCAAGAACAACTACATCTTCACGCCTGATGTCTTGCACTATCAAGGTTTAGCAATCGATCATATCAACCGACAGTTGAACACCCACACCTCCTATGAATGTACGATTGGCGCTATACTGTTACTGGTTGGCGTAGAATGGAGAACAACTTCCCACGATACCGCACGGGTCCATCTCAAGGGCATCGAAAAGCTTGTCCAAATTTGCGAATCAGAAAGACACACTCTTTCTGCAAGCGTGCGGCGGGGCATCTTCTGGCAAGACGTAAACACAGCTATAGTGAGCGCGAAGGATCGCGTCTTGGATCGTGCTATGTTCCCAGAATTCGAATGGGGACGAGCAACATTTATGGTTGACTGGGCGCGGCTATCCTCAGGCTTCGAGAATATGCGCAATGAGCTTGGAGATACGATTTTAGAGGTCACACGAGACATCTACGTACTTCAGAAACACAGCGAAGCACTCGCATTCTGCAAGCCTAATCTCGCTGTCATTCATCAAATGGACAATATGCAAGCTTGCATCGAGGCTCGCTTGATAGAAAGACTACAAGAATCAGAGGACAGCCGTTTCAAGACCATGGTGTTACTAACAATGTATTTATATACGTATTCACTGTTCACGCAGATCTGGAACGGTTCAGCAATCCCACTACACATCTCATCAAGGTTGCTTTTGCAATTGCAAGCCATGGCAAGCGACACGATGTCGGAACCCCATAGGTCCGTCACTCTCTGGTGCATAATCGTAGCTGGATGTTTGACGCCTAGAGGCCCCACGCGGAGCGGATTAGGACTTCTATTACAAGTGTATTTTAGCGAGCCAGTGTTGGCAACCAGTATACAAGCCTCGTGGTTCGCTGTGTCAGGAACACTATATCAATTTCTTTGGTCCCAGGTCAACTTTGGAAGTCGGGCGTTCGCTTTTGTAGAAGAGAATACCGTGCTTCTAGACCCTCCTGAAGATCATAGCGCCAATTGAGAGGCTTGTCGTGGCTACAGAAATTTACCACAAATTTGGAAGCAGATTCTCAATTAATGCACTGAAGCCTGCGTGTTCCACATACACTTCGAATGCTCTAAAATTATATATGAGGGAAAGTTAACAGCGAACGCATAACAGAAGCATCAGTCACCGCAAGACAGCGCGACGATACCGATTGAAAGAATGCTTTATTGTCAAGTCATCATCTATCAACTACGAGTTGCCACTATAACATATGCTTCGCCCACTCAACCTGCGCAGAGAGATGCTCGTCAAAGCCAGTGAAATGATTCTCCAGCAACGAGAGGCGGATTGGGAGTATCGGCAGGATAAAAGTCTCCTCGCAATGCGACACAATCAACTATATGAAACTCCACTCGCTATGAGGTCGCATCATCCTTCGTTGTTCCGAAGTTAGAACGTGGAAACAAGCTACTTTGCCGAGGCTCGCTTCAGAGAAAAGACTTGTCGGGGTGAATCTTGAAGCTTGTCAGGATGCAAGCCAGAACATCTTCTACTTTGACGGATTTATTCCTATTCATATGCTGTTTATTCTAAGCTCTAGAGTGAATTATGCATTGGTCGTCGCTCCATACGAGACTTTGTGAGGGGTGTTCGTGATCAGTATATTCCAAGAAAGGTAAATGCCATTCTAGATTAGACACCTCCACCCGACGGATATTCTACGAGTCTGACCAATCATCAGCATTTATAACGCATACACGGCTCTCGGTTGGTATCACAAAGGCACGTATGCAGTCATAGTTCATAGGATGCTAAGCCGCGATGAGCTCAGTTGCGATGAAGTGAAAGCGGCTATCTATGAATTATACGAGGGTTTGAAGGTCGCAACGAGAAAACCTCACATTTGGGGGGTACGGATGTGGCCGTTTGAAGGACAATGGGTGTGTGCTCTGTTGGAGTGCTTCAGTGAGAATAGAGCGCCGTTGAATCCGTTTAAGTGGATGACAAAATTTTGACACACTTAAAAATTCAACTAGAAGGAGAGACATATACTCTTTCATATACATTGGTTTAAGCTATAGTACTAAAACAAGGATCTAAGGGCGTAGAGCGTACTTTGCTTTCTAGTCTGACTGAATTGTTGATTCCTATATACTCAGACGGAGCAGCTCATCCTGGAGGTGTAGTTCTATGTTGTTGCCAGACCGCAATACAATCCGTAAAATCTCTTATCACATTTAGTCTATGTCCGTTAGAACATGTTGCCAGACTTTCATCCTGCACTACTGTAGAGTATGTACGTGCCGTCGACGAAGTATTGGTTAACATGGAATGTAGCCTGCACAATGTACATGTAAATTTATTGATTCGCAAGGTTGGCTTTCACTCTTTGCGGACTGTCGGCTTCTGACTATAAAATCAATGTGTGCATAACGTTCCCTTGCGCATTTTACCTGCTCAACCTCGCCGGTGCACACTCGCTACTCAACCCGAAAAGGATCTCTATGCACAACACCTCAACCATGCCTACACGCTCTCTCCAGCTCCGCAAAGTCTGGAAATTGGTGGACGACTTCTTCAACGGAACTGACGGATATGACAGCACTCATAAGCGTTATGAAGAGATTGTTAAAAATATCGTCGATGGAACAGTCACGACTGAAGAGTGGAAGGAGCTCTCATCCAGGTTCGTAATACACCTTCCATACGAGTTGCTCATAAAGCTGCCGGACGAATATAACCCTGGAGAGCTCAATCATGAATTAGCGCAGATGATTGAGGATGCGAAATCAGGTCGCGCTCTTCCAGCCTTTGACGACAATGACTCTGGTGGTGAGGAGGAGTGGTCTGATGGCGAGGGCGAAGGCTTCTATAGCACAGACCAGGACATAGAAATGCCTGATTACGAATACACAGACCAGGACATAGAAATGCCTGATTACGATGCAGATGGGTGGTCGCACGATCCGGCCTGCGCTTGTCGCCGCGATCACTGGTGCTCCTGCGGTAGTTCCTGGGAATTAGGTGCCCAGCGAGCTGCACAGGTTCTACTGCGCGGACTGAACAGGGCGAAATATGCGAATCACGCGCATCTTGCGCAATTCCGATATCTCAAGGCGGCTAGGGGAGATGGATTTGGGAATAACAAATCGAGTCTGAAGTACGAGTACTTTGCATCGGAGGAGGATCGTCGAGCAAGGCTGTAAGTATCGGCAGTGCCCGGCTCCTATAGATTCCATGCGGACTGTATACCACTTGGCTCTTGCTAGGTCTTTGTTTTTTGGCGTTCAAAAAGGTACCAGAGGCATTTACTCCCTCACAATGTTTCTTTGATAGATCCAAAGCCATTTAGAGTCTGCAGCATGACTCGGTTAAGGCACATAACCTAGAAATACCATAGTTATCCTCTCGCCAACTGCAGTCATCTAACAATAGCGAGATCACTACTCGTTCTTTGAATGTCGAAACTACTGTTGAATCATAGTGAAGCATCATCATTCATCCACGAGCCGCCACGTTCTTCATCAATCCGAGTACTGCCAATTCTTCCTCACGGATGATGTAACTAGTGCCTACCTGAAACATTGGATTGACATAAAAGCTTCTAGAATCAGACTACTCCGCCCGCTCGAACCTCGTGAGGATCACGGTTGCGCTATTTAACATCTTTTACGTACATGTTTTGCCCTTGAGCCGGGGACCCCGTGGAGTGTGCTTCTAGCCCCATGGAGGACATAGAAGCGAAGTAGCTTCCTTTTAGGGCTGAAAAATTCCCCACAAAATTTTCGGCAACTTGTAAAAAAAATCAGCCATTTAACCACATATGGCAACGGTGTTGATCTTTACGTAGCTTAATTTAATGCCGATGTAAGCCATGTATCAAAGCATGTCGAACGTACGACTTCACCAACGTCTGACGATCCCACACTTTTATCTACCTCGACAGCGCCCTACACGCTGACCCATCGCATCCCGTAAAAGATGATAAAGCCTAGATATCGGAGAGTAGTAAGGGGGTCCCTTGTGGGTCAGAACTGGGTCGCGACTGCACTGGAGGATGTGCACGGAGCAACGTGACGCACGTGTTGAGGCTGACTTTCCTCACCCACTGGATTTGACCCGCTGTATTAGTTATTCGGAACCAAGGAAAACACCGGGGAAACACCGGGACCCGCTCCACAGTATATATTACCTCACGCCGGTTTCGCTCATGTCTGTCTCGTGGACCTTCGTGCTCTCGTTTCTACACCGAGGATCTGTTGCCAACATGTTTCGCAAGGAGAAGGCTGTTGATGAGTTTGATGGTGGAGAGAAGGGGACTTCTCTGGACCCGACAACGTCTGTTGGGAACGGCGCACAAACCGTCGCCCATGATGCTGTTTTCGGTGAGCTCACCGAGGAGGGTCCCAACTATCGAGCCGTGAGTTTTCAAAGATGAGATAATTGCCCTGACCAGAGACTGACGTTGCCTAGGTTGGCTGGAAGGGAGCAGTGGTGTTGATGCTGAAGACACAAATCGGCTTGGGAGTTCTATCCATTCCTGAGGTGTTCGACACCCTTGGCCTTATCCCAGGTCTGATCAGCTTGCTAGCTATTGCAATCTGCACAAGTTGGTCAGGTTGGATGGTGGGTACGTTCAAAGTGCGGCATCAGGACGTGTACGGCCTTGATGACGTCGGCCGAAAACTCTGCGGCCGCTTTGGGTACGAGACCCTTGGAATAGCCTTTGCGCTGTGTAAGTCTCCATACTCAATTGCGAACAAGCATGACTAACCCGTACAAGTTTGTATCTTCGTCGCGGGTTCCGGTATCTTGGGTATTTCAACTGCCCTCAATGCGCTTTCAACCCATGGCGCCTGCACGGCCATCTTCGTTGCGGTCGCTGCCATCGTGGGTTTTTGTCTAGGCAGTATCCAGACGCTCGGCCGCATATCCTGGCTCGCATGGGTTGGAACGATAAGCATTCTTGTATCCAGTAAGTATTCAACACACCTTGGGCACAATGTCCATCACTCCAGAATATCACGTGACTGACTTCTTCCAGTTCTGATCTTGACCATCTCAGTCGGTGTGCAGGACCGACCCTCGGCAGCACCTCAAACAGGTCCATTCAAGTCGGACTACAAGCTTTTCACCAGCCCGAATGCTTCTAGCGCCTTTGCAGCACTTTCATCCATTGTCTTCGCATACGCAGGTGTGCCTGCATACTTCAACATCGTCTCTGAGATGAGGAGGCCTCAGGACTTCACCAAATCCCTCGTATACTGCCAGAGCATCATGACCGTCGTTTACGTCGCTATCGGTGTCGTCGTCTATTACTATTGCGGATCTTACGTTGCGTCCCCTGCGCTCGGATCTGCGGGATCTCTTATGAAGAAAGTCTGCTACGGAATTGCGTTGCCTGGTCTACTTGTCAGCACCACAATGTATATTCATGTAAGCTACACTCTTGAACCATTTCCAGGCTAGCATCAACTAACATTCATCCAGTTCGCAGCCAAGTACTTCTTCATCAGGTTCCTCCGCGGAACAACCCATCTTGCCCGCAACACCAAAATCCACTGGACCACCTGGTTCGGATGCACTGGTAGCACCGCCGGCATAGCCTACATCATTGCTAGTGCGATTCCCGTCTTCGGAGGGCTCGTATCCCTCGTTGGTGCGCTGCTGGGTACCCTAATTTGCTTTCAACCCATGGGCGGTATGTGGTTCTACGACCACTGGAGAGAGCGAAGGTCGGCGAAGTGGATGTCCATGGCATTCTGGTCTATTTTTATCATTGTTTCCGGCACGTTTCTCATGATAGCTGGAACATACGGATCGGTGGTTGGTATCATTGATAGCTACAACGCTACAGGAGGTTCATCGGCGTGGAGTTGCGCGGACAATTCGAACTCCACATAGACAGTTGTATACCCATGAGGATAGTTCCATAGCATCAAAGCGACTAGTCGTTATCGCGTATCTTACAACAAATGACTATGAGATTAAATAACAGATCGAGACGCCTCAGCAAGTATCTATGCGATAAAGAAAAAGCACTACGCTTGACTCTTCGAACTTGAAGTTGGAGTTGGCGTTGGCGTTGTTTCTCCAGCTTCACTTGCCCTTTTTGTAACGACCTCCGTCTGCGAAGGAATAATCGGGACAGTTGTTGCCGTTCGCGATGCTGTGCTCACAATCTCGCAGTCCGGAGGCACAAACATCGTGTCGCAACCGATATTAATGTAATTTGTGTCGTTCGTGATGGGGCCGCGTTGGTCCGTAGCGGAGCTTCCCCTCCATCCCTTTCGTGTCCTATTCACGCACAAGGCAAAGGAACACCTTGCAATCCCATTTCCTTCTACAAATTCACCGTTTTTACCAGGACTCCAAGTGTAAGATATAACATCAATCGAGTTGTGATAGAACCCGGGTTCATAAAAGAGCTGCGAGTTGCCTTGGTAGCTGCCTCGATCGAAGATCTGGAGTTGGAAACTCGTATGTGTGGATTTGGAAGTGGATGAAGCAGAGGCTGCAGCTGTATTTGACGAGGTCGATGAAGGTGTTGACGATGTCGGGGATGATGTCGGTGGCGTTGATGAGCTGTCGTTACTTTCTGCCGGACTAGAAGCCAAGTCAGACCTTACTTCTGCTTTGTACATAAGACCGTCTAGTGCACCTACGTTACTTTGTTCTTCTTTGCTTGCGTGCCACCAATCGCACCCCCAATTATAGCGCCCATGAGTAAAAATCCCAATAGTAAAGTGAGCAATAGCGCTCTGCTGCCGAGCCCCGACCACAACTTGGCTCTTTCTTTTCCCTCGCCGTCTCCTTCGCCGCCTCCCTCGCCGCCTTTCTCAGCCACACCCGCATCCCTTCGCGTAGTAGGTGTCGATCTGCTTCGACCGGTTGATTCTAGTGCTGCGTCTCCCATTGCTTGCGGAGGCATAGTGTCAATTACTTGTGGTGCTTCCTCCCATCGATGATGATGTACATATGCATCTGGTGAGTCTGCGATGACGATTGGATTGCTTTTCTCGTCGCGAATGACGACTTCAAGGCCTGACTCTGGGACATTTCTGAAAGCTTCTGCACCATGCTCGGCACCATGCTCGGCGCCATGCCTCCCGTAGAGGTTTTCTTGGGTATGAGGACTGAGCGGACTGAGCGGACTGAGCGGATCGTGATACATCGCGCAATGCGAAAAACGAGATCTCCAACGTTGAGGGAAAGTGGATACGCAAACACGACGACGTTATGAAGCCACGGCGTTTGATAATAAAAGAGAGTGGAGACAGACGTTGCAGTAAACGGCGAGCACGACTATCCTTCGTATTTGCGGAACAAGATGCGACATCATATCTCGGAAAGGGAGCACGATATTGTGAGCGGCTGAGAACACGAACCAACGACGTCCAGCGAAATGGCCAGGGGAGCGCATCGTGCGTTCGTACCACGATTTTTTAATTGCACGGTAACCTAGAACCAGGATCCTGTTACGAGGCTGGACATGGATTAATACGACGAAGGAGCATCATTGGATGGGGGCGAAAAACCGTCCGAATTCATGGTATGATACGAACACCGGTGAGCAAAACAGAACTCAAGACGCTTTGTGATGTAACCATGCACCTAGGTTAATGCAGGTGCGAAGCGCCACAGACTATCTAGACATTCACATGAAAGAAGAGGACGATGAAGGACCAGCCAGACCGAATGGGTTGAAAAATCACAACTTCATATAGTTCACATTACCTCCATGACAATCAGTCAAGCGGTTCTCGTGCAGAAGGTTTAGTCTAGACAACCGATTACCTAGACTCTAAGCGTCGCCGAGAACACGAACCAGCATTCGCCCAGCTTCAAGATGAGCGTGGAAGTCCACCATTCATATGATAAATGTACGACAGACCCCACAACAGACGCGCCCGCGGAGAAGCGCCATGTGGGATTGCAGTCCTCGAGATGCTCCTTCTTTATTTTTGTTGCCTTGTCAAGCTAAATCTGCAGCTCGTTGCCTTACTCCCTTTGCTTGGCAATATCCGCCTTCAGGTGCCTGGCGAATCTATTCGCCCTATCATCCAGACACTTATCTTCCCGTCTTCCCCCAATGTCTCTTCGGTTCGATACGGCTCTTCCTATACTTTGATTGTTGGCTCATACTTCCATGGCACACCTAAATATAGAATATAGACATCAACATGTGGAGCGAGGATACCGCCATAGAATCCGCCTGGTCAAGGGCTTGACTCGAATAGTTCGAAGGTTGAGTATGAATAAAAACGAGCGCAATCGCTAGAAATGTGCCCGTATTAGAAAGCGAGTGATATAGACAAAGTCGGTACTGAAGCTTGCATCGATGGGCTTGTGAGTCAATGAGAGTAATATATACAAGCGTCTTTTCATCACCTCGATCGGTACGTGCTTAGTAAACATGCTCGTCTGGATATATATCATGAAGTATGTGGTACGGTTGCGTGCGCTGGTTCGCTAAGCAATGCAACTATGCCTGAGGAATAGTAGGCTGGATTGCCATAGTACTTAGTCGGAGTAATAGAGCGAAACGCAGGGCGTTTTTCTGAGAAATATATGTGCGCACGGGCCATGTACTCACATAGACACACTGTTCCAGAGGCGGTACATTTGCAGTAAATAATTTCATCCCTTTTTTTCTTTAACCAGAACGCGCAAATGCCCCTAGCATTTCGATTTCGAGACAAATTCGTGCCAGGCGTCATGCAAGCTGATCCGGCTTATTTCAAAAGCGTGACACATTCTTGCGGGTTGCGTCTAACATAATTTACATAATAAGATACACAAGAAGAGAATACCGTCAGGCACCACTTAGAGAAACGATGATGATGATGATGCCTGAAATGGTGTTTGGGGTGCAAATGCGGTGGTTCTAGAATCCGACCCACAGTGCGTTCATCTTGACGTCATCGGTATCCGCTCAGTAGTTCGAGCTTTATAAACCTCAAATTTCAGCAGATACTGTTACAATATATCCTGCGTCTCAAAACATTGCTCCGTTACCTCTATCTACTTCTAAAACACCTCAAATCTCATCAGTAACATCATGTCTGGAAATTCGAACGTCGGCACCAGTGGCGTCTACGAGGCAGGCGACCAGCGCAATTACAAAGACAGCGAGATCCAAGCGGCAAAGGCCGAGAACCGCTTCCACGAGGGAAAGGAGAACTCGCATCTCGCGAATGACTCCAGTATGTTTCGTCTTCGCCCACCTTGCCAACGGAGAGTACTAATGTGTATGCAGAGGATGAGCGCTCCATCGCCAACAAGCTCGAACGTGAAGCCAAGCGTGAGAACGAGCCCGAACCGATGGATGAGCAGAGCCGCCTATCGCAGATTGACGCTACGCTACCTGCGCGCGAACATGGCAATGAGCCGTCGAAGGGAGCGAAGATCGATCAGCAGATAAGGGAAGAGGAAGAGGAGGAGCTGAGACGGAAGGGGAAGAAATAAATTACTAGTCTATCTATTTGAACGGATGTGTAGATCGACGATTGTACGACTATGACTTGATGGATGATATGATAGCAAAATGAAACGATGTCATGGCTACAATGCTGGAAAGCTTTCTAATGGCACACGTGCACGTCCTAACGATTCCTCTCATGCGTAGGTATAGATTCTAATTCATTGTGCAAACGCAGCTAAACCTTTGAATCCATACCATCAAAGGTTCTAAGACCCTCCTACATTGCCCCTCCAACCCCCGCCATTCCGCGATGCGAGATAGAGGGCTGCATGACTCGCGTCGGAAACAAATCCGAGATAGACCGAGCACCCCTCTCCACTCCGAACTCGCCCATTCAGATGTCGTGCTTGACAAACCCACCAATCCCGCCAGAAACCTGCATATAACCTCAATTGATTCCCCGCGACGCGTCGTATGCCTCTTTTCTCTCGCAGCCTCCGCACTTCCATCGCCCTCGCTCGAGCTCCCCTCCGAAGCTCCCCCTCGCGACCCCACCTTGCTGCATTGCGCCATACGCTCCACCAACACGCAAATATGTCATCCCAAGCACAGAGGTTGAAGGGAAAGACGATTGTCATAACGGGTGCAAGTTCGGGCATTGGCAAGAGTGTAGCACTCGAATTTGCGAGGACGCAGCCCGATGATTTAAAGCTCGTCATCACGGCGCGGAGGATCGACACGTTGGAGGAAGTTGCGCAGGAAATCAACAGCTTTGCGAAGGGCGTCAAAGTGCATCCCGTGAAGCTCGACGTGAGCAAGCCAGACGAGATCAAGAACTTTGTTGGACAGCTACCCGACGAGTTCAGGGAGGTCGACGTACTTGTCAACAATGCGTGAGTCAAAGTTCACCTTCTACCTAGAAGCAATATGACAAGGCTAATGCGAGAGACAGTGGTCTCGTCAAAGGTGTCGCCCAAGCCCCCTCCATTGCCACCGAAGACATCGACATCATGTTCAGCACAAACGTCACCGGCTTGATCAACATGACGCAAGCCATCCTCCCCATTTTCAAAGCCCGCCCGGACGGCGGCCGCGGCGACATCATAAACATCGGTTCCATCGCCGGCCGCGAGCCCTATCAGGGCGGCAGCATCTATTGCGCCACCAAAGCCGCCGTGCGCTCCTTCACCGATGCCCTACGCAGGGAGCTCATCGCTAGTCGCATCCGCATCATCGAAATCGACCCGGGGCAGGTAGAGACCGAATTCAGTGTTGTGAGGTTTTATGGGGATAAGGACAAAGCAAAGAAGGTATATGAGGGAGTGGAGCCATTGACGGGGGATGATATTGCCGAAGTAGTAGTTTTCGCGGCGGGGAGAAGGGAGAATGTTGTCATTGCCGATACATTAATTTTCCCGAATCATCAGGTGAGTTACCTCATTTCATTGATGAGACGTATGCTGACGTCGAAAAGGCTGCAGCGACGGTTATGCATAGGAAGACGACGCAGTAGGCTGACGTGGAGTAGGCTGGAACAGGCGGAGCCATGTACAGGAAGCCGGTGGCGGAAAAGGAGAAGCAGAAGTTATAGAAAAATTGTGTCATCATATGACTGTTTCGGAGGAGTAGAACTGTTTATAGGAGATATAGAGCACCATCGACGCAGTTCACACATCACACATCGTCCACTCACTTCCAAACCTGCCCAAGAAAATCTTCCACATCCCCCAATAGCACGCCACTCCTCTCCAAGCTCGGAAAATGTCCGCCAACGTCATGTTTCCGATACCACACCAGCTTCCCTGACCTCTCCGCCCACGCCTTGGGTGCAGGCACAAGCTCCTTTGGAAAATAGCTGTACCCATATGGCTTATCAACGTATAGGTGTTTCTGCCCATGCAAATACCCCTTCTGATAAATCCCGTACTCAAAGTCTTCGCGGTAGGGGTAGAAGGTAGTAGCAAAGCATTCCGAAAACCAGTAAAGGCAAACTTCTTGTAAAATGTGGGGTAGTGGGATGGGAGTCGAAGGATCCACCCATTCCAGGTACTTTTCGCCGATCCAAGCTAGGATGGCGAGAGGGGACGATGCTAAGACGGCAGAGAGGGTGGCGGGACGAGTGCCTTGCATGCGACCATATGCTGTGCCGCTCTTCATGAATTCGTCGCCGCGCGGCACGCCCTCGTCTCTCTCGAAATCCTGCAATTCGGCGTCCGTAGCGTCATCGGGTCTAGGGATCTGCGCATAATTCGTATGCAGGGCCTTGACTTCTGGGTATGTTGACGCCATGATTCGTGCAATGCCTGCTCCTATATCACCACCGCTAAGCGTATATCCACTCCCGAAGCCCAGGTTGAGCATGAGCTTGTGTAGGATTCGTGCGGAGTCGGCATAGTTCCAGTCTCTATCTAGTGGTGGCGGAGACGAGAATGTCCATCCGGGTTGGGAGGGGAGGATGATGTGGTAGGGGAGGCTTTCAGGCGTATATTTCTCTTGCAGCAGGGTGACGAGGGGAAGAGACTCCGCAAATGAGCAAGGCCAGCCACTGAGTCGAGCAAGCGGAATAGCATCTTTCTTCTTGGAGAACAGAGCGACGAAGTGGATAGAATACTCCCTCCCATCATCGTCGGTAATAGAAGTTTTGAAATGTGGAAAGGAGTTCAGATGGGCTTCCTGTTTGCGCCTATGTATTTATTATTAGAGTTTAATTCTTTGAAATAAAAAGGCGGAGTGTAGCAGTCATACCAATCAAACTGAGTTTCCCAGTATTTTTTCGCGTCGATGAGCCATTGTCGCGTTATGCCCCAATTGTGACCTTCAGATATACGCTCTTTCTGATTTTCATATGTGTCTTTTACAATGGGACTCGATTTCACCAAAGTTTTGAAATCTTGTAGTTTCTGTTCTTCAACATGTATCTTGAAGGGTTCGATCTTGCCTTTGGCGTTTGGGGGGAGTGTACTGTAGTTCGCCATTGTTAATAAAGTCGTCGAGAGTGAGAAGCAGTTATAGTCAATGGAAAGAAAGGATCAAGTAGATATGTAAAAGACTTCCGACTTTCAAGGCCATTTTGTTGTCATCTTGAACGATGGTGTAACATGGATGGTGATGCTAGCTGACAAACGTGCGGAGCAAATGAAGGAACGCATTAACCTAATTGGGAGCAATACACGCGTAAGACTTATTTACACGACGATCATGACGAACAACCAAGCTGGTGCACCATAGGTTTAATACACATGCGCCCGCAGACAGTCATGGTTGATTTGAAATGCAACTTTAGGGATATGCTTTGCGAAAATAACTATCGGTGAGTCATCATTAAGTTACACAGGGTGGGTGATGCAAAGACGAGATGGTCTAGCAGCAATTCGGCAGCGATTCGTTAAGAAGAATTAAATTCATTTTTCATGTCTATCGTGCAGGGTATCAAGTCGTCTATGTCTATCATCTAATTTCATTCCAGTTCGGAATATCCTAAGTCCGTATTTATCATTCACATGTTGAAGGTTTACGTTAGAGCGGCTCTACACTCAGCCCCATCTACTCCATCTCAATAGTCCCAGGAGGTTTGCTAGTGACTGCGACATATCAGCTGAAATCAACAAATTGTTGAAGCATGAAACTTACTGTCATACACCACACGGCAAACACCATTGACCTCATTTACAATCCTCCGGGAAACCTTTTTCAAGAAAGCACCGTCAAACGGATACCAATCCGCCGTCATAAAGTCCGTCGTCTCAACCGCACGCAGTGCAATAACCTGGTCGTGTACTCTCTTGTCGCCCATAACACCCACTGCCTTGACAGGCAGTAGTGCAGCGAACGCCTGGCTGATGTTCCTGTAGAGACCAGCAGCCTTGATCTCTTCGATGAAGATGAAGTCTGCCTCTCGCGCGATGCGTACCTGCTCAGGCGTGACTTCGCCGAGAATGCGGATAGCAATGCCAGGTCCAGGGAAGGGATGACGCCAGACAAGGTCCTCCGGAATTCCAAGGTTCTTGCCTAGCTCGCGGACCTCGTCTTTGAAGAGCTCGCGAAGCGGTTCGATGAGCTTGAGGTTCATGTCCTTCGGTAGTCCTCCAACGTTGTGATGTGTCTTGATAGTTGCAGACGGACCCTTGAAGGAGATACTCTCGATGACATCAGGGTAGAGAGTACCCTGAAGCAACCACTCGATCTCGCCTGCATTTGCAGTGTCGTGCGCTTCGGCAGCGATCTTCTTCGCAGTCTCCTGGAAGACTTCAATGAAAGTGTTGCCAATGATCTTGCGCTTCTTCTCGGGATCGTCGGTGACGCCCTTGAGGCGGCCGAGGAAGCGCTCAGAGGCATCGATGACGGTAAGGTTGATACCCAGGCCAGCGGTCAGCGTTTCCTTGACCTGCTTAGCTTCGTTTAGGCGGAGAACGCCGTTGTCGACGAGCACAGCGTGGAAACGGTCACCAATAGCCTCCTTCATCAGTTTCGCAGCCACAGTAGAGTCCACGCCGCCACTGACGGCGCCAATGACCTGGCCCTTAGGCCCTACCAGCTTCCTGATCCTTTCGATCTCCTGGTCAACGAACTTGCCCATGGTCCAGTCCGTCCTGGCCTCGCAGATGTCCACGGCAAAGTTCTTCAGTAGCACCTTGCCCTTAGGGGTATGTGTGACTTCGGGGTGGAACTGAATGCCGTAGTACTTCTTGCTTTTGTGTGCCATGCCGGCAAACGGCGCGTTGCTTGTCGTAGCGACGGTGACGAAGTCCTCGGGTAGATGGCTCAATTTGTCGCCATGACTCATCCACACCTCCATATCGTCCTCCAGCTCGGCGAACAGCTTGTCCACGTGCCCCCCTGCCTCGCTATCTCCATGCCTGTCCACCTTCAAATATGCGTGCCCGTATTCCCTCTTCTCACCCGCAAGCACATTCTTACCGAAGTGCCATGCGATCTCCTGCAATCCATAGCATATGCCCAGGATAGGCACGTCGAGCTCAAAAACGGCAGGGTCGACGTGCGGCGCGTCGTCCCAGTACACAGAGTACGGGCCACCAGAAAGGATCACACCCTTGGGGGTCCAACCCAGATCGGCGAGCTTCTGAGTACATGGAAGCATCTCAGAGTAGACATTGAGCTCACGGAGGCGACGCGTGATGAGGTGCGAGTACTGGGAGCCAAAATCGAGCACAAGGATGGTGTCGAAGGTCTTATGCGGAGGAATTGGGTCGCTGGCGTCGGTCGTCATATTGGCAGAGTAAGCTCAAGGGGAGCAATTGAGGTCTGAACGAAGGTCGGGGAAAAGAAAGAGTATCTAGAAGGGAAAGGAGGAGGATGAGGGGAAAAAGTGACTCCCACCGCACCAACTGATAAAAAAATTTGGCGGGGCAAGTGCAACCGCGCCGATGGAAAGAGCGTATCGGTGGTCCGAGCGCCCTCCGCTCAGAATTATTCAAAGAAGACCACAGCATCTGCGCATCCACACATCTCATACACAATGGCGAAACGAAAATCTCAGAAAGACCCAGAGGACTTACCTGATGCGCCGGATGGCAAGAACAAGAGGAAGAATGAAGACTCCGACAGCGACGAGGTACGCATACTCCCCGCTCTCCCCCGCAACGAAGAGAAAGCTCATGAATGCAGGACATGGACATGTTGAACGTAGACTTCGAATGGTTTGACCCACAGCCTGCAGTCGATTTTCATGGTCTGAAGACTCTCCTGCGACAGCTCCTCGACATCGACGCCCAACTCTTCAACCTCTCCGAACTCGCAGATTTGATACTGTCACAACCACTGCTAGGCAGTACAGTGAAGTGTGACGGAAACGAGTCGGATCCGTTCGCTTTCCTCACGGTACTGAATCTCACGACACACAAGGCAAGCCCCTCTCAATGAAGTGCTATAAGGAACTAGGTCTGACAAGGACACAGGACAAACAAGTAATTCGCGATCTAACCGCCTACTTGACACGCCACTCCTCAACCCCTAACCTGTCCTCTCTCTCAAACCTCCTCGCCTCAGACTCCCCTGCACAAATCGGCCTCATCCTGACCGAGCGCTTTGTCAACATGCCCCACGAAATAGTGCCCCCTATGTACACCATGTTACAGGAAGAAATCCAATGGGCACTCGACGAAAAGGAGCCCTATGCTTTCACACACTACCTCGTATTATCCAAAGCCTACATCGAAGTTGAGTCCAGTTTACCCGCAGCAGAACAGCCACCGAGCAAAAAGAAGAAAGCTACAAAAGCGGATGCGGTTGAAACATTCTATTTTCATCCCGAAGATGAGGTATTGCAGAAGCATGCTGTTGGGTACGGGAGCTTTGAGTACGAGAGTCCGGTAGATGAGGGGGCAAGTGACAGTAAGAGAGCGTTTCAGGAGCTGGGAGTCAAGCCCATGGGGCATTTGGTGTTGATTGAGGCGGATAAGTTTGCTGGGGCTGTGGATGGTGTGAAATCCTTCTTGAGTGGACAGTAAATCCCAGCTAATCCATAGCGAGGACATATACATGCGTGACGAGGCTAGCTGTAGGGTCTTTAAAAGTAGGCGAATGTATACCCCACGACTATAGAGAAACAACGGAAAGCTTTGTAAAACGGTGACTCTACTTTGTGTTGTACAACCTACTGCACATAAGCGAATCTATGAAACCAAAGCTAGTCAAGGAAATGTTATGCTTGCTACTATCGACACAGCCCCTTCATTCCACTGCCACTTTCCCAACTGTTTTACACACATATTGCTTAGCCAATGACTACCTTGCCGTCTTCCGGGAAGTCGTACTCCGGCACCTCGAGGTTGAGCGGGGCAGGTCCCTTTCTTATGCGGCCAGAGATATCGTAGTGAGAACCGTGGCAGGGGCAGAACCAGCCGCCAAAGTCGCCAGCCTCGCCAATGGGGACACAACCAAGATGAGTACAGACGCCTATTCGCCAGTTAGCGCATGATCGTTGTCGGTGTCTTTGAACCAGGTAGATGTACCAAGCATGATCAACCACTCAGGCTTCTTCACACGGTCTGAATCAGACTGGGGATCACGGAGCGACTCCCATTTGGTGTCCTCAGCCTCCTTGATCTCGCCCTCAGTACGATGCCGGATGAAGACAGGCTTGCCTCGCCACTTGATAATGACCTGCTATATGTCAGCTCCATTTCTCCGGGTTTGCGAAAAGTTGGCAACGCACGTTCTTGCCCTCGGGGATGGCAGCGAGATCGATCTCGACCTTAGCCTGAGCCAGGACATCGGCGGAAGCGGACATGTTGACGAGGAAATCTACAACGCAAAATCGTCAGCATGTATTGCCGCCATCGCCGCACTCCCCCAATCCATCCGCAAAACAGCCAATGGCTATCTAACATCCTGCAGTGGTCCTTCTCTTTCTAATCCATTGCTACGAGGAGCTCCATCGAGATGTGTGAGGTAATTACCTTGCACGGTAGCCTTCGCGCCCAAGCTCGCCAGCGCGCCCATCGTTCCGACCATGAAGTACTGGACCAACTTAGGGCCCTCCTCGCCCTTCCGCGAGCTGGACCTATAGGCGCCGAAGGATGGGATCTTGGTGGAGGTGCCCTGGCCCTTGAAGGGGCTGTCGAAGCTGGACGTTGAGTGCACCTCGGAGATGCTACGGGACTGCATGGTGCCACAGCTCGCCCGCGCGACGGGTAGCGAGTGCTGGGTCCATGAGCGGGCTATCGCGCGGGTGGTGTTTGCGAGGGCGGGCATCGTGGATGCGGCGGGGGAGGTGTGCGCTGGGATGGAGCTGCAGGTTGGACGGGATGAGGTCGAAAGCGAAGTTTGGAAAGGGCGATTGACGAGGTGTTTTCGGGAGCGCCCTGATTGGCTGCACGGTCGGGCCGGGGCAGCCTCTGCGCAGCGTCATTGTCTCACTGTAGAACACACACCTCAACAATACCAAACATTGCTGTGAAGTTCCGCACATAGCGACACATAAGAGACTGTTTCTGTAGCGCTGCATGCTTGTTTGCTTCGCTGTTCCAACACATATTGATCATTCACTAACACACCGCACTGACGCTTCCTCGCCAGCGGCCTCCGCCGCGTAAGAACGTTGCACAAGGCAGCCACAGTAACGCGCTACTTGCTCTTCTACTTTCGCCATTTTAGAACCACAGTCGAAGTTATCTTCTTGAAATTGTTCGAATGCCCTCACTCTCTCGCTCATCTCACCAACTACAAGATCGCAATGTCAGCCTCAGCACAACCTCCAACTCTAGGGACGCAGCCACGCAAGGTCACTGCTCACAAGCGAGCCGCTACTAACTATTCAAACGCGCCAGCTTCCAAGTCATCTAAGATCTCCAACCACGGTCTCACACGAGCGGCTCAGCCCACCCACTCTGGCTTTCAAGGAGGTGGGCGTGACAACGACCAACTCGATGGAGAGGGCTTTGACGAGCCCAAGCCTCCCACGTCTGATGCCGAAAGTCGCGACACACCCAAATTGTCTGACCGAATCACTCGAGAAGAATATGAGAACAAAGACGGGAGCAAAGGCGAGGGCGAGGGCGATGCTGAAGGCGAAGATCAAGATCAGAGCCATGTAAGGAGTGAAGGCGAGGCTTTTACAGAAGTGTCTCCGGAGCGACAGCGTCTTATAGTAAAAGAACATATCGGCGACCTTTTCGCAGCACCAAATGACGCCGTCCTCGTCCACGCCTGCAACACCAAGGGATCATGGGGTGCCGGGATCGCCGCGCAGTTTCGTAAGCGATATCCGGCCGCCTTCGAGGTATACAAGAAGCATTGCCTTACCGACCACAACCCAAAGCGAGATGCCCCACTCACAGGTACTGCTTTGCTTATTCCCCCTTGTGAAAAGGACTTGAATATATCAAGACATTGGATTGGCTGTCTGTTCACAAGCGCCAAATACGGCAAGGCTAAAGATCCACCGAACATTATACTCATGCATACGGCAACTGCCGTGACGGATCTGCTTACTCAGGTAGGCAAGGCCGGCTATCAGACACGCTCTTCCAAAGACGCACGCCCCATCGTAGAGGTAAGGATGTGTCAGATAAACGCCGGGCTTTTTGCTGTACCGTGGGAGGACACGAAAAAGGTACTGGAGGATCTCGACGTAGAATGGAAGGAGGTCAACGTCTACAGCCTAGCCTCGACTGCACCCTCTTCATCAGGTGACGGTCTCGCTACCCGTCCATATGCCCAGAAGCCGGTACAGAGATTACCACCAAAGAAGGAGCCCAGCAAAAAGCCAGCAGGCAAAAAGCAAGCTACCCTGACGGGACTTTTCAAGCTACCTTAGGCGGCCCAGGATACTAGTTCATATCCAAGGTTTGATGTAGTGAAACAGATGAATTATTGAGACATCTAGCAAGCATGGACGACCTATGCGCTACTTCATGAACAGCGCTCCTACGTTCATGAGGAAACGTTTGTCCTCTTACTGGGTACATAAGCACTTCGAGTGATCATACGCTTGCGTGGATCAGTTTAGGCGGATTTCGGAGCCCAACTGAGACCGTCCGAGGAAGATAGAGGCTTTGCAGGTGCTTGTTCTGGAGACTTCTAAGCAATATTCCCATATCCATTTGATATTTGAGCGCCCCTGATGCAGGTGATGTTCCTGTACTCCAGAAAGCCCGCGCAAAGCACGGGCAATAATACAAACACCTTTGCTTGCTCATGATATCCAAAGAGTGATCAACGCCAATGCCATGCATATCCAAATCAGTGACAAATGCCCACTATTTGGCCTCACTTCGATCCATTGATGGCCGTAAAACCGCCCGATCGTCTCGGAATCTGGGGACTACCACCATTCCTTCGTGGCCCTCGCATCTCCATCTCAATCTGCATTGCCGCGCCATCCTCCTCGGCCTCGCTGTCCTCGATCTGCTCCGCAGGCGTCTCTTTTGTCTCCTCCACCTCCTTGTCCACCTCCATAGCTTCAACAACACTCTCCGTCGCCGCATTAGCTTCTTTCTCCGGCTCCTTCTTCTCCTTCTCTTCGGTAATTGTCTTCCTCCCATTCGCCATCAACCTCTCCAACGCACTTGCACCCTCCTTCAGTTCACCATCACCGTTGCCTTCCCTCACCTGCTCGCCCTCCTTCGCACCTCCTTCCCCTGCCTCTTTCTCTTTTCTCGCCTTCTTGTAATCCTTATACAACACCGTTTTGGGCACAACATCCACCAAAAACTCCAAGTTGTCCGTCTTCGCAACCGCACTTGCTACATCTCTATACTGCACGTTCCTGCGCGGTTTTTTGGTTTCGGTCTTGACGACGTTGTGCGTTGCGGTGGCGAGGTGCTGAATGAAGAGCTCGGTGGCGAGGGCGATAGCGAAGGCAGCATTCTTGGACGTGTGAAGGCGTTCGGGGTCGGCATTGATGATTTTTTGGACGCGGGCGACTAGTGTTGTTAGTATGGAAGTAGATATATACATATATATATACCTATTCTTGTAATTGAATATGCAAGGAGAGAGAAGAGACATACGGGGAAGTGAGACCTGGCCGCTGACTTCCTTTGAAGGAGCTATTGGGGTGTTGTTGTACGGCATTTCGAGGGTTTAGAGTCGAAGACAGCTCAGAAGAAGTGTTGCTGTGGTACAAAGGGGGCTCTATTTGTTCTCATGCGTGGAAAACAGGGACGCAAGCTCGGATTTTATTTTTAAGGCGCAGACAGGCAGACGTTGGGACTAGGTATCGTTTCGTGGAAGTTGCGGGGTTGTCTGACGCGTGAAGGTGGTCGCGAACTTTGGGTGTCGCGTTCATGGGTGTCCGTGCGCACCTCCACTGGAACTAGATTGTCTCGTCGTTTTACAGTCACTTCTACTATTACCTTGCACCATGCTATGTAGTTCTTTGCAGTAAATCAATCGAATCAATCGAGATGTCATACAGGCCAGGCAACAGGTTATGCACAATTGCCAGCACGAACGCTCAATGTGCATGCTGCAAATAATGTCACTCAAGGGAGTAAAAGTACACAGCTATACGCAGAATGGCATTGTTTTCTATGGTGTGAAACCCTCTAATCAACCCCTCTTTTTCGGCTGCTCGAGCACCAGCGTCCAGTCCAAATGCCCCTCCTCCATAGGAAGCTCAAACTGATGCACCGTTGATGCACCACACTGCGTATATTCAAAGGGCGTATACTCACCAGAAACAGGACTGAACCAGCTAGCCTCAATATGACAACCTCGAAGACTCTTCGTCTCAACAGTAAAGGTCGAGTTCGGCGAGTACACCATGAGCCAGGACCCTCTCACGTCACGCGTCGCAGCGATGCGGGCATCAGAAATGCCTAATAAATTCATTACCGGTATAAAAGCAGACGGTAAGGGACGAGATTTACCTGAATTACCAATGATCACGTCTTGCGCTGGGATACGGTTGAAGTAGGTGTCGTTTCCGCGATCGAGGATGGCTTTCTTGATCCATTGCATTTGGCTGGACCCAGGTAGGTTGATAGCTTCGTACCAGGGTATTTGAGGCCCGCTGGTGTCGGCTGGGTAGAGGTCAGGAATAGCCATCTGCCAGATGGTATTTGCTCCGTAGGTGAGACCTGCCATGCCTGCGAAGACCTGCTCAAGGATTCAGTCAACATATTTGTGTCAAGCATTTGCATTGAGTTGAGGACTTACGGTCTGCCAAGTCCCAGCTCGTACATCACTCGCGTTCCAATATGCCGGATTAGATACTCCGCTCGACTTTCCGTTATTGTACCGCCACTCATAATGCGGCTCATTCTCAACAGCAGGACGTTTCCTTCCAGGCGTTGTCTCTCCAACGCTCCACATCAGTTCCGCTGGCTCCCAACCCCTTCTGCATGACCACCATGGAATAGGCGGATTAGGTGGATGATCGGAGTGCCCTGACTGCGAGATATCAAACGTCAACCAGTCGCTATTCCCAAAGAAACTGCTTGCAAGTGCCAACGGGCCACCGAGAAACCACTGATTGGTAGGATGTATAGAGATCATAGGCACGTAGCGATTATGCCCATATGAATGGTTTCGAATAAGTGTACTCTCACCTTCAATGATGCCCTCGGCAAGGGCATTATACACGGACGAGAAGTCAAGCAGTGGATAATCATTCGGGAGATGTGTTGAAGCCACGCCTCCGTACGCATACTCCGTACTGACGGCCGTCTTATTCTTCCACCATGGATTCGTGTCTCCAAAGAGAATCTTCGGAAGAAAGGGATATCTCTCGCCAATGAATTTCCCAAACACCCTTGCTGTCGTCTCATTCAGGTAACCAGGCGCCCCTTTGTCGTTGTGTACATAGCTCCCCCACGCTGGATGCATCACAATCCTAATCCCATACCCCCACGCTAGCTCTACGATGGAATCAACATACTTCCAGTACGCCTCATTAGGCTTGTTGAAATCCTCTTCTAGAAAGGCTAAGTTGCCTGCACGGTCGGTCTGGGAAGGACCGTTGCAGTGCGCCCCGCAGGCTTGGATGATGTTGAAGCCTTTAAGGGCGCGGTCGGAGAGATAGTGGGCGGCTTCAGTGTAGTTGAGGCGGTTGATGAGAAGCCATGCTGTATCGGACTGCCAGAAGAAGGGACTGCCGGTGTGGGTAGTGAAGTAATGGCCATTATCTGAAGCGTACAGAGCGTATTCTGGAGGTATAGACCATTTCGCTTGAACAAGGGTACTGAGGTAGGCGAAGAAGAGGAGTATCATAGGACTCTCCCGAGTGCTACGGGCGCACCGCATAGCTATGATTCTTGATTAATGGGTTGTTGTGGTTTTCTTTGCAACCTTGTGCGTTGCGCATTATATATACCTGCGCACATAGACCTAAGAGATCAGCCATTTTCCAATAGTAGGTTCGCTTAGATACAGCTTGAGCATAAACGTTTTAGACATACGAAATTTAACCTAGGAAATAGGTACCCGCCCAAAACTTCGGGGCAAAACGCGGGGTTGGCGATCGAAGGTATCTTTGCCGTACGGTACGTACCAATAGTGACCTGCAATTTAGCCACCAATCACAACACTGATCTTGATTCACAATAAAATCCCTTGCATTCGCGCTTTGCTGTGCTATTGCAACTATCCAGTGCAGCCAAAGAACAAGGAATTCCATCTTAACAGTCTGTAGACTGTGTAGGCTTACGACTGAAATATATTACCACGCTATATAACATCTACTCAGCATCGACTACAATATCATCTAATATAGCCAATGTCTTAATATCCATTCAATAAACTCATATCAGGCGAAACTCCTCTTGTTCAACCACCTGTTGACCAAAGCTAATCCCTCCTTCGGCTTATCATACGGAACCATGTGCCCCGCGCCATCAACCGTGCTAAGAGCAAACGTCGTCTCCCTTCCGCTCGCTGTCTCAATCTTGACCTCCTTAAACCACCCAACTTCCTTACCAGCATGCTTCCAGGTCTTCCTAGGCTGAGCAACAAATGAGGGCTGACCCTTCCAGGGCATCGATTCAGCCCATCTAATGTTACCTGCAGTGTTACAAGCGAGATCGAAGTTGCCCTGATAGAATAAGACATCGATGCCGTTCTCGAGTAGGTATAGGACCTGAGGCTGCATGCTGATTCCAGGGTCACCAGTGAGGCCGAAAGCGTATCCAACATCGAGACTATAGATGCTGTAATTCCCCACCTCCTTCGGAACATGAAGCGCTCCAAACACATGCGGTAAATTTAAATAGTTCTCAATCAAACCGGCCTCAAGGTAGCACAGGTCATCCCCGGATTTGCACGGATTGGTGATATCAAAACGGTTACGGTCGCCGAACTCGCCCGACTCGCCGTCGTAGTACTTGATCACACCGTCCCAGCAGACCTGCGCACCAGCTTCACAGATGGCGTAGTCGGGATGAGTGTAGCAGAGGCGAGCTAGGTCGAGACAGCGGGGCAGGTTCGCGGCCATAATGTCGCAACGCGTTTTGTTGAAGACTGGTTCTTCGACGCCGGGATTAGTGGTGCAAAGGGTCTCCCAATAGCCGAATGCAGTGTCGACGGGGGAGACGTAGGCGTTGCCAACGAAGATGGACCGGAGATTGACCTGCTGGCGTTTTGGATAGAGAAGGTTCTGGGAGACAATTTGCGCTCCGAGTGCTGGGCAGTAGTGACCGCCGTAGCTTTCGCCTGTAATATGGAAATCTCTTTCTGCAAGATCAGGGAAAACATCACCGACGAAGAGCTGGAGGAAATGATGGAGATCTTCTGCGGCGGTAAAACTAGTGGAAGGTAGGGGCACTCCTTCCTCGACGTAGCTGAATCCAACGCCGGCCGGAGAGTCTATGAACAGCAGATTCGTATTTTTGCTCCATCCGTACTTGTTGTAGAGTGTTCCATTACCATGCTCATTGATCACGCATGGTCCAAGCTCTTGCAGCATCCCGATCATAGATGAACCACCAGGTCCACCGGTAAGCCATAGCACGAGTGGATCTTCAGATGGCGCGCCTTGCGACTCGAAGTACCAAAAAAAGAGATGCTTCGAGCCGACGTCCAGCCAGCCAGTGTACTGCTTCGAATGCGCATCGCAGAGGGAGTCGTTTTGTTGTTCTTTGATGCGGATTGAGTGGTATTCAGAGTATTGGCTCTGGTAAGTTTGAAAGGCTTCGACCTCCGGGGTTTCTTGAAATGGGACCTGCGACAGCCGCGACGCGAAGGCTGTCGTAGAAACTAGAGCAGCGAGAGCGAGCTTCATGGCTGCCAGATTATCGAGCTAAGCCAAAGCGCCAACACTGTTCTCGTGAGATAGTATGAGTTATCTAAAGATAGCACGCGATATCGAAGTGATTCAATGCCTGACCAGAGGCGACACAAACGACTAAGTCAAGGAACCATGTTGGATGGAAGTAAATGGGGGCTATTTAGGTGCTGACATTGAAGCCTCGGGATGACCAAGCTACGGAAGGTCCCTGCCATTTGGAGTTAGTCCAGATCTTATCGAAGCTTGAATTACGCACACATGTAAGGCGTTCGGAGTACATTTAAGGCACAATTCCGACATATCGGAGTTCTCACCATCTTATGTTGATTCAAGACTTCATTGCAGGATGGAACATGCACATATATTGTACATTGGGATGAACTGCTCTTTCGCTGTAGTGCTGTCCACATCCACGCTTACCGTAGGTAAGGCATCAAGCACAACATTTTGAATCAGTAATTAAGGCTACGCACATGGATTCCAGACGTCCGCATAGAGTCGTGAATCCCATTAAAGCGCATAACAAGGTTGTCTGGTCGTACCCAGGTACACTATGGGGGCCAAGTCAGACAATGACTTTTGCTGTACACTAAAGCGCCCTTCACGTCTGAATGCATTCGTTCCTACAGCTTAGCATTGTCATTACGCCTTTGTCTTTCAGTTTCATATTCACTATAGATGCAATGGCAATTAATGAGTCAGACATCGGTTGGGCTTTGCTATTCATTTGGACAAGTCGATCCTGAGTAAATGAATATTCTGACCTTGGTATTACATTCTGTTGGTGTTGAAGTATAGATCAACATGACTTAGTATCCAAAGAAGTTAGGTTTGCTATAATAATTTTTGTAGTATTGACGTGGTATTCTCGACATCTGAAGCGATGCATTGAATGTCGCTACTTCGAGCCTTCAGACAGGCCCATTGCGACCAAATGTAATATATCCTAACTTCTGAAGAAGTCAAATCCGATTCAAAAAAAAGTCCCATTACTTTGTCTTGTCGCAAGATACGACGAAGTCATAAGTGCAGTTACATTTGAATTAACAGGTGCGGTTGCTGCGCCACGCGTAGCTTACAGCTGTGGCGCGTGCGCTCGCAGTTCAACCAAGCTTCAAAGAAGCAACATTTGTACGTCTGACAACTATCCTTTCAACCATGCGATGAATCGATCCTCAGCTTCGCGCTCACGGTCTCGCGCTCCTTTGAACCGCTCTTCCTCGTTCGCGCCCTCGCTACGACGCCGCCCAACATCCACTTCACTTCCGCCCGACCCCGAAGACGACCCTGAGGCTACGCGCGCCGCGACCGCCGACCATGCGCTCGTTGAAGAAATTGCAGAGATAAAGAGATATGAGGATTTTACTACGATCGATTGGGTGCAGGATGCGACGCGTGAGCAGCTGCGGCGTAAAGCTAGGCGGAAACAACGAGATAGCTATAGTGCTGGACTTGGAGGAAGGAGCAGGATAGGCTGGAGAACAAGGCTGTATGAAGCTTATGATGCGGGCCAAGCCTGGATCGTGGTTACGCTCGTGGGCGCGGCCATCGGGCTCATTGCGGCCTGCTTGAACATTGTCACTGAATGGCTGAGTGACATCAAGCTGGGACATTGTGAGACAGCATTCTATCTGAACGAGAACTTCTGCTGTTGGGGAGCTGAGAATGGTGCGTATACACTGATGTAGTAAAGGTTATGCGAGAGAAGATTGTGCTGATAAGGTATAGGATGCCCCGAGTGGAAACGCTGGAGCGGCTTCTGGCCCGTCAACTACGTCCTCTACATATTATTCGCCGCATTGTTCTCCCTGACGGCTGCGACGCTGGTCAAGTGCTTTGCGCCGTATGCGGCAGGATCGGGCATTTCGGAGATGAAGTGTATCATTGCGGGCTTCGTCATGAAGGGATTCTTGGGTGCGTGGACCTTGTTGATCAAGTCCATCGGATTACCGCTCGCCATTGCTTCGGGGCTGTCAGTAGGCAAAGAAGGACCGAGCGTGCATTATGCGGTCTGCACAGGCAATGTCATATCAAGATTCTTCGACAAGTACCGACGAAATGCGGCAAAGACAAGGGAGATTCTGAGCGCAAGTGCTGCGGCGGGTGTAGGCGTCGCTTTCGGTAGCCCGATCGGAGGCGTGCTATTCTCCTTGGAGGAGATGTCCAACTACTTCCCGCTGAAAACGTTGTGGAGGAGCTACTTTTGTGCTCTTGTCGCAACAGCTGTCCTCGCCGCCATGAACCCTTTCAGAACCGGCCAACTCGTCATGTTCCAAGTGAAATATGATCGATCGTGGCACTTCTTCGAAATTCTGTTCTACCTTATCATTGGAGCCTTCGGTGGCTTGTATGGCGCGTTCGTCATCAAGTGGAACCTCAGAGTACAAGTGTTCAGGAAGAAGTACCTCGGCAACTACCAGATAATGGAGGCGGTGGTTCTAGCCGTCCTCACAGCGATCATTTGTTATCCGAACATGTTTCTCCGAATCGATATGACCGAAAGCATGGAGATCCTCTTCCAGGAGTGCGAGGGCGGCCACGATTATGACGAGCTTTGCGAGTAAGCTTCCCTTGTCATATAATCATTTCAATACTGACCGTACATAGGCGTGACAATCGCTTGAAAATGATATTTTCGCTTGCCATAGCCACAATCATCCGAACCCTCCTCGTGGTCATATCGTTTGGATGTAAGGTACCCGCAGGCATCTTCGTACCATCCATGGCCATCGGTGCCTCCTTTGGCAGAATGGTGGGGATATTTGTGCAATATCTTCATGAGTCGTTTCCCGACTCGGCATTCTTTGCTGCCTGCGAGCCCGATGTGCCATGCATCACACCTGGCACTTATGCCTTTTTGGGTGCAGCAGCGGCGTTGAGTGGAATCATGCACATCACAGTGTCGGTTGTGGTTATCATGTTCGAGATCACGGGCGCGTTGACCTATATTCTGCCGACAATGATTGTCGTTGGGGTCACGAAGGCCGTGAGTGAGCGCTTCGGACATGGCGGCATTGCGGATCGAATGATCTACCTCAATGGTTACCCATTTTTGGACAACAAAGAAGAGCACACATTCGGCGTACCGGTCTCGCAGGTCATGGCATCGCACGTAGTATCTTTGCCTGCAACAGGCCTTGAGCTACGCGCAGTAGAGCGGATAATGAACGAAAATCAATACCAAGGATATCCGATAGTGGAAGACTCGCAATCAAAGACTCTGATCGGCTACATAGGCAGAACAGAGCTACGGTATGCCATCGACAGAGCAAAGAAAGATCAGATGGCGCCTGGCCACGCGCGTTGCTCTTTCATTACTCATAGCTCCAATAACGATGTTCACACTCCTACCTCCGCGTTGCCCTCCGCTTCCTTTGATACCATGTCCGCCACGTCTGGCCAGCTCCAAGTTGATCTCTCCAAGTTCATCGACCCCACGCCTCTAGCCGTACATCCCCGCTTGCCCCTCGAGACCGTCATGGAGCTCTTCAAGAAGATGGGCCCTCGTGTCATCCTCATTGAATACCGCGGACGCCTCACGGGGCTTGTCACAGTGAAGGACTGCCTCAAGTATCAGTTCAAGGTCGAAGCGCATGAAAATCCGCAGAATACGAGTAGTTTGGATGAGAGAGAAGAGAAAGTCTGGGAGGCTATCAAGAGTGCGGCGGGGTGGGTGGATGGTGTGTTCGGCAGACTGAGGAGTAGGGTATATGGGAGGCAATCCGTTCGGCTGATGAGTCCAGTTCTCACCAGGGAACGAGAAGAGGAGAGGGATCGTTTGAGGCCTAGCGAGGACGGGGACGCGGAGGTCGAGTTGGAGGACCGAGGTAGGAACGGTTATAGGTAGTCGCCGAATAAATCTAGCTTCATATGGCTCGCATATCCACCATCTGCATCACCTTCGTGCTCACATCATCTATCCTACGAAGCATCCACCCAACATGTTCTGATGGTCTGTCCGCCCTACGCATATGAGACATACTGCACACGTAGCTACTGTTAGCCGAAATGGGTTAGTTCATGCATTATCACGTGAAAATCCTGGCGCGGATTCCCGTAGTGCATCGGCGGGGCTCCAGGCGCGTCAACAAAGAGATAAACAAATCCACTGGGTGAAAGCTGTCGCTCAGGGCGTCGCAAACCATCAACGCCATAACCTCTGCCCTCTGCCAGCACTGTGGAATCCTTCTGGAAGCTTGCATTGTTTTCGCGATCGAAACGCCAATCACGCTTCTGTTTGACACCCCTGTCGCGGCGGCGACCTGTGCGTTGGTCTCCCGCGTGTTGCACGGACCCGTCGCGTCTTCCTAACTTTCGTCTCCTTCTGGGGTATACAATTCAACCGTCATTGTCTCTGGGCTAACTGCACCCTCCTTTGCCTCACTATCCAATATTCCGCACCCGTCCTTCTTTTATAACCCACTGGAGGCGGCGAGACACATGTCTCCTACCCGAAACTACACCTAAACGACGACATGGAGGCACCGCTGGCTCCAGGGGCGGCCAACGGCAGCATACGCTCACCCAGCCCAGCACCACCCGCGATAGATCCTCAGATTATCGTGGACTATATCGAGAGAGTACTTGAAGTCAACCTCGGCGCCTCAAATGCAGACCTTCGTGCGTCCCACAGTCTGCTCTCGCAGTCTAGGATCGATGACACTCTTCAGCGCTGCACCCGGTTTGCGCTGGAGTCGCAACAAGTCATCTACCTGGTAAAGGAGAGGTTGGACGAAACACGTATTGATGGACTAGACGGCGCAAATGGTAAGTATCTGCCGACCGAGAGATTTTGAGCAATTTCGCTGACTACAGCTGCAGGCGTCTCGCAACACTTCTCCTACACCCTTTCTTCTGAACTCGTAGATTCCCCCACGTGCGCGGCGTTTGTTGTTATTTCCAAGCGACCGATACCCATAGATCCTGCGATACCCATTACCGAACAAGTGCAGATTACGACCCTGCCCGGCTTCTCCGCTTCTAATACTGCTTCATCGAAAGATGCCTCTCCTTACGAATTCATCCGTTCGATATTACAAAATTCAGTCCAACCCTACTTTAATACCTTTACAAAAGGCCAGCAGAGCTTGGCGGGGACGTCGTTGAAGGGTGATAACGAGGCCAGATCAGGTATCCCGGCAGCTAAGAGAAAATTCCTGGAGCTGGACTTGAGTTTGCGTAATTTGGGAGACAACGTGGAGATTCCGCAGCTGCTTCTGCCACTGCATCCCTACATCAAAGAAGCGGTGGAGCAGGCAGAAGCGGACAAAAAGAGGCCATCGCCAGAGCATCTCCCCCCCGCAATTGTGACAGATAGCGGTTTTCTGAACGGCCTACAAGCCACAGTCAATGGGTGGATCAAGTCAATACAGACCATTACTAAGACTTCGCGACAAGTCTCTACGGGAACAGCTACACAAGAGATCAATTTTTGGCTTTCGATGGAATCGAGGCTGGAGGACATCGAAACGCAACTGAGTAGTCCTGGCGTCAAATTAACATTGGACGTCCTCAAGAATGCGAAGCGCTTCCAGGCGACGGTCAGCTTCAGCGCAGACACCGGCCTGAAGGAGACTTCAGAAAAAGTGTCCAAATACAACCAGCTTATGCGCGAATTCCCAATTGGAGAACTACTCTCCGCGACGTCGTTGCAGAAGGTCCAAGAAGCTATTCAACAGATCTTCGGTCATATGAACAAGAAATTGCGCATTTGCCCGTATCCTGTTGAACGTGCCTTGCCTCTCGTAGAGGCTATTTCCGCGGACCTCGATACAACTCTGCACGATCTTCTCAGAGGGAAAGAGTTGATGGCCATGGATTACCCTGAGTTCCAGGCCGTCATGGATGTTGCTGAGAGCATATGGCGGACTTGGGATGAGAATGTCAAAGAGTTCACCAATGTTGCCCGTGAAGTTACAAGGCGAAGGAACGAAAAATTCATTCCCATTAAGTTTACGGCTCGTCACCGCCAGACCGAAGAGCGTATTCGATACGTTGCCACTTTTAGAAAGAATCACGAGCAGTTGCAGCGCACGATCGTGACTGTTCTGGGTTCGCAAACCTCACTTGCGGCGTTCGCTGATAGCGGGGAGGGCAAGGAGGCTGTGATCGTTGAAGAGATGGGCGATGTCGATGCTGTAAAAGAGGTCGAGAAGGCATACGATGTGTTGAAGGACGTGGACGTGCTAGATGTTACGCCAGAGGGGACGCGCCTCTTCGAGCAGGCTGAGCAGAAGTACAACGAGCGTACTTCGCGTGTCGAGAATTCCATCATTGCGCGGCTCAGGGATCGTCTTGGTACCGCAAAGACAGCTAATGAGATGTTCCGCGTCTTCTCAAAGTTCAACCCGCTTTTCGTGCGTCCGAAGATTCGAGGAGCCATCTCTGAGTATCAAACCCAACTCATTGAAAATGTCAAACAGGACATCTCAGCACTTCACGAGCGTTTCAAGAGACAATACGGAAATTCTGAGGCGCACGCCATGGCGCAACTTCGCGACTTCCCTCCCGTCTCTGGCGCAGTCATTTGGGCACGGCAAATCGAGACGCAACTGGAGAATTACATGGGTAAAGTCGAAGATATCCTTGGTAAAGAGTGGGCATTGCATGCGGAAGGACAGAAGCTACAGGCGGAGAGTAGTATGTTTAAGAAGAAGCTTGACACCCGACCAATCTTCGAGTCGTGGCTACAAGAAGTGGCGCGCCGAAAGCTATCGATATCTGGACGTCTGTTCCTTATTGGCCGGAATCGCGCAGCTGGCAACATCCTCGAATTGCACGTCAACTTTGATGCACAGGTCATTGCGCTCTTTAAAGAAGTTAGAAACTTGACCTGGCGGGGTTACCAAGTGCCTCATGGTATCAACAATATCTCGAAAGAAGCCAAGCGGGTCTATCCTTATGCTGTCAGCTTGATGGAAAGTGTGCGTACCTACACGCAGACTGTCCGATCCATCGTGGAGCTAACAGGGGTGGCTCTGTTGCTTAACGGATACCTCAATGACGTACAAGGCCTAGTAGGGAAGGGTGTCCCGCTCAAGTGGGAGTCTTTCGTTCATGCATACGACCTCCACATTCGACAATCCGCGTTTCCCAACGGTGCTCCTGGTAGTGTACGCAGCGAGAGCAAGCATGTCCAATTTGTGCGGGAGTTCGCTGCTTCCACTTCACTTTTGCAGACAAAGGTTGCTACGCTTATGACCATCAACGCTACTGTGCAAAAGGCGTTGAAGGACTTGGAAACCTGTTCTTACAACGCTGATGCCTTTCGTCAGCATCTAGAAATTGTGCAGCGATCAGTCGACCAGCTCAATCTCGAGAACTATGCTAACTTAGGGACATGGGTGGCAGACATGAACTCACGCATTGAAGCAATTTTGCTTGTTCGATTGAACCGCGCCATCTCGCAATGGATTGAGGTCTTTACTAATGTCGATCAAGAAGAAGACCGACGACCGGTCAGTCAGCCCGCACCAATCGACAACATAGAGGAGAAGCCGACTCTGTCCCGTCTGACACTTGAGATCACGATGCGCAACCAGGTCATCTATCTCAACCCGCCTGTCGAATACGCGCGTGCTAGTTGGCTAGAACAACTTCAGCAGTGGCTTGCAGTCATATGTACTCTTCAGAAGATCAAAGCCTCGCGGTACGAGATGCGATTGGAGGCAGCCGAAGATGTGACTGCCAATCAATTTTCTAACCTGGCCAGCTTATGCACAGATGCATTGATGGAAGTCTACGGCGCCGTAGAAGGGAAGCTCCACGATATTTCTTCATATGTGGACGAGTGGTTACAGTTTCAGTCTCTCTGGGACTTGCAATCTGATCACGTCTACGAGATTCTTGGTGAAGATTTGTCGCGTTGGCTGCAGCTGCTCCAAGAGATCCGCAAGACTCGAGATACCTTTGACACTTCCGACATTAGCCGCCGTTTTGGTTATGTTACGGTCGACTACGAGCAGGTGCAAAACAAGGTCAGCGCTAAGTACGATCAATGGCAGCAAGAGATACTCGTAAAATTTGCTGGCAGGCTTGGACAGCGTATGGTGGAGATCTTCGCGCAAATAGAGAAGGCTCGGAAAGATTTGGAAATGCAGACCCTGGAAGCCTCCTCAACTGCACAAGCTGTGTCCTTTATTACTGTTGTCGAACAATCCAAGAGAAAGGTTTTGGAGTGGGAGCCCGAGATCGATGTTTTCAGACAGGGCAACTCCACGCTTGTTCGCCAGCGTTACCAGACCCCACAAGACTGGCTGCATATGGACCAGATCGAACACGAATGGCAAATGCTCACTGATGTTCTGGAGCGGAAGTCGAAAATTGCGAACGATCAGAGAGACGCCCTTCGCGGTAAGATTGAGGCTGAAGATAAGGTTGTGAATCAAAAGATTACCGACATCATCGCGGAATGGGCTGAACAGAAACCTGTCGCCGGCAACATTCGCCCCGCGGAGGCCTCGCAAACGCTCGAAACATTTGACAAGAAGTTGAATCAGCTACGAACGGAGTCGGAAAACATATCCAAAGCGAAAGACGCTCTCAACCTCTCGAAATCCGGTGAAACTGCTCTTACTGCCGTTCTTGAAGAAGTGCAAGACTTCAAGTCTGTCTGGGCATCTCTGGCCACAATCTGGGAGAGCATAGACAGCCTTCGTGAAACTCTATGGAATAGCATTCAGCCTCGCAAGCTCCGCCAGAATATCGACAATTTACTCAAGATGACCAAGGATATGCCGAGTCGAATGCGACAATATCAGGCCTTTGAGTATGTCCAGAGTACCTTGAAGCAGCTTCTTAAAGAAAACGCCATTCTTAGCGATCTACGATCGGATGCTGTACGAGAGCGACATTGGGTTCGGATATTTAAACAACTGAAACCATCCAAGCGATACTCGGCAATTTCTATGACCCTCGGCGATGTTTGGGATCTTAGACTTGGTCCTAGTGAGAAGATTATCCGGGATGTCATTACTCAAGCCCAAGGTGAAATGGCACTCGAGGAGTTCTTGAAGCAAGTTCGTGAGACATGGCAGAACTATGCTCTGGAGCTCGTGAACTACCAGAATAAATGCCGCCTCATTCGCGGTTGGGACGACCTATTCGCGAAGTGTAGCGAAAATTTGAACTCGCTACAAGCCATGAGACATTCGCCCTACTACAAAGAGTTTGAAGAGGACGCGTCAGCATGGGAAGACAAATTGAACCGTGTGCATGTTCTCTTTGATGTCTGGATCGATGTACAGCGCCAGTGGGTATATCTCGAGGGTGTCTTTACTGGCAATGCCGACATCAAACATCTATTACCTATGGAATCCTCGCGCTTCCAGAACATTAACTCAGAATTTTTGTCTGTCATGAAGAAGGTCTCTCGGCAGCCCTTCGTTCTCGAAGTTCTCAACATCTCTGGTGTACAAAAATCGCTTGAACGCCTAGCAGAACTTCTGAACAAGATCCAGAAGGCCCTTGGAGAGTACTTAGAGCGTGAGCGTGTATCATTTCCTCGTTTCTACTTCGTCGGTGATGAGGATCTTCTCGAGATTATCGGTAACAGTAACGATACCCTCCGCGTTGCAAAACATCTGCGGAAGATGTTCGCTGGTATCTCAGGTCTCATTACGGATGAGGACGGTATCATCAAAGGTTTTACCTCGAAGGAGGGTGAAGAGGTATTACTACGGAAAGATATCTCTTTAATCAAAACACCGCGAATCAACGAATGGCTCGGTGCCGTGGAGCTCAACATGAAAACCACACTTGCAGAGCTCACTTTCGAAGCCTACCAGGAATTCGAACAACTGATGGCACCCGACACTATGGATCCGACAGCTTTCGATGCTTATATCGCCAAATACCCCGCTCAAGTGGTCGTGCTTGGAACGCAGATAGCCTGGACACACTCAGTCGAGAAGTCACTTACTGAAGAGGGTACTTCACTACCGCAGTTGTATGAGAAGCAAGTCGACATTCTGAAGCTACTTGCAACATCTGTGCTAGGCGACCTTGAGGCCATTCAGCGCAGGAAGTGTGAACACCTGATTACCGAATTCGTCCACCAGCGTGATGTCATCCATAAGCTTCAAAAAGTCGGGGCAAGCTCGCCTACTCACCATCTGTGGCTACTCACTATGCGGTACATGTATGAACCAGACAATGATCTGCTTCAGCGGCTGAAGATCAAAATGGCAAATGCAGTCTTAGAGTACGGCTACGAATATCTTGGGGTCACAGAACGCCTTGTCCGTACTCCGCTTACGGACCGATGTTTCCTTACCCTTACACAGGCCTTGTGCCAGCGCCTTGGAGGTTCACCATATGGACCGGCAGGTACCGGAAAAACGGAGTCGGTGAAAGCGTTGGGCGTGCAACTTGGCCGCTTTACTCTTGTCTTCTGCTGCGATGACACGTTTGACTTCCAAGCCATGGGCCGCATCTTCCTTGGTATTTGCCAGGTTGGTGCGTGGGGTTGTTTCGATGAGTTCAATCGTCTTGAGGAACGCATTCTCTCCGCCGTTTCACAACAAGTGCAAAATATCCAACTTGGTTTGCGCAAGGGTGCCGAAGACGAGAAAGCACAGATTGATTTGATCGGTCGCCAGCTAAGGGTCAATCTCAACACCGGTATCTTTATTACGATGAACCCGGGATATGCTGGGCGTTCGAATCTGCCCGACAATTTGAAGAAACTGTTCCGAAGCGTGGCTATGTCTAAGCCGGACAAAGAACTTATCTCTGAAGTCATGCTTTACTCCCAAGGTTTCTCCCAGGCGAAGGAGTTGTCAAAGCAAGTCGTTCCTTTCTTCGACAAGTGCTCAAGTAAGCTCTCCAAGCAAGCACATTACGACTTCGGTCTTCGCGCCTTGAAGAGTGTGCTCGTCAGCTCAGGTGGTCTCAAGCGAGCTCGTATTGCCACACAAGGCCCGCAATCAGCCGACGAAGCTGTCATGGAGCCGCAGATCATCATACAGAGCTTGCGCGAGACCATGGCGCCAAAATTAATCCGATCCGACGCTGAGATCATGAAAGTCATCGAAGGGGAGGCTTTCCCTGGTGTCGATTACGTTCCTGCTCCTCTTGATCAGCTCCAGGAGGCCATCCGGAAATCCGCTGCCGAATCTAAATTTGTCGTCAGTGATGCATGGATGACCAAGATTATCCAGCTGTACCAGATTCAGAATCTGCATCACGGTGTTATGATGGTCGGCTCATCCGGCTCTGGTAAATCTGCAGCATGGAAAACCTTGCTTTCTGCCCTGCAGACTGTAGAGGGTGTCGAAGGAGTATGCCATGTCATAGACCCCAAGGTCATGTCTAAAGAGATGCTTTACGGAAGCATGGACAGCACAACCCGCGAGTGGACCGACGGACTTTTCACGAGCATTCTTCGAAAAATTGTCGACAATCTTCGTGGCGAAGACAGCAAGCGCCACTGGATCGTATTTGATGGTGACGTCGATCCCGAATGGGTTGAGAACTTGAACTCCGTTCTGGACGACAACAAACTCCTTACACTGCCCAATGGTGAGCGTCTGAACTTACCACCGAATGTTCGTATCATGTTTGAGGTAGAAACCTTGAAGTATGCTACCCTAGCTACAGTCTCCCGTTGCGGCATGGTGTGGTTCAGTGACGATACCGTAGAAGTCGACATGATGATCAAGAACTACATTGAGAACCTTAAAACTGTTCCTTTCGACGATATCGAGGACGATTCTGTAGCACCAGGTCAGATGTCTCAGAAGACTCTCGCTACCCAATCTCTTATCGCGGACTTCCTTCTCATCAAGTTGACCCAGGATCGCTTCATTGAAAAGGCGCTCAGTATGGCGAAGAAGTTCAATCACATCATGGAGTACACCGAAATTCGTGCTCTGAATACGCTGTTCTCACTGCTCAACAAGGCTTGCCGCAACGTGCTCGAATACAACGTTCAGCATCAAGACTTCCCGCTCGAAGACGACAAGATGGAGACCTATGTATCCAAGAAATTGCTCATTGCTTTGGTTTGGGCTCTTGTGGGCGACTGTCCCTTGTCCGAACGTAAACAATTTGGTGATCTCATCGCCGGCCTGACTGATGTCGAATTGCCATCTCTGAACGAATCAACCTCTCTCATCGATTTCGATGTCAAACCCGACAAATCGGATTGGGACATGTGGCAGAATCAGGTGCCCAATGTCGAAGTCAACACACACTCCATCATTCAAACGGATGTTGTCATTCCAACACTGGACACTGTTCGACACGAGGACGTCCTGTACTCTTGGCTAGCCGAGCATAAGCCTCTCCTGCTTTGTGGTCCGCCAGGTTCCGGAAAGACCATGACTCTGTTCAGCGCACTTCGCAAGCTGCCAAACATGCAAGTTGTCGGTCTCAACTTTTCGAGTGCCACGACCCCGGATCTGCTCATCAAGACTTTCGAGCAGTACTGCGAGTATAAGAAGACACTGAATGGAGTGCAACTCTCACCAACCCAAGTTGGCCGATGGCTCATTATCTTCTGCGACGAGATAAACTTACCTGCACCCGACAAATATGGCACTCAGCGTGCTATTTCCTTCCTTAGGCAGCTCGTAGAGCAGAATGGTTTCTGGAGGACGTCTGACAAAACATGGGTCACTCTAGATCGCATCCAATTCGTCGGTGCTTGCAATCCACCTACAGACGCGGGCCGTACCCCAATGGGTCTCCGCTTCCTTCGCCATGCTCCGCTTATTATGGTCGACTACCCCGGCGAGCAGTCTCTGCTTCAGATCTATGGAACCTTCAATAACGCTGTGCTGAAGATCATTCCGACTTTACGCGGGTATGCAGACGCTTTGACCAAAGCCATGGTGCAATTGTACGCCGAGTCACAAAAGCGTTTTACTCCGGACATTCAACCTCACTATGTGTATTCGCCTCGTGAGTTGACGCGCTGGGTCCGCGGTATATACGAAGCTCTACGGCCGCTTGAAACACTACCAGTGGAAGGTCTTGTGAGAATCTGGGCACATGAAGCTCTTCGACTGTTCCAGGATCGTCTCATCGCTGAAGAAGAACGGAAATGGACTGACGAATGTGTTCACCGGGTGGCGATGGAGCATTTTCCAACTATCAATGAGGAGAAGGCACTTGGTGGACCCATCTTATTCTCCAACTGGCTTTCCAAGAATTACGTCCCTGTCGAACGTGACCAGTTGCGCGACTTTGTGAAGGCACGTTTGAAGACCTTCTGCGAGGAAGAGGTTGATGTCCCGTTAATTCTCTTCAACGACGTTCTTGAGCATGTACTCCGGATTGACCGGGTCTTCCGTCAACCCCAGGGCCATCTTATTTTGATCGGTGTCAGCGGTTCAGGAAAGACTACACTATCTCGCTTCGTTGCTTGGATGAACGGTTTGAAAGTTTATCAGATCAAGGTCCATGGAAAGTACTCCGGTGAGGATTTCGACGAAGATTTGCGAAACGTACTCCGTCGGTGCGGTTGCAAGGGTGAAAAGATTTGTTTCATCATGGACGAAGCTAATGTGCTTGACTCCGGTTTCCTGGAGCGCATGAACACTCTCCTTGCAAACGCTGAGGTACCTGGTCTGTTCGAAGGTGACGAATACGCCTCTTTGATGACAGCTATTAAAGAGGGCGCCCAGCGCCAGGGTACGATCCTCGACTCACAAGAGGAGCTCTACAAATGGTTCACGGAGCAAATTGTCAAGAATCTCCATGTTGTCTTCACGATGAACCCACCAGAAGAAGGTCTTGGATCCAAGGCTGCAACCAGTCCTGCTCTGTTCAATCGTTGCGTGCTCAACTGGTTCGGTGATTGGTCTGACCAAGCACTCTACCAGGTTGGCAGCGAACTCACCCAATCGATGGACTTAGATCGAGCCAGCTATAATGCACCGGATAGCATTCCTGTTGCCTACCGCGGCCTTAGTCTCCCACCTTCTCATCGTGAGAGTGTAGTCAACGCCATGGTATACGTCCACCATTCGCTGCATGGGTTCAACGGCAGGTTACAAAAGCAACAGAACAAAAAAACATACCTCACTCCCCGCCACTTCCTAGATTTCGTAGCACAGTATGTCAAACTATATAACGAAAAGCGAGAAGAACTCGAAGAACAGCAGCGCCATCTCAATGTCGGTCTGGAGAAGCTACGCGAAACAGTCGTTCAGGTTCAAGAGCTTCGAGTCAGCTTAGCGCAGAAGAAGACACAATTGGAGAAGAAAGATGCTGAAGCGAACGATAAGCTGCAGCGCATGGTGGCTGACCAGCGAGAGGCTGAGCAAAAGAAAACGACATCTATGCAAATCCAAGCTAAGCTTGCTAAGGATGAAGAAGACATCAAGCAGCGCCGAGACGTTGTGATGAACGATCTGGCCGCGGCCGAACCTGCTGTTCTGGAGGCAGAAAAGAGCGTGCGAAATATCAAGAAGCAGCAGCTTACTGAAGTTCGATCTATGGGCAACCCGCCAATGGGTGTCAAGTTGGCATTAGAGGCTGTTTGTACGCTCCTTGGCAATAAGGTGACTGACTGGAAATCGATCGTGGCCGTTGTGAGAAGAGATGATTTTATTGCTAACATTGCAAATTTCGAAAACGAGACTCAGATGACTGCTCCGCTCCGAAAGAAGATGATGGCAGACTATCTATCTAAGGAAGACTTTGCCTTTGAGAAGGTCAACCGTGCTTCCAAGGCTTGCGGCCCCCTAGTTCAATGGGTGTCTGCTCAAGTCCACTACTCAGATATCTTGGATCGTGTTGGCCCGCTTCGTGCTGAGGTGGACCAGTTAGAAGAGGCCGCACAGGCGACCAAAGACGAGGCGAAGGAGACTGAAGCCTTGATCAAGAATTTGGAGGACAGTATTGCTCAGTACAAGGAAGAATACGCTGCACTGATCAGCGAGACCCAGGCCATCAAAACTGAAATGAAGACGGTCGAATCAAAGGTTGACCGTAGCTTAAAGCTACTAGACAGTCTTTCTTCTGAGCGAACACGTTGGGAGGAGAGCAGCCGCTCATTCGACTCCCAAATCGATACGATCGTCGGCGACGTACTTGTCGCCGCTGCTTTCATCGCGTATGGAGGCTACTACGACCAGCAATACAGGAAGGGCATGATGGAAGATTGGTTGCACCATCTCTCGCTTTCAGGCATCTCTTTCAAGACACCAAACCCGATCACCGAATATCTGTCCACAGCTGATGAAAGGTTGACGTGGCAACACAATGGTCTCCCTGTTGACGACCTTTGTACCGAAAATGCCATTGTTCTCAAGCGCTTCAATCGATATCCGCTCATAATCGATCCCTCTGGTAGAACCGCAGAGTTCCTCCAAAACGAAAATAAAGATCGTCGACTTACCATTACAAGCTTTTTGGATGATTCGTTTACCAAGCAACTTGAGAGCTCTCTACGATTCGGTAATCCAATCTTGATTCAAGATGCAGAGTATCTAGACCCGATTCTGAACCATGTTCTCAACAAGGAATACCAGAAAACAGGAGGTCGAGTGCTAATCCAGCTCGGCAAGCAAGAAATCGACTTCTCACCTTCCTTCAAACTTTACCTCTCCACGCGCGATCCTTCGGCCAACTTTGCTCCAGATATCTGCAGTCGTACTACTTTTGTCAACTTTACGGTCACGCAGAGCAGCTTGCAAACACAGACCCTTAACGAGGTGCTCAAGTCCGAGCGACCAGATGTAGATGAGCGGCGCTCGAACCTCATCAAGATGCAGGGCGAATTTGCTGTCCATCTGCGACAACTTGAGAAGCGCCTACTTCAAGCGCTCAACGAATCGCAAGGAAATATCCTTGACGACGATCGCGTCATTCAGACCTTGGAAACCTTGAAGAAGGAGGCCGCCGAGATCTCGGTCAAGGTGTCGGAGACTGCTGGTGTCATGACAGAGGTTGAGAACATCACGAAAGAGTACACAGTCGTCGCACGCTCCTGTTCGGCTATTTTCGCGGTCTTGGAGCAACTGCACCACCTCAACCACTTCTATCAATTTTCGTTGCAGTACTTCACGCAGATCTTCGAGACCGTGTTGCGCAAGGTCAAGAGTTCCAGCATCACGGGTCACGCTGCTCGTATCGATCAAATTATCACCGATCTGTTCATCGATACGTATCGTCGTACTTCGCTTTCCCTACTTCAGAAGGACCGTGTCACGCTGGCGATGCTTCTAGTGCAAGCTGCACCCTACAAGATGGATAAGACTCTGATCGACACTATTCTTGACGATGATTTGGAAGGAGTTGATCTTTCAACTCAGCCAGAACGCAAAGAAGAGGTCATGGCTCGTGCAGCTAAAGTGCCTGTCTTCAAGGCTGAACTTGAAACAGTGGACGATGTCACTTGGGAGACATTCCTTGCTGAAGAATTCGGAGAGCGCCACGTACCTCCAGCCTGGCCGGCAGACCTCAACAAATACGATCAACAGCTGCGGGCACTGGTTCTCGTCAAACTTTTCCGAGTCGACCGCTTCGTACCTGCTGTTGAGCGGTTTGTTACCGATGTATTCGGAAAGGGTCTACTGGACGCTAGTGGCGATCTGGGCGAGATTGTGAAACAAGTCAACGCGACTACACCAGTCGCCCTTAGTTCCAGCCCTGGTTTCGATGCCAGCTTCAAGGTCGACAACTTGGTTGAAAGGGAGCGTGTGACATGTTCTAACATTGCTATGGGTTCCAATGAAGGCGCTGCGACGGCCGACAAGGCTATTGCTAATGCCGCAACGACCGGTAATTGGGTCCTTGTTAAGAACGTTCATCTCGCTACGGAGTGGCTTCAGTCGCTTGAAAAGAGGCTAGAGGCTCTTAAACCCAACCCTGACTTCCGTCTTTTCTTATCAATGGAATCCAGCCCGAAGATTCCTGTCAACCTACTTCGTGCATCTCGTGTCTTGTCTTACGAGCAGCCGGCCGGTATTCGCGCCAACATGAAAGACTCCCTAGCTTCGTTAGCGGAGAGGGCGAATAAGCAGCCAATTGAGAAGGCTCGTGTCTATCTTCTGCTTTGCTTCCTTCATGCAGTTGTTCAAGAGCGCCTGCGATATGCGCCTAGCTTGGGATGGAAAGGCTTCTGGGAATTTAACGACAGTGACGTAAGTATCTCTACGAATATCTTTCAAGCGTATACTAACATGTGGCTAGTATGAATGCTGCAGCTTCATCATCGACACTTGGGTTGACAACGTCGCTCAAGGCCGATCCAACGTCGCTCCCACAAAGATCCCATGGGACATGATTCGTACGCTTATCACCGAGATGTACGGCGGAAAAATTGACGATGAAGCCGACTTCCGCACGCTCGCCTCTCTCGTTAAGCAATGCATGACGCCCGCCGCATTCGAGGATAACTTCAAGATCGTCCCGGAAACAGATCAGAGTCAGGGTCTGGAGCTTCCTAGCGCTACTGGCTGGAAGGACTTCATGGGTTGGGTCAATGACTTGCCTGAGCGCGAACCACCAACTTATCTGGGCTTGCCGGCGAATGCAGAGAAGTTGTTGCTAGTTGGGCAAGCGAATAGTATGGTGCGGAACTTAAAGAAGGTGGTTGACATGTTGGACGAGGGGGAGCAGATGATGGCCGAGGCTGAGGGGGAAGCTGAGACGTAAATGATTCTGTCGCGCTCTATATGAGCATCTTTTTCCTTTGTTTTTGCGATTCTCTACAGACTAATTCCTCATGGACGTCTTTTATCTAGGGTGGGATGGCGCATATGGTCCACTAAAGTGGCACGATGGAACATCAGTGTGTTATCTGCATGGCGTGGTGTGGCATTTGGAGTTGGGGCGATCTTTTCCCTTGGCCGGGGTGCGGTTATGCAGATACCCATCTCTTTTGTTTTGCGAAGCTTCTTTCATGGTCTTTAGATTGATTGTGGGCGAAACATGAATCCTAATTGCGGAAGTATATAGATTGTAATCAAATTCTTGTGAATAAGGTCGCTGGTAACCAATTGCAAATGAGTTGATTTTGTAGCAATGACTCTCGATGAGAATGTTTTATCGAGAGTTTAGATAGCGCATAAGGTGAGTAAAGGTAAGTTTAAGAGAGCTATCATTTCTATTTCTACGGGCGCTCCTTCCGCTGTCTTCTGTAACTCACTAACTCCTGTGACTTGTATCGTCATTCTATTTCGTAAACCGCTTCGGACTCAGTGTTCGCTTACTTGGAATCTCGATAGCCCTCTTACATGCATCAATCGGAAGTTTACTCCCTTCATCTTTAACACCCGGTTTTGGCTCGTTCATGCGCTCGTTTGGCGCTACAATACTTACCCGATCGATTACCCAATAGTCTTACAGACATCAATAAGACGTTTACTTCGCTTCGAAAGGCGACATCTCTCTACCTCATCTATTTACTTTCTAGTATAGGTGGCTTCACCTTACTTTCTCTTTGATCAAGAAGCCTTCCGTTTGACAAGGGCAACTAGGAGAGATACATACAGCATGAGGGCCTCACCAGCATCCATTGAGCTCGAAGGCGTACGCCGATTCGTCAAAGGACGTGGCCTCGAATTTGCTTTGAACAACCTCCCGCTTGCAATCGATCTGAGTATCACCCCACAGACCGATCTCCCGTCTGAACATCCGTTCAAGCTTCTCATCGGCACTCAATCTAACCAAAAAGTCTGGATTGGACTGGGAACGACCCCAAAGCACGGGCATGGACCTAAAGTAGACATCTACTTCAATAACGGCGGTCTTACGCGACGGCAATTCAACTTTCTCAATGAAGTGGACATGGTTGAGCCGTTCAAGAGACTGTGGGAGAACACAAGTATTTGTACACAGGTTGAGAGAGGGTGGATGGATTTGCGGAGGGGTATGCTGAAGAGCCTTACCTATTGGTACCTTTTGATTGAGGTGAACAGAGTGGGCGGGATGTTGCTGGTTCCGTTGCCGATTCGAAAGTATTTTGTGGAGGCGCTAAAGAGACTGGGAGTTGAGCCATACACCATTGCAGGGTGTGAGATCCATGGATCTATCAGCGATAGAAGTCCACATTCACCGATCACTCAGGTCGAACAGTGCACTGAGCTACGGCGACTTGGAACAGAATTAGAGAAGACTGAGCATTTCAGGCCAAATCAGGAAAGGAATACCTTGCAAAAGAAAAGGAACGAGCTCAAGAGGCAACTACATGGGTTTAACAGTACAGAAGAAGAGTTGGACAGCCGTCATACAACAGCGAAGCAAGCACGTACACATGGGCCTGATACACCTACGAACGCCATATCAGACCTTGGAACACTTGATGAACATTCGCATCAAAGGCGAGATCGTTTGTTTCCGAGTCACGAACCTCCCTCGAGTCAAACGCCAGTCAACGAATCTCTTAGAGCTACTGTTGGGGATCTGCCAGAGTCTGCGAATCAAAGCGTTCAGAGCTTTGTACGGTCTGTCGAACAATACACGAACAACGGACATAGAGCAACGGCGTCAACTATTTTAACGGACTTTCAACGACCAGTGCAACAAAGGTCATTGGCAGGAAAATCTCTGAACCAGCTCGCTCCTTACCAGCAAGCAGCAAGTAAGACGGATATTAGCCTCGAAAATGAACAGAATATGTCAACCATGATATCAGATAAAGAGCAAGATGCAGAGGAAGCTTCGCCAAGAACTTTCATAGTCAAACCCAAAATGTCTGCTCCTACAATACCAAAATCAGTACAAGGACATAATCAGCCTTCTCTACCACACACCGGCAAATTTTCCAACACTGTCACACAAGTAGATGATTTCAGGGACCTCAAACAGATGATGGATGTGGAAGCAGCCTTGAGACTTGAGTTGCAGTTCTACACTTCCAAGGCTGAGAGCGTAAAGCTGAAGCTTGAAAAGCAGAGGGTTGCAATTCAGAAGAAAATGGCGGAGGTGGTTGCTAAAGGTAGTAAATGAATTTGTACGGCAGATATGATTTCTTGGCGTTGGATTGGCTTAGCGGGCATTAAGCGGTCAATGTACGAGGAACGAGCCCGCACTGGTGTTCATGAGAGGGGTGGTAGGGCTTTTCTATTCGATTGATACTATTTATCTACCTCTACCTACTTCTCAATACTACTTTCGAGACCATCTGCTTTCACTTAACTTCGTGGGGCTGTCATATTAACCTTACACACTCACAACATTGTGTTGTTGATACACTGCAATGCATTGCAAGAACCTCTCATTTTTTTTTATTCCACATCAATCCTTCCACATATAGGTCTTTATCTTTTACTATAATACAGTCATCAAGTCGTGTATAAGTACAAGGAGCAGTGACTCGAGTTTCTGGCAGAAGATAGCACAGGAGGCGGGCCCAAAGCACACGAACAGGGCCAAACCTCCAGAACACCCTGCTATTGCTTGTGCACTGCTACTCAAGAATCCACGGTATACAAATAATCATCTATATTTCTGTGTTTTGTAGCTAGTAACAAGGGCTTCACGAATGACGTAGACATAGTCTGCCGTTACTAGGTCAGTTCACTTCCATATTACTTCAACACTTCATTACCATAGCAACACCAGTAACATCAGTTGCTGTGGAACCAACAAGACTTCATGCGCTACCGATCAGGCAATGGCGTATTATTTCGATGTTGTTAGAATATGCGGCGAGGCTCGCTCGCCGCATATACATCGTACATCGCACACTCATCGCCGACTTCATCGTCACTTTTCACCCTCGGGTCCCAGCCTCCCGGCTTTTGGTTGGCTGCCAGCCTTTCAATAAGCAACAATGGCAGCGGCTGGTATTGTGACGCTCCGTGGTCTGTGCGAGAATGTGACTGGCACTCGGGACTTACCTTTTTGAGCACGCTCTCACCTGGTCCACCTTCATTAATCCTCTCACCAAGTACCGAGATATTAAACTTCACGTCGGCTCCCTCTATAGCTATCCAGTTTGGGCTACATTTGACAGCAAATTTCAGAAGCTTGAACTTTACTACAAAGCCAACGAGGAGGATATCCCGCTCGCTTTCTCCGTCGACACACTCAGGTCCGTCGACTTTCTACAGCCGTTCGGAACTATCGCGACCACCGATTTAGAGGAATTTCAAGTTCCTAAAGACCGCCTCGCAGTTTTTCGCTATACGCTCCTAGTCTATTTCGCACTCAAAGGCCATTATAACGGTCCATCAACTAACAGCGTGTTGACAATTCGAGGTACCTTCAACATGTTCCGCAAAGGCCTCGAGATCTTCAAAACATCCGTGGGAGCGGGGAGACCCTGATGACATCGACCATGACCGTCCGCTCGTGAAGCGGTATCAAGCAGGTCTGCCTCAAGTACCCGATCTTGAGTCCGACCAAGCCACCATCGCTATAGCCAACAATCCCGATGACAGCCAGCCTGCTGATGACGTTGGCCTTGCTCAAGCTTCAGGTCCAGACGAAGCTCCCGAGATCGACCATTACCAGGTATCCGACGACCAGGATCATTCCGAGGCATCGAGTCCTGTGTCGGTTCAGTCTACGCTTTCGGCGCGCCGCAAGCGTGCCATCAGCCAGCTTGCCGGTCCGGCGGCTGATCCCAACTCGAAGAAGCAGCGAGTCTCCCTATCGACTCCTACCTCGAGCGTCCCCAGCCAGACGCCGCGTAGTGCATCATCGCACGCTTCCGTATCATCCCCGAGTGGCTCGCTCTTCGAAGGCATGACGCCCGAACGCAAGGCGCAGATCCTCAAGTTCTTCGAGCATGAAGACATGCTCAGCCCAGCCGGCGCCAACGCTGCGGCCTACAAGAAGAAGGCGGACGGAATCACGAAGACCTATAGGCAGGTCCTGGACGACGCGCACGACGAGTTGCAGGACAAGCTCACCGAGGCTGTCACACGAGAGGATGTGCCTCACGATGCACGCTCTGCCGCAGTCACTTTCAAGGACAAGGTGATTGGTATTACGAAGCGTTACAAGGACTCCCTGCAGAAGGCGTGCGATGACTTCGAGAAGGGCCAGGCGGATGCGCGCAAGGGTCTGGACGAGCTCTTCAAGAATGACGGCTATGAGATGCACTGCGATCTTACCAGGTACAAGCAGAAGAAGAAGGGCGGCGCTTAGGGCACAAAGTGTCATCGTGGTGGAACTTTCTTTACAGAGTCAGTGAATTGTGCTGTCCTGTAGTTTATGAGCAGACCAAGCTTTGGTAGCCTGGCATTGGGTGATGGATTACTCATGGTAGTATCATACAATGGAAGCCTTTGATAATCTGTCCTATGCATACTTGTCTTGTGAAGCTCCCAAGACTGACTACTAGCCTAGGAGTCAGGCAGTCAGGTAGTATGACCGACACCATAGCGCAATAGCTACTACACATAAAGAGGAGGCCGTAACCGCTCAACTGCTCTGGGCTGAGCTGATACCCATACTGTACCCACAGCTTCGAAGACGTGCTTCGAAGTCCTCATCGTGCCAAGGCATAGTGTTAGCAACCTAAGTCCTTCCCTTTGCAAGGTGCTCCTGAACCTCGTCACCATGCTTGTCCAACAAATCATCCATAGTCCTCCTTCGAAGCTTCTTGCGTGCCTTCAAGGCCGCTTTCTGCTCCTTCAGCTCCTTCCAAGCAATCCTCAATTGTTTTTTGGCCATGGAATCCTTCATCTCTTCGGTCTGGAGCTGCCTTATGATCTGCCGGATATCGCTGTTACGGGCGGCACGGCCTCTCCTGCTTTTTGCTCGACACTTGTTCTTGATGACTGGTAACGCGGTCTCCGGTAGTATCTCTTGCATGTGAAAAGGAGGCATCTCTCCGTCGTGCAAAGCGGGTGACTGCTCCTGCTTCATGCGAACAGCTGATCGGCCGGTGGTAGGAGGCACTTGGAGTGTCCGCATCCGGGGATCAGAGATTTGTACAGGAGAATGCGCGCTTGCAGAAGCAACGGGCATGAATTGGCCATTAGCGGGCCACGGAGGCGCGGTATTTGTAGATTCGTGAGAGGTCAGGACTCCAGGTCCTTCGTGCTGGGCAACGGACACGCTCTCAGCAGCCTTCAGTTTCCTCAACGCGCGCCCAACATACAAATGTGCGCGTGAAGCGTTGCTTGCGAACACCTTGTCCTCCAGTCCACTTGCCAGATAGATGTACTTGATGAGGTAATGAAGTGGTCGGAGGTGGTATCCATAGAGCTGGCGTCCATAGAGGTTCGCAGGACCCGATGGCGTGAGAGTGCTAAACGGTTCCATGAAGGGAAGATTGTGAAGAGCTCCCTTCTTGACCTCGGTAATGCCAGAACTGTCCTCCTTCAGAAAGATGACCTCAGCGCCATACACTCCCTTGGTCCTCAAATAAGCCCATGTCTTGCAGTCATCGTTCTCGCCGACGAGAAGCTTTCTGTGGTTGTATATACGGCGACCGTCTTTCACAGCTTTTGAATCCGGTACCTGTCCAAAGTAGTATGTTCTAGGTAGTACGTCGAGAGCATCGAAGAGCCCATTCTGGCGCAAGTCCTCGCATAATTCACGCAGCTGTTCGGGTTGGTTGGCGTGAGATATCTGGCTGTGGGTACGCTCCGGCTCATGGGGTACCGCTGTGAAGGACTGCTGCTGTGTCGGGTGATTGTTACCGCCTTTACGGCCGCGACGTCGTGCGATGTTTTTCGACTTGGCCTTCTTCACTAAAAGCTATCAATTATACCACCAGCAAGCAGCGGATGAGATACACACTCTTCTGTCTATTGAATTTCGCCATGATGTGTGTCCGCGCAGCCGAAGAAAGCGGCGGCTACAACATGATTGCAGGTGTGAGGGAGCAAGAGTGTGTTGTGGTCAATCAGGAAAGAGCGACCGAGGGATCTCGCGAGCCTAGCGCGCCACGAGAGAGCCCTCAAACGGCTTGGGATGCAGAAGTAATTCTCAGGACGTGAGCGTGAAAGGACAGTGGAGTGCGTTTGAATATCAAAGGTAGGCAGGGGTTGCGAGTGCCGGTGAAATGATATGGTGCTCGTAGAGCGAGTGATCATGACAGTCGCCGCCGAACCTGCCGCGCGAGGAGATGACGAGCAAGGACGTTGACTGGCCGTACGCAACGGGTTGAGCAATACACAAGTAAACGCCATGATACAAGTTCGTCAATTCTGTTGGTTCTTACATCTCTGCTGCCTGGCCCAGCCCTGGAACCTCTCTTTGTGCCATCCGCTTTTCCATTTCAATCTCACCTCCTTGCCAGCCTGTTCTAATTCTTGGGCATCGACGTGGCTGCCGAACTTCATGTTCCGACTCAAATGACACTTTGTATCGCCGTTCTTATTGTCATTCCACGTTGGCACCGAGGAGTACGACCACTGAACGCAGAGCTCGTTCTCGTTGCACGACTCGAGGCATGCTTCCCAAGAATCTTCGCCTGATTTGGCTTTGCTTGCGGCATTGCCCAAGTCCTCTTCATGCCAGCTGTCTTCGAAGAGGATATTCCATTGCCCGTGTCCTGGGCCAGAAGACAGGTTGTCCCAATCGTCCCTCGGTTCATCGAGATCCTCCGGCTGCATGAACCGGAACCACAGGTCCGCGAAGGATAGTGGGTCGTTGGTTTGTTCATCCTGCCTATCTCGCTCAAAGCGCCGCATCTCACCCAAAAGATCGGCTGACATGTTGGACACGGCTAGGACGTGCTCGCACCAGAATCCAGAGCCGAACGGTACTGTTGCGGGATTGAACTCAGAGACGCCTGGCCAGATGCCAGTGCGATTGAGGTTGAGAGTGGTAGATAGGACCGTGGTCAGGATCTCAAAGGCATTCTTGTGGCCGAGGATGTTGCCGTCGTAGTAAGGGATCAAGTCAGGGCGGTCGACCATTATCGCACGCATGGCACCTTCAGACAAGATGAAGGTGTGTCCAGAATCAGGCACTGGTGCATTGGCGAAGAAGTGGTGTTCTCCAGGGTCGTAACCCCCAAGCCAAGAGAGTAAATTGGGCCGAACAAGGTATACGTCCGGTTCAGTAAAAAGGTACCACCGCCTCTCGGGCCGTAAAAGCCATGTCCGCTCTATCCAACGCAGAATCTTGTACTTATCCAGCTTCGCCAGCGCCTGTTTTTCCTTTCGCAAGTCCCTCTCCTTAAGCTTGATGAAATCGATGCTGTTCACCGCGAAATCGAGCGTCTTCCGATACCGCTCAAGCTCCTCGTTCTCCGCTACAAAGCTCTCAGTGTACCGATCCAGCACGTCCTCCACACGGAATTGTCCCAAGTTGAGCTGCAGATCTCCCATCAACAGCAGGGTGTCATGGTACGCGGGGTCCGTGAGAAGGAGCAACGGCGGTAGCTCTGCCCACGCATTGGAGGTTGTCGTCTTCACTGAAACTATGAGCTGATCCAAATGAACGGCCGACGCGGCTTCGTTCGGTCGCTGGTTGGGAGGCAATTCGTCATCGTCGTACGTTCTGGGAAAGCCGCTGACCCAATAAAGAACATAGAGAACGGCGATGAGGAGGACGAGTCGAAGCGGGCGCGCAGCTCGGCGATTAGAGAGCATCGAGGCTAGATAAGTAGCATCATTTGCATCGGTTGATGGGGCAAAAGGTTTCCTGGAAATCAATCGAGCTGTCGGTCAGTCGAGGTAATCACAGTATGGTGACATTGCTACCACCACTGCGCCGCTCCCAATCCAGGGGCCGTGCGTGCGTGCCGTGGTTCCGAGCGAGGAGCCTGGTGTAAGGGAGCACAGCGCGCCCTTTCCGAACACTAGAGTCTCCTGGAGACACGTCTATCGACCCTCAATGGCCTTGAAGCTCTGTATGTACGCGACTAAGCGACTGTGAGGGACGCGTCGTGCCGTTGGGTCTTGGCGTCACGTTTCGCCTGGAGTCAGGAGCCCCACTGTAGCCCGCAGCCACGAACCGCGCAATCACCCCCTCCTCACCAATGTCGACGTCTCTTTCCACGCGCCTCCGTATTTGATTTTGCCTCTGAGCTATAATCATCGGTGCAGCTCATCGAATTGTGCACTCGCAAGCATGACTGATCATTAGGCTCTCCTTGCACACACCAAAGCGCTGGCTGCCTCATATCGCGAACGATCTATCAGGACAATGTACAGCATGATCTCCCTCAGGTGGCGGATTACACACCAATTCTACCTTCTCACGCCAATGTTTTCTCTAAGCAGACGGCGACGCCGGCGGTGCACAAGCACCCACCTCCATTTCCTCTTTCGGTGCAATTGATGCGAACTCAGCCACTAAACCCCAACCGGAGTGGCGTAACGATCGGCGTGTGCTCCAGGTGCATTGTACGCCTGAGGCGCACCCGTTAGAAAGCTTGTCTTCAGCTACCCAGTATGCATTTTCATTCGCTACTGCTTCGACAATACAGCTGAGAGCTCGAGAGGTTATAAGGCTCTAAGGCTCTAGACATAATGTGGAGAGCAAAGTAGAATATCCGCTGTCATCTTGCACTGTACAAATTGTTCTAGGATATTGGGTATCACAGAATGACTGGCGTAGTAACCAGTAGTCGGTGCGGAACTTGTAGAGACCGTAAAGTCAAGGTATGGCATCCCATCATCCCGGCGTGCGCTCTGCTAAAACAATGTAGTGCGACGAGGTCAAGCCAATATGCGGACCTTGTCAAAAAGGAAAGCGCATATGCAAAGATCCAATCAGCAAGGTCAAATTCGCTAGACCCAAGGGGCTTGTTACTGCCGTGTCTGGCGAAGGGGATCGCTCGGACGAGTCCCAAGGCGAGATGGAGCCCCTGTCGCAGATCAGCATCCTCCGCTCCGTTCCCACTCGAGATGGAGGCTCTTTCCAGACAATGAGGATTGGACGCCGCCGAAAGGCTATCGAAGGACCGGCCAGGGTGCAGTCAGATGATCGCATTCCACTCCTGCGACGCCCGACATTGTCTCCGGTCGAATCATTACAGTTGATCCTTGTACAGAGCTTCAACATAATTCAACCGGGGTTGCGTCTCTCTCTACTTACCGAGTTTATGACCGATGTACCTCCTATGCTCGGTCGATCAGCTGCGTTCGACGACGCCATTGCGTGTCTTGTGAGCTTCCATGGCCAGATATTGCACGGGCGGAAATCCGGGGACGATTTGAAACAAGTCAATCTATACGCGAAAGCGATTCTCAGCTTGCGTGCCGCGCTCACAGATCCGGTAGAGAGTTACTCAGACCTAACGCTTGGAGCGGTTAGCATTCTTGGCCAGGTGGAATTGTTTGGAGGCGGTTCCAGCGGACCTAACTATATTCAACATGCGGGAGGGGCTTCAAGACTGATCGAGATGAGAGGTCCGACGTACTCTCAATCAAGATTCGCAAAGCTGCTTTGTATGAGTCAGCGGGCTTCAAGTGTGAGTGTTGGTTCTTCTCGTCCTTTCACTTCTAATTCAATCAGGTGGTGGTTGCTGCGATCCGCAATGAAGAATGCTTTTTCAACCGACCGGAATGGAAACAGGTATCCTTTACCGATGTACTGGATTGCGAGACGGACTTTCTAACCGATCAGCTTGAGCGCGAGCTCGCTGCCCTGCCAGCGTTGCTTGTCAAGATTCGAGCCTTCTACAATTCGCCAAGCGAAATAGCGAGCAACATTATCTATCAAGAAGCCTTACAACTGCGGAGTTCCCTAGGCAACATTTCTAACTTCGTTGACGAAACACTAGAAAACAGGCTTGATATTATAGAAGTACCTTCCGCAACCGGAGATACGTTAGTACCCACGGTCTTTCAATTTTCGACGCGGCCTTTGGCAAGCCTCTGTGCCAACTTTTGGGGTATCTCAGTCCTTGTCGACACAATAACTGCGCGATTTCTTCCTGCTCATACTCCAAAGATGACCATGCACGGACTTCAAGAACGATGCCTACTCGCACGACAACGAATCTTCATGTCTTATGAATTCACTGAGCCATTCCGACCATTAGGCGCCATGTACATGTCTGGCCCCTTGATCATGGCATACCGAGGTGCCATAGCAGAGGAAAAGGATTGGATTATGCAAAGACTATGGCAAATCGGAGAGCTCTTTGATGACCCCCAAGCGGTATGGGGCCAAACTAACCTGGATTATGCATCAGCATATTTGCTTGGAGAGCCAATAGTGCTCCCCCCACATTACAAGGGATGTGATCCACATGATTGGGGTGCATATGGTTACATGCAGATGCAGTTCGAAGAACTCAGTCTTGACCAATCGGACGTCAGTTAGATCCACGGCAATATCTATAACAAGTCTGATAGAACCGATGAAGCGCTGATTATAAGTAGGTCGCCATTGTAGCTATACTCTTACCAACACTGCGTTTTCTTATTTTTATTTCAGGGGATATTGAAATCGATTTGCGTCAACTAAACATGGGATATGAGCTTGTGCAGCGTTAGCAGTCCAATCGTCCGCTATTCATTATGATTATTTACTATATACACATGGGACATCTTTATAAAAAGTTACATTTGCCTACATTATAGCTGCAAGCTAGTCATCTATCCCGTACCCTTGCAGTAGTTCTTACTCAACCAATGATACAATTCCTGAGCTCAGTTATGTTTTCCTGGACTCTCCCGATGATCCGCACATTGTGGATTAGACTTTGTCACAAACGCCTCAACACTACTTCTCAAGATCACAAAGATCTTATGGGCCATGCTTTCTCGCCCAGTTCAACTTAATAGAGGAACGTGGACTTGCCATGGTCGCATCGGTCCTCGGTAAATCGAAGGTCGCAAAATTGTCCCTGTGAGCAAGAACCTGAGAACTATCGCTCTTTCTCCTAAGTTTTCATTGCTCATACTGCCTATACAGACTTCTTCCGAATTACCCCCAAAGGCTTCCATCTTCGATTAGCCAAAGCTCGAGTTTTATTTTTGCCTCCCTTCAGAGAACCTTCGACCCTCGACCGCCGCGGTTTCCGTATAGAAAGTCGCTGGTAAGGTCGGACCCATGAGCGGAGAAACATCGTTTTCAAACCTTACCTTTGAGCTATGTACAAATAGCTACGACCAACCAACAGCTTACAATCTCGTAGAATTCAGAATTTACCCCGATGCTCCTGGCTTGTCTGAATCTGACGCTCGTGTTTGAAATGAGCACTGGGTTTACCACAGTAGATAGAATAATCCAAGGGCGTGACTAAATCACACGTCTCGCTACGCTAGGATTGCTAATGGAAGACGTCAGCTACCGTGCCGCAGCCGTAGTCGACACTCGGATGGGAACGAAAGGGAGTCGAGCAAGTAGTAGGAAAAAGCCGAATAGTTCTCATGCAGTACATGTAGCTTGACCAAGAAGGTTAGTCCTTTAAGTTTAAGCGAGGGAAATACGACTACGATGTCTTCTTGGCACTTACACACTTACCCCCTTTCATGACCCTGCATAATCTTCACGTATATATTTATACGGTGGGGCGTCCTAGAAAATGGTAGAGGACAAACGGTGGAGAGTTCTTAAGGGAGAAAAGGACAGATTTTTAGTTAGGTGGGGGCCCATACTAAGAAAACTGAAATTTTCTACCTTTCCTCTTATAGGTTCAAATCCTATCCTCACCCCCAAAAAGTCTCCCTTTAGTCTAAAAGGTCTACCTAAGAGACATCTTAAAGTTATACTATAGCTTTAAGAACTTACCCTATCTATCCCTCTAATAGAAAGCTTACGTATCCTTTCTTTAATAGAAAAATAACTTAGTTAACCCCTAAAGTTAATATTCTTTAAAGAAATTAATCTTTCTATCTTTGTTAATATCCTTTAAAGGAAATAACATGTGAAAAAGAACCTTATTTTCTTAAGAGGATAAAAGCACCCTTTTATGTAAAAATCCTTAAATGAGCTGAAATAGGCTAAGCTTGGCAGAAAAGTAGACCTTAAGTTAAAGGTTTTTCTCCTATCCCTACCTAGGGGTTTTCCTCCTTAAAGTCCCCAGCCATTCATGTAACTACTTGCCGTTTAGATAGTAAGAAATGAAATCCACTACGTTGATATATTTATACCCTTTCTCTTGTCTCGAAGCAAGATATACTCCTAGTCAATTGGACAATTCTACCATTATTTCTTGGCATGGATCAACGTACAAATGCAATGCATCTTCGGTCGGTGCAAAACGACCGTAAGACTTTTACAAACAGCACGCATATCAAAGGTGGTTGAAGAGTAGTACGTGAATTTGCCGTAGCCCGCCTGAAACGAGGACGCTCTACCAAAAGAGCTACGCAACATTAAAACCAAAGCTATCTCCCCCACCCGGCACTCCAAGCCCGCGTTTTCGAGCGCCTAGATAGCGCGCTCGGTCTGCGTAGCGAGGTGCTTCTCGTCGACGTGGCCCAGCTCGCCACCCTCGTGGATCTGCTTCTCGACGGCGGCGGCCTGCTTGTCGGCGAGCTCCTTGTCTTCGAAGACTGTTTGCAACGTGTTAGCCTGCGTCTTCTGATTTGCTTGGTATGGGGTGGGAGGTGAGGCTTACGGAAAGCAAGCTCCTCGAGGGTACGGTTGTACGTCTCGGGGTAGAGCAGGTAGACGGTGATGAACTCAAAGGTGATCCATCCGCAGTAGATAGCTAGGAATTTCCAGTCGATGGCGTTGAGCGCCTTGGGGTTGACATTTGTGGAGAAGAAGCCGCCGAGCTTGCCGAAAATCTGCTCGACACCGATACCCATGGTACGCTGAGCGTAGGGGAAGAGTTCGACGAGGTAGGCTGCGTGACGTTAGATAATCTGTTGTGATGAAAAGCTGAACTTGACTTACTGTATGTGAGCGAGTTGTTGCCGATGTTGTAGCAGGGCGAGTAGGCGAAGTAGAAGATCAACGCTGCGATACCGGCAGACTTGTTGGTGAAGTTGTTATCCTTTGCGTAGCGGAGGCGCTCGAAAGAAACAGTCATGGCCACGAAGACAAGACACATGCTGGCTGCGGAAAGCATGAACATCCAGCGACGACGGAAGCGTGTCACAACGAGCGCGATGATGACACCATTGATCAAACTCCAGCACTGATTGGCGACGTTGATGCGCGTCTTAGCGTAGTCGGTCGTGTATCCCATCATCTCGAAAAGAAGGTTAGAGTAGTAAGAGAGCAACGTGTTGCCGCTCATTTGCGTGAAGAGACCCATCATGACGGCGATGAGCACACGGCGACGCATACCAGCAGTACGGAACAAATCTAGCCAGGACTGCTTGGAGTGTTCGAGTTCGAGCTTGATGGTAGATCGGATCTGTGCCATTTCCGCTTGCACTAGAACAGAAGAGGCATCACCTTCAGCGTGGTATTTGGTCAAAATAGCGAAGGCCTCATCGTCGCGGTCTTTGCTGACAAGCCAACGGGGACTCTCAGGAAGCATGCTGCAAACCTGTTAACTCGACTCCATCCGAATCAAGGCAGGAAAAGCTTACAAGACGGTAGTGATCTGGAGAAGAGACGGGCAGATTTGCAGAAGCGAGGGCAGACGCCAGCTCCAGTTACCCTTAATCTCAACGGTCTTAATAGCGATTCCAGCAGCAATGATGGCTCCAACGAAATACGACGCGTTGAAGAGAGAGGTGAGGAAGGCACGCTCTTTGGGGTGACCGAGTTCACCGATCAAGGAGGATCCAGAAATGATACAGAAGACAATTCCTACACCAAGCAGCATACGGGCGATGATGTACATGCCGACTGTGAGTCTATTAGCACACTCTCCAGTGCTTTTCTCGACTTAACGTACCATGTTGGGAGAAACCCTGCAGAATAGCTCCGACGCACATGATCAACGAGCCGGTCATGATGGACCATCGTCGACCATACTTCTGGTTGAACCACGGAGCGATGGGGACAGCGAGGATAGAGCCGAGTTGGTAGCAGGAAGAGATGAAACCGAGGAGATCGTCTTTGATGGCAGGCTTTCCCTTGGCGTTCTTATATCCACCACCGAAGTCTATTTCGTCAGTACGTTGCTGATTAGGATCCGGCAAAGCACCTACACTGATTGAAAGGTCCCGAAAACTGCAGCGTGTTGATGAGCTGCGAGTCGAACCCGGAGGTCATCTCAACACCCATGCAGCACAGAAACAGGTAGACGTACATCACCCGTAGGTTGGGTTTCCTGAACCATCGCACCTTGTCGGCCTCGACGAGGCGGGTGACGATGGGGTCAGCGGAATCTCCGAGTTTGGGCATCTTGTCGAAGGTGTCGGTGTTGTCGAAAGCGACGCGCTTGACTGCAAGCATGAGAGACGAGTGAACCATGCTCTTATAGTCCCCACGCGCAACCCACAACCCCGGCTTCTTCCCCAGACCACCAAACCGTAAGGTCCTAAGCCGGAGGGTAGCCCGGCTGTACCGTAGCAGAATCCCATCTAGGCGTAGCGGCTAGGCGTTTGGTTACGGCCTGGGTACCGGTTAAATTCGTATCATTTATCCTCCAATAACCGGTAACCGGGTCTGGCGAAGTATGGATGCACAACCGCGCTCTGGACGAATGGCGACCTGCGAGGAACCAGAGGTTACAGCGAAGCGACATGGAGGTTCCCTTGGCGGATTCCGGCAAAGCACTCTAGACGGCTCCAGTCAAGCTGTTGGTCAACACGTGGAGTCGGGGTTGCCAAACTCTCGGATCACCGCGATTGTGCGCCGAAGCCTCTACCGTGAAGCATGACTGGGTGTCTCGGTTGTATGGAAAAGTCTTTGCGCAATTATTGAAACGCTGCAAGGCATAGAAAGGATCAGTAACGGGGGAGCGCGTCAGCAAGAATGTAGACAGGACAGGCTTTGCCTTGTTGGAATTAGATGAAGGTTCCGCCGTCCACATGTACGGCGTCAGTTAGATTGAAGCAGTGAGGGCTAGGCTGGTTGGCGGTATCGCCCTCATGGCCAGGCACCCAGCAGCCGGTAACAAAAGTGGATGCAGCTTCGAATGCGATGTCGCGCGCATATATTTTCCTTTCACGACTCCTTCGCAAAGTTTTCGCCGCCGAAAGCAACACCCTGCAGCGGATGATCGACATGTTCTGGAATTCGACGATGGGATCGCAAAGATTGCGGCACAAGCCTTTGCAAACATCTTATTTACCGGCTTGGTATCAAAGTAAGACGAGGCCGCCCCATCGCGTGCGACTCCGGATGAGTAGGTACGAGGCACAGTTCACCAGTCGACGGCTGAGAATCCCTTGGTTCATTTAATCGCGTGCCTCATCGCTTGAAGGCAGCGCTTGAGGGGCTGGAAGGCCGGCAGCCGCGTCGCGCGAGAGAGCTTTTACTGTTGGTGGTTGGATGCGGGCGGCCCGGCATTCGAACAAGTATGCCTCCCATCACGTGGCTCGTCAGCACACGCTCGCGTTCGTATGGGCCAGGTCCTTTGCCACATTTTCGAAGAGCCGTGAATAGTAATAGGCGAATTCTGCGTTTCTCAACTGATGACCCACTGAAGGATGACCACGCGGCCCCCTGGGAATTGTCTAAACTAGGGAATTGGGACTAGGGTAGGACTCTAACCTGTTGGAGGACGGGCCGTAGGAAAGATTTCGAGGAAGCCGAACCTAGCGTTTGGTTCGCGAGACGCCGCCTTATAGACGCTGTTCTGCCAATGCCAACAGCGGGAACCAATATCGATTCTGAAGACTGCTAATTTCCCTACGGACGTATGTACAATGCCAAGACCTCAGTCGACTGTGCAGATATTCTCGCGGAAGCAAGCAATGATGTGTTTCCTGAGACTCTGATAGGAAAGAAAAGAGAAAGAGATAATCGGATCAAGCCTTTGTGCAATTGATGAGTAGCGCGTTTTATCAAGGAGAACAGGTCCTCGCTCAGAAAGATCTAGCAATAGAGCTTCTCTTACATGGTTGTTACCGCCTCGACCTACAGAACACCATCTATCTTTTCTACGGACCACATCTCAACGGAGAGAAGGCATATCAGATATGCTCATCCGAATACCCAATCACTAACACTTTCCTCGCCATACCGTTTCTCTTGTACACCTCAATCTCGAACTACGAACCCTGTGAGATAGATTTAATGGGCATCTCATTTGCCACAAGCTCTCTCTAGCAACTAATTGAGTAGAGTTGATTCGAACGCATACTTAGACTCATGTTCGAACCCACCAAACAGACAGTTCCTCGAAATCTAAAATCGTACATGTTTTCCCACGTCTACGAAACCGCATCTCCACTATCTTCAAAGCAGTGCATTGCCAGCCGTCCGATACCGCAATCACAATCTCATCGATGGCAGGACCTATAGAGCATCATCTTCTTGCTCGATAAAGTGTTGTCAGCATTTCAAAATCGCTAATCTTGACCGATGAGCCAAAAACCGGTCCGTTCTCGCTCTGACTATACAACCACAAAATACGTACAGGACCTCGACACATCGGGCCGCATCCCTGTCTTCTTTTAATCGTATGAGATATTGATTGCAACAATCCTGTTTGCTGGAAAGACGGGATTTCCTCAGAATTTACCCCAAAGCACTGCGAGGAATTTGGAGAGATATCGTATGGCCAGCAGTGCAGCATACTCGAGTCTGACCCTCAGCATGAATACTTATAGGAAGCAGATATCTATAGCTCCACGATACGGTGGCGAGACTGAAAAAGATGATGTAAGAGTATAGCGAATGGAACAAAACATGTCACGTCGATGGTAACAATACACAAAGATCGGAAGCCAAATCGCGAAACGTTGATTACCATTCATTATTGTGAAACGAATTATAACGTGACTGGAAGTCATCCTCGAACTTGGGGGGGTATAAACTAACATAACTCCGCGCTAGAAACAAGACCAACAATTTTTAGCGCAATCATACGATATGATCAAGGGTATCCGGAGAATGGGCACATCCAACCCCTTAGCCCAACGCAATCCCATCAGAGCAACTCATCTCGATTCCATCCACGCTCGGTGCAAACTAGACGCCCTGCATCTGCGGCGGCGGCGCCGTGTCGCCCCTCGCAGTCCTACGCACATGCAACGCAGCAACAACAGTCGTAGCCACGAAAGCAAGCCTGTGAAAAAGAGAAAAAGTCAGTGCATAATTCCCTACACACGCAGAAAACAAGCACGACTCACCAGATGAATGCGCTGAAGACAATGGCCGCAACGCCAGTCGAGTACACGGGCCCATGCTTCGCACTCCCGCGGTACACATCACCCCAGTACGAAGCCACGGCGACCCACGCCGCGAACCAGAAGATCATGGTGACAGCCTCGACGCCGATGATGGCGTACTTGTGTGCCGCGGCGGGGAAGCGCGTCGGGGCGAGCACGAGGTAGGCGACGGCTAGGAGGGTCCAGATGGAGCAGAAGAGCATGAAATCGACGCTGTCTGGGGACCACCAGGCGGCGCGGTATTCATCGATTACTGCCGAGGAGTGTTAGCATGTATGCGGGGGCGTTTTGAAGCGGGTGTGTTGGAGCTGACGGACTGTAAGCTGTCAAGCCTAGCACGATGATGGAGAAGAGGGCTTGCACCGCTCGCAGCGGGAGCACTGCGACATCGAGGAAGGGCATCTTGACTTGAGGCTTGGATGTCTGGTCGAAGACAAAGGGAAGTCGTTATATGGCTTTTTTTTTGGGCGCAGATGCGGAGGGACGAGGCTACCAGGCAAGACTTTGGGCGTGAGAATAGAGGATACGACGTTTTCTCCACCAGCAGGCTGGGCTCCTATATACGTGGGTGTGCTGCCATGGCCGATCAGTGGAAGGGTTGGCGATGATGCGAGCGGTGGTGCCACACTTTGCTACGTCATCCGAGACGGGAACAAGACGCGTCTGTGGCTGTTCTGCCGCTCAATGGAGCCAACCGAGCCAATGGGAGTGGCGCATGTGACCGGTTAGCAGGGGGTCTGGGGGGCTTGGCGGGATGTTGGTGAGAGCGATCAATCCGAGACGACTGCACCGACCTATCGCGCCTTCATGCCTGCATCACTTCCTTGCATTAAGCTCCGACCTTGAAAACGCTCCAGACCGTGCTCCAAGCGCGTCGCTGGCAGTGCAAAGGGGCCTCTGCCGTCACTCGAGACGTCAAGGAGATAGATGGCTTCGGTCGGAGCTGATGAGGAAGATGCCGCGTTCCGTCGTTCCGTCACAGCCTCTTCTATGACGAGGCCTAGGATGGAACGAGTGAGCAGAGGAGGCTTAAGGCACTACGTGGAGCTTGACTGTACTGCATGCTGTTCGATGTGAGCTCTCCACGCTCGGAGAGACGACTCAAGTCTTCGTTCAGTGACGCTCAGCCGCGGCGGATAGTGGCTTAATACAAGTCCTTGTTGTGACATATCATAAATCACTCTACAACGTCACTAAGAGGGGCTGTTATAGTCTTGGTACATACATGGTACCCAATAGCGCGTAACATAGTTGGCATGTGTATTCAGGCAATCCATCGTGCCGTAAATGAAAGTCCGATAGCAATTTGTCATAATGAGGCCCGAACTACCAAATTCTTAGGCACTTTCTATGGAAATGTACGCTATGACAATTCTTTCAATATCAAGCATGTCTGCAAGTAACGTTTGAGCCCGTAAAAGTAGCCAACATCATTGAAGAACCCCTTCTGAAATATCAAGCGAAACCCGCGCAACAAGATTCACCATCCCGAGATTCCACACCTACTAGACCATTCGCCGCAACGATTTGTGCCGCTCAGTGGCACCCATGCCTACGCTCCACCAGTCGAGCATCCACAGCTACGCAGCCTGCATGCAATTTCTTCTTCCAGAACTCTGCACCATCATCATCCAGCGCCGGAGCTCCCGTTCGCATCGCGCTGACCTCATCAAGTGCCTTCAAAGCTATCCAAAGCATGGTGCACTCGCAGAGTGCGCAATACCAAGTCGTGACCTTTTCGAATCCAAGGTCTTTAATGCAGCTTCGATGGAAGAACCGGAATGGGCACTCGCGGAATCCACACTCGACGAATTCGTCGTCGTCGGGTCGTGCAGGCATGACGTCTTTGCAATAGCATATGGAAGTTCCCGGCGCTCCATGTTCGCACTCTTTCCTCATCTGCTCCAACAAGTCCCGCGTAATCTTTCGAGTGCACAGGCGGTCATTCCTATCAGCTAGTTCCTGGTACTGCTCGAGCTGTTTGACTGTCTTGCCCTTCTCATAGCCGCGAAAGTAATCATCTACCTCCACCGAAAGACGCTTCGGCATACCTAAAATTTCGGTTCCCTCTCGCTTTGCCTTCTCTACACTCCAAGACCGGCCTTCAGTCGTGATCCAGTGGTAGAGCTCTGCATCGACGAGCATAAGCCTGCCCTTCGTCTCAGGACGAGATTCAAAGAAACGCATGAGTTTCTCACCACGGTGGTAGCTGAAGGGACCCAACGCGTCAGGATTGGTCTCTGCATAGATGATGTATTTGTCATTACTAGGGTTGAGAGGGTCAACGCAGGCACAAAACGAGCTATCATAGGGGCAATCTGGCATCCCTATGCACTTTGAAAGTTCCTCCTCACCAAAGTTGCAGTAGACGTGACTCGTCGTGGACACCGAGCCAGATAAACAATCAACTTTGGTAAGGTTAACGTACTTCATCCAGTCGTCATGGCGGCCTGAATTGGTAGTTGGAACTGGTGGCGGAACTTCTAGTAAAGGAGACGGCTTAAGATGTCCCTCGGATGCCCTTGTATCCTTTGCACGCGTTCCATTGTCATTGTCGTCAGTCTCAATTGCCGACATATGATTGACAGGCTTGGAAAGATGGCTTGAACCTGAACCATCATCCAGGCCCTTGTTCGATATACTGTCCGCACTCGAGGACGCCAGGTCCGAAGCGTTGGCTTTGCTCCCACCCGATAGCGCATCACTGACGTCAGCTTCTATCGAGGGTGAAGGTCGGCCCTCAGCAGCCCGCCTAGATTTCCGCTCCGCTTCGCGCTGTTTCTTCTTGTCCTTCTTTCGAGAATTAACAGGGGCAGCATTGATAATCGCAGTCTCTGTGATCTGCTCGTTCTCTTCGAAATTGTTCATAGAGAAGTGGGTGATGTTCTGCTCCAAGTTGTTTGGGTTTCGGGATTTCTCGTCGTTGAACTTATACAAATTAGTGCCAGAACAAAAATCGATTGAGTGACATAGCAGCTGGTCATCGCAGTCATACAATATGCCAAATCCCAAAGTACACTACATAGATGCACCCTGTACGGAAACTCATGAATAGATACTATAGATTGACTTACCTTTCTCCGCATTGTGTTGAGCTTGTTCGCAATGTTTAAGGATGTGCCAGGTTCAGTCTTTGAGCTGTTAGGACAAGAGGAGATACCATGGACATCTAGCGGGTTCAACTGAGCTACAGATAGCTTCGGGCTAGTCTGTAATGTCGATGCCATCGGTATAGCGAGAGGGCTGGCGATTACTCCCACAGTCTGCCAGCCATCATCAGAGTCCAGAGCAGGACGTTTGCTCTCCGACTCCTTGGGAGATGGGGTTTGGATACTTCGCTTAATAATACATGGCTTGGCGTCGACACTGTTCTGCCGCTTCCAAGGATTACGGAACCTAATTTGTGGCGGCTTGATGACGTTGGTGTTGAGGATTCTCAGTGACGGTAATTTCGGGATACTCTTTTCTCGTAAGGCACTCCGAATCGGTTGAGTCTGAATGATATTGACCTCTTCAAGGCTACCATCTCCAACGATCTTCATATGTGATTGTTGCAGGTGTCGTCGGTCGGCATCGTTTAATATTAGGGTTGTTGAGCTTCGAAACTTCTCATCTGGCGTCTCAGTCTCACTTGTCCTGTCACCTTCATCGCCCTCGTCTTCAACAGCGGTCAGACTACCCGAAGATCCGGATCCCGAGCCATTACTTGGAAGCTTCTCGCCCGTTTTCCAGTCCATGTTCTCGTATCGCCGTTCCACAATGTCATAGCATGGTCGACCTGTATATCTCAGAAAGCCAGCCCTACGCATTCTGATTTCCAGTTCATCTCGCTTGACGGAAACCAAATCATCCATTATTTGGGAGATGAGACTAGCCACCAAGGCCCTGAAATGTGCCAGCTCTTTACTCCGTAGGCCCCGGTGTCTCTCGTTGCGCTTCAGCAATTCCGTAACGCGGAAAACCTCAAAGATACGATCCATCTCGGCATCGAAGTCGATGTCTGCATCTGAGATATGGGTAAAGTCTCTGATGTCCCGTCGCTTTGCACCTGTACTGTAGCATTGCGCGTTATATCTTAGATGCCGTTCGATTTCTTCCACTTCCTCGAAGTTGTTGGGGTTCTCGGCGTGACCATGAGAGGCTGCAGGATGCAGGACAGAATCGATGTACTTGATGTCCTCTTGTGTGAGGACCTTGGCTCTACTCGCCGCCCTGGTCTGCCGCTTCCGCTCCTTCTTCTCCCGCTTCGTAACTATCACGTCGCCCGACGAAGAAGAACGGTCGTCACTGTCAAAGGCATCCGAGTCTTTCGATCGATTGCGTACTCTGTTGGATTCGTCGTCTGGGATGATAGACCACTCCTCACTGCAACATTCGTATATGCTGCGGATCTGTTCGGCCAAGTCGAAGTGCCGCTTGTAGTGGGCTTCGTCGACACGTAGGCAAATATCGCAAGTATGGCCACGGGTGCGCATGAACATGGCCTGATGAAAACGATGACATGGTTCGGCGTGTGACCCAAAGCAGGAGGATCGAGCGCTGGGATGTGACAAGGGACGGTCGCAGAAGCCGCAGTGATGTTCTCCAGATGATTAGTATACAGCAAGACCAATAGGAAGCACGCAAAAGGATTGCACTTACTGAGGCATTCCGACTGCTCCCAACGAAAAAGAAGGCCCCTCCCCATGGCAATTGGCAGTCGCAGTCGACGGTGCGAGTAGAGGGGGTACGAGAAATCTACAACAGGGGCTCAGGCTGGGTCTTTTGACTTTTGACAATTGAGTAATGTGCGTGGTAACCGGGCCCAGCCTCGTCAGTGGGGCGTCAGTCTGATACTCGGGTGGCTGCAGCTCTTCGCGAATCTTCGCGATGACAGGGACAGGGCAACGGTTCCGCAATCGAGACCCACGCTTGTACAACGTCAACATCAACGAGACCGAACAAGAGCGCGAGGCGAGTTTCTGTTCAATACTGTTCTTTTTTGGAAATACACTAGCTACGTTGCGGTGACCGTCGCCCGGGAGAAGGGTGGAGACACGCGGTGAAACAAAAGAAAGACACAGTTGGGCCGAAAACAGGGCGAGAATGAGCGGGCGGCAACAGCGGCTGGAAGAAGGAACTGGACCTTTCTCGAAACGACAGACGGGGTGGCAGCTGTGAAACGGAACACAGGAAGGAGCGACTCAACGACCATCCGTCGACAGACTATGTAGTACCATGGAACACGCCCCTTGGGCACGTGTATTTTCAATCATCATTGCACGCACACACGCACACACACATACACACCCACACACACACCGCGCATGGCCTACGCATGGCCTACGCATCGCGCACAAGTCGTGCCGTAGCCCAGACATACCTGCATTGGTCAGTAAAAAGAAAAACGCCCTCGTCGCCTGGAACGGCAGCCTCTGCCTAGAACACTTACGGGTAGTTGCGCTGGTACCAATTCACGCTGCGTCTGTTAGCGCCACCCGAGCATCGCCGTGCCTAGACTGGGATACGGAATACTCACAACGTCTTACGCCCCGCAATGCGGCTATGCGTGGCCCACGAACCCCCAAGCACAATGTTGTGCTTGCCGTCGAAGAAATCCGCCGTATAGCCAGGGTACAGTGGCATGGCTGAAAAGCCATCGTGCTTCTCTAGCACAGTGCTGGTCTGCAAGCCCGCGTTAGACGATCGTGTCTCACTATCATTGCGTGTCCAAGTGCGGCTTACCCATTCCCATGCGCCACCCAGCTCCGATTGCCCGCAGAGCTTACCGCCCTTCTCGGCAACGGAGACTGGGTGCCAGTGCTGGAATGCCGTGTTGGTCCCCTCCAACTCAATGAAGAGGTCGCGCGGCTTTGGACTAGACGCTGGGCCAGAGTCGCCGTTCGACAAATGCTTGCATGGTGGCGACTCATCTACGCCGTTGTTGATCAAATGCCTACATGGTCAGCCGCCGCCCGGAAACGAAGCGCATCTGCACGTACCCGTTCACAGCTGGGATTCTGTTCCCGTGCGCTTTGTTGAACTCTTGTGCCTTGATGCGGTCGACAAAATTGTAGATGCTACGTGCCTCATCCATCGTAGGAATGCGTCCGCCCATCCAAAGAGCACAACTAGCCAGCTCATCGTAAGAGGCAACCACGGGCCAGTCGAGCGCATAGTCGAGCGGGACAAATCCAAACACAGTCCTGACATATTTGCCATGAGCGACTTGAGGAGCACTACCGTGATATCCATTTACTCCTCCATTTTGAACGCCGTCCCTCTTAACTGTAACTTTGATAGCCGACTCAGAAGCTTCACACCAGGACGCAGGGATCGAGCTTTTCCCAGTCTGCGCAAGGTACTCGGCGTACTCCCCATTTGTGATTGGTCTTGCCTTTGCCTTGAAGGATTTGACCCGCAGTGAGCGAGGCGGCTTCTCGTTGTCCCAGCCAAAATATCTCACAGCACTTGTGTCATCGTCTGGATCATCAAGACCAGTGAGGATATCGGATTCCGGGATCGTGAACCATTGATTCTCAACAGTGAGTTTCGCTGAAAGGCTGGCAAGCGCTTCGAACGCCGGCGTCACCGATCCCGGGGGCGGCAAGATCCTTTCGCTCTGGATCAGCATATACAGCAGTGTCTCTAGGTGCATAGCTTCGTGTTCGAAGGCCAGCCACAAGGCACGGGAGACACGAGGGTTGCTATGTGCCGCGTCTGTGCTATACAACTTCTTAGTCCTTCCCCTGACAGATTCTTGAAACCCCAATATTTCTTCCAATGAGGGCCAACTGTCCGGGATCTCGCTATGATCGTGGCATTGTTCAGGGTTCTCCACATCCGGATCGATACCACGCTCGAAGATCTTTTGGAAAGACGCTGGCTCGGTGGGCTTCCCATCAGTCGCGCGGGTCAGGTGGATGTCGAGGAAGGTTGGAATGTGTCCGAGGTAAAAGATGACTGCATTTCGAAGTTTGATAGGCTTCGAAAGGAGTTCTTCTTTTGGGATCATTTTCAGTGTCACGGCGTCCCAAGCAGCCCAAAGCTCATCCCACTCGGCAACTGTGGGGACAGGCTCCGGTGCGTACAATTCTGGTTTGGTTGGGAAGAAGAAGGTGGGCTTCGAGACCAAGTGAAGACCTAGACAAGCATTAGTGCATCGATTTTTTTTTTCACGCGTTGATGATTAGGAGGGGTACGCACCATAGTCTCCCCTAGAGTTGCTGAATACGCTGTTGGCGACCAGTTTGGCTTCATTCCATAAGTGCTGAATCTCCTCGGTGCTGAATTTCCAGCTTTCTTCTATACGGATACGCTCTCCTTTTCGAAGTTGAACACCATCAATGATGACATCTTTCAGCGGTGACACGAATGCACGATGGTAGCCGTCTTTCTCCACAAATTCGCCAAAAGCATTCCACTCTTCAGGCTTGAATGCCTCGGCTTCTAGAATGCGATTGGCATTCTTGAGCCCGTTAAGTGTGAACTCTCGTGTGACTCCTTCGCTGTCATTGTATGCACCTGAAAAGCGGATGCATGATGAGCATGGACAACGTACATTTACATGTTAGGAGGCGACTTACGAAAAACTCGTTCAGGGTCTTTGCAGGAATCAATACCAATCAACATGGTATCGCCAGGTTTCAGTGCATCGCTGAATCCGGACAAGAAAGGGGGAACATCAGCGCGGGTGAAATTTCCCAAGCTAGATCCTAGCCACAGGATGGTTTTGGGTTTCGCGCTGATTTCGGGAGACTTCAACCACTCCAGAGCATGGTCGTAGGTACCGTACAGCCCATAGAGCTTGACGTGTTCGTAATCTTCCCGGAAAAATTAGCTCTAGAAATTCGTAGTAAAGACGCGGTACTCCTATGACTACAAGCACAGCGGCACTACCATGATCGAATTCACTTACTAGTCGGAATCTCGGCGAAGGTTCGCTCTAGCTCTGGCAAAGAAAGATCGACTGCATAGTATTCGACATCCTTGCCTAGGCGCTCGATAGCCTGCAGGAGAATGTTGACCTTGCGTAGGTTGCTGCGAGTTAGATTAGTATCGGCCTCGGACGGCGTGGTGCTTCATATCCGGGCGGGCTCCTACCCGCTCCCCAGCTCAACGACCACCGACCCGGGCCGAATCCGTTCCGCAATTTGGTCGGCAAATATGTTCAAAACTTCGATCTCGGCATTGGTCAGGTAGTAGTCTTCCACATAGGTGATCTTCTCGAAGAGCCGAAGCCCAGCTTCATCGTACAGCAGCATGGTCGGGAGCGTCTTCTCCCCGCCAGCTTCAGGGCGCAGCCCATCTTTGATATCTTGCAGGATATCAAATTCAGTCGGTCCGGGCCTGATATCGATGATCTGGGTCGCTGCTTCGGAAGACATTTTCTTGAACGGCGTCGCTTGGAGTAAACGCAACGGATAGAGGGCGGCTCCTGAAAGAGCCCGAATCGTATTCGTCATGACGGGCGGCTAGACAGGCAGATATATATTGATTCACGGAGTATACAACAGACGCTATACGCTTCAAAGATGGCGTAGCTTACGATGGTGGATCCGGCAGAGTTTGAGGTGATGGTTACTGTACGCTGCAGTAATTGACAAGGGACGGATCCACTAGTGCAGTAGTGCATATCACGCCCCAGCCACAGGACAAATCAAGCGGCATCAAATCCTCACGACGGAGGACGGTACGACAGAGGTGCTTATTCGCCGCAACCTTCGTGGGTCGGCTGGTTCCTGATCATTCCGAAGTGACCCCTCACAAGCCGCATCACTTGTTTTACACGTAACAAGAGTAGGTGACAGCGGCGACGTTCCCCCACATTACCTGGGGGGGACCGCCCAAGAGAGGCATAGTGGCAGGTGAAGGTGGGCGGCGTCTTTCACAATGACGTTGATGGCAATCCTCAAGAACTAAGGTCGACGGGACGCCGGAAACGGGCTTAAGCCTCAGAAACAAAGAAGAGCCGATCTGAGGGGTAATGCAAGGGCAGGACTAGCGGAGACAGATCGATCCGTCCTGCCCTTTTCCCCGCGTCCCCCGTTGCCTGGAACGCGTCGCCGACTACAGTACAGCTACAGTACAGCCACAGCATCAGGCACGGTGCGGGGCTCAATGTTGCGCAGGGCAATAGTGTCTTTTGGTGGGCCACAGCCTGACTCATTCGATGGAGCAAAGATCCGGGATGTGGCGGGAGTATGGCGAGGTCGCGCAAGTCCGCCCTGCTGTGTGAGCGTCGAGATTTGAGTGGTGACGCGGGGTCGGGGCGCGTAGACGCGAGAAGCGGCATGTCAGCTGCGTTCGCGTCAGCACGCGGCCGGCAAGCACCGGGCTAAGATGACTGTTCGGGGGCTTTTGCGGAGACTGGCAACTCCGCTGCATGCGAGGTTGCGTGATGGTGAAGACACTGATCACTGATCGCTGATCGCTGGTTTGGGAACGCTGACGAGCCTTAGTCATCATCCCCCCCCCCCAAAGCGCTAATTACGTCGCGCGTTTTTGTAACAACCAACACATGCAACCCACTTTAGCTCAACCTTGATGACATTGAACGTGTTGGGCGGAGCCTCTAACTACTAGTGCACAAGTGAGTTTTCGATCTAAAACACCACCGAACCCATTGGGAAAGTATAGCCCTTTCCTGCTTAGGTATACTGTTGTGATTACACTATCCCAGCTCTTCCACAGGGCCGAATGAGAAATTGTAGGTCCCACGGCAGCTTTCAATTTTCATACAGTGTAGCAGCTTCCTCTCTGATACATGTCTGGTGCCGAAAAAACCACCGTGCCGAAAAATAACACAGGTACTTCTACGTTAAACACTTCCAACCCCGTGCGCAAATGCTTGCTTGCTGCGGCTCTATATAAATAAGATGCTGGAGCATCTGCTAAACACCCCAAGACTATTATATACAAAATTTACATGCGCATCACCACATACGCGTGCTGCTCGCACAGAGTCTCTTTCTGCCATAGAACTAACTCCCCCTTATTATAGTACTATACTTACGCTATCACTAGTTATAAAACTGCCTAAGGGATGTTATCTAATCTTCTATACTACGTAACTTTACTAGGAAGTCGCTATTAGCCCTATGCGCGCTATAACATGCAAGTTCGTGTAGATATATAACGTCAATTAGCACTTTTAGCTGAGGCGATCACTAATTACGGCTAGCGTAGTATAGGATTGCATCTCTTATATTTTCTAACTATGATCTAAAGCGTTTACATTACCAAGCGCTAGCAAGCTGGCGAAGCTGTAAGCGAGAGAGCCTATAATTTTCAGTGATGTAAATAGCTTATTTCATTTCATAAGCTAAGCTGGCGGAAGATCGTAACGCAAGGATGCGATTCCGAAGCATCCAGTAGGCGGCTAGCCACACTTACTAGCCACGGCTAAGGCTCTGCAGGCACCAACGCTCATTTCAAACCCCCTAACGCGTGTTCCACAATGATTCGTTTCGAGTCACCACTTATCTTAGGCAGAAACACCAGCACAATCAAGTATGTGAGTTGTCCGATCCAATTGACGAGTGCAACATATACTCTAACAGAGAATATAGGTGCGGCAGCACATGACAAACCAGTCATAGCATGATTGTTCTTAATTGGTTGAACAAGCGAACCGATCTTGCGTTGCACATCGTAAATTCCAGCTTGATATCCACCATGCCCTACAAAAAACACTTCTTACCACTGGAATCCAGTCCGGAGCTTTTCACAGAGCTCATACACCGACTCGGCTTTTCGAGCGCCTTCGGTTTTCACGATGTCTTATCCATCGATGATGCAGAACTTCTTGCTTTCATTCCTCGGCCAGCTTTGGCTCTTGTGCTCGTTTTCCCAACAACTGCTACGTATGAAATGTATACAAAGAATGAAGAGGATCTGGCAGAAGACTATACGAAGAGCGGGCATCAAGAGGAGGTCATCTGGTACAAGCAGACTATCAACAATGCTTGCGGGCTTTACGGCATTTTACATGCAGTGAGCAATGGCGACGCAAGGAACTTTGTCGGTAAGTACGTGTAGCAAAAAATAAGGAGAGAATTTCTTTGTGACTTCACCAAATCTTGTCACCCTTCAAAACTCATTGCATGGACTGATAATCGTTATTGTACTAGTTCAAGATTCACACTTGCATCGCCTTCTCGAGAAGTGCCAGCCTCTAGAACCTGTCCATCGCGCAGAAACTCTCGAGAATGATGCAGAGCTTGAGTCAGCTTATAAAGCAGTCGCCCTTCAAGGGTCATCAAAGGTCCCTACGAATGCCGAAGACGAAGTCGATTTTCATTACGTTTGCTTCGTCAAATCTAACAAGAACGGTCATCTCTATGAACTTGACGGTGACCGAAAGGGCCCAAAAGACAGAGGGATCCTAGAGCCACACGAGGACTTACTTTCCGATGGTGGGCAAAACGCAATCAGGGAGTTCATTCAGAGAGAGCAGGGCCAGAACTCGAATTTTAGTCTACTGGCTTTGGCTCCAATATGAGACTAAAGCTGTGTTGACGCGTTGCACCATGGCCGTACAATGCAAGCTGTGCAATTGAATGCTTGATTGGCGGTGACGCAATATAGGAAGATCGGAAGATTGGATGGGTCTAAGCACAACACCAACCCTCTTCGGGATCGAAAAATTGCTCCTCTTCACTTTCATAACTTTCAGAACTTCCCTCGCCGTTGTGTTTGTGACCTTCGGCGCAATAGTTATGCCCTCTAGCGCGCTCAAGATTCTTCAAGATACTCTGAACCTGATCGTTGACCCCCGAGTTAAGTGAAAGATCCATAGCAGACTGGTTATCACTTGTTACCAGGTCCCATTTCAACATGTCACCTCCGAAGGTGAGTAGCTCACGTATGACATCATAGTTGTTCCATGATGCCGCAACATGTAGAGGTGTCCAGTTTTCGTGATCCACTGCATTTATATTGGCACCCGCCTTGAGCAACTCTTTGACGACATTCAGACTCCCGTTGTCTTTATTTGCTGACACAGGCATAGCTATAGCCAGATGCAACAAAGGCGACATAACGCCGGGACTCCGTACTAATTGATTGGGGTCTGATCCGTGTTGTAATAGAGCCCTTGTTGCATGACCCCACCCGTACTCCACCGCCCATGCTAGAGCTGATCTGCCTGTTGAATCCGGGGTGTCGATGATGCTGGTCAAAACTGAAGCTGGTTCGAAATTTTTCAGGTAATCAGATACGGTTTTATAGTCTTCTTGAACACCGAGAAGCACTTTGTGAATGGTCGTAAAATTTGAAACATTCACGAAGTCCGTAACAAGCTCGGAACTGGATTTTCCAAACAACTGGGTCATGTGTTCAAAATCAGACGAATCTAGCATACGGGATCCACCGTTCTTCATGGATAAAGAGACTAGCGTATCGCCTATCAAAGTATCCAGTGGGGTGCTGCGCATGTAGTTAGTTAATATTGCTCAAAGGCTGATTAGGTTACATATCATCCCCTTTCGTCTTCTAAGTCTGTATCTGCGCCTATATCGAGCAGGAATTGGCAGGTTCTCACCGCGACCTCTTTTCCTGAGCTTCTCCAACAATAAAAGGAGGCGTACTAGTGGATGTAAGCTACAAAGCGGGGACAAAAAAAAACAGGAACACACACTTACGTATAAGAGCCCCAGTACATAAGGATCGACGTCATAAAGAGACGCAACACCTGACTGTAAAAGCTTCATGATACCTTTCAGATCTCCTTCCTGAGTGCAGACGAGTATTGCAGAGTCGTACGGAATGGTATTGAGAGTCCGCACATGTATGTTCAGTGGAAGAAATCGAACAGCGAGGTCGATTTTTACATTTGCTACCGCATAGCTGAACCAAGATGGTAAGAAGTACTTCAATTCGGTTTCGGGAGACCGCATGCGTCGACACGTCTGCTCATCACATTGTGAAAACCGTGAAACAGCCCACGGTAGGTTGGAAATCCCGAGGATGATATTTCCCAAACAGTTTGAAAGAAGCCTCGGCGAGCGTATGATGGACCGAAAATGGCATTGACATCTGCAGTCTTTGAGACAACTCAGGGGTGTTACCGTAGCTTTATTCGGAGAAGAGAGAAATGGAGTGTTACTTTTGTTAGGTGTATTTGATTGATGGTACGACAGAGACCTTTGCATAGAGATGGAGAGTGAGGGCGTGACGGTGCGAGAAGACGTAGTGGCGGACCAATTGCTTGAGATCGTTTGGCGATCGTTCTCGCCTAGAGGTTCTGAGATATTATCATCCCGGTCTTGGTTGTCAATGGTCTTTTGTATCAACTCGTTCTGGGTTTTCATCAGTGAAATTTGATGTTGAATCACCATATCCATCTTCATCTCAAGCCGTGTTACGTTGAGACCATGCCTTGCGCTACATCTTCTGTATTTCGTTAGATTTGAGAAAACCCATATTCGGACTTGGAAAACCATACAGCGTTCTGACTGCGATGAAATTACACACAATTGTTTTTTGGACTCTCAGCGATTCTTGGAGCTTTTTAGCCTTTTTGGCTATTCGCAGCCATCGGAGCTTGTTGATTTGAGTCTTTCCGTCTGCTTCCAACCCTTCTTTCTGCACTTTGTTGATCAGTTGTCCAACCTCTTGAGCAATATGCTTTCCATTCTTTATTACTCCCTCTATGCAATTCTTGGCATCTTCGCGCTCCTCCTGGGTTCCCTCTTCCAACTCATCCACTTCTTCCATTTTTGAAAGCATTGTCCAAAAGGCGTTCGCTTCGTCTGACAAGGCCAGAATTTCAGTTGGCGCATCCTTGAACGTTTCGATTAACCTGTGCAGACCTTTGCTGATTCCTATCCCTACGGCAGCTAGTCCTACGATTGCACTTGCGAACTCGGCCATAGCGACCAATACCGTTATTTGCGAAAGCGTGGACGCTATGTGTGTTAGATTCATGTTACGGCTGTTCCGCGCACCTCTAGTCTCGCTCGACTGGAGGCGTACGCCTCCAGTCGAGCAGCACCACATCAGCTACCTGATGTGTCAGTATCAACGAATATGAACACGCCAACCCAGCCAAGAAAATGAACAGTTATACGACTACTTTCACTCAGAATACCAAAGACACATTCGCCCTCTACTTGCAGCGAAATCCAAACAAACGTCGTATCAGTCTTGTCGAGAAAGAGAACATAGTCGAATGGCTGTCCAGTCCTCACAAACATCCATCTACACAAGAGGAGTTTAGCCGACGTCATTATGTCCGCAAGACATTTTCTTGGGACAAGAATACCAACACTCTGTTTGCGAATGCAAAAAAGGGTGCCGAAGAAAAGCGGGTAGTGGTGACAGAAGATAGTATCATCGACGTGATCGAGTTAGTTCATAATAGCAACGGCCATGCTGGGTGGGATGCAACATGGAAGGATATAAACACCTCATATTACGGGATTCTCCGGATTGATGTTACAACCCTGCTCAAAGAATGTCAAGTCTGCTTGCACAACCCTCGAAAACGACCGAAAGGATCTGCTACCGTTCTACCCAATGTTCAGCTGGTTGGTGAAGACAGTCTTTTTGATCTCACTGAGACTTCTCGCTGGGCAGATGAACCGGAGTATCTGTATATACCAGAGGCATAATTTTGTAAGGTTGGTCTTGAACAAGAGAAAAACATCTTCGAGGAAGAAAGACACCTCAACATACGTGTAAGGCTTAACGGGCAGTGGGGGCTACGTGCCTGCTTTGCACAATCCAAGAAATAAATGAGTGGTCTACTACATGCAACACGATACTTTGTGTTGCCATCATCTACAGGATGGTAGTCGACCCGTTCCTACCCTGACCTTGTGCGAGAGGCGTTTAGGATTGTTTTTTCTGGCGGGGGAACATCTGTTTTCCAGACCTACTTTTGGACTTTTGAAATCTACAATATAGCTCCGACTCATGGAACTTAGTCTAACGTTAAATTATGGACTTCCACAGAATTTTGACGATCCGAGCGCAGCTCAGTCGTCACTCCCAACATGCGAGAGCCTGAGCTTGAGCTTACAATACCGTCCCAATTAGCAAGTGCGGCCAGCACAGAGTCTCATATTTCCTCATAGCTAATGTTAGAAATTGGACATGGAGCCGGCACTACATTATCAGCGTGTGCTACTGTTGTCCCGCTCCACTTTACGAGCCCTAGCTTCTCTTTCCATTAGTTCCGCAACCGCTGAATCTGCGAATGCTTGCGCTATAGCTGCCCTATCCGCTTGTTTCGGTCATCGTATAAGGACGAAGCTGATATGGCGCTGTTGCCAAAAACGACTGGCACCCGTGTTCGGCGGGTAGGAGGATGGAGTCGAGGAAGGTGCCGAGGAGATGCTGCTATCGCTAGCCATGGTAGAAGCGTAAGTTGAGGTTTTAGTGGGTTCGCAGCGTTCATCTGTCAATGAGCCGCGCAGCTTGAGGCAGCCTTTACCCCTTTACGCTCTCGACAACGTCGCACAGAGGTATTGCAGAGTCTCACGGAATTCCTGCTGATTGACTTTGCGTAACTTGTACATCATTGGCACAACCCCCATCCATCGCACAACCTGTACCTATCCGATGCTGTCCAGGTCTTCGAAATATCGTCCCGTCACACCATGAGGGACTGGTTCATGATTGAAGAAGGAGGTTGGAGCGTCGCGGTAGGGTTGCGACCGGTGGGAACACGAATGTTGCACATAGCGCGGATGCCGAAGGATGTCATGATTGCAGTGAAACGTAGAAGAAATGTGGTTGTAGACTGGAGGATTGCGGTCTCGCGGCGCTTGGATAGTTGCTTGCAACTGGAAGGTTCGCTGCTCCTGTCATACTATCAGCGGCTCTTGCCATATATCTGGATAAACCTGAACCAAATCTACTCTTATCTTCAATCGACTATTCGCTTTCAATTGTTTCTACGCAATTGTGGCCCTACCTACGAAATTAGAATGTTCCAACCACGACGGCGGTTTGTCGCTAGTACTTATCACAGTACGCTTACTGCGTGGGATTCTTTGGCGTCTGACAAAGCAGCATCGAGGAGCGCCTACCCCTCATATACACAAAACCTCCCTGCACCATGGAAATGGATTGACATGGCGAACCGTTGATGATCTGTTCAACCGAATTATTAGGCCTGCATCTATGACAAGAAATGCTTAGAAGGCCCTTTTGCAGTACGCTATAGTGGCCCAAAGTACTAGATCTACAGACGTCGATGTGTACCACATCCAAGGAAACTCACTCCATATAAGTTTACCAAGAGAGCAATGTCTCTCCTGTAGTCTCTATAGCGACCGTATCCTAGATAGCTCTTTCATCCTTAGGCAGTTGATAATGCTCGTTACTCTCGTCTCTTTGTTCTTTTACAGGAGTCGAACCCTGGACCACCACCAAGCCACCTGTGGGCGAAGCAGGATTTCACGGGCTGCTTTGACTTTCTCTGCATTCAACCACTCCACTGGATTTGAATTATGTGTAGATAGATTCCTATGGTAGGCCCCGCAGCCGTCGCTTCGTTCATTGTCGCCATCCACAGTAAGCCACGCATAGCACTCAAAGAAACCTAGCTATTTGAGAGGCGGAACTCCAATTTCTTACACGCTGGGGCTAAGCTTGTCGTACTTAGTATTGCCTCAAAGCTTCGGTTCTTTGCAGGCATGTGGGTGGAGATTCACTCGACTCGGTTGTCTTCGATCTGGCTGGCTCGTCGAGGGACGACCATGCTCTGTTCTCCTCCACGCGCTCAGGCCGAAGCTCTTCCTTGATCTGGGAGACGACTTAAAAGTCCAGCGGCCCGTCTGTGTCGCAGCTTCCCGACATGGAATACGGAATACCGCCTGCCAACCCTCAGTCAACTGGTCGACTCTCTAGCTATTTTGACGCTTGTGTTCAGGATACGCAGACAATGCACGGCCCTAGTATATGGCTTTCGAAATTGAACAGCCTACATGGACAGAAGGGCTATCTGGAAGAGTTGCTTTCCAAAACCGCTACAACGCTTAACGCACTACGCGATCGACAGACACGAAACGAGCGTGCATTAAGCACCCTCCCGATACCCCGTTCGAAGAGGAAGAAGATACAGCAAAACAGGTGGAAGACGGGCAAAACTATTCAGACATGTGAGAATGAAGAGCGGGTAATACTGGATTGTCTGCAAGTTTGCACACGCAACATCCACACATTGGAGGCTATCATCCACCAGAGAGAAACGCCACACGTGACTGCGAAGTACTACTCTAGCAACTCATACGCCGACTCGGATGCGAACTCATTCGACTGGCATGGCTGGACCGACGATGCACCCATATCTCCATTCAAAAAGGAGCGCCGATGCTCACTACTGATGGACGAAATCGCACCGGAGGCTTCTTTTGATGGGATTGTGTCAGGCAGGTCCACTGCAAGACGCTCGCCTCTGCTACGTCCACAATCAAATCATGCACCAGCTTCAACATTCTTCTCAGCGCCCCTCAACACAGCTTATACGCGATACTCACGCTCGACGCTCAGCCCAGAGGCTGCCGAATTCGAACCAAGCGTGAAGCATAATCCCCTTGTTCGGCAGTCAATCCGGGAGATGGACAAGCTTAGCATTTCAGGATTGTTAGCGTCAAAGCGCATGCAATCCATCCAAAAGCGTAGCTGTTCAGACGTAGCCATCAATCACTCAGTCCGCGGTCTGTCAAGCAATGCTCGGCCCCCATTAGCACAGGCACAGAGTTGGGCGGGCCCACGCCCGCTTCGACGGCAAGAGTTTGGAGTATCACCGGGAAGGGCCAAAGGGAAAAGGACCAACTCAGTTTGATTGAGCACAAGCAAGTTGCGATGAAACCTTGACGTCGATTTTTGTCATCACTTTCGGCATGTCTTTGCAAACGCATCCCGTGCATGTGACGTCCGCCCGAGCTCTACAAGGCATAATTGAAGAATTGCCGAGAGGGGGCTTCGACGCTGCACATGCATGTAGCAGACCTCCTATTGTGTACGTAACATTATTATGAGTTTTCTCGCCTCTGTACATATAGATCGTACCACAAATTGCATATATGAAAGGCGGTACCCACGCCATACAAGGGCTACTTGACGACAGAGATCCAGCATGAAGGAATGCGTAGATATATATTAATGCGTGGGAATTGCTCCAGTCAGTGTGTTGCGCTGTTCATACCCTGCCCACGCCTTGTGTCATCGCGGGGGCGTGTTGAGCAGCCTCGGGTCCCACTTTCGCTTGGTGCGGCGCGGCTTTCGACGTCAATTCCCGGGTCTTCCCTCGCAGAACGGGCACACTTCCACCACACCTTCGAGTCACTCGGTGACCAATTCAACATTCCTGCTGAAAGTTCAACACTTCAGCTATCGGTGCCCTTTTCAATTCCCCCGTGTACGATATACCGCCGCCGGCGCCTGGCCTGCTAGTCCGCCTCTACCGAGCTCCACTACACCCACTACACAACGCAGCGCGTGCATTAATAGCGCCCGCGCTTGGCCAAAAGCCCACCGGGTCACACCTCCCGCCCAAATTGCGTACGACCGACGACCTCAACTACCCCTCATTTTGTCGCGCTTCACAGCATCATGGCGGATGCTGCGACCAGCACGAGCGCCGAACGCAGCCATCTGCGCGAGCGCCCCTCTGCCAAACCGTTACCCTTGCACAACTCTGATGATGCCAGGCAGAAAGTGCTAGATCTGAATGAACAGGAGGCTAAAGAGCAGAAACATGGCCAGAAACGCACTTACGGCAGGACGCCGGACGGCACTGGTACGTTGACGTCGCAGCAGCACGGGTGCTTTCGAGATGGCAGGCTGTGAATAGTCCAGTGAGTAGTGGCAAGTCGTACACTGGAGTACTAACATGCCCGTCGCAGTCTTCATCGTGCCACTGACGCATGACATGGTCTCGCAGCTTCTTTCGCCCTCGCAACCAAAGAATCTGTCCGACCTTGCCGTCCTCGCTGTCCTCGCCGGTCTGATACTCCTCCTCTACGCATTGCCCCAAAGCGCCCGCAAGCCCGTATTCGCAATCATCTTTCTTTTCTGGCGTGCCGCCTACAATGTGGGCATTGGCTGGCTCCTGCACATGCAGTCCAACCACAACCGTCTGGTCCTCTGGGCGAAGAATTCGCACATCTTCGAGAACCCCGAGCTAGGGACGAACAAGCATCGCACGCTGTACAAGCTACTCAAGCGCGAGATGGAGACCAAGATCCCCAGGGATTACAAGTTCGAGGAGGCACCGCTCGAATACAATACCTGGCTACTCTTCAGGCGGGTTGTAGACCTCATTCTTATGTGTGACTTCGTCTCGTATTGTCTCTTCGCCATAGCCTGCTTTAATCGTCCCGACGAGAGCTGGGGCTTGTGGATGCTTCGCTGGGCTACGGGTATCCTGTTGTTCCTGTTCAATCTGTGGGTCAAACTCGACGCTCATAGGGTTGTCAAGGACTATGCTTGGTATTGGGGAGATTTCTTCTACCTCATTGATCAACAACTTACCTTCGATGGAGTCTTTGAGATGGCTCCGCATCCCATGTACTCAGTGGGATACGCTGGATACTACGGTATATCTATGATGGCTGCAAGCTACGCTGTCTTGTTCATCTCCGTAATCGCGCACGCCGCCCAATTTGCCTTTTTGACCTTTGTGGAAAACCCGCACATCGACAAAACATACAATCCGCCCCCGCCCAGAAAGCGCCAACAGTCCCAAAGTTTCAATCGCGAAGATCGCCCCGCCTCCGGGCACTCCGACGTTGCCCTCCTCGACGGTGCGCCCATCATTGACTCGGACGGGCAGCCTTCACAGATTCACAATATTGTAGGCCCGTTGAATACCGACTTACATCGCTCAATCGACATAGGGGTATTCTTGTTCGTATTCTACATGTTTTGCTTTACTACAATGACTCCGAACACTTGGCCGGTGCGCGCTTTCTTCCTCGTCAATGCCTTCATTTGGAGGTTGTGGTACGCGCTTGGGCTTGGCTATATCCTAGACCGACAGTCCAAGAAAAAGAATTGGACTCGTCACTTCATCAAATACGGGGACAGCAAGGAAGAAGCGTGGCGCCAATGGAAATACCTCTACCACCTTAGCATGACCTTGAGTCATGTCAGTTTCGCCGCAGCTGCTTGGAAGATGTACACCATTCCACCGGAATGGACGTATGGGTGGACTCTTTTGCGACATGTTGTGGGGGTGAGTTTGATAGCTCTGCAAGCATGGACCGCCTCTAGCATCTACGAATCTCTGGGTGAATTTGGTTGGTTTTGTGGTGACTTTTTCTTCGACCCGCCGTCCAAGAACCTCACCTACTCCGGCATCTACCGTTTTCTCAATAATCCCGAGCGCGTCCTAGGTCTTGCAGGCGTGTGGGGTGTCGCACTCATCACTTGGAGCCTTCCCATGTTCTACTTGGCTGGGACTGCCCATGTCCTCAATCTCGTATTCCTACAGTTTGTAGAACGTCCGCATATGCAGAAGCTCTACGGTCAAAAATTACGCCAGACGTCAGGCGTGAGCAAGACCCTTAGGCAGGCCTTACCCAGTCCCGTAAGGAACTGGCAGTCCGCGGCAGACGAGTATCTCAATTCGACGGTCGAATTCATTGAGGAGGTTATAGAAAGCGCTAGGCCTAAGCTAGCCGCCGGAGTCGACACTTTCTTCAAAGATACCACGGCGTTGTTTAAGTCGTACCCAGCACGTATATCGATCACTCGCCTAGCACCAGAACTGGCTGGTATTGACCCGACAAAGTACAAGATCCAGATTGAGGGGTCGCGCCTATCGCCTTCAATGGAGCTTCAGAAGGGCGGTGGCCGTGAAGGAGAGATGGCACGCATACCGGCGGAGCGCACGAGCGAATTTACTACCCTCATGCTCGAATACGGAGCTCCGATCAAAGTCAAATGGCAGGCTCCGCTGAACCACAGTAAAAAAGACTGGATTGGCCTGTACATGGTGGCTGACAACGCGTCACGAGAAGTGACACGTATAGGCTCCAATGGTCGTTGGATTGCGACAAACAAGGGTGTCCATGATACAAGCCGCGCAGAAGAAGGAATACTCGTGTCGGACAAGCTTCTTGTCGCATCCGAACGAGAGGATGGTGAGACAGATTGCTATACCGGGGAAGTAGAGTTCCGCGGCGACAAGCTTTGGTGGACCACTGGCGTGTTCGAATTCCGTTACCACCACAACGGCAAGCACAACGTGTTAGCCATCTCGCAAGCCTTTGAGACGCGCATCCCTAGGTTTGACGAAGAAGACGTCGAACTCGACATGAACGGTACCATCCGCGAACCTGTCGAACAAGCGCTGTTACCCGTTATACAGAATTGCTTCGACAGGGACCCTGAGATTGCGCCGTCTACAGTAGACGAGCATTTTGGTAGCCAGGTAGAAAGGGACGGAAAGTACGCGAGTAGAGTGGTCTTTGCTGTGCATCAAATGTAAGCTCGATTCATCCTATTTAGTCTACAAACAGAGACTGACCATCTTAGGTTCGGTATTGAGTTTGCACCGGAAGTTGTGCAAGCAGACGGTACCGCGCGCAACCTAGCCTGGCGGATATGCAACGCGAAGAAAGTTCTGGTAAGTCTCCATACAGATTGCAAACTTCTTCATGACTCATATCCTCGCAGGCTCCATATAGTATGTCGAGAAGCCGTGGAAGGAACACTCCAACGCTGAGATAGTTGGGCTTGTTTTTGCATTGCCCTTAGCAGTCGTTGCTTTCCAACGATGTATGCTCTTCGTCTTCAACACTACCTTCGTTCTATTTCGTCGGCCCTGTCTTTCCCCATTCAGGAGGTCTTCGAGGAGACTTCCTGCGCAGAAACATATTCAAACCACCTAAATCTCTTGGAAACCACTGGAAGTAAGACGCCTGTTACGCGCATGTCATGGTCTCTTATGTTGAGGGGAAAGGTGTATAGTCGTATGGGAAGCTTCCACATTTCACTTGCTACATTATCTGTGGCTGACACGCGTGTCATAGCGGAGAGGCTTTTTTTTGTTTATCCGTATCCTCATTGGGAGGCATTCGTAACTCGCCTTCAATTATTCAAAAGTGTTTTTCAGGGGCATATTCCTTGATGTTGCATGGAAAGGAGTAGTTAGTGGGCGGCTGTATCAGTGGAGTAGTTACACACAAAGTTACAGAGAATTTATAGCACTTTCCGAATGTGAAGGCCTAGATGGACTGTAATTTATATTCTGCTGTTGAAATTGCTTCATCCTGACCATCTTGAAGAGTAAATTGTGTTGATCTAAATTGTGTCATGCGGTGAGGTGATCATGTAGCACGAGCTCGTGTTGCCGCCAGGCGCAGAACCGCCCGGCCACAACGATACGACGGGCTTCAGCTCAAGTCCATATCGGCGGCAGCGTATCGGAAATCATTCCATTCAACTAAAAGTATCCGCTTGCAATGTCCACGCATGTGCAAAGCTTATCTTATCAGATTCACCACCATCTAGCTTAGCGCCAGGGTTATAACCTCGGCCTGGACCGTGGTCGACGCATCGTCGCATCTTCGGGAACCTTCGTGACAGCACCCCCTCACGCCTGGATATATTCACCCTTTCCTGTTGCATTTCCCCGGCGTATTGTATACCATTTTCTTCACGTAACTGCATTGTAATTTCACCTTCAACTTCACCTTGACATTCCCATCGCCCTTCCGACCTCGGGGCTCTCGCTGCACGCGCCACCGCTAGACAGCGGATCCGCGCTGACGTCTTGAGACGCACATCCACTTCGGATAGAAGCAATACTGAGAACAACAGACACACGAGAGACTGTGTCAAAGACTGCGGGATAGCCAATCATGGGCAAGTCGTCGTCCAAGACGAGCACGAAGGTGCTCCCGCTCATCCCGCTCGCGGCGCCGCTCGCCCTTCTCCCCGCAACAACCGTCAAGATCCCCATCGCGAACCGTTCGGACATCGCCGCTATACTCGCCAAGATATACAGCATCAGCCCGACGGCGAGGCCCGATGCTGCTATCACTGTGGCATGCGTGCCGTTGAACTCGCCCAATGTGTCACCGCTGGATGGCAAGCTGTTGATCGAGGATGGAAGCAAAAAGAGGAGGAAGGTTGAATACGAGACGGATCCCGTGAATGCGACGAAAAAGGATGTTTTTGGATATGCGTGCGTGGCGAAGGTTAGCGGGGTGCAAGGTCGGAGACAGGGCGAGCTGAGCTTGGTGGTGGAGGGCTTGGAGAGAGTACGGGTCGTGGATGTTGTGCAGGACCGGCCATATTTCGAGGGCGAGCTAGAGGCTGTCGAAGAATTTGGTACGTTCAAGTCTTATTTGATGTCAATCAGCCGTTGCAAACTAGATGAATACTAAACGTTGCAGTGGACATAGCGAATCCAGAGCTCCTTAACCAGTTTAATTTGCTCAAGCAGCTCTCACGCGAACTCCTAGCCCTCGTCCGCCTGTCCTCGATATTACCCCGCGCTCCGACGGCAGCGCTATCGCCCATCGTTGCGCGAAGGATAGAGCTGTTCATTGCCCGGAAAGACCTGTCGGAAGCTGGTGCACTAGCAGACTTCATGGCGCACGTAGTCGACTACACACATGAGGAGAAACTGCGCGTGTTGGGAGCGATCGACGTGAAGGAACGAGTGGACATTGTCATTGAGATACTACAGCGACAGATCAGCAATATACAGGGCAGTACACGGATAACAGTCACGCCTGTGCCGACAGGTAGCTTTGATATCGACCAGCTACGGAGACTCCAGCAGGAAGCGCTGCAGAGACGGGGCAAGATGGGCGGTCCGATCATGCCACCAGGCTTTCCGGGCGGTTTCCCAGGCGGAGGAGCGAATGTAGGGGAGGACGAATCGAACGAAGTCGACGAGCTAATGAAGAGGCTCCATGATGCGCAACTCTCACCAGAAGCAGATAAGGTCGCACAGCGGGAGCTTCAAAGACTACAGAAGATGAACCCAGCGCAGGCCGAATACCAAGTCTGCAGAAATTACCTTGAGAATCTAGCAGAAATTCCGTGGACAAAGAGCACCGTCGATCATTTGGATGCGAAGACACTGATGAGAGCGAAGAAACAGCTTGACGACGACCATTACGGGCTTGACAAGATTAAGAAGCGGTTACTGGAGTATCTGGCTGTTCTGAAGCTGAAGGAACAGGCTAACAAGAGCATTGATGAGCAGATTCGCGCGCTTGCAGATGCGGCACCTACAAAAGAGGAAAAGGATGAAAAGGAAGAGGATGTGCCGGAGAAGCCCACTCACGAGCCCACGGATCAGGAGCTCAGATTACTGGAGAAGAAGCGCATGGTTGACAAGTCACCAATCCTCCTGCTGGTTGGCCCTCCAGGTACCGGAAAGACATCACTCGCCAAGTCCATTGCAACGGCGCTTGGCCGCAAGTTCCATCGCATCTCACTGGGTGGTGTACGCGACGAGGCTGAGATCCGTGGTCATCGGAGAACATACGTTGCAGCTATGCCTGGTCTCGTTGTCAATGGATTGAAGAAGGTCGGCGTTGCAAACCCCGTCTTCCTACTAGACGAGATTGACAAGCTGGGCATGTCGAACTATAACGGCGATCCCAGCGCAGCTATGCTCGAAGTCCTGGACCCAGAGCAGAATCACACCTTCACGGACCACTATGTCAACATCCCGATCGACCTTTCCAAGGTCTTATTCATCGCCACAGCAAATTCACTAGACACCATCCCCCCGCCGCTGCTGGACCGCATGGAGACGATCCAACTCTCTGGCTACACCACCCTAGAAAAGCGCAACATCGCCGAACGTCACCTCATCCCCAAGCAAATCACCACGAATGGCTTGCATTCCGAAGACCTCAGCATCCCCACCGACGTCCTCGACAAAATCATCACAGCGTACACCCGCGAGTCGGGCGTACGCAACCTCGAGCGCGAAATTGGCTCCGTCTGCCGCTCCAAAGCCGTCGAGTACGCCACGGCGAAGGACACGGATACGCTCGCCGCATACAACCCCTCGGTGACGATAGATGACCTCGACGCCATCCTCGGCATCGAGCGCTTCACCGAGGAACTCACGGAGCAGCACTCGCGTCCCGGTGTGGTGACGGGGCTCGTGGCGTACTCGTCCGGCGGCCAGGGCAGCATCCTGTTCATCGAGATCGCGGACATGCCTGGAGCGGGGCGCGTCCAGCTGACGGGCAAACTGGGCGACGTGCTCAAGGAGAGCGTCGAAGTAGCGCTGTCGTGGGTCAAGGCGCACGCCTTCGAACTCGGGCTCTGCGCCGCCGACGAGGACGTCATGAAGAGCCGCGCCATCCACGTGCACTGCCCGTCGGGCGCCATCCCCAAGGACGGGCCCTCGGCCGGCCTCGCGCACACGGTCGCCCTCATCTCCCTGTTCTCGGGCAAGCCGGTGCCGCCGACGCTGGCCATGACGGGCGAGGTCAGCCTGCGGGGCCGCGTGCTGCCCGTCGGCGGCATCAAGGAGAAGCTGATCGGGGCGCTGAGGGCGGGCGTGGAGCGCGTCTTGCTGCCCGAGGGGAACCGCAAGGACGCGAGGGATCTGCCCGAGGAGGTGCTGAGCGGGCTGAAGATTGAGTTTGTCGGCCATATCTGGGAGGCGCTTGGGTTGGTGTGGCCCGAGAGGTGGGAGGGTGTGTCGGGGTGGGAGAGCAGGTTGTGAGTGGGACATGAAAGTAAAAGTACGATATGACGACGGCGCTATGTTGCGTTGCGTTGCGTTGCGTTGCTATGCTTGCATCGAGTCGATTTTACGGTATATATTGATTTTCGCTATTTAGCCATTGATGGTATGAAGGCGTTGGCAATCAATTATGATTCACTACGAATAGCCATGAGACTTTAGTGTTCGAACGGTGTGTATACAGTGCCTAGGACAAGGCTTGATATTGCGTCCTGAGAATCCTCAACCTACAATGTGTGTTCAGACTTCCAACCACATACTAATGATCCTGGGATAAGTCAATCGTCGATACAGGCTCCGAAGCTTTCAGCTACCGTCTGATGTGATGCATTCCAGATGCAATTTACTGATGAGCTGTTGTTGTGCACGCTAAGACGAGTCGCAAGAATGTTGTGTATGATCAATATCTCCCAACAATGAATAATTGGATGGAGTATCGCATCGGAGCCAGGTATCGCACGGGCGTCAGTATGCGCTCGGGCCGGGCTGAATGAACAACAATCCTCTCCCCCACACGCGCAAAGGTCTCCACCAAAAATCCCGCCTCGAATCCTTCGCTTCCTCCTCCAAGCGCATAGCACCACCACCTCCTTCACTTTGACCCGACCAGATCCCAGATGCCGAAGCCAATGCTCCAGAGCAGCAAGTTCCCCCTCCCGCAGACGCTCCACAGGGTATTCACGGCGGGCTGCCAGGCGGCGGGCACGGGGACGGCGAGCCCCAGACACACGGCGGCGCTGAGCCACGGCAGGGCGAGCTGGTACTTTGGCGGCCGGTAGTACTCTGACCTGTCGTCGACGTACTCGTAGGCGATGTGGATGCGGGGGTTGTCCCTCGTGAAGCGGGCGAGGCTGAGCAGGCGGTCGACGGCGGGCTGCGAGAGGCTGTAGCTGGCGGGCTTGCGGATGGTGATGACGATGCCGCGGACCCAGGCGAGGCGGGCTCGGCTGCACTGGTAGAGGAAGGGCGGGAAGCTGGTGCGCGGGCAGGCGTTGAGCGCGTCGTCGCCGTTGTCGGTCGAGTTTTGGATGCGCGCCAGCGTGTCGGCGTCGTCTTCGGGGAGCTCGAAGCGCAGCGTGTTGTATTTGATTTCGAGGCCGGCCGTCTCGGCGTAGAGCTGGCGGCAGACGTATTTGAGTTGGTTGAATTCGCGGCCCGTGGGGCCTGTGAAGAGGGGTTTGTGGTTGGAGTGGGCGTGGTCGTGGTGGTGGTTGTAGTAGAGGGTTTGCGAGGGGGACGTCAGGGCGTATTGGATGATGCGATTGCGGAGCTCGCCTGGGAGGGCGAGGAATGGGCTGATAGTTGAGGAGGCCATTGTAGGTTCGAATGTGTGGTGCGCGATGCGCGATGCGCTGGGTCGAGGAGGTTCCAGTTGAATGGAACAGGCGATCGCTCTTGTTTGAAAGGAAACGAGCGTCTCAGCGGCGCGCGAGAGGGTTCGCAAAGCTGGTTGCAGTATGGAGAGGAGAGGGGCGAGCTGCAAGGCCTGCCATGTCAAATCACGCCCACCGCCAATCTGTCTCGTGCTTTGCTTACCTGCCCCAGACCAAACCGTGAGGCACAAGCTATGCCACCCCCGCACCCCCGAGTCAGGCCCTATGACGTTTCCCCTCCATGATCCAAGGGCCTCGGGCCGTCCACTTCGCAAGCCCGCTGGCCCTGGGAGATGCGTCTGGAGGCTCGACGTGGCTCCTGATTCATCGTCTGCAGCAGATAATTCACGCAGCGACAGTCTTGCAGCGGGGAACTGCAACTCTCAGGGTCGTCAGTCTTGCGCTAGAGGTGCTGGTTGATGCGCTACCAAGCGAAGAGGTACGCGACGACGCCATTCATTGCGGCACAGACGTGGGGTGAGATCCTTCATCCTAACATCGCATAGCAGTCGCATGGCGTCAGCAAGTCCTCGTACGCACTGTTGATGCGTGTGTTGATCGTGAACTTGGATCATAGAGCAGTAGCTTTTCGAACAACGCGCGCGCAGGGGACGGACCGACCGAAGTCGCAGAGCCAGGGCCATCCATGTGCGACCTCGGCCTCAGTGAAGAGCGAGCCTGTGTCCGTCTTACAAAGCTCATATAAATTGATGCAAGAGAGCATCACCACGTTGCATTTGGCACATGACAACAGAGAGACCAGAGTCGCGATTGACCGTCAAAGTCTCTCGCTGCTTTCGAATGTCTGAAGCTCCCGTTGATATCGGAAAGTATATACCTCACATGGCGAAATACCCCGGGACCGTGAGATCCCTATCGAGTCATGCAAGAATGGTTTGGAGGCCGTAGAGCATTTTGGCAGGTACATGGGCACGTAGCGTTATATCATCCGACCTCTCCTTCACGCTCGACCCTTGATGATATCGGCAGCCTGCATCCTCGTCAGTTTGCATCTCCACGCTGGCATTTGCAGCCTCACCTTTTCAGCAACCGCATAGACAGTAGCACTTAAATGCGTACTCGGAATCAGCGGTATCAGACTCGCATCTACCACGCTCACACCCTCCACTCCGTACACCTTTAAATCACTCCCCACAACCCCGCCTAGTTCCGTCGGCAGCATCGCCGCAGTCCCACTCGCATGAAAACTCGTCGGTCCTGCCGTAGATCGCACATAAGCCAGCAACCCCCCAGTATCCTCGTCCGTAACGTTCGGCCCCGGTGCAGACTCGACGGGTACTAGGGGAGCAAATTTAGAATTTCGTAGGTAGCGGCGAGTGTACTTTATGGATTCGATGGCTTGATCAAAGTCAAGCGGGTTGGTGTAGGCGCGGAAGTCGACTTCGGGTTCACCATATGGATCCGATGCGTTGATGTGGATGTGGCCTCTGGAAAGCGGTTTCTGCAAGAGGAGGCCGCGGGTGCACGCGCCACCAAAGGGACTCTCGTACACGGCTGCATGCGCCGATTGATATAGTCTAGACAGGATCCGCTTTTGCGCTTGGTAGCCTGCGAGGACCGGTGGAGGTAGATTGGGCGCGAGGAACGCATCGGGCGCTTGAGAGCTGAGCGCGCGGTGGAAAGAGGAAGGCGAGGAGTGAATGGTGTCGAGCGGAAGGAAGACGAAAGCGCTGTTCAGGGCTAGGGTGAGGGGTCCGGTCTTGTTGCTGTCGTATTGAGCCTGGGCTTCTGCTCTAAAGGTAGCATTGTTTGCGAGTGTTCCAGGGTTGGGCCAGACATCGTTCGTAACTGCAAAGGTGAATACGTGGACCCTGCATACGTTTTGGATTCTAGCACTTACAGTTGCACACGAGATATACTTGCGGATGATCCTGGAAATTATTACCCACGCCAGGCGCATCAACTTGGACATCGATGCCAGCTGTCTCCAACACGGCTCTCGGACCGATGCCACTCAATTGTAGAATCTGTGGTGTGTGCACGGCGCCAGCTGCTAACACAACTTCTTTCTTCGCCTTCAATGTGATCTCTTCGTCAGGATGGTCCCGCTGGTAGAAGACGACGCCGTCCACGCTATTGGCAGTGGAAAGGACTAGCTTTTTGACTTTATGGCCCACAAGGAGATGGTAGTTCGGTCTTGATGCTATAGGATCGTAATACGCATAGCGTGAGTACGACCGGGTCCGGTTGATGGGGTGTTCAGAAGACGAGACCCAAAAACGTCCAATTGCATCACCTAGAGCGTGCTCCTTGGGCAAAGGGATGTGCATATCTTCCCACGCGCTCCATGAAATTTCTAGGTCGGCCATTAGCATATGCCCATCTCCTGGAAAATCTCGTCATCACAAACGACAACGCAACCTACTCAGTGTCTCCCACTGAAACGGCGGGAACGAAGCCTGCACCGGCCCATGACCCCAAGCACGTTCGTCCCACGTATATTCAAACTGCTCCCTGTCTGATTCGCTGGGTGGCGTGAATCCGACACTTTTTTGGAAGTACGGGAACAAGCCGTCCCATCCCCATCCCGGATTACCCAACTCTTCCCACGCATCATAGTCACCTTTTGCGCCGCGGTCAAACACCATGCCATTGACAGCCGAGCTACCGCCAACGACGGCACCGATAGAGTAGCGATACACAAGATCATTGATCTCCGTCTGTGGAACGCTGGAGACTTGGTGAAACAAAGGTGGTTAGTAGAGACGAGTTGCTTGTACGAGACCACGTACTGTTGAAGCGATGTTTCGCGCAGGCAGAGTTGGGACCAGAGACGGTGTTCAGAGGCATCCATATACACGACTCGTCCGCGATGTAGCCAATCTCTATCACTAAAACTGTTTCTATGATTATTGCTGAATGAGTAGCTCGCCTTAGGATAATGGTGTGCTTAGAAGCTCACTGGACGGGTCCTCGCTGAGGCGGTTTGCAACTACGAGACCTGACGTGCCCCCGCCTACGACGACGTAATCATAGGACTTGTCGAGTTCCTCAACCGAATACTTGACCTGAGCTCTACCAGCCAAAGTAGGCGAAGCATTGGCGATGTTCAGGAGTGCTGCTCCCAGCCACACAGCGCCGATGATAGAGGTTCGCAAAGATAGAGACATCATGGTGAATGCGAATGGTGATCATCGGTGCGGTCTGCCCGTAGATATGCATTGTCATGCTCACCGTTAGACGTAAGGGAAAGTCGCCTTCTACTCGACAGCCACGCTTCCTTCATCGTCCAGGTACAAGCGGTGAGGCGTTGATCGTTGGTCCAGAGGGGACCGGATATTTGATCGTAAGCCACGAAAAACGCCTCCCGTTCTCGCCGTGCATGCTGCGTGGTGCTGATGGTTTACGTGAGCTTGGCCTGGTCCCTGAGAGGTCAAAGCAGGGAGCTCGCAATACAGTATAACCTAATACGAAGAGGGGTATGACCCCGCCCCTTGAACGCCCCGTAAGGATTGATTGTACAATATATGAGCTTGGCACGGTTGGGAAGAGTCGAGCTCAGAGTTGCGTTACGAGGATATGGTTGGATACTGGGTGCTAGCGAGCGCTCCTTGGAGCCAGGATTCGGCTGCATGCACCATACATCAGCGTTTTCAGTCTCTTGCCAAATTGGTCAGGAGTGCTCCTAGATGCACAACGCGTTGTGCTGGACGTAGGGAATGTTGGAAAGGGCATATGGACAGTCGGTTGCTAAGTAGTGGCGCGATGCTACACTCGGAGCCACATGTGACTCCGACCTCGGGCCATTGCATGGATAGCTTGCATCATGCTGAACTACAACCGCGCGGCCGCTGTGCGGCTCTTTGTAACTTCACTAGTCAGATTATCGCATTTCTACATATTTTTTGGTTGCTGTTGCGACCTTCACATTTCTGCGTTGAGGCAATTGCAACGCTTTCTAGTCTCTGTACTCTACGCCCAGCTCCGCCCAGCTCCGCACCGGACGCGCCATGTCTAAGCTAGGCCCAGGTGTGAAAGCGCTCATCAACGCGGCACATGCCCGTCCTGGCCCAGTTCCAGCTCCCCGACATATCGAGTCGATATACAAGAAGATAGAACAGGAGGCGACAGCGCACAAGCTGGGGCGGCCGTCATGGCTCGCGCTGTCGACTGCCACGACAATGACCATGAATTCGCCTGAGTCCATGGTGGCGCTGTACAGATCGGCGAGTGAGTCGAAGCCTGAGAGCGAGAACGTAGCAATAGCAGAGCTCATGCGAGAGGTTGGACTCAAGTGCATTGGCTTCAACGGCGTGCGTATGCTGCATTTGCGGGCCTGTCTACGTTGCTGACCACAAGCAATAGGTCCCCCGCACCATCAACATGCTCAATGCCTTCCGCGCAGAGCTTCCCTCCTCGATCGCCTCCTCGCTGAATACTAAGCCATCGCGTCTGCCGACCCAGTCCAATGTCGACTCGATAAACTCGCGGGGAAGAGCACTGTGGGACTCGATATACCGACCTCTAGAGAGGAAGCTCGAAAACAAGCTCGCCGATGCACACCCTGATTTGCCTGTCTTTATCATAAGCAGTGAATACGGCGCGCTGTTCAGCGACCCGCCACGCTCGTCTGGCGTAGACGTCGGGAGGATAACAACGAGCCTGTGCGCTATCGCATGTTTGCGGGCACAGCAGGGCGTAGGTCCTCAAGTGCTGAGCCATGTCTTTGGTCTGCGTAAAGCCTGGGATGACGGTACGTGGAAGTCTGAGCCCGAGGCGGGCGAAGAGGAGGGTATCAAGTGGTTGGTGAGCGATGAAGGCTGCACCTGGGTGCTTGAGAAGGTGGATGAGGTTGTCCAGGCGCTTGGTGGCGGACAAGGCTCGACTTTTGCTCCGTTTAAAGCGAAGCTATGATTCTCTTCGTCCTCGGACGACAATAGATCGACATTGTACATAAACATACGGCAGATCTAGCGATATTGCACCGTGGATCGACAGCATCTTAAGCCACATTTGAATGCATACTTCTTGCGATATCCCGAAAGGTGAGCGAAGTTGCAACAAATATACAAGCTCTGTTGCAACAGCTGAGGCCGAAAGGCGTTAGCGTTCTTTTCGTCAGCAGCCTCAGCCTTTGCCCAGGCACCGGATACAGTTGTTTGGTGCCTTATACGCCATCTCGATTCAATTCGACAATCAAGTGGAGACCCAGTTCCTGTAGTGTGTCATCTCTTCGTGTAGTATGCCTTCCGTTCCCCATGTGCTGCGAGAACCAGTATCCTCGCTCCTTCTTGTACTAGTCAAATTGCCTTGGATTTTCCGGAGTGTTTGGAAGTGGAAGAATGAAAACACATCCCGCTGTTATCATTGTTGGACTCTATGGCTGCAGCGACGCCCGATGTTAGTAGCGAGAGGAAAAGCCGACTGTCAATCATGCCAACTCATTACCATCGCCCTGAGCGCAGAGAGACTTCCTGACCTCGAGCATTGGTACACAGTTCTGCGAAACCCCGAAGATGAACTTACGTTTCTTCCCGATAGTGATTCTTCGAGCACCGAAGGAGAACACGACCAAGCTCCTCTATGCTTGGAGATGCGCCTAAAAGAAGATTGGAATACAAAATCTTGGATAAGCCATGAGACGAATCAGGTTCATGGTGAGCAAGAAGATAGTAAAATAGTTACATTCGACGTTTCTGATCGATTCGATACGTCTTTATTGCAATCCTGGATCAATAAGTGTGAACTTCACGGTAACTCCTGCGCCCTGGAAGTGGACGACACCACTCGGAATCGTACAACATTCCACTTTATGTTAGTAGATGTCCAACAGAAAATGCTCGTGAGCTGTCCCTTGCTCCCTAGAGATGATTCGCAAAGGTATTTTGCGCTTAGCTACGTGTGGGGCACTGCCGACTTCTTCAAAACAACCCGCAGCAACGTCGATTCCCTCTCGCAACCTGGCGGATTAGATCAACCTCACATTTCTTTGCCGAACACTTTCAGAGATGCTATGAAACTTGTAGAGCAAGTAGGCGAAAGGTATATATGGATCGATGCTCTTTGCATTGTTCAGGATGACAAGATGAAGCACGATCAATTGAACATAATGGACCAGATCTACGGTCGGGCATACTTAACGATAGTATCTCTCGCAGGCAACAACGTACATTACGGGTTGCCAGGAGTACATCTTACCGAGCGGAAGAAACGTCCACTAAGAGGTCACTTCAAAGGCGGCGATTTCATCACAGCGCTCCCTTCCCTTCAACAAGCTATTCAGAAGTCGCCTCACTTCTCCCGGGCTTGGACGTTCCAGGAGACCTTACTGTCACAGCGATGTCTTTTCGTGTCTGAGGGCCAATTATTCTTTAGATGCCCAAGAGACTCTTTCGCGGAAGGGCCCGACTGGCAAGCAAAAATATCACCGGGCATTTCGTTCCAGCTGGGTCTCGCATCTACAAGGAATTGGCACCAGGATATTTATCATAGCTCGGTAGAGCAGTACACTCAACGGTACCTTTCATACGATGAAGATATTCTCAATGCTTTCATGGGTGCACTCGAACGAATGAAATACATGGGTTACCATTCTCGAGGAGACATGATCCTTGATCTCCCAGCCCCAGATTCGTTACTTTGGTTCTCGGTTGACAGAAACGCATCGCGTCGTTCCAGATCGGCTAACTCGGAAGATTTGTTCCCTAGCTGGTCTTGGGTAGGCTGGGAAGGTGCAGTTACATACGCGTCACTGAAATTTGGGCGGAATATCAGTACTTTCACAGCTACTCTGAGGTCGCGAGATCACGTCAAATTATGCGGCGAGGAAACATTTTCGTCTCTACCCCAGGTTGACAGAGTCGATTCTGAACCTTTCTGCACGAAGCCGCATTGCTCTCGCCTACTACAGCTTCCAACAGGGGAATACCGCACTTCTAGCCGCAATCCAGGTGCAAACCTTCTCCATCTTCACCTCTACCGATTCTGCGCCTCTGTATGCGCTGCATCAAAATTCACTCTCTCCTCCTGGGGCAATTACGCGCACAGCAAATCCACACCGCATATTAACATCGCGCTCCTCCAAATACTTGACGAAAAGGGGAAGAAATGTGGCGCTTTTTTCAACCCACCATTAGCATCACTTGAAACCAGCGAGCTGTACAAGTACGCTCTCGTTGCAATAAGCATGAAGAAGCAGTATGACTGGCTTGAGGATATATCGACGCCCGATTACGATACGAAGGACCCAGTAGAGAACTCGGTGAGCGGGTGCGGATGCTGGTTGAACGTCATGCTCGTCAGGTTCAGCATGTATGATGGGATCACTGAGCGCATGGCGATAGGACAGATGCATCCAAGAGCCTTCGTTGAAGCGGAGCCAGTCGTTGAGATGATCACGCTCATGTGAGGCAACAATGGCTTTGGTGGATTTTCTCGATTGCGCAATCGCATCCCCCTTGCACTGAACACCCAGCAGTGTTGAGGCATTCAACAGAGACAAGCTTCCACCTCACACAAGAAATCTTGTCCCAAACGCTTGGCCTATGCGCGGAGCACACCTAAGGCTCCTGCCAAGCATTTCTTCCCTCTTGGGGCAGTCTTCCACCCCTGTCGTCCAACCTCCGACATGCCAAGTCTAACTCAAATTCCCCCGCCAAGCTGTCAGGACACCTCTTCCTGGCACCAGCTTGCCGCTTCGACCGAAAATAGGTTTCAGGCAAACATGTAACCACAGCCAAGGGCGATCGAGGATGAAGTCTCCGCTACCTCGACACACGAGACGTCTGCAATGGCTGCCAGCGCACTGTCACTCGTGGGGAAATACCTGTTACGCGCTGGTGATAGCGGCCTGGTAGCCTGCATTGAGGCAAGTGAGTAATTTGCGGGCAAATGCGGCCTTGGTAGGGGTAGAGGCTCGCAAGGCTGCGTTTTGAAGAAAAAAGAATGGCGTGCATGATGTCGTGCGCTTGCATTGATATAAAGACTGCGAGCAGAGACTCCTATAGCATTCATCCTATCATTCATCCTTTCTTTCCACTTCATCCTCTCATTCTACCGTACCAGCTTGACGCTGCGTTTGTTTCTCTTCCCTCTTTACGCATTACAGCCGGGCTGTCTTTTTCCAGTTCTACACTCCTTCATTTGAATTTTGCTTATACAATTCTTACGTTGTATACATAATCCATCACAATGCGCTTCTCTGCCATCACCGTTCTCTCCCTCACCGCGCTCAGCACCGCGCTCCCAACCAAGCGTCAGGCCGGCGGCGTCCTCGGAACCACCACCTACGATGACATCTCCATCGCCGGCGGCACGGCTGGAAACGCCGAAGCCGAAGCCCTCGCTGTTTTCTCCGCACTCGATGTCAACAACCCAGAGAACATTTCAGCAGAGGACCAGGATTTCCTCAACGAGGTGAACCAGGTGGCCAACGATGCTGAGAAGGATGCCTTCAACCCGGCTATCGAGGCTGCTACTGGCGATGAGGCTACGGCGTTACAGGTACGGCTCTCCCACTTACTAGTCAGGCACGTCTGGTAGCAAAGTACTAACAATTAGCAGAACGGCAAGATCAAGAACAAGGTCCTCAAGTTGACTGCCACCATGCTCAAGCTGCAAGCCCAACAGGCTCAGGGCGAGGACGTGGCGGACGAGATTGCTACCGAACAGACGAAGCTCGACAACAACATCGCTCAGGACACCGCAGCAGCGGGCGAGCCTAGCACTGCGCTTCCCTTTGATGCGACGATCCAGGGTGCTGGAAACGCAGCTGCCGCTGCGGCTGGCGGTAACGCGGCCGTTAACGATGCTGCTGCTGCGGATGATGCTGCGGGTGCGGATGTGCAGCAGGGTGGTGCTAATGCCGATGCGGAGGCGGATGACGCTGACGAGGCCGACGAAGCTGAGGCAGATGAGGCCGACGCAGATGAAGCTGAGGCAGACGAAGCTGAGGCAGATGAGGCCGATGCTGATGAGGCTGAGGCAGATGAGGCCGATGCTGATGAGGCTGAGGCAGATGAGGCTGACGCAGACGATGAGGAGGATGACGAGTAGATACTACGCATACCGAGCAAGTCAATCAGAGGCAAGAGGAAAGAAAGAAGACGTGTTCAAACACTAGCTAACTTCACAAACTCCACGCCGAGTGAAGCGGGAGTTCTACATAAACATTCATGTCTATGTGATATTCAATACCAACGCAAATATTTTATCTACCATTTGGCCTTATAACTTATCTCGATTGTGAAGTATCAATGCAAGCGAACTTGTGTTACTAGATGTACGCTAAACCAATTTTGGAGTCACTCGGAGGTCAAACCATGATCAATATACATTACTTCACACATCTCACTCATCATCACGCGAACCTTGTATCATCCAGTATGTTTTTCGATACCACAGTAATAACGTCAACGCTCATCCTTCGGATATGCTACCTCTGGTGGCAACGGTATCCGTCTTTCCGCTAGCCGATTTTCTGTACTTCTCTGCACGAGACAGGGAACAATCTCGGATAGATGAATTCATCCGGTAAAGCAACCGGCACCTCCACGATCCTACCTCCCATGGCTTTAGGTATTCTGCAATGACACCGTCTCGGTCGCAACGCTGAGCCGCAATATCAAGCCATGACGCTACGCAATCCGGTCGCAATCCTCTGCCGTCCAACACTCCTTAAACAAGACGCATAGTGATCATTATGGCACCTATAAATCCGGATGCAACACGTAATACGGCCCTCTCTATCGACTGATCTCATACAAGGGTACCTGCATCTAGGCGATGGCAAAATCTCCGCGGCGAATGAGCTGTGGTGCGATGTGTGAACGTGGTTCCCATGCGGCTGGTAGCCTGCGTCACTTCATTTACACAGAGATTCGAGAACGATTTCCCGCAATCTGGAGAAAAGCCAAGTTCGACTGCAAAGATCGCATGCTCTTTCGGTACTGACTTTTTCTTTTTGCTTAAGAGCAATTGAGCTCCCAACGCTCTGCTGTGTTCGAAGTTGGGCTCCGAAACCCATGCACCTCGAGCGCGAATCACCTTTTATTTGCTTAGCAGGGTTGCACCTTGCTGCTCTGGCTCACAATGGCACCCGTACTGCCTACTCTGCTCCTCGCCACCTCGTTACTTTCGATACCTTCGCAATCGAGAATATTGTTCCCGTTTGAGCAACGCCAGTTAACGAAGGAATATGTAGCTTCATTATCAGAAGACGATCAGGCATTGTTTGGTTTTGATGATGAGTTCGGCACGTTTGCGGTGAACACGACCGACAAGAGGTGTCGCTACGGCCCACAAGATGGCAAGTGGCCTTCAGAAAAAGCATGGACGAGGTTATCCAAGCAGCTAAGCACCGCGGATGCTCTCATCAAGACAACTCCACAGGCGTCCGTGTGCTACGGAAGTTCAAAGGATGATGCAAAGTGTCAGGATTTGACAAAGAGGTGGACGAATTCGTACACACATATCGATGACCCGACTGAGGTGCTATCGCCAATATATCAAGGCCTTACGTGCCAGCCACCAACTATTCATGATAGCGGTAGTTGTACGCTCGGGGGATATCCTTCCTATGTCATCAAGGCAGCGGATGTGCTAGATATTCAGCTGGGCATCAACTTCGCGCGGAACGATTACTTGCGTCTTATTGTCAAGAACACAGGGCACGACTTCTCAGGGAAGTCGGTAGGTGCAGGTGCGTTGAGTATATGGACACATGGCTTGAAGGATATCCAATTCTTCGATAGTTATGTCGATGGGGCGTACAAAGGCCCTGCTGTGAAGGCTGGGGCGGGAGTGCAGGCTTTCGATTTGTACAAGGCTGCTAATGACAAGGGCTTAGTCGTCGTTGGTGGCGAAGGACAGGTAAATCAATCCATGTCGAGTGTATACATATTGCTAACATTGGTTCAGACTGTAGGAATTATGGGAGGTTATATCCAAGGGGGAGGTCACTCTCCACTAGGCTCACTCTACGGCATGGCAGCAGACAACGTCCTAGGATTCGAAGTCGTAACACCCACCGGAGAGTTCCTCACCGCAAACTCTACCAGCAACCCCGATCTTTTCTGGGCCTTGCGTGGAGGCGGTGGTGGAACCTTTGGAGTAGTCACATCTGTGACGGTAAAAGCGTTCAAAGACATGCCCATAACGGCCGCCACGTGGGCCTTCGACAGCGCCAAACTAGGCAAAGACAAGTTCTGGGCCGCCGCAAAAGCTGTCCTCGACCGCTCGACCGATTTCGTCGACAGCGGTGTATACACCTACTTCATCGTTGCTCCGAACCCGAACGGTAAAGACTTCACCTTCAGCATGCAGCCCTTCTTCGCGCCCAACAAGACCACCTCAGGACTCAATGCCATCCTCGCACCACTGCAATCCCAACTCACATCCCTCAACATCCCCTTCTCGCCCAAGATCACAGAATACAAAGGCTTCTATCCCGCCTGGCAAGCCGAGTTCCCCCTCGAAACGCAATCCGACGTGCAGACCGCCTTCGGCTCACGGCTCTTCCCCCGCTCAAACTTCGCCTCGGAAACAGGCCGCAACGTCACCTTCACTACGCTCCGCCAGACCGTCGAAGCAAACCAGTCCATCATAGGCTTCAACCTCGCGCCGACCCTGGCCCGCGGTGGGAGCCCCGACAACGCGGTCAACCCAGCTTGGCGCACCGCTGTCTTGCACGCCATCACCGGCCAGCGGTGGGACGTCAAGGCCTCGGTGGCGGACATCCGCGCTGCACGGACATCGTTCACGAACGGCACGATGAAGAAGTGGCGGGATGTCACGCCGGGAAGTGGCAGTTATCTCAATGAGGCTGATCGGTTGGAGCCGGGCTGGCAGCAGAGCTTTTGGGGCGATAAGTATACGAGGTTGGCGCAGATCAAGAAGGATTGGGATCCGAAGGATGTTTTTTGGGCGGCGAACGCTGTCGGGAGCGAAGGGTGGGTGGTGGAGAGTGTGGATGGTCTGCCGAATGAGAATGGGAGGTTGTGTAAGGTGAATGGAACTACGGCTGCTATGGAGGAGAAGGAGGCTGGTTTCATAAGAGCATTTTAGAGGATGAGGAGAGATAGGATGGGTCGCTGATTTATAGATTCTCGTCTCTAGAAATGCATTGAGACGAAGATTGTGCTTCATCTAAAAGGCGGAAATCAGAAATGCATGGAGTCATTCGTGTACTCTTATACTCAAATGGAAATCGTCGCTAGACTCTACTGTTATCTCCGTCAATGAATAAATTTGTGCCTCCACCCAGATAACTGCTTGACTTTAAGACTACGATCTGTGTAGTAAAAAGACCGAGTTGCTCCATACTGATAAACAGCATTACCCTGCAACAACAGTCAACTGACATATAATCTACGCAACCACATACCGTCCACATCACTTTTCAATTCCACATTCACCCAGGCCTCTCCCTGCCACACCAAGACAACATGCATTTGCACTGTAGCCTATGTTTCGTAGGTAGACGGATCCAATCCCAATCTCTGCGCCACCTCCTCTCTCGACCAAAAGACCTCCATTGCAGTTATCTGTGCCTCTGCGCGTTCAAGCAGATCCCTTGCGGCACGGTAGCGTGCTTCGGCGTCGCTCAACCCTTGGCGTATTCCAAAAATCTGGCCGATGCGCATGCACAAAAGGCCGATAACGATGTAGGAGAGCCATGGCCATATGAAGATGCAGGCGCCTAAATGTTAGCTCATGGTTAGCATTCGGTAGGCGCTAGAGGTATGAAAACTGACCGACGATGAACATGTTAACCAGCGCAAATGATAGAGCTGGGAAGAGCGCAGAATTGATAGTTCGATAGAGGGGAGACTCTGATGCAGTAAGTTCTTGCGCTCGAGATGCAAATGTGTGGACAATGAATGTGGACATGCGTGCGACTTGGACGATACGGATGGGGGACAATGGTAGAGTTGGGGGGTAGAGATGGAAGCGGGTTGTTAAACTTATAGTGTGGTTAATGACGCGGTGCTGGTTGCGAGGAAGTCGCATCACGCGCATGCTGAATTGGGAGGGACTATGTTTGTCCCAAGGTTGGTGTTCAAGCAATAAGTAAATGTGGATCTCAACAACAGCAACAATTCAAGGCAACTCAACACTCGTGACACGGGATTCAAGTAGTAGTCTGTTTAGAAGCTGATGGAAATGCTGAAGTCGCACAAAGCTAAGCCGCTTCAAGTTTGGAAGGGACTGGGCGGGAGACAATTACAAACTGTGCTCATTTTGTATGATAGGAGGACTTTGTCTACGACATATCTCCCGACTTTGAGCTGACTATTACGAAGTCGGGATTTTCATAGTGAACAGAGCGGGTGGGACAACGAATAGGACACCTATATAGCGGACAATTCGCTAGGAAATCCAAATTCAAGAGTATAGCTCGAGCTAATATGCGTAGCTACACAGGCACCACTGTGAGCACTATGAGTGAAATGTCCAAACTTTTGCTCCCTACCATCGCAGACCTTAGCGGGAATTGCACATGAGCAACTCAGGTCATCAAAGTAGTCTTGCTATCCCTCCTTGCGCACACCCTGCCAAACTCCTCCTTGAGCAGATCGAACCTAAGGGTCTCAACATCCCACCCGCACGCCTGGCTCTCCACATGGAGCACCAGCGAGCTGAAGTGCCCAAAAACCTTGCCACAGCGCGGAGCACGACATAAAAATGGATGAAGGAGACCGTCCTTCACCCAGCTCGCCGTCTCGTCCAGGTCGACTCTGTCAGTGCGAATCTGAACATGCATATCAATATCCATGTAGAGTGTCGAGTGCCAGAATTTGCCGAGGCAGCGCATGAGAAGCGTGGTATCGGGGAGGTTGGGACAGTTGCCAGATTCGAGGTGGTTGATGAGGCTGCTGCATTTGCGCATCGGCAGGTCGCAACGCCAACACGGTATATCGGCTGCAGTATGCTTGGTCATATGCTACGGATTGTGAGATACATAGTCGTCAAGTGTTTGTTTGGAATGGCTTACGATTTGGTAATTGCCCTCGTGGCTAGTCTGGTAGTGACACTCAGCACAATAGAAGCAAGAGGTCATATGCATCGCGAGGTTTGCTTGACCTGCACATCGGCGTCCACAATTGGGACAGCTGACTTCGAACAGGCAAGTCTCGTGGTGAAGATTGAGCTTGCTCTGACTGGGAAAGACGCGCTTGCACCCCTCGCATTGGAAGTGATCTTGCCACAGATGCTTCTCCAACGCATTCGCGGTTACCGCATCGAAGTCGCAGCCAGGCTGCAGGCAGTGCTTATGCCTCATCGTCTTGATCCAATGCTCGTCGCGCTCGACCTGATTGCGGAATTTACGATGACCTAGAATTTTATATACAAGTCATTAACAGTTACTTCAATTTCAGTCGGAGGATAGAGGAAAGAGTTGGTACACTAGAATGTATTGATCCATGAATGTTCGAATGGTTCGAGCATTGGATCCCTCAACAGCCTGTGCCCCGAGATTACTTACATGTATCGCACCAAACGTGCTTCTCGCCGGTATAGAGGTGCCTGTCTAGCTCATGTTTGGTCCTGAAACCTAGCAAGCAGGTCAGACAGACGAATTCATGGCCGACAGAGTAGTTGTTCTCGAAGTGGTTCTTCAAGCCCCACGCATCTTTGAAGGCGCTCAGACAGAGGTTGCAAAATGTCTCATGGCCAAGCGAATTATCCACATGGTTCTTCAGCCCGTTGCGATCTTTGAAGACCCTCTTGCATAGGTTGCAGTAGTTCTCGTGCGGCCGAGGCGCCTGCTTGATATGTGCGAGGAGCGCGTTCTTGCTGGGTAATTTGATCTGGCATACACCACACCAATGCTCGTACGGATCGTCGCGCCTATCGCTCTTGTCACTATCTTGCGTCGAACCCGAAGCGTCGCGCATCTGCTTGGGGTGGTGTCTGGCGAAGGGCGGCGGCTTGTAGGTGTCACGAATAACGAGTGTCTTCATCTTGATCAGTTGTCCGCCGCGCTTGATCTCCTGCCACGGGTTGTTGACGTCGGCGTCGGCAAGCTGGTCAGTAAGCTGGTTGGCGATAGGACTTCTATGAGGTGAATCCGGAGTCGGAGAGCGCTCAGCAAAAAGCGCAAAGCGGTTCGTAATGGTAGGCGCCATTTGTGCGCAGGTTGGTTGAAAAATCACACGGTAATATCACAGCAATGATGTGTAGTGAGTGAACGTGATGAGCGTGTTGCGACGCGTCGGTCCGTAACCTACGTTGCCTGCGAAACGGGTAGCCAGCACACTGCCTTTGTTTCGATCGTGTATACTCCTACAATGACTTTCACGACTTTTCTCTTGATGGTGTAGATTATGGGTAAAGTAGAAAGGGATTTGAATATTGAGACAGTGATTGATCATATTCAAGGTAATTTGGCGGTACAAACGCCAAGGAGTGAAAAGAGGGAAGGAGCAGAAAAAGGAACATGCAGCTGCCCGTGGCACAACGTTGGAACCCATGGCTGAGACAGTTGCTGCTCCTGCACACCAATCTAAAGGAATCGGCCAGTCTTATTCGTGAATGTTATGTGGCCCTTGGGTGCGAGTATTCTCGCGAAATCAAATCACCATCAGAAGCGTCCATGGTATGTGATGCGGCTGGGTGTACTTGGGGGCAATCCACGGAATACTGCTCATTACAGAAGATCAGCGAGTGCAGGAGGAAGGATAACATATCACATGCAGCGTGGCTACCCGACAGGACCATGGACGGGCGTGCTTCAGGGAAGGACAGCTCACAGCGTGAATGCCTTGGCAGCATGCATCCAGCATTCGATGTTACACACGCATGCGAAGAGTGACTTCTGGGGTCATGCCTGTCGAACCTTTCCAGATGAATCTTTGTCAAGATCTAGATCAATGACATGGAAGGGCCATTCTCCTCGCACAACAGTCTTCAATGCAGGAAGTTGAGACGAGGAACGAGCCTGCACATGACGATGAATTTGCCTAGGTGGACAGGCCCTGGAGCGCGTACACGTATCCACAAAGCTCCTGAGAACACGCAAACCAGGCCCATCTTTTGTACACAGCACCCTTCGTAGCCGACGCTCGCCGAATGGCCCAGCTTGCATGTGCTCCCCCTCAATTGATCGCTGGTACCTGCAGCGTTCCGGACCTGCTCAATGTCTTTCCCTGGGACGACATTCTAGAACCGCCTCAACGCCCGCCAGGAACCGCAAGCTGCCTCGGAAAAGCGGGTATTCCTTTCAAGAACGGGAAAGAAAGCTGGCGGATCGCTGAGGCGCGATGACGACCACAAGCTTGAGCCCTGCGCATATGCTAGGGGGTACCCCACAGTTTTGGCAGCTCGGGGTTGCGCTTGTTGCGTCTTTCAGCTGCCGCCGCTTCGAGCCATTGCCGCGGACTCCACAGCATCCCAGGTATGCAAGTAGCCCTTGCGCGTCATCTCTAATTATAAACCTGTCGTGTGCTTGCTTTTATTGATTTTTCACGTGTCCAAGTCTGCAGAGGAAGTGCAATCGCTTCTTTAAGGTTTCGGCACCGCCAAAGTGTATAAAGATCTACCTGCGATCTACCCCGCAAACCACCAGCATCCCCCCCATCTACGCCTCGCATTGCCATCGCATCATCACCATGTCCCACGCAACACCTTCTGAAGCTGGTACCGGAAATCCAAGCTACCCGTCCGTCCAGCTCCTCAAGCTAACAGAACGCACAGAAGTAGTGACCACCCTCTCGCAGCTCAAGCTCTCCACAAAGACGCCCCAAAGCCCGCCAACAAACCAAAGTCCGCACCGGTAGCCGAATCCTGGGACGACGACGTCTCCGGCTCAGGATCTGATACCGAAACCGAGTCCCAAGACCCTGCCTCAGATACACGCCCGTCTCGCAACAAAGAGCGCGACTCGCTCTCCCCACTCGCAACCGCAAAGTCGGTCGATTCGCCGCACCCGCCACCGCCCACGCCTGCAAGTCCAACGGGGGTGCCGTTCGACTTTCCGGATAACGTGCCATATGGGGCGGGCACCGGCAGCAGGGAGGGCAGCAGACGGGGGAGCGGCACAGCGAGTCCGGCGAGAAGGCCGGAGAAGACGACTGCGGTCGCGGGACGGTTGATTGCGGGGGCATTGGGGGTGAGGGCGCCGAGGAGGACGGACGAGGAGAGAGAATATGACAAGGCGATGAGGGAGAAGGAGAGGAAGAGGCGGGACGAGGAGAGGGAACGGGAGAGGACCGAGAGACAGGCTGCCGAGGATAGGAAGAGGTCTGTTTGGGAGGATTGATGTAGGCCGCAACACGCGTAAGCAAGAAAAGGGCATTCAGAGCCTTTTCATCTTCTAAATAAAGTACCTTTGTATTGTAAATCCTGGGGCGATGCACCGGCACAAAACAGCTGAAGAGATCGGTACGCATGCTCCGTAGATTCGGCTGTAGCTGCTTTGGCACTCAACGTAGTAAGGCTGTCTTGTGCAGCTGAGCTATACCGTGTTAATAAGATAAAAGTCTGCGTAATGCATCACAGTGGGTGCGTGATCAAGTCGGACACTGCCCGTGGCCTGATGTTGGTCTACTTCGGTGTAATTCTCTCCAGCGTATACGATACAAGCGCAGATTACCTGAGAAATTGTTCAGATGACGGGACATGTCGTATGTGAGAATGAGATTGAAGCCTTCCAAAAAAAAAAAAGTGGGGTCAAAAACTACATGAGAAGCATACTGGGTGGCCAAAAGCGCGCCCAAGTCAGCACCCCACCGGTGACGCCAAGTCCGAATCCTCCCATCCTTGCCGCTCGTATAGAAAGTATAAGAAATTCGTTCTCTCCGTTCGCCAAATGCATCGATATTCATGATCGTGGTCGTTTTCGTCCGGTACACAACCCTGTGCGACGGCTAGAACATGTTGGGCCGTTGCGTTACCGATGAGAACACTAGCAGCCTCCAATCTGCTCTTGGTGGACCTCAAGGGTGTCGCCGTCCTGCATGTCGAGCTGCGAAGAGTTAGCCATGACCCGGCTCGAAGCTATGGAGCCAAGCATGCAGCGGAGAGCCTAGGCTTGTACATACCGAATCGGGGTTGTCTGTTGGCTGCACCCTCTGTCCGTCGAAGAGGAATCGAACACTGGCCATGTTCTTGCCTTGACGATCGCAAAAGGCGTTCATCAGTTTGCTGAGCTGCGTGGTGCGCTTGATCTTGAAGAAAACCTCGTTGTTGTTATCCGTCACTTTGATGTTGAGGTGCTCCTGTTGGCCTTCTTCAGGCTTCTGGTGCATAGGCGAACCGTTGTCGGACATGTTGTATGTGGATGATGCGGGTGCGCTTTGGGGTGTGAGGTTATGTAGGATGCTGCAGTTGAGATTAGGCGGTGCAGGAAATGAAGAAGTGGAGTGAGACGAACGAGAGAGCGCGCAGGCGTGCTTTATATAGATGCAGTAAGGTACGAGCCGCTGCGTCGGAGCCGTGGCACGCTGAGAGCGGGGGCAAAAGGTTGAAAGCTGTGCGGACGCGTCGGTCGCTCTTTATATGGCGTGGGCGGGCGTGGCGACAGTGAGGTGAAGGAGCGTGGGCGGCTGGCAGCGCACGAAGACGAGGTGAGGTGGGAAGGTGTGGCTAGTGGGGACTCGAGAGAAAAGGGCCGGAGCACCAACGTGCTGCAATGATTCATGAGCGCTCTCTGTACACACGCACGCATAGTGGCAGGATAATTGAATCGGACTGTATTACTAGATACTACTCACGAACTAAAACTGTGTGTTACTCTAGGATTTGCAACACAAAGGCAGATAGCCGGCCTTCTTCGCCATCTTGGGAGAAGGCAGGTGGGCAGAGCGTGTGCACAAAGATGTTGCAGCATCTGGTGGGGGCGCCTCTAGCTTGTCGTCTCTCACCCAAACCAGTGCCGGGTTGTCTTGCGTTACTTCCGCGCCCAATCTCCAGTCTCTGCTGCCTGGTCGCTCTTATCTCCATCATTGGCGGCTATCTGTACACTTTATCTCCATTTGCCTGTCAACGTGACACGACAATGGTGCGTGGTTGCTGTCGTATGACTAATTACTGTGTATCATAAGTCTCACGAACGAAGGGAACGAAAGAAGATCTCCAGACAGATCCCCCGTGTCATCCTCGCGCTTGCGCTATTCAAAGTAACCGTTCATCTCCGTTCAACATATAGACGATACTCATCAAGTGGGACAGATTGCCTCCAGAAGAATAACTACAACGAAGAGAAATGTAGGAGAGAGGTGTGTCTCTGTCTGAACTTTCCACTTCCCCTTACTCCCTTCGCAAAACCACCAACAGACCATGAAGCGATTCGACGCGAGGAAACGGAACCAAAGGGTCGTGCTAATCTGTCTTAGGTCGACGCTCTTTATGAGTGCTGCAACGCATTCTATAAGGAAAGAGGCGAGACGGCAAGCACGGTGAGCTGCCCGAAGTATTCGCTATTGAGGTATATACTATCTCACACCGAGCTTAGGCTGTGCTAACGACAACAGATTGAAGATGAAGCAAAGGAACCAGGAAAGCTCATAATCGCAGATGGGTAGTGGAAGAAGTCATGGCCCTATGCCTGTAGTCATAGTGTACAAATAGATGTAATGTAATTATATACCGACATTAGGTGCTGCAATATCCGTGAGTGCTGTTCCTCATAGCACACCAAACCCAACAGGAAGAGCTGGACGCCAACCTGTGTATCGTGGAACCTGGGGTGACAGGTCGTGGAAAGGAGTGAGGGTGGGCTTTCATCTGAAGCCTACGGGCCTCTAATTCGTCTGGCGTGCACTGACACAGAGCGCTCATGAAAATTATTGGACGTGGTGCAGACATTGCCCGGATGCTCGATTACGTGAGTGGTCGAAGTTTTCAGCCATCATGCACCCGTGTTGGAGACCACGGGAAAGCAAAAACTGTTCTTCGGTTCTTCGGCAGTCGACGAGCGTACGAATACCGCACCATCTCAGCGTGGACATACGCAACCACAGCTGTGCAATGCAAAATGTGATACCCCCTCTATATCTGCGCCTTCACCCTCCGCAAGGGAGTCCAGACAGTCACCAGGTGGTACGTTATTCTAAGACAGTCGTGAGCGCGCAAAGAGGCCGCGAAGGACCTGCTCAAACACCGATCAGGTTTGAACCGAGACTCTAATGACCGCCTATAAGACATTTGTGATGAAAAGAAGAACGTTGCGCGACGCAGCCGAATTTTATACGCGCCAGGCACGTCTGCGCTAGTGCGGCGCGCTCGGGCCAATTCCGGCAGCTGCAGCTGGTCGCCATTGTTTTGTCTTCGATTGCTACCAGCGCTCCCAGCGTTGTCGGCCCAGTCCAGCACGCTCGCGACACTGCATCTCACCTTGAGCATCCGAACGCTGTCGCTCTCAGAGGCCTTAGCCGTTGCTTTGCGATCATGGCCGCTGCATCCTATCGCTCGCAGGCGCCTCAGGTACGTTCGGTGCAGTTAAATATCATGAATCTGCAGCAGCGCGCGCGATGATTGAAACTGACTTTGGAAGGCCCGCGAGAACCTTGTCCTTCCGATTGGAGCTTCACGATCTGTAAACGACGCTGCCGTGACCACCGATCCTTTGCAGCCATTGCGCGCAATGGCCGACCGAGTGGGTAAAGAGGTGGAGGAATTCGCCGAGCGGCTCGATGAGTGGCACACCCACAGCAGCGAGAACGAAAAATCCAAGTACAAGGCCACCACAAAGGTGCTTGGGAAATTCAGGGATATTGCGGAGGCGAACGTGCGCGCGTTGAAGAAGCAGCACGAGGTCGCGAACCAAGGCGAACTGAACAAGAGCGTGCGCCGGCGCATCAAACATATAGCACCGGAGCGTAACGCAAGCGACGAAGACCTTTTCGGACGATCCGTCCGGACAAATATGTCAGAAGAGCCGAACCCGCCGTTAAGCTCGTCCAACGTGCAGGAGTTACGGGGTTGGCAAGCAGAACTCGCCACTTGGGAGCTCGTCCGTGTGATCTTCGATCATTATCATACTGAGCCTGGAACCGACCCCGAGGCAAGGAAAAAGGCGAAAGCTGTACAGGCTGGGGCCCACGAATACCACGGTCCCAAAAGTGAGGTGTGGGAGCATTTCATCATAGACGATGACCTGGCTAGGGAAAAGAGAGTAGTCCTTAAATGGCTCCAACAAACGGCGAAGAATAGCGAGAGCAACGCCGATTCAATCCTCAAGCAATGGGGCGAAGAGTCTGGCAAAGACACGAACACTTGGACGAGCGGTTGGCTGGACACCAAAGCCAAGATCAAGCAAGCAAAACGTATGTGGGGTGTCGATGGACCCTTAAATCCAGACGTTGAGGTTCCCGGAAGCGATACAACAATATCGTTGGTCACCCAGCTTGACCCGGACGCGCCGATGAGGCAGATGCGCGGCTTAGAAAGATCGGATGAGTATTATGAGAACGCCCTCTGGATGGTATGCTACGAGATGATCCGCCGTGGTGAGCCCTGGGACAAAATCAACGAGTGGCTCAAAGAAAGGAACGAGGGCTGGCGCGCAGTGAGCATTGGAGCATCCAGTGAACCACAATATAATGATGCACCGAACATGTCCGGGAAAGACTTCGGATACCTCTTTCGCCGGATGACTTACCTTGCTGCGAGGGGTGCCCGTGTCCCTTACGAGGCTGCTGTGTATGCACTTCGATCCGGAGAGATCAAGAAGATACAACTTGTCTCACGGTCATGGGATGATCACCTATACGCATACTACAATGCCTTGCTCCTTTCAAGGTTCGATAAGTTTCTGCTAACAGAGCCAAAAGACCGTCCTCGAGCTCAGAATCTCGGGTCACGCTTCAACTTTCCGGATGTGATGCAACATCTCAATAATGATTGGGAGAACGCCACACAGAGAGTCGTTGAGTTGCTGAAGCAGGACAAAACTACTTCAGAGGAAGCAAAGACTCCTATGAAACTCATTCAAAGCGCACTTCTCAGCGGAACCCTCGATGATCTCGTACATAAAGTCGGTATAGCCATTGCCGATTGGTTTCACACAAAGTCTACTTCTACTCTGATCATTGATCCGGATGCTCCTTTGAAATCAGATCTCTTTTCTAGCCGAGGAGAGCGATCTGTGATCGCGGAAGACTACTATCAAGCCTTTGTCCATAACCCTCATGCGCTCCGGACTCTGGTACACGTCTTCATCATACTTGGCAATCCACGAGATAATCTCGACAAACAACATGCGCCTGAGTTGTTCGCACGGGGCAATGTCATCGCCGCCTATATCGAATTCCTCCGATCCGCTGGACGAATGCAAATCATACCGCTCTACGCCGCACACATAGAGAGGTGGCGCGCGTCTATGAGTCTCGGACGTATACTACCGGACATCACCAACCACGACGAACAAGGACGTTATATTCATCTCATGGGTCAATACGGCGTCGATGTAAATTTGACACTATCACAACATCTTAATTTCGTTCTAGATCAGACCGATCTTGTCGTCGGGAAGAAGCGTGAGGCTGCTCATCCAATCTCGAGATATCGCATGCTGGAGAGGAGCAGACGTGAGTCCCAAGATGATGCTGTGTCCTTGTGGCCGGATGGCCAGCACATCGCAGACACGATGGACCACATCATTCCACTGAAAAATGAAGACGCCGTGATTGAAAGCTTACTTTGGTACGACCATATGGATGGGAATGAGGCCCAACTGTTCCAGCTACTTAAGAAGGTGCTATCGATTTTCTTGCGTAAGTCTCATTCTTCGGCTGTTCGAGCTAATCACTAATGCCTACCTCGCAGTCAATGGTCGCATGGGCGCTGCTGAGAGGCTCGTCACGGAGATGGGCGTTGAAAAGATTTCACTTTCCAGAACTCCGACTTACTGCGGTTATGCCTTTGACTTCACACAGCCCGGTGCAGAGCAACAAGATGCAGAGCAAGTCTCACAGCATATGCGCGATAGCCTTCGCAGCTCAGGACGTGACTCACTGCGTCCATCAGAAGTCCCTAGCCCTGTGCATCACGCACAACAAGTGAACCGCCTTCGCGAGCTCTGCCAACCATACTATGATCTCTCGCAATTCGTCCGCCTTATCTCACTGTTTCAGCAGTGGCGCGAGGAAGAGCAGAAACTTATTGAGTGCGTATATCATCTCTTCCATGTTTCTCGACTCACCGCACCGACATCGTTGCCCCTCACAGTCGAGGAATCAAGCTGACATGTTTCGTCACAGAATTCGAGCTGCCGCCACTCCAAGCCGTACATCCACTATCAAGAGTATATTCGAAGCTATTGAGTCCACGATGGCTTCGATATTTGAACCTTTCTATGATCCTTGCGAGGATCCCGTCATCTGGGCCATATACAAAGCGTACATACCGGAAATTGTTTTTGTATACCTCTCGGTACTGCAAGCTGGCTCCCTCTTTCTACACAGGGACTTGATTGTCAAGGCCATGGACCTTTCCGTTACCTTAGCAGACGAGGAAAAGGACTGGTTGCAAATGGCGTTCAAAGAAACAAAACGTATGAGGGAGCTGGTGGATCGCCTCGCAGACGTTTCTAAAACATCCTTGGATTTGGGCGAGCATGGAGACTCGAAGAGCAAGAGTAAATTCACAAAGAAGAGGGGAAGCAAGGGCGAGACATTGCGGATTTGGGACCTTACTGCGCAAAATTGAATGCGCTTAGATAGGTGATGACAATAGCTTGATAGCGACATGTACGAACAATCAGCGTAGAGTTGTTCTAGCAATTGGACAACGAGGGCAGATGGGCCGCGCAATTTAGCTGCTACAAAATCACGCCACAGAAGACATATTCAATTAGTTTTGATCATCATATGTGCCATAGATTGCATTTTATGATGGATATAGGAGGCCTAGTGCGCAGGTTGTGGTGTTGACTACAGCTTCAGATCATAGCACTTCCAATGCATGCAACCCTTGTAACCCACCTGGACACGATCGGAGAACAAGTGGAGCATCGATAGATCCTGGATAAGGGGGAAGTCTTCTCTGCGTCGAGTTTCCCCAGGGCTGTACTTTACACTTGCCGAACTTTTGGGGTGACGAGAGTGCGCGGGCTGATGGATTCCGATGGTAATGTCGCCTAAACTATTCGTTCAGCAGCACAGGTGGTGGGCAGTCGGGTCTGACACATGCAATGCCAGCTCGTAAGGCTGGGGCTAGGGCTGATAATGCGGCTCTGGCGCAGTTGCAAACGAACGGCTGGCCCATGCTCCTGCGCTAGCGGCCAATCGATAAGTGCTTGGCACGCGTGCTTCCCATCGCGACCCTGCGTTGTTGCTTCCTTCCTCTACATCACACTTTCCCCAAATTCTCGCGCCCGCAACGCAGTACTCGCCACTGCTACAACCCATTGCGTACGCGATTCGCAAAATGGCGAAGCGCAAGCTTTCTGCGCAGGCACCTGAGGGCCGCCAGCCCCTGGTACGTTCACCAGCTGACCCAACCTCCTCCAGTCGCTCATAGGTAGCAGGTTACCTTCACGCCATCCACAACCTCATCTTCACCATTCTCGTTGCTTCTGCAGCAGGGTTTGACGCAATCACAACCGCCGCAGACCATCTGCTCCACCCCCGAACAGAACACAACTTCAGGCGCGACCGGCTGGTACTTCACCACCATAGGCAACTACGTGCCGACGGTGACGCTCAGGAACATTCTCGCCTTACCGTTTCGCGCTGCCGACCGCTTCTGGCGTCCTCAAAAGATTCGTGTCGAGAACTTTGTTCGCGAAGATGGCGCCTGCAAGGTGCGCCTCGTCGACGTGGGTGCAGGCGATCTTGTCACGCCGACAAAGGCGCGCTCTACAAAGAGGACAGATCGGACCCACCAGAATCGCCAAGCAAAGCGTAGCCCAGAGTCTATGCCTGGCGCGTGGCCTGTCGAATCCCCACCCGCGATCGATACTGGCGCGCGTCATTCTCCGCTGCTTAATGCATACCAGACGCCTCCTCACCAATACACACACTACACACACCATGGCACTAGCAGCGGTCTCGACGACTTGGGCACGCCTGACTGGGAGTCCGCAACGCCTCCGGCGCATATCATGGACCTACTCATTGAGAATGGCTCACCGCTAAATCAGCACTTACGCCCGGCGCAGGAAGTCCCGCCGCCGAAGAACATATTCGTAGTGGAACCAAATGTGCAGCCTCTCCCCCGCTTCCACGTCGGCGCCGAGCAGAACTGCCAATCGTCTTCTTCGCTGCGCTATGAATCCACGGCTGCGCATAAGTCTCCAAATTCGTTGCACAATATTCGCAGTCGGACTGATTACCAGCGCAATCAAGTCTTACGAGCATCCCGCGTTTCACACGACCATAGGCGCGGCCGGCGCGTTCTCTCAAGTCCTGAAGAAGGCCCGTGTCCTGAGAGTTCAGATAACATCTGGATTGCGGAGGCTACACGGACCAACGAGGCTAGAGAAAGCCATTACAAATCACCAGACAATGCTCGAACGGCAGAAGAAACGCAAGACGAAGTTGCTCCACTCTCATCCTATGAACACTGGAACATCAGTAAGACCAATCAGATCAACGCCAAGACATCCGTTCATAAACGAGCCGGAGATACCCCTCAAGAGCAAATTGCAGTCGGTTCCACGTATGACAACGACGAATCTACGCTGCCCGATGCCCCGCCTGCAAGACACGTCCAATTCAATGACCACGCTCGTGTGAAGCTCATCCAACCGTACATCAGTAAAGTCTACGTGGTTGAGCACCCTAGCGGCGTTCGTGAGGATCAGCTCCCTTATAGGTCTGACGTGCAAACCTTCCAACACAGCATCAAAGGCAACCCAGTGCGCAGTCCTCTTGTCGGCTATGGCAGCAGCCACTTCAAAGAGGTGTACCCTTACGCGTTCAAAAAGGTCTATCTTGACAGTGAAGTGGCCAATATGCAGGATAAAGCATTGAATGAGGTTAAGAAGCACATTCATAAGGCTTATAATACGCAAGATACACTGCTAGCAGATATCCAGAAGAACGACCAAGAGTCTTCATTCCTCGAGGATCTCAAAAACTATGATGGCGAACGCCGCAACACTTCAGAGACTCAAAAAACTCCGGACGATAGCTTTGAAGATCTCTGCGCAGCCACGGACGCATTCATCGAGGGTGACCATGCAACCACGAATGGAGACGAGAGCTTCGATGTCGACGGCCCCAGTCTTGAAAACGATACAAAGGGTGGAAACAATGTCTCCGACGATATCCCAGGTCCCCTCGCTGGTGAAGATAAGTCTTTGGAGGAATCTATGTTCTCGCTCGAGCTTGCGAAAGATCTTATTGCCGCATTGCCGACTCCGACTCCGACTCCGTCCCCGCCACCTGCTCCGACTATCCAGCCTCTGGTCGCAGAGCTGACTAAAACCGAACATAACGAACTTGAACTTGCTGCGCAAAATGCCAAGAAGAACCAGACAACGCCTCTCGTCAAGTTTTTGACAGCTCATGATTTTGGCACCCTTCTCCCTTCGGAATTCCATGGTGATCCATTGGCTTGGTTGAATGACAACATTGTGGACGAGTACATCAGCATTCTCGTTGAGCATGTGAAGAAGATGGAAAACTACACGCATAAGCGTAATGGCCCGGCCCCTCCTGTCCACGCCTTTGGTTCACAGTGGTATACGACAATGCTCAAGAACGAGAAATCAGTTGGACGATGGGCTGGAAAGAAGCAATTGGGTGGCAAAAACTTCCTGGATTGCAAATTGGTCTTGTTCCCCATTTGCGACGGTAATCACTGGCGTCTTATTGCTATCAAACCTCAGGAGCGTTTGGTCGAGTACTTCGATTCTCTAGGTGGCCAAGGTCATCGGTACACAGACACTGTACTCAGGTACCTCGAGCTCGAGCTTGGCGAGCATTTCGTTGCGAGTGAGTGGACGACTTCGGGTGCAGATAAGAGCGAGCAGAAAAGCAAGAGGCAGGAGAATTCCAGAGACTGTGGTATCTTCACGGTACTCAATGCGCTCGTTTTACTTCGTGGCGAGGAGCACACGCGTGTAGAAGTCACCACCTCCATGAACGTCGCTCGCCGACGTGTGGCTGCTTCGCTCCTAGCCGGCAAGCCTACCACCGAGTTTGATTGAACTATAACTTCTTGACGGCGCTGATCAGACGGTCACCGCCCGATTCTTTTTTTTTCCGGCGTTTGGAAAGGAACAGTTGTCCTTTTACGATTTTCTTTTGGCGGACTGCACTGGACAATTGCGACCTGTGCTCCGGCCTTGAGCTTCTTTTCTCACGATGATCACTCTACGGAGTTTACTGGCATAGCGCCAGATGCATGATGGAGTTCTGTTTTTTTTTATCTCTTGTTTTACTACTTTTTCCTGTTTTGCATAGCCATGGCACGGCGCTCACTCACGACGGGCATGATGATACGACCTGATACCCAATGGGAGGTTAGCACTGATTTATTTTTTGTACCATAGCACAGAGAGAGAGCCATGAGAGCTCCAGACACTGATTGGTTTACGACTGCGTTTGTAATACTAGGAACAGACTGAAAACATTGAAAGACAGCTATCTTCTTCTATGTTACTGTGATGTCTTGACTATGATCTAATGATCGTCTAAGCACTGCCCCTATGTTGTAATCCTCCCTCGGCTTGATGAACTTTGATTCCTAGTCCAACGCATGCCTTACTCTGCAATCTTGATGACCATCTTGCCAAAATGCTTCTGGTCCCACATGTACTCATAGGCTTCCTTGAGCTGCGCTAGCTCGAAGACTTTCTCGTCAACGACGGGGTGGATGTCATTGGCTTCGATGGCGGCATTCATCTCTTCGAATTGTCGGCGGGAGCCGACGAGGAGGCCACGGACGGTGCAGAGGTTGTTGAGAGCGTCCAGGAAGGACGGCTGGTTCTTGGTGTTGCCGCCAATGAAGCCGATGATACCTTGAGGCGGTTAGCGAGGCCGGGGGTAGAGTAGTATGAAAAAAAAAAAAAGAATCGAATGCGATGGTTCTGAGGTAGGGGCACTGGGTTCATGATGAAGGGCGGAGTTCCGAGAGGGGACTTCAACTTACTGATGACTCCCTCAATCTTGACAGCTTTTAACGACTGCGCCATCGTTGTCGGGCCGCCGACTTCGATAACGTGGTCGATACCGAGACCGCCTGGGGACAGTGTCTGCGCCTGCTCGCCCCAGTTGGGGTTCTCCTTGTAGTTGATGACGTGATCTGCACCGTACTTCTTCAGCAGCTCGACCTTCTTCTCTGAGCTCGTCGTGGCGATGACTCGCGCACCAGCTGCCTTTGCGAATTGGACTGCGAAGATGCTGACGCCGCCGGTGCCTTGGGTGAGGACTGTCTGCCCGGGCTTTAGCGCACGAGACCCCTCGAGACCGTAGAGCGCGTTCCACGCCGTGAGGGCGGCGCAGGAGAGGGTGCTGGCTTCGAAGAAGTTGAGGTTGGAGGGTATGTGGACCAGGCCCTGTTCGTCGAAGGCACCGTATTCGCGGAGGGTGCCGTCGATGGCGCCGCCGAGACCGGACGGAAGGTTGGAGACATTGATGGTGCCGGCGAGATGGGTTTGGTTGAACAGGGTTACTACTTTGTCTACCAAGCGGTGTCAGTGAAACGAGAAGAGGGTTCCAAAGCATTGCAACACTTACCGCCGGGCTTGAACCTTGTGACGCGAGATCCTACAGCTTCGACAGTACCAGCACCATCAGATCCCGGAATGACACCCTCCTTGACAGGGAAGGGGTATTTGCCCTATGACGGTCAGGATCTCGGACGCGGAATCGCGGTGTCACGTGGGCGAATTTAGCCGAGTACGTACCTTGGGGATGGCGAGATCGCGGTAGTTCAGGGACGCAGCGTGAACTAGAAATTTGGTCAGTGGCGTAAAATCGAAAGGCGATACAGCAAGACGCACACTTGACCAGAACGTCCTTGTCACCCAGCGAGGGAACTGGCGCCTTTTCATCCCACTTGAGAGAATCGAAGCCATTCTTCCCTTCCACCGTCCACTGCTTGGTTGTCGAAGGAGACATTGTTGTCCAATGGAGAAACTGATCAGCAGAAAGTTACGAGAGTCTCGAGATGATGTGAGAAGCAATCTGCAGGTTAATATCAAGAGGGCTGCATGCAGATGCGGTACTTGTATCGGCAGGGACAGTGGAACTTTTGTATACAAATGTGGGGTCTTTGTGGTGACGCAATAACGAGCGTGTAGTGACTTCGATCATTTCTAAGCTGCTACATCCTTATAGCTGGAGCGGACAGGTTCGGAGGAGTGCAATGGATTCAATTGGCTCGATGGACGTCAAGCTTCATCGGCGCAAGGAGCATGGCTGCGTGAAAGGCGTTGTCGCAGCTACTTTCCTCCGTGGCGGCGGGGGTGCTTCCCCAAAGCGCGTCGGGGATCGCTCGGGCGTTCTCGGCCATGGATCAAGAAGGAAAGAATTGCTAGCGGTGCACGCATTCTTCACGTTTGCAGTCTCTTTGAAACCGCTGCAGCTTAGAAATGCGACGTTTGGATTACTTTACAACAGGCACAGGGCATTGTACCTGACAATGAACAGTGGAGCTCAAGCGGTGCGTACCCACACGGCCGCCCGCACGAGCACCGCCGCAACTGACCGTGAGATTGTTAGGACCAACACACCTCAGCCACGACCCGTGGCTATTTGACGCGATTTGCTGACCCGATGGTCGCGCTGTCTATCATCTTTTCCCTTTCGATGCCCGCCAAAGGCCTCCTGGACGCACGCAGTCAGAGAGGCAATCCAGACCTGTGGCGGCCTACCACGGGAGCCACACAGCCTTGCCGTTCTGTGAATCAGGCTAAGATTAGCAAGCGACTGATTTCTCGCGCGAGCCTACGGAGCTTTTTAGCGTTCACGGGAAGGATGCCCAGCCGCCGGACAACAAAATGGCGGAGCTTGCAGCCTCGTCGGCACATCGTGACTATATCGCAAGCGTTGTCGTACAGGATGAGAAGATACTCAGGTCGACCCGCGACGACTTCGTCCCAGTAGACGGCCTCGGGTGAATGCGTCCACAACCAAGTTAGCGCTTATGGCATAAGGGTCCCTGCGGCTGCGTCCATCGCCTCTAGGCCCATTCAGAGGTTGGGAAACTTCAGCCATGCTCGACCTCGACCAGATGGATCTGCCTGCGCCGCAATCGCAAGCGGTTCTCGACTCGTCGTCTCTCATTTCCCGACCGAGCTGAGATCCTACGTCAAGGTTCGAGCGACGCGCTCTATGTTCGCTACACTCCCCACGCACTTTCGCATCGCCGCGCACCACTAAACGTCAATGTGTATACCGTGAAAACACCTACAGTAGATTCTATACGCACAATGGCTTTCCGAGGACGGCACCATGCCTCTCGGTCCGTGTCTCCAGATCCTTTCACCGACCGTTACGACCCTCATGACGCGCCGACCGATCCCATCGCGATGCAGAATCTCTCCGCCTACAGTTCCCCAGATCTTCGTAGGGGCGGTTCGCCAGGCATATCACCCCCTCGAAGCCCGCCCACAGGCCTCTCATTCCCGCGGGGGGATGGAAGACACAGCTATGCGCCAGTGCGAAGCTCACTACCGCCAACGGAAACGGGGAGAGCTTCGTTGTTCTCGCTGAATTCTCTCTCCTATCATAAAACAAAGGACCAGGAAACGCAACGGCTAGTCGATCGGAGAGCCGGAGAGATAGCGGAGTGGTCCATACACTGGATCACTCCGGTACTCATGATATTGTTGTTCATTGCAGGAGTAGGAGCAGCGTTCGGTCATCATTATTTCTACCGGTCATTAGATGGCAAGCCATCTACGGACCAACTGACCATGGTTCGATACGGGACTGCGTTGGCGTTTTTCGTAAAGAGCGCACTGGTTGGGTCGATGATCATGTGCTATAGACAGAGGATATGGCATACCTTCAGAACAAGAGCCTTGACCATTACTGGCATCGATGGGCTGTTCTCAGCAACTGAAGACCCGACTCAATTCTTATATAACTGGGAGATGATGAGTAATGGCAAGATCGCAACTGTCATGGCATTGTGCAGCTGGTAGGCTTATGAAGTGCATTGAGGCGCAAGCTTGCTTCTTACGGTGTACCAGGTTGATCCCAATTGCATCAGTGCTGTCACCGGCCTCCCTTACATCCGATCTTACCTTCATCAAAAATTCAACAATTTGGTAAGCATGTCTATATATGTCGACCTCTTCCAATGGTGGCTTGGCGATCGCTGCCAGAAACAGAGCTGCATGCGGCAAGGGTCGCATCTCATTCTAAAATACTGAACGACTGACTAATATCTGTGATATAGTCCTGAAGTGCCTACAGTGAATTTCACGAGGGAGGAGTATTACGATTTCCGACACGAAAACGATTATGCCGGATCATCCCTTGTTTGTGAGTAATCACGAAGCGCCGTGTAGCTCTGCACATGCCAACCTCCTCGCCTTGATTGCGGACTGACTGTTTCCAATCAGATTACAATACTACCAACTTTAAAGGCGAGGAGGGATACTTCGATTACTATGATCGTCCATCTCAAAATGCCAAACGCCTTGCCTTCGCCAGCATGTACCTCAAAGAAGCACCGGTCGGCGTGAATGCTTCGATCAACTCCTGCGGCGATCGATTCAACTGCACCTACGAGATCAACTTTGAAGCACCAGGGTACAAATGTGACTTGGTTGCAGACAGCAACCATCCCGATGCTGGCGATGCGCCTTTCGGCCTCGACATGCTCGCTCCGCAAAGAGAGTACATATATTACGCTGTAGTTGATCAGGGCGATTACAAAATGCCACAGACGCAGACTGGCCAGTATGGTATCCCGATCCACGAGCCGTACCCTGAGTCGCTTGGAGTATTCGATGCCGAACCAATTCTATGGATAGGATACGCCATTAAAACTACGGAGACGTACAAAGCCGACGACCCCCAAAAGTACAGAGACTGGGGCGTTGTTCACGAACCGAAAATCTACAAATGCGTTGCTTATAATACGAACTATACTTTCGAGCTCACATACACCGATACTCGCCAGGAGTACAAGAGGAAGCAACGTGACTTTCTGAAACCGATCGTTGACACGACGCTTACCCCGGATTCCAGAAACAGTAGCGAGTACACTGCGAGTCCGAGTTCGAATTTTGTCTCTCCCAAGGGCGATGTGCCAACTTACAAACGCACATCAAGTTATCATGCGCTAATGCAGCTTCTGCGCAATTTCCTGGGCGGCAGCGTCTCCTGGCATGCCGGTCTCTTCGTGACCAAGTCCGACATATCGGAAACAAGACTCATGAACGCTGAGCGCACGTATCCTCTGCCGAATTTGCCCGATGAAATCCAAAGTGTTTTTGAAGACATGATAATAAGCTTGCTCTCTGAACCGCATCTTGTCGTCGCCCAGACACAGGCCGTACCATGCAGGAAATCTCAATACGTCAACGTCTACGTCTACAAACGGGAAGGCCTATGGATCGGGTACGCTTTAGCTGTTGCTGTTGCTTTCGTGTGCCTTCTTGTGGGCGGGTGGGCGATACACCAGAATGGCGTAGCGTCAGACACCTTGTTCTCGCGCATCCTCGTCACGACGAGGAACCCTACGCTTGACAGATTGAGCGTGGGCGCGTGTCTCGGCGGTGATCCATTCCCTAAGGAGCTCACGAGGACGAAGTTGAGGTTCGGCGTCCTGCTGGAGGAGGATCCGAGAGAGGGACCGTTGGGTAAGGTGGAGCATTGCTGCTTTGGCGCTGTCGGGGAGACGAAGGATATCGTGAAGAATGGGGTGTATGCCGGTTTGAAAGAGTATAGAGACTTGGACGAAGAGGTGGGTGGTTGGGATGAGAAGGAACCACTGCTGGAAAAGGAGGCGTAGAGTGAATATAGTAGAGAGGAGGAAGGGAGTGATTATCTAATGCTTTTTGTACCTGGGCTGGGAGGGGTTGGAACGGATCAAGGCTTTGTTGGAGGGCGCCTACGAGGCATGACTGCATATACCCTAGCGCTTGTAAGGCTTAGCATTTTCTGGAGTTTATATTGATATTCATATTTTTTTTGGTTTGAGCAGCCACGGGTACATATCATTCTGTAGGGTGAGACATTGATTGATTCATTGTGCAGGTCCATGCATTGCAATTCATCAGTTGCGGTTGTGTCTTCATGCGGAACCATAACGCTACATGCTATCGTTACAAAACCATATCTACCATGATCCCTCTTGTACTCTTACAACCTCGCCAACGGAACGGCCAACTTCGTCCTTCCCTTCCTCCCCTTTGCCTTCGCAGCGACCGCATTCTCCGCCTCTTTATCCCTCGATCCTTCTATGCCCTCTTCCCACAGCTCCGCGCCAACCCTATCTGCCAAGCTCAACACCCTATTCTGCACCGTCGCTCCATCCCGCCTATTCTTCCCCTCGCGCCTACTGCTACTGATTCGCTCCGCAAACACCCACAGTGGGCCCTCCGCCCTCATCTTCCCGTCCTCGCCTCGCCTCGGCATCCACTCGTCCGCCAACCGGATCGTGCTCGGCGTATTCTTTTCCTTGGACTTGGCGACGAGGATCATGCCTTCTTCTTCGAAGCGCTGGAACGTGTTCTTCAGCGTTTCCTTGTTGACGGCTTCGAAGTAGGACAGATCGCCCTGGTGGTAGAGCGTCTTGCCGAAGAGCTGGGCGCGGTCCTGGACGTTCTTGGTGGGGAGCCAGGACGAGGCTGGGGCGTGCGTCGAGGGGGGTGTTAGCATGAGGAGACTGATTGCGCCGAGCCACGCGGCTTCGATGAAGGGCCATATCAGGAAGCAATAAAAGTCAAAGTTCTCGCGGCCCAGTTCTCGTTCCGCCGTGCTGAGCTCCACGTATTCGATTTTGTCGGGAGAGGAGGCGTCGCGGGTGACGGTGATGACGTTGTCGGCCTCGAGGGAGGCGAGCGTCTTGGAGAGATTGTGATCGAGGCCTTCAGTGGGAAAGATGAATTCGCCGCGGAAGAGCTGGGAAAGGAAATAGACTTGGTCACGGAGGGCGGGGAAGGAGATGCGTTGTTGGGATGGGGGACCACCTTGTTTCACGGAGGTGTAGAGGGCGGCGGAGACGAGAGAGTGGAGGATGAAAAGGTGGATTGTCATGTTGCGGTAGAAGGAGAGTTGGAACCTAGGTGGGCATCAGCATATGTACCATCTGTTACTAGGGAATGTGATAGTGTAAGTTTTCTTACCTATCCACGGCGTAAAATGTGTCTTCGGGTAGCCCTGGGACGAGGCCTACGAGACCAGGACCAAGGACCTCCAAGGCTCTTTCTACAACGACGCTTGTGGGTAGACCTGCAAAATGTGCCACCCTGCCTCCCTGGGCTCTGACACGATCACTCAGCCACTCCACTCTTCTGATCAACTCGGATTTACCGACGCCACGCCCTCGCAAGGTGAGCAAGACAGTCCCTACAAGTGCCGTGGGCATCACGACAGAGACATCGTTGATTTCGCTCAGTACTTTGAAGCCTAGTGTTCTTAACAAGCGTATACGCTGGTCCTTCACATCTAACTGCTGGGGAAGCTTGCTAAAACGACTCTGCTGCTCGTCGATGAATTTGCGGAGAGACCATGGCTCGTGGAAGCGGACATCTACGCGACCAAGCTTCAAAGAAAGAACGGATGACGCCGAAAGGAAGCCCATAAGGTTTTCCTTCGGCTTAGGCTGACCTAGAAGCTCGCTGATGTAGGATCTGCACTTGGTCAGCATTCATCCACGCGATGCAATTACCATCATTGACTTACTCCACCTCGATGACCTTGTCATACTGTGTCGACACTGGACATATAATTGCATCTTTCACTCTTCCACTCGCTACGCTGTCTAACATATAACTCAATATGCCGAACTTGGGCGGTAGCAGCTTCCCCGTGCGACTCCGGCCGCCCTCTACAAAGCACTCTAGATTGAATCCGTTCTGTAGCAGCGTATCGATATAAGCTTGCACAAGCGTTTGATACAGCTGATCATCTCCGAAGCTCCTCCGGATCCACATAGCGCCGGCGTGCTGGAGGAAGGGACCTGCCACCGGAAAGTTCAGATTATCCCCAGCGACAACAGTCGGGAGCGCCAAACCAAGCCTGTAACATATTATTTGGAGCGAGACATAATCAACGTGTGAGCGATGACAAGGTAGGAAGATAATGGAGTGTTTAGACTTGGCCGCCTGTTCAGCGACAGAGCGCAGCCGCAGTACTTCTTCGCTCGAGACGTGCACGCCCTGGTGGTATGCGCGCGTCAAAAGCTGCGTAGCCAGATAGTATGCTCCTCGAATGAATCTCTTGCTCTCCATCTTGCATATCATGTTGTCCGTCAGCGTCTCGCTGACTTCCATCAAGCTATCCTCGATCTGTATCCTCCTCTTCCGTTTCCGATCGTTGTGCCCAGCCGCATCCCCACCATTCATGACCCCTTCACCGAGCAGGCCCTCTTTCGCCTCCACTTCTACTCTCCGCGCAGCAAGGTCCCGCACTTTGCTAACCAGCATCGGGTTGCTGAGCACCATACTCTTCATATTCTCCGAGAAGCCCGCATAGAAGATGGGTTGGCCCACAATCTTGTCGTAGGAGCGCCACCCAGTACCGGAGACGTGTAGAGAGACTTCGCGAATGAAATCCAGCGGCGAGGAGCGGAAGCGCGCCATGCTGTTTATGACTTCACGCTCAGAGGACTCATCGTACCCGGCAGCGTGTAGGTGGACTTCGTCGTCGGCGGTGATGCTCAGGTCGGGCGCTTGCTCGGCGGTGTTCGAGCGCCTGCTCTTGCGTGATTTGGAGGACGACGACATGGCTGTGGTGTCAAGGGGCAGCCGCGACAAGAGTAGTGTATGCAGTGGGAGGGCTGGGAACTGGAGGAGTCCGCTATGGCACGGCCATGGAGTGAAGTGCGGGAAGCGTAAGCACGGATTAGGTTATTCGTGGTGCGATTGTAGACTTCAGGGTATGTTGCGTGTGCCCATCTGGTATGAGGATGTCGGGCAAGAAGCGTGAGACATTGATCGTCATCCCCCATCCGAGCGTTGGAGATCCCCGTCAGGTGCAGCCGAGGCATTGCGGAGGTGCGCCACACGCTATACTATATGGAGCATCAACCAAACAAAGTGTTGACCTGTCTTTGTAGAAAGTCCTGCTACAAGCCGTATACTTGTGAAAGAGTCGTGGCTAGCCTCGTGCTTCATTCAACGCCCAATGCTCTACCTATTTGCTCTCTGCTCATACGGCTAGCTTCATGACAACAGGCAACTGGGTTCCCAAGAGGCTATGCGGACAGACTTGGAAACCAGCAACTTTAGCATTGGGTACCATCATACTAATGACAGCATTTTCCTACACAACTAACAATATTGCCGCCGTCTAGAAACCCCCATAACTAAAGATACACTAAGAATCAAAGCCTAAAATCAGGCACCCATATCCCAAGTAAACGCCTTAGATGCGCATTCAGCCGTTACCAATCGAATTAATCATACCCGATACTCCGCCTTTTCCTAGCAACGCAAACAACCAAAGTACAAGTCAAGAGGACTAAAGCCAGGATAGGTCGAAGAAGCCACCAGATGGATTCGGAGACGGTGAGTGGGGCACTTGCAAGCGAAAGAAGTCAGCACCATGTGCTGTGAGGCGCAGTGGACCGTATTCAAGTTCATTGAAGCCATGGCTGATGAGGTCGCTTAGGTGCTTGAATACTAACTGCTGGTTTATTGTTCTTTTTCGTACCCTGCTGGTTTATCCATTCCATTAACTTCGTAGAACCGAGCAGTGCCTGGGTATTTTGATTAGCGACCTGAAAATTCTGTAAGATCACAAAAAGAACTTACAGCTGTAGCCGTTCCAGTCGAAGTTGTCCTTCGGGTTGCAGTGGCACTTATGGTCCAAACGATACTGTTCCCCAGTCGGGCAGTGGGTAAATGGAACGTGGTAATAAGCGATATCATTGAAGAAATGGATTTCCTCCTTCTTGAGCATGAGAGAAGCGGCGATCGAGTGCACAGGCGCATCGCCCCAGCGCTCATAGAAGAAACCGCCCGCATGATCCAACGAGGTAAAGTAGTCGACATAAGCATCAGAACGAAGCCAGTTCAGATTGCCGATCTCGAAATTGGACCAAAAATGGCAGTGGTTATACGTCTTGCCATCGTCTTCGCTAATGAATTTGAGCGAGTTGCCTTCAACGACATGCTGAGGGTATGTAGCAGTGAAGTTCTTGACAGCGTCCCAGAGGGTGGGAATGGTCTCGACGTATTCGTACAAGCTCAGTGTGAAGCTGTATTTCTTCTTGTTGTCGGCCATGAACTTGAAAGTGTCGTAGTTGATGTCGCAGAAGAGTTCGACGCTGGGCTCGACACGCCAGTACCACTCGTAATCCAGCATCAACGGGTGGCGGAAGAAAAAGCCGGATTCGTATCGGCACATGTGCCTATAGCTGATGGAGTCGCCGTAAATGATCTTCTTTTCCTTCATCTCCTCGCGAACCTTGGCAGCACGCTCTTGATCAATGAAGTCGGGAAACGACCAGTGCTCCTTTGGTATCTTGCCGTACTTGGTCGTGCCGGAAACGAGCGCAGTCGTGACCTTTACAAACTCATCATTGAAGTCGTCATCGTTGAGGAACACCCAGTCGTAGTTGTACTTGCGGTTGAAACGATCTTCGACGTGGCGGATCGACTTGGCAATTTCCCAAATGTCCGAGTTGCGCGCGAGGGTCACAAATGTCGCATTCTGGCGTGGGCCGTCCGCGACGGCAGGCGGCAGTTGCTTGCCGTCGGTGTTGGGAGATGTAGCGGTCGATTCCTTTCCAGTCTGTGGCGTCGCTGGAGTATTCAGATCTTGGCCATTCTGGCCTTGTTCGGGTTTGTAGGTAGGCCACTGCGCAGAGGGCACCGATGACGATGATGTTATGAAGAGGAGAAGGATGATGGCCTAAACGTGTGAGTTGCGTACGAGTGGCCACTTCGAGGAGGAGCATACAATGAGAGCGAAGACAATGTAGCGCAAATAGCGCTGCTGGCCGGCCATTGCGCCACGAGACTGCTGCTGTTGCGGTTGCTGCGGTTGCGCGTCAGACGGCTGAGTCTTTTCAGACTGCGTGGAGCCCTCCACTTTGGCGACTCTTGTTGCAAGATGCGGGCGGCGATCTTGGGGGATTTGAGGCTACGTCGTCGGTTGGCGACCGTCGCTCTAAAGGGACCCGGTAGCACGTGTCTGAACGAGCGTGGTGCTACGGTGCTGCGAGTAGAATTTAAGGAAGCTGAGCAGGCTGCCCGTGCATCAAAAGAAGGAGGGAGGAAGAGTAGGAGATGGGAAGAGCATTTCACAGGGCAAGAATGCTAAATAGGAGGCCCCCGGTAAACGTTGGGGAGGAGTGGCTGACCCGCGCCACGCAAGGGTGCGGTCGGTGCGGTCCCGAGTGCGCAATACGAGCTGACGCACACGTTTGGTTTGGACTTGTATGCGCACTGAGCAATGCCTGCGTGAGGTCGAGGCCAGAGCCTACAGGAGAAATAGATAGTAGACCCGGCCTCGGCTCCTATCGCAGTCGCATTAGGGCAGGATATCAACGTCGAGAGCGCATGCTGCATCCTCGAGCACCGTGGCAGCGCGTCCAATTGCGTGCCCCACCCGAAGAAGCGGCAAGTGCCGTGGAGCAGCAGCTCTGCGAAACAAACTCCATCACCGCGCCAAACACCTCCACCGCGCCGCCGCTCTCCCCGTTCATTGTCGCGCCGTCCATCGCTATCTGGCAGAATCCCATTCTGTGCTTAGAGGCCCGCCACCGCTCGATGCGTCCGCCGCCGCCTGCCCTCACCTTCGCTACACGTCACTGTTCAACACGACGCCTTCTCTGACCACACCACTAAGATACTGTGCCGTGAGCAGTGATTCCCCACAACCTCTCTCTCTCTCTCTCTCTCTCTCTCCGGGCATCGCCCGCCATGTCGTTCTTCGGTTTCGACACCACCCTGCCGCGCGACAAAGGCCACTCCACGAATGCTCCTGGCTTCGGCCACCATGATGCTTTCGCTGGTCTGGGCGGAGGGGCAGCCGATGACGATGCGTATGTTGAACCTCGCGTCGACATGGGTGTATGCTGATGAGCTTGCAGAATCGATTTCGAGGAGACGTACGATGGATTAGGCGATCAGCTCGACGAGACCGACGATGCCTTTAATGACGACACCTTTGGCGGTGGTCCAGCTACGCAGCAGAACATCGGTAGGGATTTTGATTTTGCAGGCCAGACATCTAAGATTGCGAACACGCTGCAGGAGGAGCAGATGGTCTTCCAAGCTCGCCAGCCGCCGCCCCAACAGAAACCCCCGATTCCGCATGCATCCAAGCCCACCAGAACTGGCTACGAGAGCTACCATGACCCCGATTACATCCCTCAGTTGGAGGCGCGTGCCGATATTTGGGGCATAAAGCCAAAGCAGTCTGGCGCCCTGAGACAGTCAGAGCCTTCGCAGGCCGTTCCTACTCCAACGAAAAAGATGATGAGCCTTGAAGAGGTCGAAGCTATGATGCGTCACCAGCCCGTACAAGGGACACCTCCAGTGCAGCCCGGCATGGCACCTGCCCAAGCCCCCGTGCCCTCGCATTACCCTCAGCATATTCCTCGTGGACAGCCACCATACCCAGGCATGCCCGGCCAGTTTGCTCCGCAGATCTTGCAACGACCCCAGCCGCATCATCCTCAGGCCCCGCCCGGTCCACGACAACAAGTGCATGTCGAGCTTCCCGGTCAGCCTGTTCATACGCAGCCTCAGCCGCAGCCCACGATTCTGCAGCGACAGAGACAGCCTAACGAACCTGCAGCGCAGCAGCAAAGACCCTCTCAGGCGCAAGCTCAGCCCCAGCGACCACCTTCTCAACCAAGACATATCCTGCAAAATCCAAATCGTCTTTCTGGACATGGACAACCCGTTGCGCACAGTGGCCATTCTGGAGCTCGCGGTTCGCAGCAAGGGCACAACAGGGGTCCGTCATTCCCTGGTATGGTCATCACGCACCCAGAGCAACTCATGGCTCTCTCACAGGAGGAGCGTGACGCCTACCTCGCAACTGAAGCCCAGCGTGCCAAACGTAACCACAAGATTGCTCTGCTAGCTAAAGATAACGGTTTGATGACTCCTCAGGACAAGAATTTCATTACGCGAATTCAGCTCCAACAACTCATGTCCGCTACTGGAAATCTAGATGAGAGGGGCCCCGAGGCAGCCATTGCCGAGGACTTTTACTACCACGTAATGAGCCAGATTCGTGGTGGTGCACGACAGAACCCACACCAACCTGCAAATCAATTCGCCCAAACGTATCTGTTCCAAACGAATAGCAGGTTTGGGCCACGTAGGAATGCGAGAGGTGGTGACAATCATATGCAGCGCATGGAGCAACAGGTTCAGCGTGCAGTCGAGGCAGCAAAGGCTAAGCCAAAGGGCAAGCAACTAGTCATCGAGGGCAGCCTAGGAAAGATTGCTTTCAGTAACGCGAAGACACCCAGGCCGCTACTTAACCTGAAGCGACCAGAGACAAGCGATAAGCATCACAAGAATCATAAGCATTCTGTTGCGCATCGAAAGCAAACTCTGCGTAACATTGAGGCAATCTACATGACCCTTATGAGAATCGAGGACGTTGATCGGGCGGTACCCCCTCCAATCCGCGAAGACAGCTCACCCGAGGCCATACAAGCTCATATGGAATGGCGATCGACAATCGAATTGTTGCGCAAGGAGCTCTGGCAGAATCTCAAGATCATGGAGCCTATCAATCCTCAGTAAGTTATACGCCAATCAGTGTCAGATGTTAGGCTTACAGTATAGGTCGTCCACACCACACCCATTCATCTCCATTTTGTCTCATGCCAAAGGAAAGAAGGCGATCCAGCGGATCTTTCCCCACATCGATGAGCAGGAGCGCATTACGGTGGTTACCATGATTGTCGTTCACCTCGACCAGCTTTCCGTGGTCTCCCACGCAATTGCAACGCCTGAAGAGCCTTTGAGCCCTGCTATGCGCGAGGAGGTTGACCTGTTCCTTGGAACTGTCCTTCCGCCCCTATTCGCCCACGTCTCTGAGTCGCCGCTCAATATCATCATTGGCCTACTTGGACTCGTCCTCGACCGAACAAATATGCACGTTGTTGCGCGCAGCAAAGTTGGCATGTCACTGCTCACAATTCTCATCTCTCGCGCCGAACTTTTGAAGCAATCCGCACCGGAAATGGAGGTCGCGGACTGGGAACACTGGGCCGATCTGTACAATCGCTTGTTCGATGCAGTGGAACCTGTCCTACCTGTGCTCTTCCCAGGTACAATCAACGACACTGACGACATGTACGTTTGGCAATTTCTAGCGGCCATGGGTGTGGGTGCTAGCCCAGAACAACAGCAAAGGCTAGTTATCGGCGTGAAGGATCGTGTGATGGAGACTGTCACTGTGAGCAAGGCATTGCCGGCGGAGATGGCCGGAGCTCGACTGGCTAATGTCAATCTCTTTATGAGGGCGATTGGGCTAGATGTGGAACTGCTTGGTTGAGGAAGGCAAATTTACGGTCTAGAGCTTCAAGGGTTGCCATTCGCAGCGGCCAATGGTCCAGCGAAGAGGGTCGGCGGGGATGCGAAAGAGTCCGAGTCTTGTAGTAGGGTTCATATCACTCTTTCTGCTCGCGCCTCGGCGAATAGCCCAGAATGAGGAGTGGCCACTCCAAGATGTGTAACATTGAACGGGTATCACTACATGCGAACCTGGTCAATTTCGTACCTATGAAGGAGACGCTGGAGGACGGGAAGAAGGTGAAGATTAGTGCTCGAAGATTGTTATGCTTCAATATCAAAAGTTTTCAGGTACAACGATAGTGGCTTCATATTAATAAAGTGTGTTTGTGCAATTGGTGGACATGAAAGGCCGTGTTAAACAACGATTGATGCGCCGCGCGTGCATGGCCTCAGGCGACACCATCCCAGGTGCGTGTCGCGCCTTCCCGCACGTCCTCAGCTGACAGTCCAGTCCCATCGCCTCGTCCTGCCATCCACAATCTACCCTTGGCAATTCTGATTCTCGTCCGCCAGCAAGCGCTCAAGCCGCCGGGCAGCATCTAATATTACACCGCACTCCACGTAGAATCAGATACTGTGGTACAAATTCAAATTCAACGTGCCATCAGTTCGGAACAGTACCCTCCGATGCTCACAACGGCACTCGATTCGCCGTGACATGTCCATCGTACCCAGCCGACCCCGGATGTACGAACTTGCGAGCCCCGGTCAGTCCGTTTGCCGAAACGCAGTATGAGGCTAGAGAAACACTTGACGTTCTCGAACCGACTGCCGCTGAGACTGGCACGATCTCGTTTCCCAGAAGTGGAGCGGAGGAGCCGCTGGTCTAGGCGAAACGCGTTCTCAAGACGGCTTGCGGGCGCTATGTACCTGAGGCGAATGCTTGATTTGCTTGTCGCGAGGCCTTGTCAAACATTAGCGTTGACGTCGCCCCGAGCAGGTCGGGCGTTTCGCGTGCTCAAGCCCTGACAAGCTTGAAACGCCACAGTGGTCGGCTTTCGTAAGCTCGAAAGAGTCATTGTTCATTGACACATTCACAGTCTTTAGGATAAGCCTCAGCACCGATAGATATACAAAGGTTGCGGCGGAATGGTTCGAGTCCGTTTTCATACCTGCAGCAAGACGTGGCAGTGAGGGTGGCGGCAGCCTCGATGCTGAAACAGAGTTGCTAAGCTTTGCAGCCCCTGTTTTATTCCCGCACCAATGACTCCACATTTCTTCAACATCAACCCCAAGCATAAAGCAGAACGCGTATGAGGCGGGTTTCCCGCCGCGGAGCCTTGGTGCTTTACGATCCAATCAGCCGTTATTTCAACGAGTACAGCGCCAATTTTGGCAATCAGCTAGCCAGGTTTTGGCTGCCTACCTGACTTTCTTACAATGCTAAGCATGATCAACTCCAGGTTGGTTCAAGATGGTGGCACGCGGCGCCTCTTGTTTGCAATTGCTTGCGCTGCCGCCAGTCCCGACTTGGTAGCCGGCTTCGCCTCTTCGCCTTACGTTCATGCGTCAGAATATGTCTTAGGGTAGAGTTTCATCGGGATTTCCCCTGGCGTTCCTTTCCAGCAATCTTCACAGCTACATCTTTCTTTCTTAAATCAGAGCTCCTCCGCTCAGTGAGTGGTTTGTTCTCTACCTTCAGGCCGAGCCTTTTCCATTCTTCTTGAGGGAGTAGGAGTACTCTTCTCTTCTTTTCCTTCTTTCCTTCATACCTATTCCACAGACCATTTACCTTCTTTCCGTCACGGCTGCCGGTCAGCATTAGTCCAACATGGCAACCCTCCGCATCATATTTTTCGTCACTCTTTTGGTGGCTATCGTCTTGGCTGCCCCGGCACCGGCTAAGATTAAGAAGCGGTCATTCAAAGTTCCCCGACATATCAACAGGAACAACGCCCGTGGTCTCAATGGACCTGCTGCTATGCGAAAAGTGGTCAGGAAATACAATCTTAAGGGTGGATTCATTGCGCTTGAAAAGACTGGAGAGCTCTCTAGCTTGCGTATCGACGCCAACAACGCTTCTTCAAATGGATCTGGCACGGTTGCTGCTAACCCAGGAGACAATGCAGCTCTTTTCCTTTCTCCCGTCGATATCGGTGGCCAAACTTTGAACCTGGATTTCGATTCCGGCTCCTCCGATCTGTATGTCGCATTTGCTTTTGATTGTGTAGCATCTAACATCTTCCAGGTGGGTCTTCAGCACCGATCTTCCAGCGCAAGCCATTGGTGGCCACAGCGCCTTCGACAAGACCAAGTCAGCAAACTTTAAGGCTATTCAGGGTGCTCAGTTCTCAATCTCCTATGGTGATGGTTCGGGTGCTGCTGGAACCGTCGGTACAGACACCGTTACAATTGGTGGTGTCACCGTCCAGAACCAGGCAGTCGAGCTTGCCAATGCTGTTTCGCGATCTTTCATTCAAGATACTAACACTGACGGTCTCGTTGGCCTTGCTTTCTCGACTCTCAATACAGGTAAGGGAGACACAAGAATTGGCATCTGAATATCTACTAACAGTACTAGTCAACGATGGCACCAAAAAGACTCCCCAGAAGACCTTCTTCGACAACGTCATGAATGATCTCGATCTACCCGTCTTCACGGCTGACCTGGACCCTGATGGCACTGGTGTCTACGAGTTTGGCAAAATCGATGCAACGAAATTCCAAGGAGATATGGCCTGGATCCCTGTCAACGCTTCTTCCGGTTTCTGGCAGTTCCCTTCTGCCAAGTTTGCTGTTGGTGACCAGGTTGTCGATAACCCGACTGCTTCTCAGGCCATCGCCGACACTGGAACCTCCCTCCTCCTCGTCGACCAAAACGTTGCTGAAGCGTACTACTCCCAAGTTCAGGGTGCACAGAACAACGCCCAGGTCGGTGGCTTCATCTACCCCTGCGATGCAGCTCTTCCCGACATATCTGTTGCCATTGGCGACAGCTACATGGCTAAGATTCCCGGGAACCAAGTCACATTCGCCGCCGTCGACCAAGCCAACACGACCTGCTTCGGTGGTGTACAGGGCAACCAGGGCGCTGGGCTGCAGATCTTTGGAGACACCATGTTCAAGGCGCAGTTTGTCGCTTTCAACGGCGGCAACCAATCGCTTGGCTTTGGCGAGAAGCCTCCAGTTGCTTAGAGAATTTGATGCGATACCCATGTGCGCGGATATCTGCTCGTCAATTAGCGGCATGGTTGTTTACTGTTGATATGCCTGGCCTGAAGGCCAACTGTTCTGTACATAATAATTTCTTACGTTCGCATGCATCTGTGCTTGAGAGAGATAGACAGCTCGAGATACACGATACGGCCGACAGTGCCAAAAATGAGAATATGGAAGTGTCTATCACAAGGCCCAGCTATTGCCGGTTTCGGTGCATGCATAATGTGATCTCTCGGAGCGGAAAGGTAGTCTCGCATAAATTCCGGTCTGGATGAAACGCGCTCAGAAACCCCAGACACTGTTGTAATCGCAAGTGTTTTTAGGCCTTTGTCGGACAACAGTGGGGCGCAATACTCTTCAATGCTTCGGTCTTGATCATCAGTAGGGCGGAATAGCAACAAGGCTGGCGAAAGGGTATCGCTCTTGCCCTCCCAAGGCTTTACGCGTCTGCACGTGCACGCTACCTAGTGGCTTCTTCGTCTGGTCGCAAGCGCCCTCAGCCATTTATCTTCAAATCCTCTCAATAGCGCTGCCACGATTGCATAGCTCTCATTGCTATCACAACAGCTCAGCTAGTGTTAGCAATTCAATGCATTGTATGACAACGCAGCATGGAGCTTGACGTGATCGATTCAGAACCGACGGTTCTTGAGTACGCACGCTTTCACGGTCTATGCAGAGACTATACCCAGGAGCATTTAGTTTTTGACAGAATTATACCTCCCTCAGATGAGGGCTTTGGATCAGATCTTCGGGATCCCCAAGATGCCATTGTCTCCACTGATAACATAGACAATTTGACCAAGGAACCACTCGCCGTCAGTCAAGAAGCTGCGATGCTTCTCAAATCGGTGCTCTTCCTACAGGAAGCGCCACCAAATCTACAAACCATCCCAGACGGACGGAAACGGATCCTCAGCCTAAAGCAAGAGGTTCCGATCTTGCGAACTGACAATGATCTGGACATGCTGGAGTTCAGCAGTGTGGTCGAGCCGAGTTTTGCTGAAACAAAGATACCACTCGAACCGGTCAATGAAGAAGATGATGAAGGTCTTGAATGGCCATCCAAGTATTTCAAATATCCGACACAGTGCGATGAACGAGCCAAGAGTGAGAAACTCACGATTCCCAAAGAAGTGTTGTTATACCTTCAGGCTGCAATCAAAGACTTTGACTTACCGGAGGGCTCTGAAACAACCCAAGAACAGCGCTTGAATTATCGAAAGGTGACTAAAAACGGTCATCGCAGGCGTAATGCTGACAACTATAGAACACAGCGATTCGACCACTTACACCACCCTTGCTTCCTTTAACGCCACCAATGACACCATATATACCATCATCCCCTGGTGACCGACTCGAGCTCATCTCGGAAGATTCGGATTCGACCGCTGCGGAAGCAAAAGCATTGGAAGAAAAGATAACGAGCGCAGATGCTCTTGTGCGATATGACTCTAATAGCAGTGAGATAATGCAATTTGACATGATCAAGACCGGCAAGTACGAACCATCGCTAGACGAAGTCAAATCACCATCTTCGAAACGTAAAGCGGCCGACTTGAAAGTTGAAGGACCTCTCACTCCCGTCATGTTCTCCGAATCATCAGCGAAGAAATTGAAGACGGTCGCTTTCGCTGAGATGCTTGTTGAATACATGCCCGCGAATCACACCCCTGAGCTTCCTTCCAGTTATGGAAGGGTAAACGATATTCTGAGCCCAGAAGATGACTACGACACCTTTCAAGAAGTCTTCGAGCCTTACGCAGACGATGCAAATTGGGAAGTCGAGAATGAAAAGCTCTCAGAAGCTGATACGACAAAGAGAGTTGATGTCCCGAAAGTCGACTTTCGTTTGCCAATTGCGCCATGGGATGAGTTCGCTCGCAATGTTGCTGACATCAATATACACATGACGGAAGTGGATGCTCAGGCTCGATTCTTATTATGGACGAAGCGCAACCACATGAAGTCAGTGATAACATGGCACGGGATATCCGAGCTAGAGAGGAAGCTTCCATTAGCACCCTTCTCTACCCAGTCAGTACAGACGACAATCGAGCAGAAGCTTGAAGAAGAGAAACTTCATGGGACAGAACTTGTGACCAAAATGCTTGCTGAAGTGACTGTGGGCGATATTGCTACGTGTTATTCTGACATGTGGAAGAGGGATGGCCTCCGTGTTCTCGAAAACGACGAAGAAGAGGATGTCTTAGAGACTGCTGATCTAAAAGACTGTAAGGACATAGATTCTTTGATTAGAAAACGAAAGATCGAATTAGAAGCAGTTGTCGAAGATCGCCAGCCCCTACGTCGTGCAAGTATACAAGAGGCAGCCACTGCCCATGAGCATCCAGACTCTCGTCACGAAATACTCGAAAGCCGGCATTGGAGACATGCGTTGCCAGTGAGACGTGCGAATATTGCATCCCGTCCGGTTGGGGCTCAATCAAAGAAGCAGACGTCAATCCCAGTTCGAAGCAAGATCGATGAGGCCCCTGACCGCGATAAAAGCCTAATGTTCGGTGGGAAGTTTTCGGCGACAAGCGCTTTGGACAACTTCATGGCGCTGCACAGACTGTCGGTTAAACCAAAAGAAGCTGCAAAAGAACAAGCTGCACCCAGTCGAGCTTCAATGCCTTCACTAATATCGCCTATCAGACCGGTGGTACAATCACACAACGACACAACTGCAACATCCAAACCAGGTATACAAGTGCGCCCAGAAGTAGCACGGCAGCCACTCGACCTACCGCCACTTCCTGAGCATACGCCACCTTGTTCATTCATCATCTCGTCTGCCTTGCTACAGCAACGGAACCTTTCGAGACAGATTGAAAGATTATACCCAGACGCAGTATTTGTAAGCCGAGATTTCGATTCACCAAATGCTGTCTGTAAGGAAGCAGATCTTCTCTTATCTCCTTCAACCGGTCTGATCTTGACCACACTGCAGCAATTGAAGCAGCGAGCACTTCCAGGGCACCCAGACCGCTCGCCTATCAAGGATAGAATGATGGAACTACAGCTCAGGTACGAGCGGCTCGTGGTCGTGATCAGTGAAGGACTCAAAGAACATGGCTCTGATCGTCCAGTTGACCCCAGGGATCAAGAGGCCATCGCAGAGTATGAGCGCTTTACTACTCAGATCGGCGGTGAAGTCCTTCTCCGGTATGTGCCTGGTGGTGAACAGGCTCTCGTGCGATCAATCGTAGTCGAGATGGTAAATTTTGGGTTGCCGCACGGGTCTAAAGATATTGGTGATATCAAGCTCCTGACAGACCAAACTACAGTGAGCCCATGTATGTCCGTCCATTTGACTGAAGCTTATATTCCTTAGTGGGAAATCTTTCTCTGTCGCGCCGGTTTCAACACCTTTGCCGCGCAGGTCATCCTCGCGCTCCTCAAGGACCCTGTCGATTGGCCGCTCCCATCTCATCAGGTGTCTGAAGTGCTATCGACGTGTGGGCTACAGACATTCTTATTGATGTCAGCTGAGCAGCGTGTACAGAATTTCCAGGCTATCTTGGGTGGCAGTAGGATCTTGAAGTCGGTTAATGCTCTGCTGGATCAGGAGTGGATTAGTGCTGTGCATGGCTTCCGCATGTGATCGAAGTGTATCAAATTGGAGTTCACAATGCGAAGGTGTGTTAGAATTGATATGTGCTAGGCGGGGATCTAGTTTTATGCCAATGGTAATCGTCGCATGGAACATGTGCAAGGGTGTAAGTCTTAACAATATCAACAACATAATTCCTTCACCTCGATTACCCATTCCAAACCGGCGGACCTGGAGGTACGTAATCCAACAACCCACTCTCGGGCCACTCGTAGATCTTACCCTCGACCAATATACCTGCAATGACATATTAGCTTCTCCCTCAAGCTCCCTCATTTTGTCTCTGCTCACTCACCAGGGTCCCTCAAATTATACGCCCCCCGGAAAGTTGACTAACGGTCCAGGCGTGCCGCCTCCTGGCCCCCTTATTTCCACCTGTGCACATGCAATGTAGAACTGCGTAGTGTTCCACGCTGGCCGCACGTACAGGTGCTCTACGCGCAATAGGTATTTCCCTGGTGGAGTGGTTGGCGGAATGGTGAAGTTCATGCCTATTTGCAGGATCTTAATATCAGCATACGTCCTCTCCTGTATAATAGTGCGTAAATAATTTTGTCCCCGCATATAGGGGAGGTGCTATACCGGGAGCACATGCGCAATCTGTATACGGGTCTTGCGTACCGGTTTGGTCGCGCGTGAGCCACCAGCTGTCGTTTCTCGCGCCGAGGTACCCGATCTTGAACCACGGCCCAGAACCATCATAGCGATCCAAATCATCCATCGTACTTTTGCTCAAGTAGGCTTGGCCGGGGCCGTTGTGGTAGATGATGTAGGGTACGAGGGGCTAGACTATCAGTGAGCATTTGGTCTTGGTAGAGGGTAGTAGGAATGCGAGGAGCGCTTGATGAATACCTCGTCAGCACTACGGCCCACTACGAAGCCCACTTCATCGCCGGCGTTGACGATGGCGGTCTTCGTCCCCGGGGCCTGAGGTTGCAGCCCCGCGGCCGCAGCGAACGTTGTTATCGGAGATGTCGTAGTAGGGCATGTATTGGTCCCAGAGGCCTGAGTCTGCGGCTTGGCCTTCGGTTATGTTGCTGGTAAGGGGTTAGAAGTAGATGGCAGGCGGCATCGGGCTTGTTGCTGTACCGGACATATTCCCATTGCTCGGTTACCGTGTTGTCGAACATGAAGCGGCTGAAGACATCTGTACGATACAAGTCAGCTTGCATAAGGACCTCGGAGATTGTTGTCTGCAGTGTGAGGGCCACATTGTGCTATTGGTGCATGTACAGTGTGCAGCTATGAGCTGTTGCAGGAAGCATAGACCCAGGGCGAGGCAGATAGGGTGGGTATGCATTTCGAACGGGATGCCAAGGGAAAAAAGATGCAGATTGGGTCTGATAAGAGCAAGAGGTCGAACAGTTGTCGAACATGAGGATCAGCCCTGCGGGGCTAAGAAAAGGCGATGGCACCACTTTATCCGCAATAGATTTTGATTTTAATTGGGAATATATCTGTTCAGCGCAATTGACGCGCTTAACAGAGCCTGTACATGTGCCGAACTTAGAGCACTATGGCTTGACACCTGTGCACCGGCATTGTGAATGCTTTTGAAGTTCATGTATGGAAGGGAGAGGTCTTCATATACACTCAGGCCGCACATTCAGGCTTACAGAAGGTGACAGAAACTAGCTGTTATCGTTCTCATGTTGAATATAAGCCAGGAAGGTTGAGGTTCAGACGTCGGGCGAGGTTGAAGTATCACGTTTCAGTGAAAGTTACTGTGGTGTAAGAGGTGCTGATGAAGTAACACATGTCCACATGCTCTCACACCTATTTCTGTATCTAGAATGCCCTAATACTATTATGAGGTGATCTACATTTGATACTATTGGGCTTGGTGATCCGACGACCTGATTATCGGGGCTGTAGAGCGCATGAAGGTTGATGCTAGATCCTGTGGAGACTTTTCATCGTACATGTGTCGTTAAGGAGGGATAACTTCATATTGATTCGTATTGGAGTATCCTAAAGTAGAGGTGGTTGATTTTCTTCAGCGTAGCAGTTGGTTTGAGGGAAGAGAAGGATAAAAACAGCATCTACAGTGCCACCCGAAAGCAGCTGAAGTCAGCAAAGACATGGCCAATCATAGCTATTAGCTAATCGCTCGAAAGGAAAACCCAAATCGAAAAAAACCATATTGTGAAGCTTTATGCATAATGATTCAAGACTTCTAGATTTACTGCCTATTTCATTATACTGAAACTATACTATGAAGGCACGAAGTGAGCGTGTGGATGAACTCGAGCTGAACACGTGACTTATCTCATATATTGATCGCTGGCAGATCTACAATCACATTCTAATACATTTTATTCTTTTGCGAAAATGTTGCATGGTAAAATCGTACAAGAAGCCGGAACCACTCAGTGCGTCAAAGGAAGTGAGTCGTCTCGGAAGCGCCACCGCCAGTGGTAAGTACCCCGCGTTACGCCCGTTCTGCTCCAACAAAGCAACGCTTACCGAAGCAAACAAAACACTCAGGCAGCATCAGCATTTAGCTGCTCTAGATCGGACGCACATAAGCTCTAGTCGAAGGACTCCTACTCTTTCTTCAGCTGCATACATTCTGACCTAACTGGCCTGTATACGTTCAAGCTAGTCAACACAATTTTCCTTGGTATCAACCATCATGGCACCTAATGTAGACTCATATATCTACAATCTGGGCTCCTTCCATCGTAAAGTTAGCACTACGAACACAGCAGCGCAAAAATGGTTCGACCGAGGGTTGATATGGAGCTATGGATTCCACCACGAGGAGTCAGCGAGATGCTTCGAGTACGCAATAGAAGAGGATCCGAAATTCGCGATGGCTTACTGGGGAGTGAGTTCAATACTATTTATCAAAAGATCACTGAGTAACACTTATAGCGTGCCTTTGCACTTGGCCCAAATTACAATAAGCCTTGGGAGCTTTTCGATCCAGAAGAATTGAAAGCGAACCTAGAACAAATCAACAACGCAAACGCGAGGGCAAAAGAAAACGCTGAAGGCTCGACCGAGCTTGAGAAGGCCCTCATAGACGCGATACAAGCGCGTGTACCGAAGAGCTTAGATGACATTCATTTTCGTGCTTGCAACGAAGCATATGCCGAAGCTATGGCCGTTGTCTATCAAAAGTTCTCGGATGATCTTGACATTGCTACTCTTTACGCGGATGCGCTCATGAACCTTTCGGCTTGGGATCTTTGGGATTTGACTACTGGCGAGCCTAGGCCTGGCGCCCGCACGCTGGAGGCAAAGGCTGTCCTTGACACTGCCTTGGCCCAAGGGAGTGTACACAAGCATCCCGGTATCCTCCACATGTACATTCATCTCATGGAGATGTCGAAAACTCCGGAGGTCGCACTAGTCGCTGCGGACCATCTGCGCAATCTCTGCCCAGAGGCTGGTCATCTGGTCCACATGCCGAGCCACATCGATGTCCTAGTAGGAGATTATCGGCGTGCTGTCGCTTCAAATGCGGAGGCATGCCTCGCTGACGAGAAGTACTTTTCTGAGCAGGGTGGGGATGACTTTTATACCATCTACCGAGTGCACGACTACCATTTCCTAGCATATGCAGCCATGCTCGCTGGTCAATACAATGTTGCAATCGACGCGGTCGCAAGAATGGAGCTTTCTCTGAACCCAGAACTTGTTCAGAAGCTCGCAGATTTCTTGGAGATGTTCGTAGGCATTCGTGTTGAAGTACTCGTTCGCTTCGGAAAATGGGAAGACCTTATCGCGCTGGAGGTGCCGAGAGAGCAGGATCAAGAGCTATACTGTGTCACCACGGCTATGATCCATTATGGTAAGGGGGTGGCATATGCTGCGAAAGGGGATGTTGAAAACGCTTCAGAGCAGCGTGACTTGCTTCACACTGCTGTCGACAAGATTCCCTCGTCTCGCATAGCTGTGACACCCGTCAACAAGAGCATCACAGTCATGCAAGTTGCCAAGTCAATGCTTGATGGCGAACTCGAGTACCGCAAAGGCAACTACGACGTCGCGTTTAAGCATCTCGAGACGGCCATTGAGCGTGAAGATGCACTCAATTACGCGGAGCCTTGGCCGTGGATGATGCCTAGTCGCCACGCGTACGCTGCTCTGCTCCTGGAACAAGAGCGCATTGAAGAGTCTGCAAAGGCGTATGCAGCTGATCTTGGGCTGGATGATACGATAATACGGGCTCGACAACATCCGGATAACGTCTGGGCACTGCATGGATATCATGAGTGTCTAGTCAAGTTAGGGAGGACGCAGGAAGCGAAGATCATCAATCAGAAGTTGCAGGTGGCACGAGCGGTCGCTGATGTGGACGTGCGCTCAAGTTGCTACTGCCGAACATCGTGCTGCGGATCCTAATTGCAGAATTCGATATATCTTCATGGGTTTGTCGCAGTTCCATGGTCGCCGACTCTCACTCCTTCCAGATGAAGCCCTGACGATCGTGTCAATGCGGACGTGCTTTGCATCTGGCTGTCTTTCCTTTTTCATACTGTTGAGGGCAGGCCTCGGTAGTTATCCTCTCCTAATTTATGATAAGCTTTCGCGATCGTCAGGAACCCATGTATCTGCTAGAAGAAATTCACCTTCTTTACCTATTACGCATTAGCGTGCTGTCACACGATCAGCCACATCGGACGCGCCACCTCGAAAAACCTTAGTACATAATGCAGATCCACATTTGCATTTGGGCGTTCACGGATCTCTCCCGATTTTTGACGTGAACGCTAGGCTTTACCTCGGGGAAACGTCGCGTGGCGCCGAGCTTGGCCGATGAACATCGGTGGGCGCCGGTAGTTCTCAGTCCGGTGGGAAAGGGTCTGTACTAGAACCAAGCGAGCAAAGTGGCAAAGAACAAAGACATCAGGATGCGCCCAAAATGTTAGTTCTTCCTCCGCGCTGGAGCCCAAAGCTTGTAGAGTCGAATTTAACCAGAACCTAAAGAGGGCCATTGTCTTCTGGATGCGATCGATCTTCTCGATGCGTCGTTTGCATCTACATCTGCCCCACATCTACAATTCTCCGAGTCAGGGGCGCATCGACCATTCTGAGTGGGACTCTGTGTACCCATCCCAATGACACATAGTCGGGGGCAAGTCCGCGTGCGAGCAACGGCATCGCTTCCCCTTGTGGAACCCCCCCGCCTAGACCAAACCCTAGCCCTTACCTATGCAGGTCTCTGACAAGTGGGCATGGGGGGGTCAAGAGCTCACGGCGGCATGCATCCGCGGGAAGCCTAATGAAGCTTTTGACACTTCAAAGTCCTACTTCCCCATACCCGTGCGGTTCTGTCAATTCGACTTCGGTCTTTCTTTTGTACACTACTGGGACTGGTTTGGTGGGAACAGTGTTTAGGATGACTGAAAATCGGGGACCGGAATTAGTAGCGGTACGCTTCCTACTGCTTAGAGGGGTCTCGAGAAGAGACTGAACAGGTACTGACTATGGAATGCAGGTTTGCTCTACGTTTATGGGTCTCGCCATAACGTCGGTGCTGCTGCGCGTATACGTTCGTATACGTCTCGTGAGAGCCTTCGGATGGGATGATGCATTCATGGTTACGGCATTGGTGAGTCTTTATAAGGCACATATTATCATACACGAATGCTAATGACTATAGGCCTTTCACATCATGTTTGCGGTATCAGCGATCAAAGGGGTACACTGGGGAACAGGACGACACATGGCGATTCTCAATGAAGAACAGATAACTAAAGCGTTAAAAGTAAGCACCGGTGCATCATTTCAGAATGAAACTATTGACACCTCCTTCCAGTATTGGTACCTTTGCTACCCGGCCTACTGCTTGAGTATGGTAGCAGCCAAGATCTCTATCGGCATATTCCTCCTTCGCGTCACTGTTCAGCCGGTGTATCGCCGTATCATCTACGTCGTCATGATCTCGACGGTGATTACTGGGCTTGTCTTCTTCTTCATATCAGTGCTGCAATGTAGCCCGGTGAACTTTTTCTGGGAGAAATTCACCATGACTGGGACTTGCGTCAACGTCAACGTTATCATCGGAATCGCCTACGCTTACAGCGCTGTCGCTGCAGTTTGTGATTTCACATTCGGACTACTCCCCATCTTCCTTGTGTGGAACCTGAACATGGCGAAAAGCCAGAAGATCATGTTGATTCCCATTTTGAGTATGGGCTGTGTGTAAGTGCTCCTTCAATCAAGCCATGAAAAAGCTATTGAAAGCTAATAATACGTTTCTACAGTGCGAGCGTCGCAGTCACAGTCCGTATGGGCTACCTCCTGAAGTTCAGGAGCCCTGACTTTCTATGGGACACCTTAGATGTAGCCATATGGTCCGACATCGAGCAAGGCCTTGGTATCACGGCTGGTAGTCTGGCTACCCTTCGTCCTCTCTACCGCACCGTAGCCGCACACCTAGGCTTGTCCGTTGGCGCCACTAGCGGCAAAATGGGCACATCAGAAAGAAAAGGCTCACGTGGGTGGTATAGGACACCCTCGAGCGACCGACCAAAAAAGAGCGGGCCATTCAGCTTGATGTCGATTACAAGGGCGGGGGATGAAGAGGCGAGGATGAGCGATTCAAGCCACGAAGGATTCGCAGGAAGTGTAGAAAGACCAGGGGCTATCAAACTGAGAGACGATCTGGTGAATGAAAGTGAGACTAACAAAGGATTCAACTCGTGGAGGATTCAGATTGGTGATCGAAGCGAGGAGAACTTGACAGTTGCGCGGGGGGATTACAAGGCAGACTGATGTGTTCTTGGAAAGCAGTGATCACAGAAAATTGTAAAGGGGAGAGAAACATCTATGTCATCTTTAGAACCACGGAAGGTACTATGTGCCCGACGGCTGTAGTTGATAGCTCTTTAATAATTGAAATGGAGTATCGTAGTGATCGTGACGGGCTCGCAAATTGAATGAAGAGCATAAAGAAGTGATATGCTTGCGACACTTTATTGAACGGATAATCAAACGTTCACTAAACAATATGTCTCCACTAAACTCATGCAAAGGCCGATTTCGCCCGAAGAAGTGGTAATCTAACGCTTATGGCTCGAAGATAAGCGCGCCAATGCAGACAATAAGAACTTGAATTGCAATTTTAAAGGCTTAAAGTTGTCGTCCCGTCCTGGTATGATACGATAACGAGAGGCTAACGAACTATCCATTTTTTGTAAGAAGGGCCGCGCAATATCAACTGCACTAGGCCTCAAATCTGGAACTGTCTACTTGGAACCACCAGTATTGAAACAGCGCTACTTATTTATTCAAGGCGCAATCTCATGTGCCTCAGTCATGCGGCCACTCTGGTATTAGATTGGATTCTACAGTAAAATACTCGAGGTTACGTATGTCTATAGAAATGATTATACCCCGTACTCTACCGAGGGGCAGACTGGTACTTAGCTCGAAGCATCTCTTCGACTTGTATGTCCTGGACAGTCCCCACGCTGCGATTGTCTCCTCTACTAGATTCGCTCTGCTTCGACGCGTCTTCTGATCTACCTTCAAGCTTCATCTTCTGCAAATCCTCGGTTGTAGATTCAACTGCTGCAGTATGCTCACTATGCAACTGCTGCTTGGTCTTCGGGGTATTCTGGCCGCTCCCCCGGGTCATTCACCTCGTTCTTGGTCTGTATACTCTCGTTTTTGAAGATCTGGCCAGTCGGAAGAATATCGCCATGGTATGGCTTCTTGACACTTCTGATGGCGTTACTGTCAACTTTCCATATCCCTCCCTCAGGATCAATAGTAAAGGAGTCCTTGTCAATAATGGATAACTTATCGAACAGTGAATCGTTGTCATGTCGCCGAAAGAAGATCCTTTCCCATTGCTCACCTCGTGCTTCTTCATCGCGTCGCATTTGCCGCTGACCCTCTTCCACCGTTGATTTAGCGTCAGTGGTCCCCTTCATATCCCCCTTTCCTAAGGCATCAATCACTTCACCCCAAGCTCTTCGCGACTCCCACGGGTCTTGCTCAGAGCGATCTAATACCGTTAATGGATATGTCTCTTGCGTATTGACATCGTAGTTGTCGACTTCTTCGCCAGATTTTGCATCGTATATACTGAAGTTACCGTTCCACGATCCTTTTGCAGTGTATAAGTCAGCTTTTGGTGTAGCCGTCCTGTATGTTCTCGCTTCGAAACCGTTCCTATTTCCACTACCCAGACCGAACATACTCTTGCCCTCAAATTTTATTTCTGACACTATCCCAGTAGATGAAATGATACTGTGACTGGAAACCAATTCTGGGTAAGGCGTCCCGCTCAGTATCCCTTTTACTTTTACATTGGGTACCGGAATCAAGTAGTCTTCCTCATACTCATCGATGTGCAGTATCGCGTACCCTTTCTGTTTTATGCTTACGCTTCCGGAAAATGTGATCTCCTGCTGCGTGAACCCCTCTGCTCTTATACCATGCTTGTCGTTCCACAGATAGCACGCAGTGACTGGTGGATGATGGCTGACTTGCTCAGAGACGAGCCTCGTCTCGCCCAATGACGAATCTTCCCAGCTCCCGAGGAACAATTCTCCTAAGAATGCATTGAGCGGTTTCTTCACCCCGTCTTCTTCTCTTCGTCCTGCGTATTGCTGATTTTTCAAGGAACCCAGAAACCACTTCAATACTAGCAACGCTCTTTTCTCCTCATCTTTTTCCAGAGCTGGCGCAACAAATAACGATGGATGATCTGCCCAGTACTGTGGTAACTCGACTGTTGAGAATTTGCCTAGGACGAAAGGCGGTGCTGTAATATTGCTGAGGTCGCCTTGTATTGTCGCGATAGAAGCTAGAAACTCTTTCAACGTGGACCGATTAGAGGTAATTGAATTCGACATTTTCAGACTCTTCTAAATTATAATAAGTATCAGCGAAAAGATGTGAGTATCCGTGGGGTGCGGTGTTTGTTAGATTTGCCAAGCGAGCGCTAAAGTCATGACGTCGGTGGTTTGCTCACATTTCTGACATGCGAGGCACATAATCTTGAAATTTGCAACCTCTATCGAGATATATTGTTTGCATTGTTCGCTTGAGCATTCTATACGCCAATAAAGAAGCGTATAAAAAGGTCTAATGCACGTTATGGATGGGTTATGGAGCCCGGACAACTGAGCATGGAAATACCTTAGTACTTGGATTGTTCAGACTGTGGGTACAAGACATGACTCTTCAGACTCATCTGAGATCCATGGACAAATTTTGAAATACGGCTTTCTCCATTCGATGTACGAAGGAAAGAGGCTGCGGTCATGGCGATGAGTCGATTGCTGATCTTCTGGGTTTATCTACGTCTGCACTCAGTCGCTGATAACAATTCCTTCTAAACCCGCTGCGAACAGTGTATTTCATCTATGTATGGTCAACAATTATGCATGCTTTTTTATGAAATTCACGTGTATCATATAAAGTCTAAAAGTAGCCCGACGTATCAACATTTAGTAGCATTGGTATTCCTAGCGGATGTTATATTCACCAAATGACACCTTACTCTTTAGAAAATGATACCTTAAATTGGAGTCACGTTTGTTCAGGAGCTGGCCGGATGAAGCCCGAATGTCTGACGGTCTTGTCACGTTTCAGTATGTAAAGGCACATTCTCTCTATCGATAATCAGTCAACCCGATTTTCAACATTACAAGGGCTGGAATATGCAAGAAATAATTTCAGACTTGATTGAGGTGTATGCACTCTGTTAACGGTTTAGTTTATTAGCGAAACGATCTAGTCTCGTATAGATGCACAATGTCGACCTCAAGATTTTAGCGAGAAGAGGAGGTTCACGCCAAAATCCAAGGGGTTCCCAGATTTCCGCCGAGTAAGAATTGAAACACAGCCTTCCTATGTATAAGTTATGCTGAGCCCTAATAGAGTTAGGAACAAGGTCTACGATCTGACTGTTGACGACCCCCTACAGTTGCAAATAGTCGATGGTATACAGGCAGTAATTGCATCTTTCCTTAGGTTTCACTGCATGTAGCGATGCGTACACATTTTACCAAATGGCTCTGTTCTGACTGTAAGTCCGGTGCCTTCACTAGGATACTCTACGAAAAAGATTCAACTATCTACTGTGCAACCTGTCTGTCGAATCTGAGCATTTCGAACAATACACCACCATTAGAATCTTAATAAAATCAGTCGCACGCAACCCAAACACACTAACTCCTCTATCTCAAAGACATGATTACAACATTTTCCTGCTGACTATCGTAGCATTTCGATGCTCTCAGGACTCGGCTCGGCTCAGACGGGTGTTGATCTGGGGCTGTGTCGGGCCGACCCACTAAGGCAACCCACCCCAATGATGTCACATGGGCCGCAGACAAGGCTGTGAAGACGAACAAACCGTACTGCCCGAACTTGCGTATAAGAGAGCACCGAAATAATCGTATTGTATCCTTCAAACTAGCAGCTCATCACGAATCAGCTATCATCCAAACATATCACCTTGTTGCAATCAGCTGCCCACTGGTTCCTACCCACCAACAAATTATAGTCAGGGTTACAATATATTTGCCCACAATGTCGATGGACTATGCAATGCAAAATGCCTGGGACATTAAAGGCACATCACCAGAGAAACATGAAGAGGTTATCGAAGCTCGCAGGAAGCAACTTAGGGAGAACCCTGGATTGGCCGAGAAGGAATTGGAGGAGTATAGGCGATGGTATAAAGAGGAGCGGGCACCGACGTGGCAGGAACGCTTGATCAATAAAGTAAAGGGAAAGAAACATCAGAAAGGAGAGAGTGATGGTTCAGATGAAGAGAAGGAATCTCTAGAGGCCGTCAAGGCTGAGACGGTTAAGAACGAAGGACGATAGATAACTTTGAATGTGCTATTTTTTGGTAGGCTAAGTCAATAACTACGTTATTTTGGAAGACGTATTCCTGGGTCTTCTGTTAAGGTGCGGAGAAATCCGAGCTGCCGGCCCTTTTCGGATCAAATCATCGAAGGCGCAAATACCAAGGTATCGCACCGATAGCATGGACCATATTGTATTCGCCTACCGAAGAACTCCCAGGTACCGAGTCCCCGAAAACCAGGTCTGAGCGCAGTAATACCTTGGCAAACTGCTAAACTTACCAATCCTGCTGTAGCCTCTTGGTAGCGTAGATAGAACTAGGTTTCCCCACTGATAACAAGTCGTTATCGCTTGGTCCACGCGTTGTACCTGACCCAAAGCATGACTATGATACTGGCATTTTAGTAATTGCGGCCGCCGACAATGATTGCGAGCTTGCTCATCCGCCGCCGGTCAGCGTTCGTGATGTATCAATTGATCGGAGGAGATAACAGAATACCCTAGGTAAGCAATTGACCGTCAGACGGCTAGGTTCCGATTGCTGAGCGCGATGCTTGGTTGGCGAGTATAAAGAAGAGGCATTTTCGTCCTTGCATGTGAGGACAGGATCGTCTCTCAGCTTGTTCCTTAATCTCAGTCAAGATGAAGTTCGCCGCTGCCCACGTGCTCCCAGCTTTCACGGCCCTGGCCTTGGCTTCTCCAATCGCCCATCCAGCACCAGAACCCCACCATCCTCTCTTCATTCGTCAAGATATCCAAACAGCCATCAATGCATCCCTTCCTAATGTTACCATCTTTGCGACCGGTGGCACTATCGCCTCGCAAGGCACCACGAACACGCAAACGGTCGGCTATCAAGTTGGCCTTGGCGTTCAACAACTCGTCGACGCTGTCCCAGAGATTCTCAATATCTCAAATGTTGCCGGATATCAGATCAGCAATGTCGATTCCGGGAGTGTCAATCAGACAATACTGCTAAAGCTTGCGCATCAAATTAATGCAGAGTTGGCGAAGGACGAGGTTAGTGGCGTGGTCATCACGCATGGGACGGATACACTCGAAGAGACGGCGTTTTTCCTGGAACTGGTCGTGAATTCGAGCAAGCCGGTTGTCTGTGTAGGCGCCATGAGGCCGGCGACGGCGCTGAGCGCAGACGGACCATTGAATCTGCTACAAGCTGTTACGCTCGCTGTCAGTGAGAATGCGAAGGACCGAGGGACCATGATCACGCTTAATGAGTGAGTTGCACCTTTCTTGGGATATTGTAATACTGACAATGAAATAGTCGCATTGGCTCAGCCTTCTACACAACAAAGAACAATGCGAATTCGCTGGATACATTCTTCAGTACTGAAGCCGGCCAACTCGGGTTCTTCATCAATCAAGTTCCCTACTTCTACTACGCTCCCTCTGCCCCCATCGGTCTGACCCATTTCGACCTCACCAATACCACCTCCCTCGCCCAAGTAGACATCTTGTACGCGCACCAGGACATGGATCCCACGTTGTTCAACTCCTCCTATGCGGCTGGTGCAACGGGCATTGTGTTCGCCGGCGTTGGCGCAGGCGGTCTGTCCAAGGTAGCTAGCCAGGCGGCTGAAGGGCTCTTCAATGCGACTGGTATTCCGATTGTCGCGAGTCATAGGAGTGTAGATGGATTTGTACCGAGCGAGGATGACAGCTATTCCATTGCGAGCGGGTTCTATAACCCGCAGAAGGCGAGGGTGCTGTTGCAGCTTGCGCTTACGATGGAGTACGGCTATGATGAGATCAAGAAACTGTTTGCGCTGGGCTACCCCATGCCTTGAGGACGAGCTAGAGTATGAGATATGATGGCATGAGATCTGTATATAATGACCTTCAATAATAGCTTGTACATACAATACGAAGATTAACGCAGTCCTCAATTGCATTCTTACACAGTGCCTCCCTTCCCATTACGGGCTCAGCCTCTCTACCACCCAACCCTCTTTCCCCTCCTCCTTCCGGTACCTTAATCGATCATGTAACCTACTCTCCCTCCCTTGCCAAAACTCCACCATCTCGGGCACAACCCTGATCCCACCCCAAAACTCCGGTACAGGGATATTATCCTGGCCCTCGAACCTTTTTTCCACCTCCTCGACCCTTTTCTCTAGCTCCTCCCGCCCCTCAAGTACTTTGCTCTGCGGACTCGCCCACGCCCCAATCCGACTTCCTCTAATTCTCGTGTCATAATAAACTTGGCTCTCGTCGCTCGTCAGCCTCTCTACTTTCCCCTCGACACGGACTTGCCGCTCAAGTTCGCGCCACCAGAAGGTCAGCGCAGCTTGTGGATTACTCCTGACATCCGCACTCTTTCGTGAAGTTTCCCAATTAGAGTAGATGACGAATCCGCGGTCGTCGAGCTCTTTCATGAAAACAACGCGGGCGCTGGGCTTACCATCCGGCAGGGAGGCTGTTGCAAGTGTGACCGTTTCAGGCTGATAGACGTTGGCTTTGAGGGCTTCTTGGAACCATACGTGGAATTGATCGGTGGGGGAGGGGAGGAGGTCAGATTTTTCGAGCGAACCACGCTTGTACTGGACTGCGTGGCCGGGATCGGAGGAGCCACCTGTAGGTGCAAAGATGCGTTTTGAGGGTGGATGGTTGCTGGCGGAATGTAGCATCTTGGGAAGCGTCTGATTGAAGCGTGAAATGGATGTTCGGCTCTGGATGTTGATTTGTAGTAACCGGTGATTTATTAGCGGGAGTGAGTCAGTAAATCGGTTGTAGTGGCGCGACAGCATGAATAAGGTGGCATGTGAGTGGTGTTAGCAGTGCAGCTGTGGACACGGATGCTGTAGAACAGAAGGTGACTTTAGATGCACAAATGGGCGACAAAGAGATTCCACGAAGTTCTCAACTGCACGAAGTGGGGTGATGTCATGAAAGCTAGCGCATATCGGAAAGTCGAAGTACTTTGTCGCAAACTATTCATGAAGGAGGAATTGGAAACTGGCATAGGCGCTTCGAAGACAATCGGAATGCCATTAGATTTTTGTATGCTAATATTCTTAGAGAGTAGATATGAGAGACGATGCATTGGATGCAGTAGAGATGTATAATGGTGCGAGTCAGCGGACGGCTGCTCCAGGGTCCAACTTACTCGACACAGTCCGCGTCCCTGAAACGCGGGGCTCCTCAGCTTTCGCAGCCGCAGCTCAGCTTACGCGCCTACTTCACCGCATCGCGCGACAATCGTTGTACTACCCATATATTACCCGTACAATCCATCAAGTATAGATCGCACATCTTTCAACATGAGCAAGAAACCCTTCGATCCATCCACCCTCCAAACCTTTGGCAACGCTGCCGCAGGACAGTAAGCTTACCGCTTGCTATCTCCAAGTACATTATATACTTACATACCTCAGTGATGGCGTTCTCTCTGATCCCACAGGCGCTGTCGTCGTGAAACCCTGTACGCAAGCTGAAATAACATTCTATGAATCCATCGCGGCTTCGCACCCGGACCTCGCCCCGCACCTCCCCACCTTCATGGGCACACTCTCGCTCTCTAAAGACCAGTCGACCGCATCATCCGCCGAAGAATCTGGCACGATCACGACCGCCGACGGCACAGTCGAGCGCTTGCATGGCAAGAAGCTCGATACCGAGCTGCACATTGTGCTTGAGAACATCACACATGGGTTCAAGAAGCCGAACGTGCTCGACCTGAAGCTGGGTGCGCAGTTGTGGGATGATGGGGCGAAGCCGGAGAAGAGGGCTAGGTTAGATAAAGTGAGTGCTGAGACAACGAGTGGCAGCCTAGGTTTTAGGATCGCAGGCATGCGGACGTTCAAGGGCGTGCCGGCGCCGGAGATCCCGAGTGAGCTGAGGGATTTCACTGAAGGCGACGGAGAAAGCGGGTATTGGGTGTATAACAAGATGTACGGGCGCAAGTTCGCGGCTGAGGATGTGAATAGTGGGTTCGAGGCATATATCCATCCGAATGGCATGGAGAAGAAAGAGTTAGAGCGCGCGAGGGAGGTACTTGCATACTTTCTGGGTGAAGTGAAAGATATCACGAAGGCGTTTGAGGGGAAGGAGAGTCGCATGTACTCGGCGAGTATTTTGCTGGTGTATGAGGGCGATGTGGATGAGTACGCAAAGACGAAGGCGAAGCTGAGGTCTGCGCCGCCGGCTGGAGACGAAGAGGAGGAGGATTTACCACAGCTGGCGGCGGTCAAGGTAATTGATTTCGCGCATGCAACATGGAGGCCTGGAGAGGGACCTGATGAGAATGCGCTGAAGGGGATGAGGAGTACGGCGACGATATTGAAAGATTTGCTGGATAAGGCTGAGAAGGACCTTGATGCTGCTGAAGCGGCGTGAGGAAAGATTGACGAGAATACACTATGGTGGCAGTGACCGATGTCTTTTTCCTCATGCTATTGGATTGAATAGAACGCTAGATACCCTCTAGTACATAGCTCTTTGGTCATACCTTCAAGACTCCAATCATTGTTTCCACGAATAGATTCCCACTCCCAATTCAAATTCATAGACCTAGTAACAAATGCATACTCTCCACACTTAGCCCACCAAAGCTGGCACATCCTCCGGGAAACTTCCCATAATCACTGCGTTGGGTGGCACATGCCCCGGCTGCGGCGACAGCAACTTCACCCTCTTCTTCGCCTCATCGATATCCGCCACGTACATGTAGCCCCTAATACTCGAATCGCGAATCACATCGTGCTTGTCGCTTGCAGACGCAGACGTGATAGCGAGCAGTTTGTTCACAATTTCCCCCGATGGCGTGATTTTTTCGTAGATATCTACTGAGCCGCCGTAGACGTTATTGTCGTCGTAGCCACCGCCGAAAGTCATATCTGAACCTATGATCCCTCTATTAGCCACGAGAAGGCCGAAGAGCATTTCACATAGATGAGTCACTTGCCTTCAGATATCCTGAAAATATTCAGGTCGGTAAAGTCTGCTGCCTGGCTATGAGGCGCGAGGGCATTCTCGCCATGACCAAAGAAGTATTCGCGGACTTGGGAATGCCGGAGTGCTTTCATGTATTCTTCCGATCTATCGACGCAACCGCCTGACTTCTCGAGGCGAAGGATGTTGACAGTTTCGTCGGTGGTACGGTTCGAGTATTTGCGGGATAGGTCTGAGTAGAGGCGTTCGGAGCCGATGACGAAGACAATATTCACTGTGTTGAGTCAGTATTGCCGTAAGTGAGCGACGTAATGTTAATGATGGTTGTAGGGAGGGAAAAAAGGCCGAGGATTTGGATGGGTGTGTAGCGCTGACGGAATGCTTCAAGAACATCACACGCACCAGAAAATTCGGATATTATATGCTCTATGTTCTCGTAGACGCCTGCCTTCCCCTGGCTAATACCACCCGGGCTATCGATGATGAAACCTGTCTGCTTGCTCGCAGAATCTTCCTCCAGCCTACTTGTCACAGCCAAAGCCATGCGCGTAACCAGCGGTCTAAAGACTTTGCCCTCCTCTGCATCCTTGAGTCCATAGTGATAGACCAGTGGCATCTTCACCGGAATTGGGCTAGGGCCTGAAATCGGACTGCTTCCCCATCCTTCCTCGATGTCTATAATCGAGGAAAAGGCGGCCACGGTGAGGGAACCGGGCACAGAGAGCATGCCCTGACGCGGATCGAGATTGACGACCATGGGCTGCCTCCCGCTCTTGACTGCGTACGCGGTCAAGGTTTTGACCAATGATGTTTTTCCCGCATTCTCTGGCCCAACAACAAGTATTCTGGGTCCTGCCTCTCGCGTCTGCGTCTGCACACTCCGGTCGCGTAACGCTTCTAGAGCAAAATGCGCATTGGCACAGCTCATCATCTGTGTCTCTTCGGCAACGTATTCTGACTCCACCTCACCACCGACTTCGAGTTTACAGCCATGCCATGTGAACACAGCACCTTTTGTGCCTTGAAAGGTATAGGTAGTCGACGGCGCGAGCTCGGTGCCAAAGTATTCGGCAGTGCCGCTGAGCAGTTTGACGGTGAGGGATCGCGTGAAGCTGACCTCGAACCGGTATTCAGTGTTCGCAGCGAGGTCTTGGGTTCGTGTCGTGGAAGAAGTCGGGAGATTGAACGATTCTGCGGGCTGAGCACCCAGGTTGAGACCTGGCAGCGCGATCATGATTTCGGCCGCTCGAGAGCTGTAAGAATTGAACTAGCGGAGATTCTTTAGGGTTTCTGAAATAGTCGATGGTGTTCCGATCGTGATTAAGAATTACAGGGAGGCTACGAGAGAGCAATTTCGAGGTAAAGCGAGAGGTGGTGCTTGCAAGCTGTATGTTAGCTTCTCAACAGGCTGCAGGCATTGTACCTGTTCCACCTTTGTCCACACTCACGCGACTTTGGGAAAGGAAAGTAAAGTGCGCAATTTGCTGTAAAACCGAGGACCGAAGAGTAATATCTGTTAGGCAAGTAAGCTGGAGAGTAGACTAAGGTGAAGTGAAGGGTGAGAGGTAGACTTGGGCGGAGAACTACTGCAGGGCCGCGCTTCGGTAGGCGCTAGCCGCGCGCTTGTGACATATCGCGGTTGCCCAACAAGACACCTTGTCGATCTGCGATGACGGCGCCTAGCTAGCTATCGAGGTGCTTGAGAGACAGTTTCTCCTCTTCGCTGCACGCAACTGTCCAATGCGCGCAGATGTCAAAGCCGAGTGCACTATAATAATGCTTTTTCCTCGCTAAACGTTTCTCCGTCCTTGCCGATATTGTCAAAGCATTCTTCACGTTTAGTCCCGCCGCGTTAATCTGTTTCTTACGCATCCTACCGATTGAGACGACTTTTCAGCATGAAGCCTCAAAGTGCGCCACCGTCTCTGAGGCTCTGGTCTCTGTGGTTCTTGTCTGCCAGTGTCGGCGTCAGCGCTGGTGTTCAAGAGCCTATGAAAGCTCCAATTGATCCCCTCAAGTACAAAGCAGCATGTCCGGATTATAAGAACTATGCCATGCGCCAGCAGTAAGCTTCATGGCACGTTGAAGAATTATACAGCTGATCAATTGTTAGTCCGCCCTATAGTGAAGGCCCTCTCGAGCTGCCTTCCCAGAGACCGTCCAAGTACTGTCGCACCTTCGAATCACCACTTGTAGAGAAAGTCATACAAGACATGAACGAGAAGCTGGTCGATAAGGACCTTGCCCGCATATTCGAAAATGCATTTCCAAATACCCTCGATACAACTGTCCGGTGGCACGTTGATGGCACAGTGAAACCTAAACCGAATAAGAAAGTGTGGGATGCGAATGCATGGAAAGGAGCGCAAAGCTTCATCGTAACGGGAGATATCAATGCTGAGTGGCTGCGTGACTCAACAAACCAGCTCGCACAATACCAGTCACTCGCAAAGAAAGATAAGGAGATCCACAAGCTCATCTTGGGCGCAATTAACACCCAGTCTGAGTATGTTATTGGGTCGCCCTACTGTAACGCCTTCCAGCCTCCGCCTCCAAGTGGACTGAATCCAAATTCTCAGGGTGATGGCGATACTGTGCACCCAGCGTACGAGAACTCCTTCGTATTCGAATGCAAGTATGAACTCGACTCTCTTGCACACTTCCTCTCTCTCGCGAACCAGTTCTACAACAATACTGGATCTACCGAGTTCATTAACCAGCGCTTCCTCCTCGCCATCGATTCTCTTTTGGAAGTCTTGGAAGCGCAATCAAAGCCTACATTCGACGAAGACTCCAACATGTTCAGACGCAATGAGTACACTTTCCAACGTCAGACCAATACCGGCACAGAGACCCTCAATCTAGGGGGAGTTGGTAATCCACTAGCCCCTGGTACAGGCCTCGTTCGAAGTGCTTTTCGCCCTAGCGACGATGCAACGATCCTTGGCTATTTCATCCCAGCCAACGCCATGATTTCAGTTGAGCTAAAACGCACAGCGGCTATACTCCGCAAAGCAGGCAAGAAGCCACTAGCGCAAACCGTTCAAGATTGGGGCCAAAAGATTGAAGACGGAGTCTGGGAGCACGGTGTGGTGCAGCACAAGACTTTCGGCAAGGTCTTCGCCTTCGAAGTCGATGGTTTCGGATCATCTATCCTTATGGACGATGCGAACCTGCCCTCTCTCCTTGCACTCCCGCTTCTCGGCTTTACCGATGCAAACAACGACGTGTATAAGAATACGCGTAGGATGATTCTGCAAAAAAAGGGCAATCCGTACTACCTCACCGGCGAGGACTTCAGTGGTATCGGTGGTCCGCACGTAGGCTTCCAGCATGCATGGCCTATGAGCGTGCTAGTGCAGGCCATGACGAGCGAGAGCGATGACGAAATTATGAAATGTTTGGGCTCGGTGAAGAATGTGAGCAGGAATGGTCTGATTCACGAGAGCGTCAATGTGAACAACTGGAGTGATTATACAAGTAAGTCACACATCGACGAATGAGTAAGACCATGCATGCTAATGATGATAAGGGAGCTGGTTCGCGTGGGCGAACTCGGTGTTTGCGCAGACAATTCTAGATCTTGCGAAGCGGAAACCACATTTGCTTTTCGGAGAGGGTGCCGAGCCTTACAAGATGTAGACATTATAGACCTAGATGATTTATGAGTATTTCAATATGTATTGTTTCTTTACTCGTTTGCGCTACATAGAGTGTACCGCACTAAGGTAATCGTACATACGCTGCGCAATCCGCGTGAAGATGGTCTGCACTCGAACCTTTTTTAGCCCAGCCTTTTTTGCGGGTGCACCTTTCCAATGCCCAGCTCCTGTGCTTATGTGACTCGTAGTCTCGCGAAACATGGTCTGGTTCCCCAATGTATTTCGTCGTTCGATTATGGGGCTATTGCATCTGACTACACGAACCAATATCCTTAGCTGATCCGGTCTTTCCCTCTGTAGCTTCGAGGATGTTATCGCAGACGCGAGACGGGCCAAAATTGAGTGGCCTCCATCCAAAACTGTCTCTTTCCCAGCATCTAAGACATCGCTCAGGTTCTTCCTAATCGCTCGCCTGCTCGTCGCGCGGCCCTATGCCATACTATCATTCATGGCCAAGACGTAGCCCTTGTAGTGTCCTGCATCGTCCTCTCCCATTCCTTCATATATCAGGCTGATAATGCATCCTGAACTTCCTATTCGCTCTATCCGTCCCCCTCGTCTGGAATTGCTCCCCCAAAATCTCAAAAACCAGTGGTCTCTTCAGCTCTTCCCCCTCCTTCCCTGGCACCGGTACCTCGAACCTGAACATCGTATGCTCCTTCGGCACAGCCTTGACCTCGTTCTTCTTCGTAATAATCTCAAATGTGAACTTGGTGTCCCGAACAACAATCCCTTTTAGCCCGACACGACTCACGCACCGACTACGCACAACTGATATGAGTGCACCGTGCATGTCTGCGCTGGCGAGCATTTGTCCAGCACTGTTCGCTGTCACATATGCCTTCGCTCCTTCCCCAGCTAGTCCTAGAATCTCGGCCATGTACCCCGTCCATAATTTATGCAGCCCTTCATAGATGTTGTAGTTTTGCTGTTCCCTAGGTATCTCCAGAAGCCCGAGAGCGCGCTTCTTAGCGGCAGAAAGCGGGCGCGGTTTCAAAGCGCTACGGGCTCGCAATTTCGCTCGCCGGGCATTGAGGGCTTGCCGTCGGGTTGCGCGTAAGGAAGGGACAGGGCTGGTGGCCCGAATGTGGAGGGGGCGCTTGGAGACGCGCTCTGTGTAGAGCTCTTCGGCGGTGGAGTCAGGGTGCGCGCGCGCAAGGAGGGTTTGTGCGAAAGGTGGGGGTTGGGTGGACATTGTTTACATGCAAGTGTTTGGCATGTAGAAGGGTAGGTAAGGTGGTAGAGCGGGGGCCGTGAGGGCGGCGGTAAAGTTTCGAGGTTGGGCGAGAAGTCAATGTTTCTAAGATGTTGGCTCGTTTACTCGCGTTACCACGGTTGATTAGCGGCGCTGCATGACGATCCCCCACACTTTATCGTCCATCGTAAAACTCATCACTACTATCCAAGAAACACCTAGAGATATCTGAGCGTGCCTTCATGAAAAATTTCTAGACGTTTTTGATGCGCTAAGAGCGTACAAATTACAAAACGTCATTCTAGCACGTAAAATTACATCGGGACGTAGTTGTATGCTTTCCGTCAGTGCTTCCGCAACCTTTCAAGCATAAGCAATGACTCTCATTTCCAGGATCTTGTTCTCGATATCAAGCATTTCAAACGAAACTGTGTATGGAGAGGGTTTCCTATGCTCCACAAAAACATCCCACTTGCCGTTTTCGTGCTTGGAGATGAATTATGGAAGTTTCATAAGCTGACCAGAAGTGGTCGCAAAGTTTCGATTTTGTTTCTATCACAAGTAAAGGGTATCTTGAGATAAAGTAGGAGCTGACGGGGAAGACGCCTTATTATCTCGAGATGGAGCTGCCATACGATCGCGTGTAGGGGAGGGGCTAGTTGTGCATAGAGCTGTTAAAGTTGCGCCACCGCCGTACATAAACAGGGGTCCATACTCTATAGTTTGCTTTACGAAGGATGTAGACTACTATGATGGATTTTCTGTTTTGGTAAATACCTGATTTGAGTATCGATGGTGTAATAGCCAACTACATACTCAATTTGATTTGCTGAAATACATGCCCCTTTCCCTCAGTGTCCTGCTTCGTTCCAAATTTCTTGCTTCATGAACATCGTATATCACATTTCCATAGCCTCTCAGTCAATGCTTACGTACACCGTAGTCCCTCTCGGTGTCACCGTTACTGTGAATTTGTCCACAAACGTGGTAACAATATACTACGTGTGGTCAGCCTGTGCAGTTTCATGAAACACTAGTGCAAGTAAAACACTTACTACCGTCGCAGTGTACCTCGTGATCGTCGTAGTAGTCTTACTCGGAACAGGCGGAAGCTCTGAGCTAATAATACAGCTGCAAGCAGGCGTAACGAAGATGCTTGACCAGAGATACGTCAAGTCTGACATATAGGGCGGGAATTGAGCATCACGACTTGTCGGAGCAGGAACTGGTGCTATGGCCTCGGTCACAGCTACGGGAGCGGCAGTGATGATAGGCGGTGCAGGAGCAGACTGAGCCATGCGTGCAAATCTCCTGTAGGGACGTATAGTGGCGGATGTGTTCGTGCATCCAATCTATCTCAATTATTAGCTTCCGAGCTTGCATATAATCTATTACATGCCTTTCCGAGCCGGATGTCGTGGATTTGTTTCTTTGTATTTCTCATGCTTTATTGTAATACCGTGGAAGGACTTACGGGAAGGTGGACTTGACAGCCGCGCTCCCACCATTGACTTCCACTAGGTGTTGGGTTGATGAGGTGGGTCGCATTGAGACCGATGCCGACATTGAAGATCTCACAAGGGTTGCCATTCTCGCCATCCCACCTATAAGCCTTACAAGTGGTGCGCTCGAGGCACGCTTGGTGGCAGTCTTCCGCACTGCCGATGGCGTCGCCTAATATAGACCAGTCTTCGCGTTGATCGATGGGGTTGATGATGTTGCCATCCCAGCCGCACTCCAAACTGGATGAATTTCTAAAGTTAGGACACCATACAGTCGAAGTCGGCTGGCTAATATACGTTAGTTCTCCAGGTTCAGAAGGGTGCGCATGCATCGCCTACCTCAAGTCGGTCTCAGTGACAAGCAGTTGCGCATATACCCGGCTAGTATGAGTTGAAATCGTTCTTGTCGTAGTCTTGAAGGTAGTCCAGTCCGTCTGGCGGAGATAGTCTAGGCACCATTGAGAAGGTGTGTAGGTAGAGGTTGCCTCTGGTGGACTGGTCACAGCATCAGTAATAATCTTTCGACATGGCGGTTATTCTCACGGGTTTAGAATACGACTGATTGTCGACTGTAGAATGATGTTGGTATTGCATTCCGGGCCCTGGGTCCAAGAGCTTCGAAAGCAGCTTGAACAGGGACTGAAGGGGTTAAAGTACTGTCGAGGTTCGAGCAGACCAGAGTTTACGATTTGCACTAATGAGAGTAGAGATAGGAAACGGTAGTGGAAAGCCATCACAGCGTGCTATATTGGTAAAATCTTGGGCCAGCTAAACAGCTGGTTTTGAATTATTCTTAACTCTTGAACATTCATTCCAGCGCTCAGCCCTCAATGGTGCCCTTTGGGAGTCGTCATAGCCTGCACATCTAGACCGTTTAGGGATATGGAAGTGACACCAGGTCACATTTTTCCTCCCCTATCTTGGTTACACCATACGATAGAAGTGGGCCAAAGGTATGGAAGTTGGCATATGTAGCTAAATCCCAACAAGGCTTTCAATAAATGCTGATACCCACATCGAAAGGAATGGATGCGCGTCGGACCTGTCGAATAGTCGTTGTCTCATGCATAACTACTTGAAGGGAGAAGACTGGAAAGCAAAGTGGAAAAGCTTAGTCCAGGGTGACGATCGGGGCTGGTAGTGGAATGCGAGGCGGTAGTATGGTGGTACAGTCCAGGGTGAAAATTCATGATGAAAAGCACATAATAAATCTGAAATGTGCGTTGAATTCGGCCTGCTGATTTCCGTATATGCATACAATATTGTTCTCACTCCATTAGACTTTCAAATAGTCTCAACGCACCAGAGCCAGAGTACCACCCAGCGTCGCGAGATTGGCACTACATCAGTTTGAGCCCAAACATAAGATACTTGGGATACATGACGACACCTGCTTGTAGGTCAGGTAGAAGCGTTGACGTCCTCCTCAGTATGGTATACTATGGGCATGTATTTATGGCAATGGGGGTCGCAAAGACGAGTCGAACAGCGTGTAGTACAAGAAGTGATCTCATCATATTTGCGCTCTGGCAAAGAAGGCCCAGTGCAAAGAGCGGTTTGGGAAGAGGATGGATGGGCAGAGCGAGGAGGAACACGGCTGAGATTTAGCGTTAAGCCGTATGGGGGTGACTAGGCCTACGTAACGCAGCCTGGCCATCTGAATAGCATTGGGACAATAGACTAGCTACTTATGCAATGCATTTGGTGGATATTTACACATACTCAGCAGGCAAATCACATGCACGACCTTTGGGAGCGTTCCTAGTACAGAAAGTACGCTAGCATCTAGCATGCTCTTAGTGCATGCGGAGGCCGATCCAGTGCACCGTCGGTTGAAGCTTGCGCTGCCCGTTTCATTGCGACCTCGAATAGCTTGGTAACAGCACAGTGCATTTTCGTAGCCATGGCACCAAAGCGACGTCCTCGGCCATGTAAAGCTTGCAGGCATCGTCATCTAAAATGTGCGCAGAGTTGTCGCGGCCAAAATACGTGAACTGACTACGAGACGCAGGCGACGGCAACAGAGAGGATCCTTGCTCCAATTGCAAGCGATCCGACACCGAGTGCGTTCAAACTTCTAGCAGCTTTCGTTTCAGGAACACGAACAAGCCGAAGAGAACTGCAGGGTTTTCAGAAAACCAGACTTGGGTGGACACGGAGAAGAGAGAAATATCTTTCCTAGACGAGACGCCTGGGTTTTCCGGAGAAGGTCGTCAGAGCTCTATATCAACCACTGGGGGTCAAGCAGAAGAGAGTTCTCGAGTCGAGGAGCAAGTGCATCCACCACTTCCCGTTCGCTATCCTGCCACGGGAGATGGGACCCCACTTCCTCCACCATCTCCGACCAGCCCCGTGACAGTAGAGACTCCTCCACAGAGCACGCTATTGCCAAACGATGATACCAAATTTCTTGACACCAGTCATCCACCAACGATGACATCGGCAATTGCAACCCACACACAATACATCGAATCCTTTTCACCTTCTGCAACAGTTACTGTAGCTGCAGTATCTCCGGCGATTACAGCCAGGGCAGGTGGAGAAGTCCCATCATTAACGCGTTCACCAGAGGCTTCGCTTACTAAATCTGCCATAGAAGTGAGCTCTTCTTCGATGATCATTGGACTGCAGGAAGCATGCCTCGTGAGGCATTTTAGCGAGAATTTGGCTCATATAGTACGACTTCCCAGACATATCAAAGCCCGTACCATCGTTTCCGCAGTATCGTTATACTACGTAGCTACACTATACTGATATGTTGTAGTTTGATACAACTGACCGCGACGCACACTTTACCTACACTGTACCGCAACGATCAAGGCACTGCCCAGTCTTACTCTATGCCATATGCACTACTTCGGCACGGCTCGTCACAAGCCTGTGGTATAAAAGGCATCCAAATGACTCCCTGATCCATTTACATGGAATTCCTCTACCTGATCTTAAACCTGAATCAGCGATCCACTACCACAATATTTGCTTATCGTTCTTGATGGACTTCACGAGCATTCCAGCGACCAAATCTAATGCAGAAGAGCGCGCAGATGCACTTGCCGCAACGACTATACTGCGTTTCTACGAGCAGCTTGACAGTCAGTTATCCTTCTTGGTCGCTTCAAATGCGTGGTTCTATGGACGTGGCTAATAGTATAACGATAGCTTCTTTGACAGGCCTAGATGCCGAAGCCTACCAGAGTGTAGTGCATGCTGTCATGCATACGCATCATTCCCAATCTCTATTCACTTTGGAGTCTATTGAGAGCCTTCATCGTGATGAGTACGGTAGAGTCTCCATTGCCGATGGGTTGCGTTCATCGGCATGCCTCATTGCGTTGCGACAGGAAATATGGTCGGTGTTATTATACAGAAGACCATTCCGACTTCCTCTTGCGACCGACCTAAATTATGACTACCTCGGGCCAGCCGACGATTTCATATGGACTAACAGGATGATTGTCTGGTGCGCAGATGTTATCAGATATTGTTTCGGTCCGGATACAGCTACAATACTTGCAGACAGTGGTAAAAACCTAGCCTTTGAGCGTTGGGACGCAATGAAAGCCTTCGAGGAACGCTGGACTACGTCTCCACCACCGTGCTTCAGTCCCCTCTATTACCTACCTCCCGACCCCGACAACGGCACATATTTTCCCACAGTTTGGCAAATTAATGATTGTCAAGTCCAATGTCTGCAGCACTTAGAACTAGGACGCATGCTTCTCGCCGTCTACAACCCGCGGCGCCAACGCGTTGGCATCGGATCGAGCGCCATGAACAAGGCTGTCGAGCAGCAATTACGTCAGTCTATTCTTTGTATGTGTGGACTCGCACTAGGGAAGAAGTCCTTCCAGCCTGGAATGACTACAGCTGCAATCGGTATCTCTATTGGTGGCGAGTACTTTCATGGAGCTGAAGAGCAGAACGCAATTATTGATTTCCTGAATAAGCTCGAGGAGGAACATGCTTGGCCGACCATGTCGGTAGTACTTGCACTGAGGGAAGCGTGGAATCTCCAGCCAACGCAGTCTACATCTTCCATTCCTCGTGGACCTGCATCTGTGTGAGCCGACCGCCTGTAATTGGGGGCAGTGGTCACGGTATTGTGGCTCAAGCATATAGTTCGGATCAAAATGCAGAGGCTCATTAATTCCAGGAAACACGGTATGCTCAAGAAGGGTATGCATACCTCTGTTCCGTAGCTGTATCATGGCAAGCGTAACCAAGTTACAAGCGAGTCGTCCATCAATGGTCGAAGAGGCATACGAATATTGATGTAAAGAAGCGACAGATAGGGAACAATAAGCAGCGAAGAATCACAGGAAAAGACGTTCTTTGCAAGAACGTGCTTCATAGAAGCCACAATCGATGAGCTCTTCGAACCATGCATACTAGCAAAACACGTCGGTCTGACCTGATAGCCGCATACATAGAGAAGTATCGAGCTAGCGTTTAGACCTATCCTCTGAAAATTCTAGCGATGTTTTGCGATGAATCATCCTCAGACGGAGAAATCAAGTGGAGGAAGAGCTGGTGTGTATGATTAGTGAGGAGCATGTGACCAAGACTGTTAGTGGACACCAAGAGATGTGAGCTAGGGCATCCTAGAAGGCGGTTGGCCTCCAATCAACCAGCTCAAAACTTTCTGCAGCAAACATTTTTGCATTTTGTGCTGTGTATTACGAACTCGTATTACCTTCGAATCGATAGATGCGATGTATAGTTGCATTCAGTAGGCTATAGTGGGGCTCACGCTATGACGCAGAAGCGAACCCTCAGGAAAGCTCTCGAAGTTCTTGCGCTTCGAGTCCATAAACACGGCTGCGTCCACCATGTTCAAGGCTATACATGAGGACTTTTGAAACCTTACTAACTCTACACTCTCTAAATCAACAGCACCAGCAATGTTTGGCGTCATTGTCTCAGGCAGACCCGTCCTGACCGACGCCCAGCCCATTTCCGAAACCCAGTTCGCATACCAAATTCCCTCGGTACCTCCATTTTCGCACATCGTGGTATTCCTCCTCCCAGGGACGACGCTCCCAGATGGCACCGCCGCCGCAGTATACGCGCAACTACCAAACACGACCGAATTCAAGCTCCTTGGCGCGATAGCGAACGAGAAACCGAGCGCTATATTCAAGGTGAACAATAAGGCTGGCGGCCCGGCTGGCGGCGGCATGGGAGATGAAGATTCAATGGTAGATAGTGCAGCTCCCCTAAACAGCGCTGCACCGCCATTGGCTCTGGGCATTTCGGTGGAGCCTGCGGTCCAGGTTGCCGCCAATTTGGAGCAGAAGAAGGCTCAAGATGCTGCGGCCGTTGCCAACCCGATGGCTGGCAATGAGATAGTTCTCAGGGGTCAGAATACTGTCACGACGAAGGTGTTAGCCCAACGGATCATCAAGAATTGCTACGATTTCCTCACGAGTTGGGGCAGTGGCGATACGGTACCCTTGAAGGCCTTTCAGGCCTGGTGGACAAAGTTTGAAAATAAGATCGAAAGAGATCCAAGTTTCCTGGAGAGGAGTGATGGTGGCTAAATAGCTACAAACGAAGAGAGCTCGATTGAGACGGTCACACATTCATGTGTTAAGGTCAATAGAAGGAAGACACTACAGGGCAGCGAATGGACGTAGCGAGCGATCATTTCGAGAAGCTACAAAGCTCGACTTCAACAATTTTCAGGCCTATAATGTCACCCTAGCCAGCCACGGCAGCCTACCAGGCTTTGTTAACTCCCTCCCAACTCGGATTCTCCAAGTGCGACCGATACAATCCTCCCGGCCACGTCGCAGACGGCGCCTTGGCCGGATTCATAATCGCTTGCACCGCAACCGCATCACCCAGAACCTTTTCAATCTCTAATCTTGGAAACTTTGCATTCAACTCCGCTTTCAGCTCAACCACGTTGTCAACACCTTCGACTTCCGACACGTTCCCGAACTCGATGTCGAGCGCCCGTCTCATCAGTGCGGGCAGTTCCCCCATGCGATGAACAATACCCTTAGTCGTGTGAAGGGCGATTGTATACCAGACCTGCTTGCTATCCTCCTCGCCTACGCCGAACTGGGAAAGATGTCCGACTGCGGCATCGGCGCCTTCAACTTCGAAGCGCTGGTCCCCATTGTATGTTTCGGTGGTTCCTATGTCGTGGAAGAGACAAGCAACGAAGAGCTGGTCGTGTTTGGCAGGGTCAGTGTAGTAGATGGATTTCCTCGACGCTGCGAGAGTCTTCGTGTACAGATAGAGACGAATAGAGTGGTTCAGGATAGATGGATGCAACAAGGAAGCGGCGTGCTTATAGGCTGTTTGACTGATTTCGGTGGAAGGAACAAGGGCTTCAATGTCGAGAGAAGAGGCGTTGACAGCGGTTTGGATAGATGCAATGGCTTCTGGAGGACACATCTTGAACCGATTCGTGAGAATAAAAAAATTGAAGAACGAAGTGTTTAAGCGGTGAAGCTTTGGAGTGTATTGTGTTGAGCATTTGTAGTGTCGTTGACTTCGCTTTTGTAGTCAACATGTACCACGTGAACACGCCTTACTATCAATGTGGTCACGCCTTGGCAACGCGCCCAACACTCACAATTACAAACAATATCGATACAATATACCCGAAATATAACACCACGTTACTAAACATCTATGCAGGCACTGCCCTACACTATCTCAAATTCCTTGCCCAGAGAAGACACTACCCAGTGCCAGAATCGAAGGCGAAAAAAAGTACTCTCCACCCCTTGACTGCACCCACTGCCGCTCCAACTGCAGCTCCTCAGTAGTTACATCGTCATTATGCCCTGACATTTTTCTATCCTCACCATGAACCTGGCCAATGATGGGATCGAAACCCGGTACGACGGGGACGTTCGGGGGGAATGTGGGGCTGTTGGCCCAGCCTAAGCACAGTTAGAAGACGTGGTAAAGTCAAGTGTGACCAGAATTAGGGATGACTAACGCTTTTGAAGGAAGCTGAAGCCATTGTTAAGGTCTGACTGGTATGATACGAAGTACAACCCGCGCTCGTGCTTCGTGCTACGCGTGAGCTTCTCCTCGGTGGTGATTTCAGGACCGAAGGGAATTCCGCGGCGCAAAATCAGATGCGGATTGATGGTATTTTCAGGGTTAGTCAGATCTTTACGCGGATTCATCTTGCGGATGTGTGCTGCGAAAGGACACATCTCTTGAGAGTTTGGATTGAACTTGAATTTGTTGTTGCGGAGGGGATCATCCGCCAGAGCGGCATCATCCACGAGAGGGGTGATACGCAGTGGAGCACCTAGTTATCGTTTTAACAGTTGTTCATTTAAAGTTGTGCTCAGCTGGGGTGAGAGCTTAGACATACCACTCTTCCAGCGTCCCACCATGCGTGCACCGAGTATATCAGCTGGGGTCGGTGCATCAGGGAAGTCGTCTTCAATGGGCTTGGAACTATCCAACAGGAACCTGTTATCCTTTAGCGATGTTTTTAGTTCACTAAAATAGGTGGACCGTACTTATCGAATTCGGGGACTAGCTGTAATAGTTTGCGAAAAGCCAAAAAGCTGCCATCACGTGCCCATTCTGGACGACCTGTATCATTGCCTCGACCAAGCAATGCTACACTATAGTATTGTCAGTATCTTATTATATACGGATTCACGTAGAATGCTTACCCTTGATTGACCAAAGTCTGCCCTGGTAGCGGCGTCTTACCGTCGACATCATCCACGCCTTTGATGGCGGGTTGCGAGATACCGTCTTTGTACCCGAAGCTTCACATCCTTTAGTCTTTGTAGTATCAAATGAATACTAGTATCACTCACTGTTCATGGCCCTTTTCATTGCCAGGCCTTACATCTCCGGCCAGCGTAGCCACCTCAGTAATCGATGGTATACTTTCTGCCGAGAAGATCCCCTTGACCTCTTCAAGTTTGCCGCTGACAGATTCAAAAGAGTCGCCAGCTATCAGGATAACTCCGTGGATGTCTCCTGTCTGTTGCAGGAAGGCCTCATCCCAGTCGGCTTGGAAGGTCTCCTTCGTATCTCCAACCCCTTTGTCCCCGAGTGCAAATGCATCATCCTTCTGACCCTTGAAGAAGAGTTCATCTTTGAGGACATCGGTGGTCGCATCGGCTATGCTAAGCTAAGCCCCGATTAGCATAAGCTGAAGTTCAGGTATCGAGAGCAAACACAGCTTACCGCAACGAGACCCTTTTGCGAAAACGCTATATTAACTCCAGTCACAGATAGTAGTGAATCGTCGGTCGATACACTATCCCCATTGATCCTAGAGCGACGCTGGACCCTGAAGCGGCGGATTGCCTCCTTTTCACCTGTGGCCTGATCCGCTGTGGTGATTAACGGAACAAGGTTCTTTAACTGGGTCTGGAAGGCGGTTGCATTGGTGATGTGGAAGAAAAAGAAAATTTCGGTCTTCTTTGAGAGTCCAACACTGGTTAAGTGTTAGCTATTGGCAACAGTGACGTTGGACACACGCACAGAATGTCTCCTTGAACATTGGAAAGCCTGAAATCTTGGTCCGACATCATGAGTCTCTGATTTACTAGTAGAGCTAAGTTTAAGTAGACTTTGTACAACTATTCGATTTGACAGATCAGTAGGGAAGGCAATAAGTAAGCTAGAATTTCTGCCCCCGGAAACAACGCTTTATATCTCATCCACGGCTCTCAGCGCCCATCATCAGCCAGCTGATCACAGAGTCTTGCATCTTAAATTCTTACTCATGGTATCACGACCGTAGCTGGCAGAATAAGAACGGACGAGGCATCCGGGACAAAGGTCACCTCCAAGCAGTCAACGCCACGATTGATTACGTACAACTCAATATACACGCTCTTATTGGCAGAATATTTCAGCTCTCATAGCGAGCTTGGTGATGTTCGGGACCAGCGTCGTACTTCGTCCTTTGTTTGCCTTTTATGAATTGCCAAGGGCCGCCTTTTTGCGGCTGAGACATGGATGATCGGAATGTTCAACGTCAATCCCGCAGAGTTTGCCGTGAGTACAAGGAACTATACTACAAATGAACGTCGCTCAATCAACGGTGTATAGGCTGTGTTATCTATTATCGTGGCTCCTGCATTAGACAGCTGTGAATTAGCCTGGCGTATGTCTCTCATCGGGCCTCGTTGTGAGAAATGCAAAGCGTAGAAGCGTTCATGAGAATCATTGTCAGAAGCATGTGAAATAGTCGCAACTTTTGACATAATCAGCTGATCTTGGTGTAAGCTCCAAGATCTTGGGCGCGGATGGTACGGCGCGGAGAGTGGAGGAAGGAACACGAGCTGAAGGCGAACGGGTGGGTAGGCCTCGTAATACAGCCCCCACCAAGGATCTATGTTCCTTTGATAACTTGTGGCGTAGTATGCTTACAACTGAACTAAGAGGACAAGCAAGTCTCACTATTTGAGCAAATATTGTATTCGTGACCAGCTGCCTGACGTTGCACGAAAACGAAATTGCATGATTGTCGTTGATTTGATATACCAAACCAATCACAAACGCCACGAATATGACCTTTTCATCCTTGTGCGAGGAGAATAAATGAGGCTATCACTTGACTATCGAAGGTAAACAAGGAAGCCACACGAACAATTTAGGTGTAAGACGCATACCTTTTTCACGTTGTGAACGTTGACAGCCTCGCCTCACAGCTTCTTCCCTTCGCTTCCTTAATCCTCCTCCATCAAGTAGTCATCATCTGCGAACTTTTCATTACTCTCTCCAGCATTCGTCTTAGATTGGATCTCTGACCAATCCTTCTTCCTGATCACCACCTCCTTCGGATGACGCTCCATCCACAATTCATTTGGCAACCACTTGTAGAAGCTGCACATGACCTCATGCACATTGTCAAGGATTGTTATGCTGCCCTCCAATGTCAGAACCCTTGCATGAAGTTTCATGCCCACGAAGCATTCATCCAGCACACGATCCTCGACCCAAAACTCGAACTCCTTGCCCTCTTCTGTCTTGGGCAAGCAACCATTTGGGTATTTGTCCCGAGGTAAGTCGTACTGATTGAAGTCGTCAATGTGCCAGGACCGGCAAAGTAGCTTACCAAGAGGCTCGAGACAGAGTTTCTGAGCGGTGGCCGCATTTTGATGTGTGTACATCTGACGAGTGACCTCGTCCGAAGGTACGATAGAGAAGACTTCCAATCCAAACGACGCATCTTTTAAGACCCTGAAGGACTGCATATCGAGCATTCTCTGCTGCTCGTCTGTCCCCATGATGGCAACAGCCGTCCTGAAGATAATCCTGGCCTCTTCGTCCATCATACCTGGGTCCCCGAGGTCCACGCCCTCTTCCTTGGCTTTGATGGCCCACTCTTTGTCGCCGGTGTAAGCCCCGGCTTTGCAGCCGCCAAAAGTGGTGCTGGCAGCAGAGTTGAAAGCACCGGGAAGGGCAAGTCCGGCAGCATGGGTCTTGGGAAGCTCAGCCTCGGCGGCATCGCAGAGCTTCCGGCCCTTTTCAAGTTCATCTCGGTATTCATCGCACACAGAGTGGAAAAGAAGATAATTGTAGAATGAACGAAGGACTTGACAAGCAGTCTTGATCTGTTGAGGGGTGAGACTGTAGTGAGTTGCAAAGTAGGATGATCTACGGGAACATTAGCATCTGGGCCAGAGAGCTGTAGGGAAAGAAACTCCAGCCCCGGGTCAAAACTTTGGAGACTGCTTGTGTACCATTGGTAACTCGGCCCTCAATGCGTCTGCAAACTTTTGATCTGGTTCTGCAACTGAACATACAGAAACGCCTCTCCAACACCAACAAAGTCCACGACCCAATGCTTGGTATTTTCTCGGTCCCATGGCACAGTATGCATAGCCATAGCCCTGGCAATCTCCTCGGCATCCATATCAGCCAGATCCTTCTTCGATAAGCCTCCAAACATGCGTGGAGACGTGTCTACGCCACCGAAGCGCATCCACTTGCTGAAAACATTGTTGTAGATCTCGTGCATCCTCCTCTTCTGCTTGAAACGCTGAATTGCGATCTCGATGCGCTCGACGAACGGTTTGTCAGGGTCATACATTGCTTCTTCCTCTTTAGCCTCGTCCGGAGCGATCGGTGGCTCTACCTACGGATTCACACACCATTAGCAGTCATCTTGTGTGAAGACACTGTGGTCTAAGTTGGCCAGTATACACAATACAGTCTGTAAATTCTTGACGACTTAAGGCTATAGCTTACATATGACTTCTCGAACCCAGTAGGCTTCATCATGTTCTTCGTCATGCCTGGTGGGTACTCGGACTTCTTTTGCGGCAGCAACGGCACGGGCTGAACAGCCGGCTTCCTTGCACGGGGATCGTACGCAATCTCATCATCATTGTAGAAGTCTGGATCTAGAGCACAAGGGCCTTGGAGAGCGACCTTGCGGCGGACCTGCTTACCGTCTTCCGAGACGACAAGAAAGGCTGACTTGCGAAGAGCTTCGGCGACTATCTTCTTGGGCTTGAACGCGCGCATCTTCTTGAAGCCGCAGATGCGCGAAATGGAGACGGGGAGGTTGTCGCGGCCACCGCAACATTGCAGGAGATGCAAGTCAGAAGGGAGGTTCTCGTCTGAGAAGTAGAACTCCACCTGTTCTTGCGTGAGTAGGCTCGCATGCTGATTAAAGATAGAGAGTCGTTGGACGCGATAGATTCGGACCTACCTGTCGGCGAATATGAGGGGCATCAGGATGCTCCTCTTGTGGAGGGGCTGGCTCCATTGCTGTTGTCGGGGTTGAAATAAGGAAGGCGTCGTGATAAGAGGGCGTGGACGCTATAGAAGCTGAAGTGAGGCAAGCTTTATAGATGGGCGTGCAAACGATCCGAGCCCATAGCTGCGTTTGCTGTGTAGGCTAGTGAGGGAGGAAGGAGCGTTCTACTTATGGGTCGCCACGTGCCGATGAACACTAGGTCGACATGAGTGAGAGAACGTGTCTTCACTCGAGTTAACCCAGAACAAATGTGCACAAGACAAACTATGTAGAGGCTGGCGCTGTAGAAACAAATAACATCTTACATAGCCTGCATGGAATATGATCCAGTATGACTCTTAGTGTTGTCTCTGTGAAGAGGAAAATGAATGTTATGCTTTATGATATCTCATCGTAATCCATTGCCGTTTGTTTTGGTATATAAACGCCGTCGCTATGCAGAATGTTTTTGTTTACCCATTTCCCAGAGTCCAGAATCGCCGTGACAGTTCCAGGTCATCATCCAGTCATTTCAACGTCCTCGTGCTTTCGTTTTGCTCCCTCGTTCTCGCCCTTCCCTAGTCCCTTGATCTGTGCTTCCATGCTCTCGAGTAGCACCTCTTTCAACACGCTGATATTACCCACCGCGGCATGCGTAGCGCCCTCGATAAGCTCGTCGTGGTCTGCACCAACATCACCCTTTAGCCATATTTCGGTGATCTCATCTCTTGACGCTAAATAGCCTACTGCGCAAGCAGCAACGATATCCTGATGTTCTGCCGGACAAGGGTCTAGTATCTCTTGACCTGCATTGCTTAAGTCTGGACCTCTTGTAATTGCTGCCACGCCTCCAGCAACCATGTCAACACAGTCAATACCCGCGTCCGTGATCGCAGCACTCGCAACCGTTATGCACCCAGCGAGTACATTGAGCAGGCCCCAACCTCTACCAGCCCCACCTTCAGTGCCGCTGTCACCCCACCATGCATCCTCATCTCCTTCAAGTACAGTGATGACAACCTCAACCCCGCTCTTTGGCCATCGTTCGCCAATTATGACACCGCGCAGTGCAGTCTCCAGGTGCACACCAAGATCTCGTTCTGCTGAGTCGCGAATGTATCCTCTACGGTGCCGTGTTGCAAATGGGGCAAATTTTACGGTAGTTGTAAGGACGAGGGTTGGAGAGAAGGGCGCACTGCGGAGGAGGGGTTTAGGCCCTTGCACAGAAGCAGTGATCTTTAGGCTCGACGTGGGTGGAATCAGCGTAGGTTGAGCGCATCGAGATGACGTGGGAACCTCGAGGTATGCGGAACCTGAAGCCGAAGGTACAATGCCGGTCTGAAGGACTGTTCAGGTGTTAGCGTGAGCATAAGGGAGCTGTATTGGAAGGTCAAGAGGACTCGTGCAGCAACATGGAGCTCTTAAGAAAAGATGGTGGTGATGCGCATTGCGAGGCACATAGTCACTAGATCTTCGCACTTACAAGTCTTTCGTAACTCATTTGGACCTCTTGTCCTGCTTGGTCGCAGCGATTGAAGGTAACCAGACTCTTTCGCCGTCCGCGCAAAAACTGGGACTGAGGTGCCGCTGCTAGGCGCATTGACTCTTCTCCTATCTAAATTCGCCGTCATCTCGCGTGTTGTGCCGGGGTGTTGTGCAAAGCAGCTATTAGTCTTGAAATCAGCATTTCAAAGGTCGCGTTGAGGACGTTGGCTGACTAACATGCCAAGATTTCGCGAGAACCGCTGATATTTTCTCTTTCGCTTCTCTAACTCCAACTTCCTTCAGCATCACCTCGCATTCGAGGTGCTTCGCGGCCAACGTAAGTTCCTAACATTCAATCTACCCCCGAGAAACCGTCTTATGATTGATACTTTCCTATATGTTCTGGTGATCTATGATGAGCTCCGAACATGCACCACCAACTGATCTCCTTCCGGTGTTTTCTATGCTGCCTACCATCCTGGCGCGAGCATACACTGACTGGCAACAGAAGCTTCTTCCACAGACGGCACTTATAGATGCATATGTCCGAGAATGCATGCGCGAAAGAGAAACACTGCGATGTAGTCTTGTAGCCGATGCACACTTGACTTCGGTCCATCACGGGAGCTTAGATTTCCTATGACTGACGAGAAATCGTTTAGTTATTACTCACATAAGTAAGTCCAAATCCCAAGTTCTTAGTTCTTACCAAACCGCGTTCTATGATGTGTGTATATCTTTTCAGTTCTGCTACTGAACTTTATTGAAGACACTTTATACCAGCTTACCTTTGTCTGAATATTGCTCTATCAATTTGCTGCATTGATGTCATCATGTGTACGACCTTTGCTGACCAGCGCAAGCTAGACCTTTTCGATCTCTGCAGCTTGCAAGCCAGACCCGCAACAATACTCAAGTACGTTCTGCTTCCGATCCCATTCTCGCCAGGATGAAAACCTAGTCTATCCATTCCACGACATCTGCTGCCGGGTCACCCTCCCGCACTCTACCGGCTTCGGCTTGGAATGACGGGTTGTGGAGTTGCGCGTGCAAACGCTGCGTAATTGTGGTCTTCGAGCCAAAGGTCGGGGCGGTCCGTCTTGGGCTGTCGTGACTCGAGGCCGGTGGCGGAGAATGACTAAAACGGCTTTCTGAGCTTGCGGTCTTCGTCTTCTGGTCTCCTACGGCATCTAGCGAATGTATGCTGACTACTGTGGTTTAGATTGATGTGAAATGAAGTTGTCGTCCGGACTGTATCCAACTCATAGAGACGTGCCACGGTGTAGTAGTAAGCATTGTGATGTAGGCACGGGCAAGCAGCGCGTAGTGAACGCTTCTCTATAAAGAGACACATATTTTGCTAGTAGTTGAACAACGATAATAATGATACTAAATATAAACACGCTTTGTTTCACGTCATCATATCAAATGTATTCCATGTGAACGACGGGCGCATTTGCCGCGCGTCATCCGCGATATTGCAAGCGGACAGCACAGCTTCGACCTGCGGTGCCACTCGACGACGCCGAGTGGCCGCATCGAGCGCAAATGAAATCTGGCACAACGGCCCACTAAAAACAATGCAATGACGGCGATTCTCGAGGTTGCAACGCCCGCGCTGAAACATCAATGCTAGCCGCTTGGCACAGCCCCGACAGCGCCGCTGCACCTCCAACCTCCGCTGCATATCTGCGCATCTGCCCAAAGGAGCACCCATCTGCAATTCCTAAAGACGCCTGTCAGCCGCTCGCTCTCCTTGCCTGCCCTTGCCTGCCCTTGCCCGCCCAGCCGCGCTGCAAGTCGCCATTTCGGTTCGCGTTTCGCCAGGGATATCGGGGCATGTCTACGACAACGGTGGCCTCCAGCTTAGCGAAATAAATCCAGGAGCCAAGTCTTCCGGAGACCTGTACGACGACATCGCCAAGGGCTGTCGCACCCTTCCCACATCCTTCCGTGCTCCTGCGCTGCCCGTCGTGGCATCAATTCGCATCGCACACTTGCTTAGACGTGGTGTGCCCGGCCTCGCTGCCCTCTGCACTGCGCCCAGCGAATCTTGCGGGTCGACGGGACCGGGGGTGCTCAAGGGAGACATCAGCGCGATCTGATTTCGCAGACCTCCCTCCTGGATGCTGCCCTTACATGCAAAATCGAAGATGCATCGTCATGCCTTTTCCAACGGGCATGCCGCCTACCCATCAACGGGAGGGGGCGGCACATTCTCCATCCAACCTCACAAGTACGTCTGCCACCGCCATGCTCAGTGCGCCGCTGCAGTCCAACCTTTCTACGCTACTGAATGACCACCCCTCGTGGGTACACGATGCTAATCTACATTGCCACTGCAGATTCCAGCCCAGATCACAGCCGGCCTTGAGGCGGCGGCGACAGCTGATACAGCGACTGTTGCTGATAGGGTCCATCTTCCTCACTGGCCTCTTTTTCTTCTTCCCCGACCTGCGACCGAACCTGGGCTCGGGCCCGCTCAGCTATCTCAGCTCTAGCGACGACTCGAAATTAGAGACGGTCCGATATTACGACTTGAGCAATGTACAGGGCACAGCGAGGGGGTGGGAGAGAGAGGAGCGCATCCTGCTATGCGCCCCCCTACGTGACGCTGCGCCGCATCTGGATATGTTTTTCGGCCATCTGAAGAATCTTACTTACCCACACAACTTGATCGATCTCGCATTCCTCGTCGGAGACTCTAAAGACAATACCCTCGCGAAGCTAAATCAGAAATTGGAGGAGCTTCAGGCGGACCCAGAGCCGAAACAGCAGTTTGGCGAAATCTCAATATTGGAAAAGGACTTTGGGCAGAAGGTCAACCAGGACGTGGAGAGCCGACATGGTTTCGCTGCTCAGGCTGGCCGTCGTAAGTCAATGGCCCAGGCTCGTAACTGGCTGTTGAGTGCGGCGCTCCGCCCAACCCACAGTTGGGTGTACTGGAGGGATGTCGACGTGGAAACGGCTCCGTTCACTATCTTGGAAGATCTCATGCGCCATAACAAGGATGTCATCGTACCCAGTAAGATTACTTAAGCCACTGACATGATTTATCTTCTGATTGCGTTGTGTAGATGTCTGGCGACCATTGCCCGATTGGCTTGGCGGAGAGCAGCCATATGATCTAAATTCATGGCAAGAATCCGAGACTGCGCTGGCATTAGCAGACACTCTTGATGAAGATGCTGTTATCGTCGAAGGATACGCAGAGTACGCTACGTGGCGACCGCATCTGGCTTATCTCCGTGATCCCTACGGAGATCCTGACATGGAAATGGAGATCGATGGTGTGGGTGGTGTCAGTATTCTTGCTAAGGCGAAGGTTTTCCGCCAGGGTGTACACTTTCCAGCGTTCAGCTTTGAAAAGCATGCTGAGACGGAAGGCTTTGGAAAGGTGAGTTTGTCTCGAGAAGATGATAATTTACAAGACTTATACGTTGTTAGATGGCAAAGCGCATGAAGTTCTCAGTCGTTGGCCTTCCACATTATACTATTTGGCACTTGTACGAGCCTAGCGTCGATGACATTCGTCACATGGAGGAAATGGAGAAGGAGCGCAAGGCTAAGGAAGCCGAGGAGGCCGCTAAGAAGCAAAAGGAAGACAAAATCAAAGAACAATTCGACTCTAAATCCAGCGACTGGGAGAAGGAAAAGGCAGCAGTCCAGGACTCGTTGCAAAAAGCGAAGAATGAAGAGAAGGAGGAAGAAAAGAAGAAGAAAGAACAGAAGGCAAAGGAAGCAGCCAAGGAAGCGGCTAAAGAGGAGACAAAGAAGGAAGAGACGAAGAAGGAGGGCGCTCCTGCGAAGCAAGAGAAGAGAAAGGAAGATATACATGAAGCCTGGGGTGTGGATGAGAAGGAAAAGCAGGCACCAAAGCAGTAAGGCCCGACTTTTGTTCCTGTCCTGTGTGAATATTGATTCTGACGTTTGTAGGCCGCAACATCCAGAAGCGGCGTAGAGAGCCACCTTGGGTCAACCACGACGACTTTGACGAACACGAAGTAAGGACTATGGTTGTGTCCTATCATCATACCTTTTAATAGCCATGGCGGCTGCCGCGCATGGAAACTTTCAACCAGCATCGTCGAGACCTAGGCTTTCAGAGACTGCACGAGCATTTGCCGAGCCGGTCTCCTTGCCCATGTCACGATGTCTTTCAAATCTTACCTTTTTTTGTTTGTTTGGTAGGCGCATGAAGAGGCCTGCGATGTGGTTGGGATGGCTTGTGTATATACTAGACTTTGCATGAGGAGGCGTTCGAGCGTGCTCGATTCAAGATGGGAGCGCTGCGTCTGTAAGATTATTCAAATATTGAGCTTGCAATGCACTATGCGATGCAATCGTTCGTGAGACTTGTAAGATGACCATAAATAAGATTGCAAGAGACGATTACCAACCGGCGTGTGATCGATACATCTTGAGATAACATGTGTGTATTGGATGCCTTGCGAAACACTGCACCACTTGAAGCTATGTGATGGTTGACGTGTTGTTTGTTCAGGGACTACTGTTCTCGCGTAGCTTGAGCGGAGGTCCGCCCTGGCCGCTTGGCATTCACCTCATAAAGTCCAACGTAGCTCTAGTAATGTCGATGCCTTGCGACCATCCGGGAGCCTGCTGATGAGGACACGATCACTACATATCTGCTTCATTTTTAAATGCTGCTTCTTCAGGCAACTTTCTCTTGAGAGCATGAAGTTCCTTTCCTGAGTTAGCTGACCTGGCCGCATAGTCGTGTCCATCCCCTCCAAACCTCACCACGCGCAATCACCACCACATCGGAGCCTCCAGTCTCCGGTCGGCGACCATCTTTCAGTATGTCGAGCGACCAATCCGATAGCTCTCCTCCAGAAACCCTCCAAGATGCTACTACCAGCCTAGAACCGCGGCGCATTCCCGTTGCTGTGAATCCCGTCGCACTCGTGGTCACAGAATGTATAACGGTCACGTCTGCCATGCGCAAACATGCGCGCTGGGCGCACTCCTCGGTCGCTGCTATATTGGGCGGCTCTTCAAACAAGACGCCAGCTATACAGAAGAGGGACCGGGCCGGACAGGGCATCGTTGGTGGCACTGGGGAGCAGGAAGAAGCCGTACCTAGCAGATGGGGCCTGCGCGGGAAAAAGGGCAAGAGCATGCAAGACAATCCCCTCATGTCTGCTTTTGCGCGCCTGAGGAATGAGCTCAAGGGCTGCAAAGGTATGCACACGTCCTTCGTTGCACTTCGGGCCGTGCTAATGTGTTGCCAGACATCAGAACCTTTGACACACCTTCTATGCTCCACCCTTTCCTCCAGGTCATTCGGTCTTCCTCCACTTCCGCGCCCATCACTTCGCTCGCCTTGATAGCCATAACAAAGTTCCTGGCCTACAACATCATTGGTCGCGACTCACCGCGTCTCCCCGAAGCTATGCAGCAGCTCTCTTCTGCTATCACGCATTGCCGTTTCGAAGCTAGCGACTCCCCTGCGGACGAAATCGTTCTTCTACGGATACTCAAGCTCATGGAGAGCATGGTCTCCGGGCAGGCGGGCGAAGTGCTGGGTGACGAAAGCATCTGCGAGATGATGGAAACTGGCCTCAGCATGTGCTGTCAGTCTAGGCTGTCCGAATTGCTGCGCCGTTCTGCAGAAATTGCAATGGTGTCCATGTGTCAGGTCATATTCAAGCGACTGAAGACGCTGGAAATTGAAGCGCCAGAGGAGCTCGAGAAGCTTGACGAAGAGCTAGACAGTGACGAGAAATCGGATGGCCTCAAAATGGACCCTACCACAAATGGAGAAAGCGAAGGGGCACCCAGTAAAGTTGAGGAACCGCAACAACCAAGCACTTCGGAGAGGGGTGAGGGTGACACTGATAGCAATGCGCCAAATCCTGCGGGTAGCCTGCTTGATCTACCGGGAACAACAGAAGTACCAGAGCAGCCACCGGTGGAAATTAAACCTTACTCGCTACCTTCAATCCGAGAGCTTTTCAGGGTCTTGGTCGACCTGCTAGATCCGCATGACCGACAGCATACTGACACTATGCGTGTCATGGCTCTCCGCATCGTTGATGTTGCGCTCGAGGTTGCTGGTCCATCAATCGCAAGCCATCCCAGCCTGGCGAATTTGGCAAAAGATACACTTTGCCGGCATCTGTTCCAGCTCGTCCGAGCAGAGAACATGGCCATCTTGAACGAGTCTTTGCGTGTAGCTGGCACCCTACTTGCTACTTGCAGGAACGTTCTCAAGCTACAACAAGAGCTTTACTTGTCATACCTTGTCGCCTGCCTTTTCCCACGGGTGGAGATTCCCATTGAGCCAGGCATTGAGCCATCATTATATGAAGGCGTGCCACAAGCGCCGAGCCTGATCAAGCCTGCACCGCAACAGAATGCCACCAGCGGCCGATCGACACCAGTCCCAGTTAAGGATCGGCAGAAACTTGGCTTAGAAGGAGGGGCTAGGAAACCCGATGCTCGAGAGGCCATGGTGGAGAATTTAGGTGCGTTAGTCCGCATACCTTCATTCATGTCCGAGCTGTTTGTCAACTATGACTGCGAGACGGATCGAATGGATGTTTGCCTGGACATAATCGGGCTCCTTTCTCGAAACGCGTTTCCCGATTCAGCGACATGGAGCACAGTCAATGTGCCGCCATTGTGTTTAGATGCTTTGCTTGGTTTTGTCCAATCCATTGCGGACCGGCTGGACGATGAGCCGGTGACCGAAGGTTATCCTAGTCCAGAGGCGCTTCGCGAACAAAGGTTACGAAAGAACATCATCATTCGAGGTGCAACAAAGTTCAACGAGAATCCTAAGGGAGGAATAGCTTTCCTCGCATCTCAAGGCATCATCCAGAATCCTGATGATCCTAAATGCATTGTCGAGATCTTAAAAGGTACGACACGTGTCGACAAAAAGGTCCTTGGCGAATTCATCTCAAAGCGATCGAATGAGGCAATCCTCCACGCATTCATCGCGCTGTTCGACTTTACTTCACTGCGAGTCGACGAAGCCCTCCGGCGTCTCCTGCACAGTTTCCGCCTTCCGGGTGAATCAGCTCTCATCGAGAGAATCGTCACTGAATTCTCGCAACAATATTTCGAACAGGCACAACCCGAAGGCATCGCAAATGCAGACTCTATCTATGTTTTGTGTTATGCAATCATCATGCTTAACACCGATCAGCACAATCCTAATCTCAAGGGAAATAAACGAATGGCTCTAGAAGATTTCGCCAAGAATTTACGAGGGGTGAATAATGGCAAAGATTTCGACCCTGATTTCCTGAAGTCTGTCTACGAATCTATTAAAACTCGTGAGATCATTCTACCCGAGGAACATGAGACTCGCCATGCGTATGACCACGCGTGGAAAGAGTTGTTGATTAAAACTCAATCCACCTCGGATCTTGTCATTTGTGACACAAACATATTCGATGCGGATATGTTTGCAGCGACTTGGAAGCCTATCGTGGCAACTCTGTCGTATGTGTTCATGTCTGCTACGGACGACGCTGTCTTTTCTCGTGTCGTGACTGGCTTCGATCAGTGCGCCCAAATCGCAGCGAAGTACGAATTAACTGATGCGCTAGATCGCATTATCGCCTGCTTGTCGTACATCAGTACGCTTGCGCCAGATGTGCCGCCGAGTACTACGCTGAATACTGAAGTGCAGGTGGAGAAAAAGAGTGTCATGGTTAGTGAGACTGCGGTACGCTTTGGACGAGACGGAAGGGCGCAACTAGCCACTGTAGTGCTATTCCAAGTCATCAAAGGCAATGAGGCCTCAATACGAGATGGGTGGAACCACGTGAGTTTCCAGTTCTGGCTGACGGTGTGTATTCTGACCTTGACAGCTCATTCACATTATGGTGAACTTATTCGTCAATTCTCTAATACCCCCTTACTTCTTATCGTTTCAAAAAACGTTAGCATTGCCTCCGATACCACTTCAAAGTCCCGCCCAAGTTATAGATCGTGTCGAACGTCCTACCGACACAGGCATCTTTTCAGCATTGACATCTTATGTGTCTAGTTTCGCCAACGATGAGCCTCCGGAACCTTCTGATCAAGAAATAGAGTATACGCTGTGCACAGTCGACACAGTTAAAGAATGTCATTTCGAAGACATTCTAGCGAACATAAGTCAGCTGCCGCTAGATTCTCTCCGCTCATTGCTCATGTCCCTACTCGAACAAATACCAGAAGATGGTTCACCAAGAGTCATCGTAGTCAAACCTGAGCTACCGTCAACCACAAACCCGCGTACTAATGGGAACAAATCTAAGCTGAATAGGCCGATATACGATCCAAGCTTAGTGTTCGTCCTTGAGCTAGCAACCGTGCTCGCGCTTAGGGATGATGAGACCGTACAAGAACTAGCCAAAGATGTCGCGGATGCTTTGTCAACCGTCATTAAGGACGCAGCAAAATTGCATCCCGTACTAATAGCGCGATGCGTATACTACCTCTTGAGTCTGCTGAAAGCCAGCAACGTATGTATCTATATTCTAGCATTTTCGATCCAAACTAATTACCACAGGATCATGACTTCATCCGGGCTCCTGTTCTCCTGCATACCTTCTCTAAATTCGACGAAGAGCTCCTGAAGCAATGTGCAAGCCCTTTGTTGAAAGGTTTAGCCGATTGCTTGAAAGGCGCAAATGGTCTGCGTGTTGAGTTGGCAAGCTCGCCCGATTTTTGGGCTATTCTCAACAAATTACAACGGGTGCCTGAGGCGGCTGGCGATGTCTTCCAGCTGGTAGAAGATCTCACCACGTCTTCGCTACCTGGTGTCACGGCAGACAACTACGAAGCTACAATCGCCCTTCTCAATGAGTTTGCTACAACGGCTCAGGTTGGTGCGAGACAGGAGCAGCTCTACGATCAAGCGGTACGGCGAGGGAAAGCTCCCAAATCCAAGAAACCAGAGTGCGTATCCTGACACACAGGAGAATGATAGACGCTGACTGTAAGCAGGAGTGATGAGATTGTCGTACGTGGCAGCACGGCTATGACCATTGTCTACCAGATGACCAACAAAGTGCCCAATTTCATCGAACAATCTCATCTTGAAAACACTGAAGGTATTCTTAATATATTGTGAGAGTATATAAGATAGCTGACCTTTTGCAGCATGGACAGCGTATTGGTCGCCCATCCTCAAGACACTCACGCATCAGTGCCTTAATCCGTGCCGAGAAATCCGCCAGCAAGCGTTCGGTGCGCTACAACGGACACTACTGTCGAACGAGCTCGCTTCACCGGATCATAAAGAATGGACTGCGATCTTCAGCGAGGTTCTCTTCCCTCTCATTACGCAGTTGCTTAAGCCGGAAGTGTATCAATCAGACCCCCTAGGCATGAGTGAAACACGTGTGCGAGCTGCGACATTGCTTTCAAAGGTGTTCCTGCACTATCTCGTCATGCTCTCGGAGACGGCTGATTTGCTGGACCTCTGGCTCAAGATCATCACTATCATGGATCGCCTGATGAACAGCGGACAAGGTGACAATCTCGTAAGTTCCTATGTGCCCCAGCTTCATGTCCCACACTGACGAGCGCATAGGAAGAAGCCGTGTCCGAAAACCTCAAGAACATGCTCCTCGTCATGTCGAGCGGCGGTTACCTCGCTCCACCAGACGAGAAACCCGAGAAGGAAGAACTATGGAACGAGACATGGAAGCGCATCAATCGTTTCTTGCCCAACTTCTTTGCGGAGCTGTTCCCGGAAGAGGCGAAGAAGCCGAAAGGGGAGAGAAAGCCTAAGGATGCAGGCAGTAAAGACAAGGACAACGAGAAGGTGGCGACGGAGAGCAAGGTAGAGGTAGAGTCGGATGTTTCTGAAGAGCAGGCCGAGACGTAATATCACTAGGTGCACGGACTTAGGGTCGTCAAGGTACGCGGGAAGGATGGAGAGGATTAGGATTGTGTTAGGATTGCCGCCGGTCAACAGACGTAGCGGAAGTGTAGTATAGTTGTACTGTGCACGGTACGCATTGTTAAAAGCGATATATGATAGACGAAGAGGGTAGCTAAAAAGCGCTTCCCCGGCCCACGTCAAATGTTTCTTGAATTAGGGGAGTCCTGGCGTCTTAGTGTGCAACGCCCGCGCCTCTTGTCGGACGTCCGTGAAACATGGCCCGTAGGCCGCGTGGCAGGTACACTTTCCGATTGGCGGATCGCGGCCGTGAGTAAAGATGGCGCAACATGGCTCGCAGGCGGCACGAGCCTTGCCAAGGTCTCGGAAATAGAATGCGCATCGCGATAGTTTTGTTCGGCGGGATGCCCTGCGATCTCTTGGAGGGGCTCATTTACCTTATCAAGCCCGTCGCGCGGGCAGTGCTCCCGGCCATCTCTCACGACACCTTCGGACTCGTCGCTGCTTTGCTTTTGCTTTGCCGTTTTTTGCTGTGCTTGAAGCACGTTCGTTCTTTACATATTCCGCGAGTTATCTCGGACTGAGTTTACTTTCTGTTTGCGTTGACGCTGTTACGTTCTTGCTACGAAGGGTAGATCGGCTGGAAAGAGCTGCTTACTGGGTCGTGCTAACATTCTTGTTCGCTTCTGTAACTTGGTCTTCTTCACTGCATCGCGAGATTTTTTGGAACTTCTCGCAGGGCTCGGGGCAGACGTTTGATTGTTTGGTACTCGCTTCTTCTGTATTCATTTCACATACACTTGTTCAAGATGCGTTCGGTAAGTGTCTTGCTCCCGGTCTTCCTAACGTGAAGCTTGAGGCATGCAAGTAGCACCAGGATAGCTAATGCCTTGTGCAGCTTTTCAACTCCCTCGCGGTTCTCACCGGCCTCTTTGACGAGCGTCGCTGTCGCTGTCCACCCGGTTGCGGTTCAAGGCCAGGATTTCATCGACACTGTTACCAAAAAGCGCTTCATGATTGTCGGTGTCGATTACCAGCCCGGCGGCCAGGCAGGCTACAAGCCTCAAGAGGGTAGTGACCCCTTGACGAACAAGTCTGTCTGCCTGCGCGACGCTATCATGCTGCAGAAGCTTGGTGCGAACACGATTCGCGTCTACAACGTTGACCCATCGCTTAACCATGATGACTGCGCATCGATTTTCAATGCCGCAGGTATCTATATGATCATTGATGTCAACAGTCCTCAACAGAGTATCGATAGGTATGGACCGTGGACGAGTTACCACAAGGAGTACTTGAACAGGATTTTTGGCGTGGTGGAGAACTTCAAGGGGTATCCGAACACATTGGCCTTCTTTTCGGCGAATGAAGTCATGAATGATTTGGATACGGGCAAGGTCAATCCGCAGTACATTCGGGTAAGCTCGAGTTGCACCCATATCTGATTATGTGCAGATGGTAGGCTGACTTTGGACAGGCCGTGCAGCGTGATCTGAAGGCATATATCAAGGAACACTCCGACCGCGAGATCCCCGTGGGTTACTCGGCTGCCGACGTCCGTGAGATCTTGCAGGATACATGGGCGTATATGCAATGCAACAACGAGAACGACGGATCCAACTCCGACTTTTTCGGTCTGAACTCGTACTCGTGGTGCGGCGGTGACGCGACCTATGAATCAGCGCAGTACAACACGCTCGTCGACATGTTCGAAAACAGCAGCGTTCCCGTTTTCTTCTCCGAATACGGCTGCAACGCAGTGATGCCTCGTGTCTTTGATGAAGTGCAGGCTCTCTACAGCGACAAGATGACTTCTCTTAGTGGCGGCCTCGTCTACGAATACAGCCAAGAAGAATCCGACTATGGCCTTGCGGAGATCCAGGAAGACGGTACTGTGAAGCTCCGCCCCGACTACGACAACCTCCAGAAGCAGTTTAACAAACTCGACATGGCCAAGATTCAAGCTACTAAACCCTCAGCTACGGCGATCAAGCCCCCGAAGTGCAACAAGAAGCTCATTACGAATGACGCTTTCGACACGAACTTCACTATCCCGGCTGTCTGCCCGGGCTGCGATACTCTGATCAAAAACGGCATCGCAAACCCGCACAAAGGCAAGCTTGTCAAAGTAACGGAGACCAAGGCCCCGAAGAAGGTGTATGGATCTGCAGGTGGTGAGGTTGAGGGTCTTGTCTTGAAGCTGCTGAGCAACGATGGGGCGAATAAGCCGAGCGGCGAGACGACGAGTCCTAAGGCGACGACGACGGCGGCGCAGGCGGGCACATCGGGCACGCCCGTGGCAGCGGAGGGGGACGCGAGTGAGACCGCTAAGCCTACGGGTGCTGCCAGTAAGCTTGCTGGCGGATGGACGCTTCTTGCTACTGCCATTGTCGCTGTACTGACTGCGCTATGACATTGTAGATGGTAGCACTGGGCCGAAGAAGGGCGCTGCTCATAGGCAAAGCGCAAGGTCGTTTGCGTGGGTGATTTGGATTGTCATGCTACTGCTCTGAAGCTCTGAACAACCTCTAGCGTTTCGACAGGTGAAGATGGACATTTGAAAGAGAGGTGGACCTAATGCTTTGAGAAGCGCGATTTTAGCGGCATTATGAGGGGTTTAGAGGCATGTCTTCGTTTCTTGTTTGTAGTTTCGGTATACCCTTTTGTACAAGGCTTGAAGCCGGATGGTATTTGCAGCATTTTTGGGGCCAGGGGCTGGAGGACATCTGAGACAATAGATATGACCGGTATGAGTGGGAACATAGATTTCTTTGGCATTTCATCTCGTTCTCTGACACTGTACTGAGGGTTGATCGTGTATACACATGAAGCGCCTCGCTAAGATGGTTGCCCTCGGCCCACCGCAGCCTTTGCACGACAGGTTGCGACCAAGCTTGCACCCTGCCGAAACATCTCACCAACTTCGTCATCACGCGTTGCGCCGGCGCAGAACCCTGCCGTGGGGAAATGCGCGTGCATCATCTTTAAGAACCGCCGGCCCTTATACCTGTCCTAGCTCCCGCCTTTCGAAGCAGTAGCGCATCGCCGACGCGTGAAACTTGTTGTTCCACGTGTTTACCGCAGATCGCTGCCGCGACAACAAGAACAACGTTCGACCCGACTCGACCCTCGAGGACACAACAAGACGGAAGAGACGCCGGCGCGTCTGAAGAAAGAGTGAAAGGGGTTTACTGCTACTTGATCGCGACAACGCTAGGCAGTGAAAGGCTCTAGAAGCTGCACTGAGCTTTGTCCCGGCGCTTTCACAACGACTCGCGCAGCTGCCGTTCCAAGATCGCGCCGCCGACTGATACCAATCTCCGCATTTTGCATCTGCGGTCGGCGCATTTGCTTGATACTGCCCATCCTCCCTCAACCACGAGCGCGATTACGCCTGTGCAAAGCGTCCCATCATGTCGCAAGCAGCCACCCCAGGTCCCGCGCGGCGGTCCGCCCGCCTCTCTTCTGTCGCGCGCTCCGTCGCCTCCCAATCCGTCGTCTCCGTGAGCATTCCCGCGAAGGATACTCCAGCTCGCAAGAGAGGCGCCCTCCCGAAACTCAAATCTCGTCAATCTACCGCATACGGCGCGAGCGGGCGTATCGGTGCCGCCCAAGAGCTATCGGTCCCGCAGACCGGGTTCTCAGAAGCATTCGACACCCAACGTGGTGCTGCCATCGCGAGAAACTCGGAGGAACGGTCGGTGAGCGGCCGCAATGGCCGTGCTGCGGGACGCACACCAACATCTGATCGCGAGGTTGATACCCCATCGCAGGTCGAATATGAGAGTGAAGACCCTCCAAGCGAGGAAGAAGAAGAGGAGGATGAGGAAGAAGAGGACGAAGAAGACGAAAGCGCAAATACATCCAAGTCGTTCGGGATGGGACATGAAGCTGGCATGTTACGCCAACCTACCCCTCGAAGACAGGCACCCCTTGCGTCCACAAGACCTCGAGCTGTTACTCCACGCGCGGTCGCAAACGGCCCCCGTCGCCCACTCGAAAACCCCATCGATAGAGACCACCAGGAATCTGAACGTCGCGTCCCTCCCGTACAGCCAGTAGCAGGTGGAGATGCTTCCCGATTCCCACTCATTAGGTCAGCACAAGAGCCAAGAACCGGTGGATTAACACCTCGAGTCCCTTCTGTACGATCAGCTCAGGTACCGGCAGCTGGTGGCACAACACCCCGGATCACCGCCATTCGATCAGGTTTAGAATCAGCGGCAGGTAGCGCTGTCCCTCGGATACCTCCCGCCAGACCAATACAGGTGGCTAATGGCGGTGCTACTGCGCCTCGAAGATCTCCGCCGCGAGTTGTCCCGGAGCCTAGGGTAGAGCCCGAGGGTGGACCGCAAGTCAGGCTGGGCAGCGAGAACAAGGGCTGGCCCTGGTATTATTATCTCCTGGCAGCTCTCACCGCGCTTTCTGCTTTAGCACTCGCATTGCTCGCTTCTCATCCATCTCCAAGTACAATCACAGACGGGCTTTCAGACAGTTGGAAGAACTTTGCGAACCGGTTCACACCCAGTATATCGTCATCTGCTAGATCACCTGTGGATCATAGTGGCATCAAAGCTCGCGTAGACGATCTTGAGTTGACCTTGAAGGACGTACAACGCTTTCTTCACAGCCTAGGCGACGAAGTCCCGGAATATGTGGTTGTTAGTCGCTCGCCGAGCGGTACCATGAACGTGGCTAAAGGGTTTTGGGATGCCGTGATCAGCAGGATCCGCAAAGAGGGGCCCAGCATAGAATGGGATACTTTTGTGGAGAGGAACCAAGAACAACTGGACAGAGCGCTTGGTAAAGAATCGACCATCATTCGCGAAGACCTGTTGAAAACATTGGAAAGCAATTTCAACGATATATCGGCGGATTTTGACAAAAAGCTTGCGTCTCACACCAAAGTTCTTTTGGAGAGCGCGAACAAGGCTGCTACCAAAGAAGCGAGGAAAGTGGCCGTTGAGCATGCTCGGCTCCGCTCCCTCGCCCTCTCCAACTTGATTTCCAATGTTGAATTGCATTTCAACAAAATCAACTATGCCGCGCCAGGATTAGGGGCTGGCATCATTACTGGAATCACCTCTCCCACATATACTCCCAAGATTGGCATGGCGAAGAGAGTGTTGCAGAGATTCCTCTCTCGGAAGCACTATTCACCCGCTATCGCTTTGCAAAAATGGGACGAGCCCGGTGAGTGCTGGTGCGCAGCTCCCGACGAAGCTGAGACGGGAAAGGCGCAGCTGGGCATCCAACTCGCTGAACCGATACTTCCAACCCAGCTTACCATCGAACATCTTCCGCGCTCTTCGGCACCCGGCAACGACATTAAGAGTGCGCCGCAGAACGTGGAACTCTGGATCGAATCCAACGACCCGGCCGTCGAGCGCTTCGAAATGGACGGTGAACAATGCGAACCCGGACCAGCGGGCTGGCAATGCCTTGGAAAGGTCAGATACGACATCAACGGCGCCAACCATGTGCAGACTTTTCTCCTCGACGGCGCCGCTCAGACACCTGTCGACAAAGTCATGCTTCGCGTTACTAGTAATCACGGTGCTGATCACACCTGTATCTATCGCGTTCGATTATACGGCAATGGTCTTAGTCCTGTCTCTGAATCTGGAGCTTCACAATGAATAGCTCACACCCTTGACCCTCTCCCTTGACCTCTGAGAGGTCCTGTTGTTCCTACCACCCCGCTCTCGCATCTTGTGGTAGAGCAATTTTCTATTGAGTACCCTATCGAAGAGAATCGAGGTTGCATTTACAGTTGCTACGAAGTCTTCTTTTTTACGTAGTGTGCTGTAAATGCCTTTTTCTGTTTTGAAGTGGTCTAATGCATCCATGGCGTCGAATTTCGGAGTTCACATACCCTTTGGTCTTTGTTTTTGTTTCGGGTCGTTCTATACCCTTCATGATGAGAATGTAGCATAGACTTCCTTTTTATTTGATGAGCGAGCGAAAATTGTCCGTCTGGCTGATTGTACATGTGTTTTCAAGTGTGAATAAATTAAAAACCACCTTTCCGACTTAATTGTTTCCTTTCTTAGCGTCTCGACTAGATGTGCTGACGTGATTGCATGTTTAGGATAGTAATTCCCCATTGTGTAGATCATTCTAGTGATGAACATCATTGAGCTTCTCGGGTACAGTTATCGACCCATTGAACTTATCCTTTTGTTTCCAGACCCCACTTCGAGCTTTTCCGATTGTTACATGAACGCGCCCTACGATGACGTGCGCGGGGAGCGGGGTTGCTCCGCGCTTTGCTCGGAGATAAGAGCACCGTATTTATCATCAACTCGCGCTGCCTCTTGCAACCTTGCCGTGTCCTTTTATTAAGTAGACAGACCGTTCTTAAGTAAATGTCCTTTATCGCCAGGTCGGCTCTGCGCGCTCCTCGACTCTTTACTTCCTCGTCAATTGCTAGCACGCGACTCTCCGCGCTAAACTCACAGCTCTCTGGTGTTCCGCGTTTGATATACGTCCGGACCATGGCGAGCGCAAGTCTCCCGAAGACAATGAAGGGCGTGTGGATCGAGAAGACCGGTGGGACAGAGGTGTTGCAGTACAAAGAGGATATACCAGTTCCTGAGCTCAAGGACGGCGAAGTCCTAGTCAAGAACGAGTACATTGGTATTAACTACATTGATACGTAGGTCCCTCCGCTCACCCTTGCGCACTCCTCTTTCTCTTTTCCTTGAGACTGATTGTTGTGAACACAGCTACTTCCGCAGCGGCATCTACCCCCTTCCCCACACACCCTACATCCTCGGCCGTGAAGGCAGCGGCACCATTGCCGCCCTCGGGCCCAACACGCCCTCTGACCTTCAGCTTGGCACCCGCGTTACGTATATGGGCCAACATGCGTACGCGGAATACACACCCGTCCCGTCCAAGACTACGATCCCCATTCCAGATAGCATACCCACCAAGACCGCCGCGGCAGCCCTCCTCCAAGCCCTCACAGCTGTGACCCTGATCCGCGAAGCGCACCCCGTGCAGAAAGGTGACTGGGTGCTCGTCACCGCCGCAGCCGGCGGCGTGGGTCTCTGGCTCGTGCAATTACTCAAAGCAGTGGGTGCGCGGACTATCGCGGCGGCGAGCTCAGCGGAGAAGAGGGAGCTTGCGAAGAAAAATGGGGCCGAGGTCGTGGTCGAGTATCACGAGGAAGACAGGGAGAAGTTCACCAAGGAAGTGCTGGAATTGACGGGTGGAGAGGGGGTGCATGCGGTGTTTGATAGTGTGGGCAAAGCGACTTTTGATAGTAGTTTGGCGACGGTGAGGAGGAAGGGCAGCATGGTCAGCTTTGGGAACGCTAGTGGGCCGGTTACGGGCTTTGCTCTAGGGTATGTACTTTTCATCTGTCCCATACTTCGAGTTCTTGACATCGCATCTTTGAAAAGGCTGTTGCTGACATGATATAGACGTCTTGGGGCGAAGAACGTCAAGCTGCTCCGTCCCACGCTGTTCAACTACGTCTACACGCGCGATGAGTTGAAGCAGTACTCGGAAGAGGTATGGAAGTTCATTGAGAAGGATGGACTGAATGTGCAGGTCCACGACGTGTATCCGCTCAAGGATGTTGTGCGTGCGACAAAGGATATTGAGAGCAGGAAGACGACCGGAAAACTCTTGTTGCAACCTTAGATTCTTGCAGCCATAGAAAAGATTGTTGAGAGTGCAGCTATTTTGTGTGCGTGGTACATCTGGCGACAACACGCGGTGTGGGAATGAATAAGAAGATGCTGTGTCTTTATCGTAAAGCCATGCAGTTCAAGCTATCGCTCTGCGTACATCTCGTGCCTGTATCATTAACCCTTGTATGACGTGTTGTACAAAACTTATGGGCAGATGATATATCTCATATACGAAATTATACAGTACGGTTGACTATTTGACTTGCACTCCGTTGATACCTCCGTGTCACGGTACATGGAAAAGTATGGTAAGAGGAATTCTTGTCGTTCTATATCAACTGAAGAACCGACTATTGTATCCGGATAACCTAGAGACGCATATTGCAATTGCCCTACCGTACCGTAAAAACCCCTTTTCTTCTTTCATAAACCGAAATGCCGATCATCAGTAATTAAAAGATCGTTGCCACCCGTACGCAGCCGCCATAACGCCGCCAATTCTAACTCCAATCAATTGCTATGTGGCCATCAGATCAGATCAGACCATATCCTTCAACCACTCATTCACCCCTGCGCACAGTCAGTATGTCGCATTCAGCACTACTCCGCCCATTCCTCCTCCGCATACACCTCCGTGCCCGCCTCATCACCACACTCACTCTCTTGCGCGAACCCGTCCTGGCTGCTGTCCTCCTCAACGTACTCCTGTACTTCGTAGGAAACGCCCTGCTCACCGGGCTCCTTGGGTGGAAACAAGCTGGCCTGGCCGAACTCTTCAGTCTGTGTGAACGTCTCGACCTCCGGGAAGAGGGCATCTGTGTCGCACTCGATGGTGGAAGCCTTCTTAGTAAGCTGTTTGGCCGGCGCCTTGCGGGCTCGCTTGGGTCTCTCATGGACGTCCTCGTCTTCGACATTGGAGGCGGCAGGCTTGTACGTGTCCTCCGCCTTGGGCATGTGCTTCTTGGTGACAGCAGGGGCGCGCTTGCGCTTAGGCGTAGGTGTAGCTGGAGCAGTATCTAAAGCATCGTAGGCAGTCCCCTTGGGAGTGGCAGGATCGCCCTTGTCGAAGGCCTGCTTCATGCGAGAAAACCGCTTTGAAGCCGCACCTGGCGTAGTGCCGCATTTCTGCGCGATGTCTTTCCAATCGGGAATCTGTCCTTCTGTCAGTCGCCAGGTTTCTTCAGCTCTGTAAAAGTCGGCATTTGTGGAGCACAGCTTGGAGGAACTCGTCGCAAAATGCGTCACCGGGCACACAGACGAACCTTGTCGCTGGTTCGGTGCTTGACCAAAAGCCAGAGCAGCGCGAGGGAGCCTGCACCCGCAGGCTTGCCGGCTTCGATGGCTTGCTTCAGGCGCGACCAGCGCTTGGAGGCCGCGCCTTGGCTCAGCTTCACTTCTTTGCACACAGAGGGCCAGTCGAACTACAAAGTACGTGTTAGTTGAGCGCAGTGGAATTCACGACGCGAGTCCGCGGTGGGGGTTGTTAGTTACTAACCTGCGGTGGGCCACTGTTGGTGACAACCAGGTATAAGTACTGGATGTTCTCTTCCTCGGTAGGCATGATGGTGGCTGTCAGGGTTGTGTAGTAGAAACGGTGTATACTTGAGTAGCTTGACCAGTCTTAAAGCTGGGTGGCCGAGGGTATAGTATTGAGAGGACAGAGGTTGTAGGTGAGGTGGCGGGCTCTAAATATCCTGATACTCCATAAATCGAAAGTGAGAGCTCGCTCACTGCAAAAGCGTGACAGGAGCTCATGTCTTGGCAATAGGCTGCAAGCAGTACGAGTGAACCAAAAGGTGAGAGAATAGCGATGTATATGGTGAGAAGAATTGGCCGTTCGCGATTGAAAAAAAGGTGTGAGTAGATGGGAAATCGTCTCCACATCACCCGTGTTGACCTCAGTATTCTCAAAATCGATTCGCTATCAACATCGACGTGAACAGGTATAAAGCTACAGCTCGCTAAGTGACGCACTCCTATGCAAAATCAACAGAATATGCAAGCCACAGTCGCACACACCTCAACAGTCACAACTGTAGTTCCTGGGTGATCTATGCAGAGACGCCAAGCCCAACAGGTCTGTCTTCTACTTCGACCGTTCTTCTCCCGACCAACTCTGTAAAGTCAAGCCCAACATCTGTCAACATCCCCGCATGCGTCAGCGCCTGGTCCATACACTCTTGCCATACGGGCAGGCCCCGATCCACGCTGCTAAGTTGGCGATCCAACAGGACATTGAACGCATCGACGTGCTCTTTTGCCCACTTCACGCATGCAGACATGAGTACTTGCGGAAAGCATTTCTGATAGATATCGACGGTATTCTTTATGATGGTGAAGTAGATGTAGGATATTTGGAAGATGTACTCGGGCAGATTGCCTTCGAAGATGCATTGCCTGTTAAGAATCTAGTCAGTGTGTGTGTTGTGATGATTTGAAAAGTGACCTACCGAGATCGCGTTTTGATCAAACTGCCTCGCGCTTCAAGATAAGCTTCTCGTGCTCGATCTTCAAAGCCTAGGCGAACAATCCAGGTAACATGCCGCTTGACCGACGTGATCCAGTTATTGTTCTCCACGAGCTGTTTGATGAGTACATTCGCTAGCTTGGTCGCTCGCTCGTTGACTTTAAATGTGACTATGCTCTGCGCCATAGTGTTCCCTCTGATGCTTTTGGCTAGAGCCTTTAGTTTTTCTACCTTCATGACGGCATTTTCAGAGCGTTGTAAGGCAATGTCCATGTCCAATTGATCAAGCTCGCTCTCTACCAATCGAATGTTATGCTGTTTACCGTCAATGTCAACTAACATGCTAGCGCGATTATTAACCACATTATCCGTCAAACTCTCCATCAAATCTGCTTTCTTGAGTATATCCGCATCTCGGGTGGCGAAGTAGTTGTATGAATCTTGGGCCCTGCCCCGTTCTTGTGTTTCGACTTCCTGGCTTTTTCTTAAATCATCCACAGCTTTACGATATGTTGAAAGCAACTGAACTTTATCGGCATCCTCGCCAGGGTAGACAGCGTAAGTGAAAGAATCGTTTCCGACACGAATGTTGATTGCATTGGCGCCGCCCGACTTGCCTCCAGCTCTCGATTTGGAGGCAAGATCGGCCATCTGCACCTCTTGGAGAGGCCAACATCTTTGCGCAACCCACTCTTGAGCGGGCTTTTTCTCCCGGGAGCTCTGAGAGACTTCGCTTCTCTGCTTCTTCTCTGCTGCGACTAATAGATGATCGTTGAGTAGAATCAGATGCACTCTTCTACGTGCTTTCCATGTTGCTGAGTTAAGTTCTACCCACTTTCCAGATTGCCATATCACGTGTCTACCAGGAATCGCGGGGAGGTACTTCTGCGACCCCTCGATCCTCTTCCAGAGCTGGTGCAATTGTGTATTCCACAGCGCCTCGAGATTTGCCACCGAGCTTCTGTTCGCGGCCTTACGTGCGGAAAGCGAATCGCCGTCCGCGTTCCCGTTGGGTGTCGTTTGTTCCAATGTTGCCGTCAGCTCAGACATGAGCTGTTTGAGGGTGCGCATTTCGCTCTTGAGCTTCTCTGCCTCTTTACTGATTTTCATGAACTGCGTACGATTCTGGTACACGCTGTGCTGGAGATCGGTCGAGTTGCGGTTCTTAAGCTTGCGGAGCTCGTCTTGGAAGCGACGGATGTCATCCTCGGAGGCATCCGAGAGCATTTGGTTGACATCTCCGGGCTTGTGAGCTCTTTCGAAATAAATTATACAGGAACCACTTACATTGGTCTGGTTTGAGATTATCGTCAGCTAGTTGCCGCCTGTCTGGTTTGAAGCTCCGCCCATCGGAGCTCCCAGGTGGCCTCACGTCCCTGCTCGGCGGCGCCTCTCGGAATTGTGCCGGTATCTGAGGCAGATCTGGCATGGGCATGCCATTTCCAAAGTCGGCTGGAAGCTGCGTTATCTTCTGCGAGTATCTCCTCTTGACCAGGTCTGCTGTCTTGTCCTGGCCCGGCCGCTGCGCCCTCTCCCTAGGTCTCGGCGCATCTAGCCGCTGTCCTGACCGGCTCGACTCGTTGGATGGACGTCCGCTGGAACTCGAAAGTGTGGCAGTTCCCAGCCCCGCGGGCATAGGCGCACTGATCTGGCGTGGTGCACTGATGACCGGAGGGCCTCCCTTCTTGGTCTTGTCGCTGCGCTTCTTGTTCTTGCGCAGCGAGATTCCTTTGCCCTTCTCTTCCGACATGATGCTCATAAAACGACAAAAGTGAAGGTGTGTGTCTTGTATGAAGCGGCAACTGGTGACAGGTGGAGTGTTTTACCTTCTGCACAGGTCCTGTTGCCTGAAGCATGATGCTTGTCGCTCCGCGCGTTTACGTGAAGGTCCGAGCTCCTGGTGCCGTTCTTTCCCTGCTACCAAAAAAGTTCAACCCCATTTCATCACCATCTCTCCCTCACTTTCCCAAGTAATTTGCTTCTCCATCTTCTCTTCTCGCGTCTAGACCACTTTCGCTGGAGACAATTGTAATCGAGCCATAATGTCATCATCGCTAAAGCCATCCACCATTGCCGCCATCAGCGTGGGCACCATCGTTACGGGCTTCCTCGCATACGCAGTCTACTTCGACCACAAGCGGCGCACCGATCCCGAGTTTCGCAGACAGTTGAAGAAAGAATCAAAGCGCCAAGCGCGCGCCGCGAAAGAGGAGGCTGAGGCGCACGGCAAGGAGCAGAAGAAGGCCATCCGGGAAGCTGTTGAGCGCGCGAACGAAGAGGGCTTCCCTAAGGATCCCGAGGAAGTGGAGGCATACTTCATGCAGGAAGTCGCCCAAGGAGAGGGCATGGTGCAGTCGGGTATGTGGCGCTTGATGGCTGGGAATACTGTTTGCAGGGGTGCTAATTTTTGTCTAGGTGCAGATTCGGTCGAAGCAGCGCTCTGCTTCTACCGCGCTCTGAAGGTCTATCCAAACCCCAGAGAACTCATTAATATCTACGATAAGACGGTTCCCAAGGTAAGCTATTTGCTCCGAACCGCACAAATATCTAGCTAACGATTACAGCCTGTGCTCGATATCCTTGCTGAAATGATTGCCGTCGACACCAGCATCCCTGTGGGCAGCAAAGCGCCATCCGAAGCTGGCTCAGCGGGCGGAATCGAATAAGTTTGTTGAGACTATTGGACTTTCTGCGAATCGCATTTGTGCCCGAATTCAATTTCCCCTCTACGCGCGGACACGCCCTATTGTATTATTCTTGTATATGTAAAAAGTACCACCTGAACTTGGTCAGGACCTTCATCAGGCCGGCGTTTGGGTTGGCATGATACGCGGTCGAAGGATGGCATAGAGACAGGATTCCCAATCGAACGTTTCATTCAGGGCTCAGGGTAGCATTCCATCCATTTGTACATATCCTACACTAAGCTCACCTCCTGATGCTGAGCAAACTCGCCATTTTCATAAGCGACTTGTTGAATGCTGTTTGATGGTAGAATAACGTACTTGTCTGGCTACGTTTGAGGAATGCTTTGGTATACTACAAATTATATCACGGATCTACCCAATTCGTGCACTACATGCTCTATGACCGAACGCCTTGCTCACAATGTTCCTCTCGACCTGAGAAAGGGGACCCAAATAATTACAACAAAGTCTACGCGAAGGCAAAATGCTGTCAAGACAGCTATTGGGGAAATGTGCTAACAGGCGCAATTTCCCTGGTCTTGCGGCTGGCTCGGGTTGATGTTGACGTCGATCACTGAAAGCCGTTAGTCTGATACCTGGATCTCGTAGATAACAACCTACTTTGGCTCAGTCCCTGCTGCCCTTCGCCCTCCATGCCCGGTAGCGCCTGCGCAATCCGCTTAAACAACGTCTTCACGTTATGCCCCACCTTTGCGCTTGTTTCAATGAACATGAGGTTGTTCTTCTTAGCTTCCTCCTCACCCTGCTGCGTAGTGACTTCCCGCTTGTCATTCAATTCCGTCTTGTTCCCCACAAGTACAATGATGACATCGTTGCCACGCTCACCCCGTACGTCGTCCACCCACTTCCGTGTGTTCTCGAATGTCTTCTTATTCGTGATATCGTACACGACTACGGCGACGCTGGAGTCGCGGATGTAGGAGGGGATGAGCGAGCGGAATCGTTCTTGGCCGGCTGTGTCCCAGAGCTGCAGGCGCACGGTGCGGTCTTCGAGGTACATCGTCTAGATACTGTTTTAGTCGCGGAGGCACAAGCGAGAGGAGGCATCGGGGCGCACCTTTGACAAAAAGTCTATGCCGATGGTTGCCTGGTATGTGTTGTCGAACGAATCGTACATGAACCGTGTGATTAGAGATGTCTTGCCCACTGTTGCTGCATCAGCATCATGGTCCTAGGCTCCTCAAGCAGACATACCGCTTTGCTCTCCCAGAAACACTAGCCTGCACCGCATTAGTGACTATGCTCCATGGCCGCTACTCCGCCTTAAACTCACTTGAATTTCTTCAGCGGATTCGAATACCCCGACTGCGCCATTGTGTATAAAAGGAACCCTAGAGTCTTTTGGTAGAAGTAAGAAGAAGAATAGCAGCTACCGGACGTGAGAGGAAGCTGTCGTCGTGTGTGTGGCGTAGTTTGGTAAATAGGAGAGATGCGGTTGTTCTTGACGCTCCTCCAGACTACGGCTGCCCCCAATAAGCCCAGGCGTCCGCTAGCGGCAGCGGCATCCCGGCGTCAGGGTTACGTAAGGCGCTCGGCCCATCTACAGCAAGTGGACACCAGTATACATAATCAGGTGTATCTCGGGACACACAATACAAGCACTTAACACCTAAGATCCATTCAACTACGAACCCATGTCGACGAGCTAATCTAATGCGCAATGCATTGTTGAGTCGCGGTCCAAGTCTTTAATCTTGAGCATCACGCCTCATGCCCTCTTGAATCCACCCCTCACCTGCCTTTCCTATTTCCTTCAGCTTCTCCTCCGACAGCTCATTCAATGCGAAGTACTTGTGGGGAGTCGGTACATTGCGACCTTTCTCAAAGCCGGGGCGCTTAACGAGCCTGAACATGTACTCTTTGACATTCGGAAACTCGTCCAGGCTAGCGATGCCGCTGTATTCTGTAGTATCATTCTTAGTAACGCACATACCGATGGATTAGAATATTCTCTTACTGTATGCGGTGAGCCAAGGCCAGATTGCAATGTCCGCAATGGTGAGTCGATCACCCACGATGTATCCGGATGGATTCTTAGCAAGCTGGCCATCCAAGACACGGTACAGACGACGCGTCTCGTTCACGTATCGGTCCAGAGAATATGGATACTCTGCGCCCGCAGACCCTATCCAAGAGCAGCATTAGTCAGGGTCATCTATTCAGTATGTGAGAAAGAAGTAATTAGCTGAACGTACTTGCGAAATGATTTGCTTGGCCTTGCATTGGGCCAACACCAGCCATCTGCCACATGAGCTACATTATCTGAGTCAGAATAATAGTCCCATCTATGCATTTATTCAAGAAGATAAGTAGCTTACCCAAGTCGTCGTCTCCCAGTGTTCCTTGGATCCAAAAGGATAAGAGATCTTGTGCTCCTTGTCGTACCGAGCCACAAGGTACTGCAGTATAGCACCACTCTCCCAGATTTTCAACACCTGGCCGTTCTCATCCTTGTCGGTCAGGGCCGGAATGCGGCCGTTAGGATTGATCTCGAGGAACCAAGGCTCCTTTTGCACGTGTTTCGTGATATCAGTCACACGATACTAGACAAGGTGGATTGTGTCAGAGCTATCGTTGAGTCTCGTCAATTTCACGTTGGTAACGCGTTCCTTACATGGTACTTCAGCCCCAGTTCCTCTAGTGCAATGGAGATTTTCAGACCATTAGGGGTGCCCTCGCCGTAGACCGTGATGTCTGGTGTGTCGCTCATCTTCTCGAAACTTTCGTAATATCGGAGTAATGAACAAGGTGAAAATGAGAGTGGAGTTGTAATTCCGGGGATTGTTGAGCTGCTGGTGAACAGGATGCGCTGTGAACCGGAAGTCGTCCTTTTTATATCCACCTGTTGTATACTCAAGTAGAATTACAATCACTTCGATTTGAATTATCAATTTATTGCTTAGACATGAAAGAATTCAGAATCAGCCTAGGGCAGATAGAGCTTTCTAGCTGCCATGATACGGAAGAGATTCGCAAACCATTGTGGGGAACAGCATCTCATAGACAGTGATAGTCTCATGAGAACTGTCAAGTAAAATTCGATATGATAAGCATTGAATATTTGAAAATGGTCTTTGCCTATTAAGATGCACCATTTACTCCTTTGGCTAGTTGAGGGCGCATTTTTGAAGCGGTCGATATAGCATGACAACGGTCTCGGCCACTGTTGAACATTTGAAAGCAGCGGAGTGAGAATTCCGCTCGATAACTCGATCATCAAGATCTAACCCGGAAAGAAGTAATAGATGGAGAGTGTGTTGTTGACAATTAGTCTGCTATTCCTTTTTTGATGCACCGTTATCCTAATTTGGTAAAGATCGCATGGCTTCCTTGGTAAGCTTGTATGCATGACCACCCAATTTAAGGTGAACATCTGTGATCTACCTGCATAATAAGGCGCCTAAGTTGAACATTATAAATTCCTCATCTTGGCCCAGTACCTGTGGGATATAACGTAGACTCTTGACCTGATACAACTTTTCCAGGTGACAAGTTGTGCAGCTCATATATTACTACTTTTCATCTCAGAATGTCGACCTCAGAGCAGCGGAAAACAATTGTTGTCTGTGGTGGCACAGCAGGCCAAGCCCGTGGACTTATTTCTGCTCTACTTAGAGATAACTCTGGTGGCTTATGGGCAGTTCGTGCCGTCGTTCGAGACGTTCATTCCTCAAGGGCCCAACAGATCCTTACTGATTTCCAGACATCAGACGACCGCCTTAGTATTGTCGCTGGCAGTGTATACGATCCGGAAAGTTTACGAAAGGCATTTGCTGGAGCCTATGGCGTATTTGGTTTGGTATTCGAAGTCATCCCCGGAAAGATTTTGGTGAATGAAGAAGAGACTGCGCACGACATCGAGGGGGGACGAAACATTGTCGATGCTGTGAAACAGTGCGGCGTTAAGCATTTCATTTTCAGTAGTCTGCCTGACATGGTCAAAGCCACTTCGGGCCGTTATCACAAGATCTACCACATGGACAACAAGTACGCAATCGAACAATACGCAAGAAAAGAACTGGAGAACACGACATTCCTCATTCCAGGTGAGTTCTTAGTGCTTGCTTTCGTGCTGACTTTACACATCGCAAGCAATCTATGTCTGAAGCCGTCCTCATACTTGACAGGACTTTTCTATAGTAACCTACACTGGCCAAACTACTGCCGACTTCGAGGTAATTTAAGTCCCCTCCCGGTATTGCTTAAACCGACACTCATGATATTTTTTTTAGCAGATGGAGTTGTCCGATTTTGTGCTCCCATCCCAGGGGCCCAGGCTGTGCAGTGGGTCGATTCCAGCCACGATGTTGGTATATTTGCTGCCAGTAAGTATCCTAAGGTTTTCTTGTCGCATTCTATGTCTATCTTGTGGGAGCAATTGACCTTGAAACTGTGACAATACTGACACAATATGTCAGGGGCATTTGCTTTGGGCGTGGATAAAACCAATGGGAAAACTTATCCCGTCATGAGTAGCAGGATAACGATGGACGACATGGCCTCGGTCTTCACGCGGATCACTGGCAAACCGGCCGTCCACTCTCCGCTGTCGCACGATGAATGGGCCGATATAGCGGCCAAGATGCTCGGTCCAGCATACCGTGAAGATGCCAAGCAGATGATGCAGTGGTTTTCCGAGGCTCCAGCAGAAAAAATCTGCTACGGAGCACTTGACCCTGGAGAGGATCGATCGACTGAAGAGCTCGGCGTCTCGGCCAGTACATTTGAAGACTGGTTGAAGCGATCAGGTTGGACTGGACCCAGCGACGTGTACTAGAATTTTCGGCTCCGCGCGCTGGAGTAGTGGAAACGGTCACAGCATGCAGCATTCATAGCCGGTATGTTTTTCACTGAAGTTTTTGAAGGAAACATTCAATGGGTTTACTAGCTGTGAAGTGTGAGGAGTCAAAAATAGCGTATATGCAGGTGACAAGGGACCGGATACTCTTTTAGGAAAGGCTGTGGTGCGATCTACGTTAGTTTACTTGATTAACAATCCAATGCTACCCACGCCAACCACAGTTCAACTTAGCAATTCTGGTACAATCTTACAGTCTTGTGGAGCCCTGCTAAGTGAAGCCTGTAATCAAGGCTGGGTTGCCGACTATCTAGAGAAATTAGAAGCTACTTGTATTCTCTTCCTTTGCTCGAACACCATATTGAAATATCGCGCTGCCTTCTTCTGGTCGCCTCCTGCGTTCCAATCTCTCGTCCTACCCGTAAAGCCATCCATTGTATGCCGTAGACGCTGAAATTACGATGCAACCTTCGAGGAAGCGGCCTCTTCTTTTCATTCACTCCAATGGTCCAAGTCATGTTCCCCACCGTGATAAGTCTGTCGCAACTAAGATCCGTCGCCACGTTATGGGCGATATTGGCAAAGCACGGAGGAAACCATCGCGAAACCCGCAATTCGATACCATATTACAAATGCCAGTCAATCCAAGACACCAGCGTACCATCTCCGATGTTACGATAGAGCCGAATGAATATGACGAATTACCTTCATTAGCACGCAACTGGGCGGCAAAGTCTTTGGTGCCACCCTTTTGGGGCCAAGATCCGCTGGCATTCCTCAAGAATCTACCACGAATGGATTCGTTCTCAGCATATGTAATCACGTTGATGCTGGCTGAGGGTAAGACACTCGCCGGGACAAGTGAGTAATAAGACCCTGGGTGCCTGGTGCGCACTGACATTCAGAGGCAGATCACTCCATTGACTCTGTTGGAAACTTCTGGTTCCCATTTGTTCAGGAATCAGCCTTACTCTGTCAGTTTCGAGAGCTTCTCACCAGCCCTGATATACTCAGAGCTATATACCTGGGTTCTCTTTCCAAGCTCGAACCAATAGCTCTCGAATATTATCTCAGCACTATTTCCTGTGTTGAATCGAGACTGGCTAGCCCTAATTCGGATATTGCGGCATCGAACGCAGTCATGAACGCAGTCATGGCCCTCATTTGCTACAATGTAAGAGCACTTCGAAGTATTTAAATCTATTACTCTGAACTCTAGTAAGGAGATCAAAATGGCTGATGTCTCATTCAGTTTGTAAACCATGATTTCGATCAGGCACTTGTCCATGTGAAGGGTTTGGGTTTGGTGATTGCTGCCAGGGGTGGAATCTCCCGCTTACAAGACAATGACGAGTTGAGATTGATGATTTTCTGGTATGCTGGGCGAGATATTACTCCAGCTCTTCGACACGCGGTGGGACTAATATTTTGTCTACAGGGTGGACGTCACGGCTTCTCTTCTCTACGAATTGAAGCCGCAGTTCCCATTTCCCTCAGATCTTGTTCCCACAATCATGCCATCCCCTTATCCAGCCATGATGCCTACGCCGCTTATTAATGTTTGGGATGCGGAACCTACTAGTGAATCTCCAACCAGGCGGATGCTGTCTTGTATAGCCGAACTAAATGCAGTCGCTGCTCTGATCGATTCGGAACTCGCTGCGAAAGGTGACGATATGTGGAAAGATGAAAGGTTCATGGGTCTTCGACTCAATCCGATCACACATCGGTTGCTGGATCTCCCGAGACAAGACCGGCCTATGGCACAGCCGGACCTACTTTTGGAGGCGCTGCGACTTGGAGCGATACTCTGGATCATCTGGATAAAGCGCAGGTATCGAGCGTATCCTGGAACTTGTACGACCTACGTGTCAAGGCTATTGGATCTGCTGTCGATACAACAGTATAGGAACCAAGTGTCGAGTGCTTTGGATGATGTATCTGTTCAGCTCTGGCTGCTCGTCCTTTGCGTCATCAGCTCCGAGAGCGCTGGAGCACGGACTACTGCTATGCATGCCATCGCCTGGAAAATGCGGCAGCTTGGATGGAGAACATGGGTTGATGTCATGATACATGTGCGGCAGATGCCGTGGACAGATGCTTTTGAAGCCCTGTGCGCAGAGCTTGGGCGTGAAGTCGAAGATAGGGTTAAGTAAAGTTGCGTAGTAGCTAAACACATATTACGTAAGGCGCTCGGGCCAGCTGAATTTTTGGCGAGCATAGCAGGGTCCGAACTTTTTTAGATAACTGCGTGCACTTTCGAACCACATATACCACATTACCAGGCTGCTATCAACCAACTACCTGCAGAATGGCAAACGCGGAGGCTACCGCACCACCTGCGCAGTACAAACAACCGAGTCGTAAAGGAAAGAAGGCCTGGCGCAAGAATGTGGACGTCACGCAGATCGCTTCGGGCCTGGAGGAGGTGCGGGACCAGATAATACAAGGGTAGAATTGCCTCAGATCACACAGCCGTATATGCAGTAATTTAACCTAGTGTAGTGGTGTCATCGCAGAGAAGCCTTCGGACGAACTCTTCGCAGTCGACACCTCCGGTGACGCCTCCATCCAAAAGGCTTACCACAAGCGCCACAAGCCTCTCAAGGTCGATGAGATCCTCGCCCAACGCTCCGCCGTTCCCGCCGTGTCTTCCAGAAAGCGTCTATCTGATTTTTCAGAAGAGAAGAAGAGAAAGAAGACGAAAATATCACAGAAGGATTACGATAGGCTTAGATCAATTGCGTATGGCGGAGATCAGGTCAAGAAGGATATTGTGGACATGGCCGATGCACCAGATCATGATCCGTGGGCAGTGCAAGAGGTCAAGAAGAACCCCAAATATTCCTTCCTGGACGAAAAGAAGCCGAAGAAGGAGCCGGCCACTTTAAAGCAAGCGCCTGTGTCGCTAGCAAAATCTGGCAAAGCCATACCGGCGGTGCGAAAACCAGAAGGCGGCAAGAGTTACAACCCCAATTTCAATGACTGGCAGGAGCTGGTGACAAGAGAAGGTGACAAGGCGGTGGAAGCGGAAAAGCAGCGCCTACAGGAGGCAAGAGAAGAAGCCGAGCGCATGGAACGCGCAATGGCTTCCTCAGACGACGAGTCGGATGCGAACGAGAGTGCTTGGGAAAGCGAGTGGGAGGGCTTCAGCGACGGTGAAGACAACAGTCTCAAGCAAAAGCGGCCAGAGCGCAAGACGCCTGCCCAGCGGAACAAGATCAAGAGGAGAAAGGCCGCCGAGGGCTTGAAAAAGCACGAGGTGCGTATGAAGGCAAAGGAGCAGCAGATACAGCGCATAAAGGAACTCACCAAGTCCGTCGCCGAGAAGGAGAAAGCAAGAGAAGCGCTTCGGAATATGGTCCTCGTCGAAAACAACGAGCCGTCTTTTGAAGACGAGGGCGAAGAAGTTCTCCGCAAGAAGCCCTTCGGCAAGCATCAGTCAGTCATTTAATTTCTATAAATAACGCACATCTGCTAATAATCCTTAGTGTTCCCGAAGCCCCTCTCGAAGTCGTTCTTCCGGACGAACTCAAAGACTCTCTTCGCCTTCTCAAGCCTGAGGGTAACCTGCTCAAAGATCGCTTCCGCAGCATGATGGTACGTGGTAAAATCGAGGCAAGGAAACAAATTCCGTACGCAAAGAAGAAGAAGGTCACTGTCACGGAGAAGTGGTCGTACAAAGATTGGAAATTGTGAACCCGATGCTCTTTTCGAAAATGATACCATGAAAGTCGTAAATGAATCACGGCTCGCTATTTTACTATGCCAAAGACCTGGAATTGCATCATATGTCTAATTGTCGATGTGATAAATGTGACGAACAATCACTAAACGTGTTGCGACCTGACATTATGTTCTCAATCAACAGTGCTGAAGCAGATTTCTTGAGCACATGTACCATCAACAGGAAAGGAACACTATGGCGCTGTAGACTAGTCCATGTAACTAAAAGCAGACCAGTTATTACATGGCGAAATTGCTTGTCAAAACTCCAATTTTTCCCCAAGTATAGATGTTCCACTTGTACGGGTTGCTATCACATACGACCAAAGGATCCTGAATATAGCGCTTCCCGTCCGCTCAGCGGTACTCAAACAGGATACCGGTGGATTAGTAGCTTATTTGGTGACAATAAGCGAATACCCACTGTTGTATGTTTTTTTTCTACTATGGTGGGTGACCGCTAGTACACCAATCTCGTCTTCCCAAGCCGGATCTACTATGAAACTCATTATAGGCGTAGACACACTTTTAAGCCACAGCACCAATCGATTGGATGTCGGTTCAATACTCTCTAACGCATATCTAAGCCGGTTGGAAGTGAGATTTACATATGGAAGCGCTCCTTCGTTGTCATAATTGGCGAGGTCTAAGTCCTGAGTGATATCATTATTGAGATCCTGTACAAAGGAAACCCAACAGCAAGTTGAATCAACTTTTAGTCCTTAGCTTACATGCTTACACTCCACCTACAGCTCGTCATCATCATCATCTGCTTGTTTCGCCACCACTCCCTTCCTATCGCGATGAGTCTCTCCATTTCCATTAGTCACCTCACCAGCGCTCGTCCCATCCACAATGCCCCACTCTCTCACTCGCACAAATGCACCATCAGTCTTCTCCGCCTTCCCAGCTCCAAAGCCCTTCGCACTCCATGTCTCTACACCCTGCGCCCCCTTCCACGCTTCCTGTCCACCGAACTCCCTAAAAAGACTAGCATTCAAGCGCTCATACTCAGCATACGGCTTCGACCAGCCCCCCACGCGCTGGTAGGCCAGCTTCAACAGATGTAGATGGTGCAGGGCTAAGACAGGCTTGTTGATCAGGGAGGCCGACTGGTCGAGCGATTCAGCGAAGCGTCCGTCCACGCTACCATTGGTGCTAGCACCGTGCTCGGCAAGATAGGTGGCTGCGGTGTCGTCGTCATCTGAGTCATCGTCTCCGTCGTCTTGGACAAGAATACGTAGGATATCCTCATGGACATTGAGAGCCTTCTTGAAGTAATCTGTCGCCAGCGGGCCAGTCTTTTCGGTCGACGCTTTGGATTGGTAAGACAGACCTGTGCTGGTGTAGAGTTGCGCAAGTAATTCGTATGTCTCGATAGTGACGGGCGCGCGCGGTCCGTGAGCCCGACGCATGTTATATGCGATATCTTCGCAGAGACGGATGGCTTTGATGGGATGCCCGGCAAGGTAGCGAGCAGAGACGAGGCGGCGGCCGAGGTTGACGAGGACTTGTGCCGGCCATGAACGTTGAGCATCGCGTGTGCTCCAGAGTGTTGTGAGAAGCGACTGTGCGGTTGTATGTTAGCAACAAGCTGTAAGAAAGCTTAGGTTGTAAGGGTTCTCTTACCTCCAACGTCACATAATCTTCCTGCTCGCCCAGTAAGGCCGTGAGATGGCTCAATTCCGCTATTTGGACTTGAGCCAGGTTGATCTTCAAGCTCTTGCTGATGTCCAAGATCTTCTTAACGATGCGGTTGGATAGCTCAAGAGTCTTCTTGCGTAAGTTTGCATCTGGGCACTTCTCTCCGTCACGTCCAACAAGCAGCGATGCGAGCTTGAATCCATGGCTGATGGCATGTGGGCCATTGTAACCGTCATGGTTGCTGGCGAACAAGAAGGCCAGATGAGCAATATCGTAAGCTTCGGCGAATTTCTTCGCCCTGGTAAGGGAGGCGACGTGATCATTCGATGCTAGGATGACGGCCTTGGTGAAGTTGGTGCTCTTCCGACTGCCTAGATATTCCAAGATGGAGACGATGAAGAGGCGTGGTGTATTCTTACTCAGGACATTTAGGTCAGCAGCATCGCGCTTCAAGAAAATCTTGACGACCTCGTCTTCGACAAATACAGCCGATTCGGAAAGGTGTTTACGAAGCAAGAAGGTACGAAGTGGGGCAGCAGCCAAAAGGAGGTCCTTCATGCTTGCTTTCTTGCCTAAAACTTGCCTAAACTCCTCGAAATAAATGAATTCGGCGTTGATGTCTGCCAAAATCTCCGCGAAGGTGAGGGCAAGGTCCTTGCGAAGGTTGTACTCAAAAGACGCTAGGAACGCCAACGTGCTTCGGTTGGATTTCGTCAGATCAAATGACCACTTAGACACGTAGCGAGAGTCTTTAGCACAAAGCTGGCGATGTAACTCCTGGATTAGTTGGTAGGAGTATTGCTCTTGATGAATAGCTTGAAATGAAGAGGCGATGAATGAGGCTGATTCGATTAACCTTTGGGAAGAAGACTCATGGGTGGTAACGGAGCTGACTGCTGAAGTCAATTGTCGCACTGCGGCTTCTGTCTTCTGTTGTCGAGAGTAGAGCACTACAAGCTCATGGAGCTGTGTAAGTGACGACTCGTGTGAATAACCGTACTTCCGTGTTACTTCACTATATTGTTCTTCGTGAATAGTGATGGCACGCTCAATCGTTTCAGTCTTGACACTGGAAGACGACTTCGACTTTAGTTGACGCACATAGAGAGAAGAAAGTTGGTGCTTTATCTCGGTGATGCTGGTTGAGACAGACTTGAACTTGGAAGCCTGCTCATATAGTGCTATCGCTTCGAATGCATGCTCTTCACTTCTTTGAGTGACGCGGGCAAGCGACAAGGTGGCTTCTGCGACGATCGTAGATTCCACTCCGAAGGTCGCCAGTGAAGTCTCCCGATATTCTTTCGTTGTCTTGTGTAGGATGGTCCAGCTAACGCCTGTCTCTTCAAGACATTGGAAATAGCGCTCATAAAGAGTTTGCACGAACGTGGTGTCGCTGAATTGCTTATATTCCTTGGCTTTGCGGACGAACGTATTCCAGAGCACCGCAAAGACGGTCACGGCCTCTGCGAACCGGCGATCCTCCCAGTAGGAGCTAGCAACGACAATGATTGCATCCATGGCGTCATAGTGACAATGATTGGAATCTTTGTTCAAGCTTGAGACGATCTGTTGATAGTAATCGATCCAGTATGGATGATTGCGAGGGTGAGATCGGCATCGAGAACCAAGAGTGTACAGCGTCTTGATAGTGAGCTCGTGAGTAGTTCCGTACACACTCCTATAGACCACTAGAACATCTTGAAATACGCTGATTGCATTGTCTGGATATCCGCGTTTATCGTAGAAGTTCACTAACAACAATTTGGCTTTCTCGAAGGCGGCCTTGTCTGTTGTAGGGGCAGAAAGTACAGCTCGAAAGAAGCGGATGTAGACATCCTCGACCTTGTCATTACGTCGCTGCTGTCGATAGCACTCAGCTAGGGTTTCAATAAGACTAATTGACTCCTGGAGGAATGTTGACGACATGGCGACTTCGTGAATTGAGCCAGAGAAGAAAGAGGACCACGTCCTCTTCAGAGTAGTCTTGATAACAGTCTCCGCTGCAGACCAGTTGTGTTGCTCGATGTATTGGGTGGTCAACTTCTTCGCCAAGGCAATTGTACTAGTATCTAAAGTCTTCGAGCTGATGACTGACTGGAATATGTCCTGGAAGACGGTTTCAGAAACAGTACTGGTTGTCTGAGTGACAGTTGTAGTACTGCTCAAACTCTGCTGCACTAGTTCAGACGATGTAGTCGAGATCTCACGACTAACCTCGGATGAGTGACTGGACTCTTCCTTGCGTACGCTCTTGTAGTATGAGCTTGCAAATTTGAAGATCGATAGTGCCACGGCGTAATGTCCCATCGACTTCATAGTCTTAGCGACACTTGTGAGTCGAATGATGATGCTCTCAGAGTACGCGAGTTGATGTTGGTCATACTGTTGCCATACGGAGATGAGAACAGTAGTGGCTTCAGAACTGCGCTTCTGAGACTGCAGAAATCGAGAGTACGTCGTGGCCACATCAATATGTTTCTCATGCCATTCAACCGACTGGACTGTGCGGCATCGGGAAGAGATCTGCTGCCAAAGCTCCACATAGGTTTTCTCAGCTAGGATGATCTCTCCGCGTGAGAAGTACTCTTCTGCCCTTCGAAGCCAAACGACAACCTGGGCTGAATCGAACACGTCGATAATATTCTCTTCTTCGTCTTCGTCCGTGAAGAAAGACTCTTTGTACGTCTCGATTTCGCGGTCGCCCTTGCCTTTGCCGAGTACTACGCTCAAGCGGCCGTGCAGAGTTTTAGCTTCATGAGAATGCTTGCCATAGTGTTCTACTACAGCCTCTTGAATGAGCCGATATACCTCTGCGGCGTGTTTTTCCTCGTTGATTGAGAGATACAGCTTGGCCAATGTCTCTCGAGTCTGAATGACCTTCTCAGAGGATCGACCGTATTGTCGTTCATATGCCGTGATGAGAATGACGAGCAGCTCCTCTCTGTGAGTCATAATCTCAGTTCTGGTGGTAGTTGTCAGTTGATCGGTAATCTTAAGGAATCGAACCGCACATTCCACTGTCACTGGGTGAATGTCACTCAAGATCGTGCGGCTGACCTTCGTCGATATGAAATAGTATTTCTGAGCTTCTGTCGTCTTCGATAGAAAGGAAAAGGATGTAGCACATGTCAGGTACGTTTGGAGTACTGCAGGGTGGTTCTCCGTCAAAATGCGCTTTCGAATGTTTGCTACAAGCACATGGGTGTCCACGGCATTTGAAGCGGGTAGCTGGGTACCCCAGCAGAGCTGCTCCAAGATCGGAAGTGTGGTTACTTCGGGAAATACCTTCTGCAGTTCCGGGGAAGGCTTGAAGTCGGAATGAGTCTGAGAGTAGAATGGTGTCTGGCGGAAATGGTTGACCCAGTAGCGCACGATGTATTCAAGAAAGTGGTGTTGATGGAAAAGACGATCAGCCAAAGTGAGGTCCAGCCCATCGATGACTGGTTCTCGCTTCTCACGGAGTGTAGCCTTGACATAAGTGAAGAGTCTCAGTAGCAAGCCTGTATGACTGTCTTTGATGGGAATCTGGACCTTGTTTCGATGTGCAAGATCTCTCAGGGTACTTTGAAGGAACGGGTGTTTGAATCGCACAATGTGATCTTGTACAATCAAGAAAGGGCGTAGAGAGTAAATAGTAGAGTGGACGTCGACGCTCGTGTGCGATAAAGTCGCCCGTTGGACGTCAACTGAGAAGAGCGACTGGATCTCCTCGATAGTCAATGGACGTTCAGTCGTTAGGAGCCATGAGAGTAGTATCTTCGCATCATTTGTGAGCGGCAAAGATGTGAGCAGCTTGGAAGCCAAGTCGTGTACACTGCTCTGAGGTTCTGTCAAGCTATCTAAGGTCTTAGTGAAGCTTTCACTTGACTTTTCGAGCTTGAGAATTTCGCATGCCAGGATAGCCCATAAAAAGGATCCCTTTGCAGCGTGAATGATACGATCGAGAATCGTATCCTGCTCAGGACCAGATTTTCCGTGAAATTTGTGGTTCTTAATGAGCTTTCGGAGAACAACGGCGTGAATGTCTTCATGAATGTCTTCGTGAGTGATCTCGTGATGGGTTCCGTGACTGGCGGCTGGGATGGCTGGTGTTGAAAGGACAATCAGCCTTGTCCTTGCGGTTTGGCTCGTGATTTTCAGCAGTTTCTCAAAGGTAGAAGCTCCGATCTGAGCACCTTTTAGCTCGTCGATACCATCAACAATGATGATAAGGTCCTTCCCACCCTCCGTTGGCTGCTTGAGGATATCAGCTAGCGCTTTCCATAGGTATTCCTCGTATTCCTTAGTGTCAGTAGCGTTGCGACATTCACCATGCGCCCAGGCTAGCGCATAGTACACGGCCACATCCCCAACCCTCAAATTGAGAAGCTGGAAAAGTAGTGATTTGACCAAAGCAAGTGAGGTCGCCTGTGAAGGTATAGCAGTATCTATACAAACATTGTGTTAGCATGTGCTAAAAGGAACATTCTAACAGACCAGGCATTGTAACTCACTAATAGAATAGAATGCAGTGTCAAATGACTTGCGATTGATTGGACGTTGAAGTCGGTCCGCAATAGACCCCGCCAGCGTGGTCTTGCCCGATCCCGACTGCCCGGTAATGTGTAATGAGTGTTCCTTGCCGTTGACAAACCTAGAGAGTGTCTTTTGGAACCACAGGCACGTATATTCTGCCTGATTCTCGGCAACAATGACATGATCACGGCTGAGAGTTGCAAGTACACGGTCCTGGGGAGCTAGCCACCTACTGATGGCCTTAACATCAATTGCTATCGCGGTCAGCATATATTCACAAAACGAGCGTATTATCCATACCTTCCCCGGTCTCGAGACCTTCATTGTCGATCTGGTAGTTCCAGATGGATTCGACTATCTTTGCTTGACGAGAATGGAAACTGTCGATCGTATCGCCAAAAGCCTCGAATATGTCGATGTTAACAGAGGATGATGACATGCCTAGAAGATCAGTAAAGGCTTCGTCGTACACTGAGAGCAGCGTACCTTTGACAGCCCTGTAGAACGTTACAGCAACGTCGACTACCAAGGACAAAAGATCCGTGTACATCAAGCACAATTGCTCGCGTACGTCAGATGTAGTAGCAAGCAATTCAGACCGATGTAGAAGGGAGGAAAACGACAGTGAAAACTTGTAGAAGACGGCAAAGGCGCGATCAAGAGCTTCGGAGTTTTCCGACCCAAGCTGCGTATGTCAATATATGTCTCGGGAAGTGTGTACGTCTTGTAAGCTTACTTCGAGAAGAAGGCGGGCGTGGGCATAACCCAAGGAGGCAGCAGCATGACTATCCAAAGCAAATCCCTGGATTGCCAAATTGAAGTTGTGCAGCTGCTCAGCGAAGAAGAGAGCTCTGATCAAGACACGATCCCATCGACTACCTTTGTGGGGAAGTGTAGTGAGACGTTCTGACCGTATCCATTCCAGATAGCCAACAAAGGATGTATCCGAAACACCCTGATACACACCTGTACCTAGCTGAGATATGCTCTTCTTCTTTAGAGACACTGCGGTCTCTTGAACGAAGCCGATCTTATATCCATTGCTTCCTTGGTGCACAACCTGATTCATTGAGCTAAAATTGCCACTGACAGAACGAGAGCCAGCGAAAGAGTTGAGACCACTTTTCTTGTATGCGAAAGCCTTTGGGGAGCCTGGAGGAGTGGAAAAGCTATTCGAACTGCTAAAGGATGAGGTCATCATGGAAGACTGCATTGCGTCTGCTGGAGGAGAGGCAATGATTTCGGGGGCCGTAAGCTGAGTTGTTGGGGCAGCGTCAGTGTCGTTCTGCGATGGCGTCACGCACGCAGTGTTCGGCAGATCCGTATCTGCCGTAGTAGCGTGTGTTCTCCTGAACCGATGTCTATGTTTCCCTATGTAATGTCAGAGGTAGGAGTAAGGAATCGAGTGAAGTACAAACCGAATGGATTGTATCTTAGTCCAAGCATGTGGAAGATGCTGGGTAAGGATGGACAACATGAACAGAAAGGCTTTCCCATAAATCCTATAAGTGTGGGCTATCGTAGCGTACTAGACTATGTAAATACTGCATCGCTGTTGCCGATCCACCGTCATCGAGGTGGCTGGCTGTTCAATAGTTCGCGGCAATTCCGGCGCAAGGGCGGGGCTCTGATGTGAATGTAGTGCTGATCGTACTGTGTGAACCAGTGCCAGTCCCGCATCCTACTCGCTTTGGTGTACCCTCTTCGGAAGGATGCGCAGCTCGGGCAGCCCGCAGCCTCATAACTGGGCACCACGGCAGCCGAAATCACTATCAGCTAAGGTTTCCACACCCTATCCACATGGATCTTGTATGTTTCTCAAGCGAGTACGGCCCGCTTGCCAGGCAAGCTGAAGCTGAATCTGTCACTCAATGATGACCAGTCTTGTGATTCCAAGTCCTCCCCTTTCATGCGCTTGTGCACAGCACCGGTATTCATGAGCTAAATCTGCAATGCAAATGCAGACTGTGCTAAACCTTAAATTATGCCTTTTTACCCAATGGGGATCTTTATCATAGCTAGAAATGGTCACTTGATAAAAACTGTGTGAAGTCGTAACATGGTCCGCGTATACGTCCGCACGAGTCCAGCTCTTAGTAGCTGGTCGCAAATGGACAAATGCGAACAAAATCTAGGCGCATATACTAAGTGGTAGTTGCAGCATCTGGACCACCAAGCGATTGTCAAGGATTGAATGCGGATGTCGAATCAAGCGGGTTAGGGAGTTGGTGTGAGCAATTAGCGGGGTGGCACGCTGCGATTCAATGCAGGCATGGAATGTTAATCATCGCGCGATACCACACATATGGTAAGAGTGGAGATCAATGTGTGTGGTTCCAAGTCGCAAAAATATATGCAGTGCCTCGAGAAGATGGAGTGGAGCAACGAAGCGTAGCTGAGAGATGCTACAACCTAGCAGACCCCGTTCCAAGTGCGGAAAGGCATATCATGCTCCGGTCCGAGCCGAAGGCCTCCTTTTCCACAAACCCCTGGTGGCTTCACCTGTGTTGCGGTCCTAACTATGCTCTTCATTTCGGGGGTCGTGTGGCGAGCTGAAAGCCACGGCGGGGTCGCTTAATTATTCCGATAACCGACTGTCTTCAGGCAGCCTCGAACACCGTAGCCGCCGTATGTATTGGGCAATGACTAGAGATGCGGGACCGGGTGGCAGGGGTTGAGGGATAAGTGGCTCTGGGAATAGATGCCAGTTGGCTTACCTGATCTACGACGCTAGCAAAGCCTCCAGGTCCAGGTCCTAGAATGCATCATTTAGGTGGAGAAGTTGGCAAAATAAGAAAGTAGCTTGAACCGGTCCAATATTCGTTGTCTGCTTGGGGAAGTGTACAGCTCGTCTTTTAAGGTCCACACACCCAATTCGGATTGCGGATCAACTCTGTAGGCGGTGGCTTGCGGTCGTGTTGAGAACTCTGGGGAAAAGCAAGCGAAAGCGGCCCGCTCAGATGAAGTCGCCGACCTGTATTCGGTCCACCTATGATACTCTAGCGTCCAAGAGGTGATTCGCATACTGCAGCAATTTCCACTGCGCATCATGTCAATCAGAGAGCGGGACCCCCGCTAAGGATTGTCGTGGGGAAGGGATGAACCCTCGATAGCAGCTGAGCCATGCGTGTACCCGCATTGCAGTGCGCCTTTTCTGGCAGTATCGTGAGCGACTTCAGCTAGCACGAACAATATATGCGCTCATAGAGTCCTGACGTGTGCACTACATAGATGAGGCCCCCCTGATTTGAGGGAAAGGGTTCCCAGGTGTGATTAGCTTCCTGTTTGAGTGCGTGCATGAGGCTATAGATATGCTCTTTGGTCGTGCGTAGAATAATGAGGTGACAATTACTAGTGATGGCGTTGTATATCTGCGAGGTCGAAAGGGAAACGTGATTAGGGCGCCAGGTGCAAGGAGCTCGTCTCCACGATGCAACCCCAGCGCAGCTCTGGAAAAGTGAATACAACCACCCAGCCTGACCCACTATCTTCATAAGTATATGATAGGCTCATTGCCGAGTTCACTCAGACTTTAAATTTTTTTGCAGTCTATAGACGTGCTACTTCCATGATGTTTGTGCTCATCAAATTCGGGTAAAGGGAGGGTTTCATCACTTTTTGCAAGAACCTTCGATGTTATGCCCTTGAGTCAAAACGAACTTCTAGGCCTTGTTTTTCAAAGCATCCACGAACTCCTTAGGCGGCTGTTGATCGTACCCTTCCGGGTTATTTTCCGTCCACTTCCACAGATCTGCACACGCATCCTCGAGCGTCAATTGCGTCTTCCACTTAAGCTCCTGGTTCGCCAGAGTCGGGTTGGCCGTCAGATCTAGCACATCACCTTGGCGGCGTTCAGCGACCTGGTAGGGCAGGTCCCGGCCGACAACCTTGCTAAAGGCCTTGACCATCTCGAAGACGGTAGAACCTCGGCCTGAGCCCAAATTCCATGCCTTGACGCCAGGCTGGTGTTCGCGCAGGTACTTAAGAGCGACCTCATGGCCCTTGGCAAGGTCGAGCACGTGGATGTAGTCGCGGATGGCGGTTCCATCCTTGGACTTGTAGTCTGCGGACTCTTAGTCATGTGATTTACGTACAGAGGGCTTGGCTCACCGTCGCCGAAGACGAGAAGCTTTTCCCGCTTGCCAATGGCAACCTGAGCGAGCAGAGGAAGCAAGTTGTACGGCACGCCTAGCGGGTTCTCGCCCATGATGCCGCTCGGGTGCGCACCAGAAGGGTTGAAGTATCGCAGCAACGCCGCATTCCACTTCCCACCATCAGTCTTACCAGCCTTCTTTGCGTTGTTGCGCTGTGCTTCAATGTGATCGGTGATCATGCCCTCGACTGTCGACTTGGTGCGGCCGTACGTGTTAGTAGGGCCGATAGGGCAGTGCTCTGGAATAGGAATCATGTTAGGAAAGCGAGTTGCGTCGCCGTATACGGTTGCTGATGAGGAGAACACGATATTGGTGACATTGTGTTTTGTCATAGAGCGGAGAAGAGATATGCTGCCTCCTACATTGACCCGGTAGTACTCTAGAGGGATTTCTCCAGACTCGCCAACAGCCTAGCATAATTCTCAACATATTAACCGCGAACCAAGGACTGGCGAATCAGGTGCGTACCTTGAGGGCGGCGAAGTGAATCACGTTGTCAATGTCAGGATGCTCGCTGAAGACCTTGTCCAGCGCCTCCTCGTCGTTAATGTCAACCTTATAAAATTCAGGCCGCTTGCCGCTGATGAGCTCGATTCGGTTGATGACTTCTTGCGAAGAGTTGCGCAGATTATCGACAATGACAACTTTGTAGTCAGCTTCTAGCAGCGCAAGCGCCGTGAATGACCCAATGTAGCCGGTGCCACTGTGCTATGTCAGTCACGTTGCTATGTGCAGATTGGCGGGGCACATGAGTTGTCTACCCTGTAACGAGGACGGATCCAACAACCATTTTGGATGCTAGAGCTACAACTGGAAGATTGGTGGGAAATGCTAAGTGCTGAAGGAGCGAAGAGCGCTGGGAAATTGAACAGAGTATTGATGCGTGGTCTCAGAGATATTAAAAGTCGTGACTAGGACGGTTGATGTTGTAGCTGAGCCGCCCACTTTTTGCGGCGGAAGGATCGCAACTTTGGGACTAGCGTAGGTCGTGCTTCACCGTCTCGTCGCAATTTTGTACATCTTCAGAGCAACAGTGATTGCAACTTCCTCTGCATATTAAGCCAAATTGGGCACACGTCGATCCTTATTGCGTAGATTGTCTTACGTTGTGCGTGGCATTGCTGCAATATCAGGGTCGTTGATGCAAGGCATGTCAGACACACCAAGCAGCTACAGGTTCAAAAGGCGAGCGCGCAATGATCACGGCTGTGCGACTTGAGATTCGTACTGGGTTCGATTTTTGACCTCTAGCTCATCGAATGGCTTGTGCCATCGTCTACTGTTGTCCATATCATTCCTTAGGTACATAATCAAGACCACAACTATTCACTGCAGATGTTGTAGAGAAAATGTCAACCATCAGGTTCATGCTCCCTTACTTCGGCCAGAGCGTGCACTCATCGCACAGTAGCTCCCTTGAGGGTAGTCACCGTGCACAGACCTGCTGCCGTCTTCAACTTCGCGACCCCTGTCTTCTTGTCCGCACCCTCTCCTGATAGCTGTGGTACGTCTTCAACATTGAATCCCACTTCCAGCGAGTCCGTCGTAGTGAATCCAGGCTGGATGGTCTCCCAAATTTTCTTCTTTGGATTTAGGACGGCTTCTGGGTCGCCCTCCCAGCCCTCGAAGAATACTCTATCTCCTGCTTTTGAGTCGGCTGGAGGGTTCACAAGCTCTACGGGTCCCTTGTGGCTGTCCTCTCCCTCCGCAACTCGCGGGGAAGCGGCCAGAACCATGGCACAAGATTTGATGCCGCGCATGGTGACAGGCTTCAGGTTGCAGACTGCTACGATCTTGCGGTTTTGCATCTCTTCAAGCGGGATGAGACCATTGAGACCAGAGCATACTGTTCGCACGACGTGACCCTCATACTCAGATGTATTGTCCGTGCCAGCGGCATCACCACAGGCGATGGTGCTCACGTATAGTGAGTCGGCGTTCGGGTGTCGCTCGGCTTTGAGGATGTGACCAACCCGCAAATCAATGAGGCAGGGCGATAGAGGCTTCTCGACAGGAGGTCTGTATGGGGTTAGCGTATTATTTTGTCCGTGGAGAATCCCACTTACGCCTTCTGAGGTTTTGGCTGTTTCTCCTTCTTTTCCTTCTTCTTCGTGGGAGTACCTTCGGGTGCTCCTGCCTTTCCAGCCGCAGTCAATGCGACAGCTTCACCAGCAGCCTGAACTTTGTCCTTGGCCTTTTCTTTCTTAGCCTTCTTGCCCTCGGACGCCTGGTCGCCAGAGAGAGTTGTTGTAGTAGCCGTGCCTGACGCTGCAGCATTGGCAGCCGCAGCCTCCTTCTCCTTCTTCTTGCGCTCCTTCTCCGCCTTTGCATCGACGGGCTTGATCTTGAACACAACGTCGTCAAGGTCAATCTTGACCTTGTTGTCCAGCTTCAGGCCGAAGAGAGGAGAATTCTGTACAAAATCGACATGACGGAGGATGTGATGATGGCCGTGCTCTCCAGTCCTCTCCTCTGCACTCCAATTTGATACGACGGGCGCAAGCTTTTGGTAGAGGGCGACATCCGCGATCGAAGGCTTCGTGCCGAGAACGGTGGTCCGGCCAGCAAGGTGGGTGTTTAGTGAAGATAGCCGCTCAGCAGCCTTCGCAGCATCTTCGCCAGCAGCGGCAACATGCGAAGCGGATGTTAGCCATTGATTGAGCTCAGCTTTGTCGGCGTCGGTGTAAGTAACGGAGGGGAAGAGGGCTTGGGAAGCCTTGACGGCATTGGGCTCGGCGGAGGCGTTGTTCGGTGCGTGAGTTTTGAGGAAGGTGAGCAGGCTCTCGTCGAGGGTCGCGGTCGCCATGGCGGGCAGTGCAGGTCGGAAGAAGCCTATCAACAGCGGCTGTTGTGAGGTAAAAAAAGCGGGCAGGTGGTTGTCTGGCGCAAACACAGTACTTTGGCGGCGCGTGGGAGGCGCAAACAGGGATCGAGCAGGTCGTCGAGGTCGGATACGGGGAATTGGGAGAAAAGTGCTGCAGAGCGAGGGTCCAGCAAGGGAGGGCGTGTGGATACGCATGGCCCAACGTGACTCAATATGCAGCTCAAAATTCACTGAGGGGCAGCGAGGCGGCGCGCCAGGCACAGCACAGCACACAGCACAGGCCACCGCGTCCATTCTTTTGAACGCATCTAAGATGATTGAGTATCACGGGATCGCACGGGGATGCTGTAGAACACCTGATCGAGAGCTGCGGCGATGGCAGTCGGATCGTCCAATTTCTGTCTTCCCTCCCGCTTGCTGCTAAATGCCATGCATTCCCGTAGTCATGGAGGGGCTCTGTGACGCCACATGTTTGTTGCCTGCTCATACCCCGCGTCGCGTATAAGAGCTCTACTGCCTGCACACACCCACACGCCGCCTCCCCAATACACCGCACAACTTCCATAATCTCCTCAACATGGCTCCTCGCACAGGAAAAAGCTTCATCCCCCTCGGTACGTCGTTGCCTTGTCTCGGCGTCCAGCACCGCTGTTGACCGCTCACCAGAGAACAACCCCGAGGTGATGACGACGCTGGTGCACAAGCTGGGTCTCAGCAACAAACTCGCGTTCCACGATGTCTTCAGTATCGATGAGCCCGAGCTGCTCGCCTTCGTCCCACGCCCGGCCTACGCCCTACTCCTCATTTTCCCGGTGAATGAGACATTCGCGAAGTTCCGCGCTCAGGAAGACCAAGACCGCTCCGAGTACCAGGGCAGTGGCCCGGACGAAGAGGTCATCTGGTACAAACAGACAATACACAACGCTTGCGGCTTGATGGGTCTGCTACACAGCGTCTCCAATGGCACTGCACGCTCACACATTGGTCAGTGTCGCCATATCCTGCATCGCTCCTGCTGCCATACCGGGCCTGACCATAATGCTAGACCCTGATTCAAGTTTGGCTAAGCTGATACGCGATGTCATACCCCTCAAACCTGATGAACGAGCCGATCTGCTGTACGCGTCCGAAGCGCTTGAGACCGCCCATCGGAGCGCGGCTACCAAAGGCGACACTGCCGCGCCAGTCGCCGAGGCCGAGGTTGACTTGCATTTCGTTTGCTTCGTCAAGTCGCAGAACAACCATCTATGGGAGATGGACGGCGCTCGCAAAGGACCCTTAGACCGTGGGCAGCTCGCTGCCGACGAAGACGTGCTTAGCGACAAGGCGCTGGATCTTGGCGTCCGCAGCTTCCTCAAGCGTGAGGCAGCCGCTGGCGGGGCAGACTTACGCTTTTCACTGATCGTACTCGCTGAATCGTTTGACTGAGTACGTTGCCAAGCGCTCCTACAAAACAACCATGGAACAAGACTTTGGAGACAGTCCTAGTGTGTATTTTATATCCCAGGGCGACTGATCCCATTATGCATCTCTGGATCTTTACCCTAATGCTGTAAGTGATGATGGAACAAAGCAGGCGAGACAGTATCGAAAACAGCAAAGTTCCCACTGGGTGGATCTTCTAACCACAGCGCGACAACACGGCACACTTGTCTCATATCGAGGATGGAATGAGGGCGGCTGCTTGCATGCATGCACCTTGAGAGCGAAAATGATCTTATCCACAAGCTCACTGTGCGAAAGAACACCGGCATATCGTAGCGGAGAGAATCTCGACAGTCTTCCATCAGATGCATCCACGGGGAACTTGGACAAATTCGCAAAAGCTTAATTGAGGGAGTCTTTTTCCGATGCTTCTCTGGAATACGTGACAAGCCAGCCTAGGTTTGTCTTGCTGACCCAGTGCCCCTACCGAAAGTTGGGGAATCTTTCCCTAGTACGCCAATTCTTTGTCTTACTTGTTTTCGGCACCAGAACAACAAAAACCGGTAGAACACTAGGCAGCTAACCATAAGGAATCAGCATGACAGCCAATTGCAAAAGAGACACGTACGATATACGCAGTATTCATTGATGTTAAAGCAAAACTAACACCAGGTCTCCACGCGACGGGCAAGTCAGAGATGTCATATAACACTCATGAGGTCTTCTGCCCTTCTGACGAGTCAGTCGGGCCCGTTCGCAAATGACGGCCCGTAGCAAATCAACATGTCGGGCGTCAGAAAGGACGAGTACCCCCGAATCTATCGATCATTTCATACCTTCCATTTCTCCTCCTACCATGCACTCGCCCTGCTCACAGCAAGCTCTCTATTCTCGCAGGCTGGATCCTCTCCCTTTTCAAATGTAGCGCACTATAACGGCCTTCCAAGTGCAGATTTATACGACTTTAAGAAAACTTACGGCATGCAGGTAACCGCGGCGGCCTGCGCTGCTATCAGCATGGCATTCTCCTTTGTCACCTTTTATTGGTTTTGTAGAATGGAAACGCGCTTCCGGCATAGGCACGTATCTAATTGAAAGCATACTGACCTCTGTGCTAACGAGCAATACAACGAGCAGGCTGATCATGCTGTTGATATTTGGAGACCTAATGAAGGCAATGTGGTTATTCCTGCTGGCTGTCGTAGCTATTGCTCACGGCAGTATCGTGACAGAAAGCGCATTCTGCCAATCCAGCGGCTTTTTCGTGCAATATGGCACCGAGACAAGCGGTCAGCACTATCAGCCCTTTGATTTGATACTACTCCACTAACACAGGCGTGTTCTAGACTACGCGGTTCTTACCATTGCAATACATAGTGCCCTCCAGGTGTTTCGACCTTCGAATCAAATACGCTCAGATGGTTTGTATCCATACCGATACCACGTGTATGTTGGTGGACTTGTCATTCCTAGCCTTATGGCGGGATTGGCCTTCATAAATCCACGATGGGGTTACATGTCTCAGGGTCCGTTCTGCTCGCTCCCATTAAGACCGTTTTGGTACCGCCTGGCGCTACAATGGGTTCCCCGTTATTTGATTGCTGTCATCATCCTTGGCCTTGCGATTGCAATTTACGCCCATGTTGGGTTCGAATTTCGCGCATTGTCGGCTTCGGTTCAGGACACTAGACCGTCCATTGAAACAACTGCAATGTTATCCGCGGGTAGCCAGGAAAACGGACCTGCATCAAATCCACAGATGGTAGAGTATCACGTCAGTCAATTTCGCAGGGGCTCCTCGGTAGTCTCTATGGACGGCGCATCACGCGGTGCATCACGTAGAGGATCTGTTATGGGCTCGCATACTAGCTTCGCTACCGACACTGCTCCTGCGCGTTCGATTCCAGATAGCTCTCACGTTATGCCTACATCAGATTGCTGCTACCCGCTCCCGATGTTACATGCCTATACCACGGCCGATGCCGACAAGGAAAATACAACAGACCCGAACCATGAGACCTCAGACGGCAATGCTTCACCGTTATCAGAAAATCCATCTCCACAAGTCCAACACCAGCTTGCTCGACAGAGGCTGCGCATCCATCGGCAGCTGCGCCTAATGTTCTTCTATCCCATAGTTTATATATTGGTCTGGCTCTTCCCGTTCATAAGCCATTGCATGAACTACAAGAACGAGTTCGCAGAACACCCGCTTTATTGGATCGGCCTCGTGGCCACGATCTGCGTCACACTTATGGGTGCCATCGACTCCCCTCATCTTCTCCCTCCGTGAACGTCCCTGGCGACACATACACACCTCCGACGGCACTTTCAAAGGCTCGTTCGTGTGGTGGCGCAAGTTTCCTTTGGAAGTCAATGGCGCTTTGTCAGGTAGAGGGGCACGACCTAACGACTCCCTACGCCGCACGTTGACGGAAGCGAACCCAGATACGCCATGTATGCAACATGAGGGCTGGAAAGGCAGCGTCTTGAGGGTGGGTAGGAATGTGGGTGTTAGGAGTAGTGGCTCTAGCTCAGACTACTATAGGTTCCAAGTAGAACAAGCAAGGCTGAGGTTGGGGTTGGAGATGGAAGATCGTAGGATGGCGAATGCGATGGAAGTGGTAGGTGAAGCGGCAAAGACGTGGATAAGGAGGGACAATGGGTTGACGGGGATGCAGACTATCGAGAGCCCAGGGGACGAGCTCCCGAGATTCTGTATTGATGGTAGTCAGACGGAGCGAGCACAAAATACTAATTTGGCTACTTTCACCGATGCAGAGCACGAGAGAGTGAGAGCAGTGGCGGGGTCGAGATTGAGGAGTGAGTAAGTAGAAGAGGGTAATAGTATAGGCTGTTGCCCTGTCTAGTGTGTGGGCACTGTCTATTCTTCTTTTTGTCATATACGCCCCACAGCATCCAGATACTTATTTCTCTACTCTCGAATCGATCTTTGTGGGAAGTAGAGTCCTGAGAACAAAGCAAGGGAGTCCCTGACCGTGCGCATAGGCAGCATCGGGTGATGCACACCACAACCGGCACTAGTTTGTTTCACTAGAACGTTGCAGTCTCTGGCTCTTTTCCTGCCTTTAGCACGCTGAATATCTTGGACCACAGTTCGCTCGCCTCACCGAGATGGTACGTGAGACTTGTGTCTTGTATGCCGGTGGAGGACTCGCCTGAGAGGGTTTCTAGCGTGGATATGATATTCTCAAGACCGAGAGCTTTGCCTACAGATTGTGTAGCGCCAGCTTCGAGCATAACGTGCACAATGTGGATGTGAAAGTGATGATACGTTGGTTGATCTTTTCATTTTCATGAGCTCACCCTCCGAATAAACGTCGAGGACCACTTACAGTGCACGTAAAGCTTTAACTGATCCCTCTCAATCTCGGGATACAACTTCACAGTTGCATCTAGCAACTTTTTCCTCATATGATTCAGCCACTCCACATCCGCCTTCTTCAGATCCCTCACGCTCCAGATGTCCCGTCTTTCCACCAGACCCAGCAAATGCAGTCCTGTTATGGTCTTCCGGTCCCAATTCAGATCGGGCAGTAAGAGGAAGCCTTCATGGCCAGTCTCACGGTAGATTACGTCTTCTTGCTCGGTGCGGCCTTCAATGATATTGAATACCCAGTTCAACGTACCTTTCTCGCGCTGTCGCTGGATCCACGGCCGTACGTATGCAGCGTAGACTTCGGGCGTCTCGGTCACGATTCGAACCCCCTGGGCACTGTACTTTTTGATGTGCTTTTCTGTGCATGGGTAGATCAGATTTAGCTTGAAGTCTGGCGGCACGTCGTTGTCTGTCGACGAGGGATTGGAATTTGCAAGAAACCATGAGTAGATGTCGTTTGCACCTAGGTTCTTGATTTTGGTAAGCGAGGTTGGGAAGGTGGAGAGATGGGCATGGTCCGTAGCGAAGGCTGCACGCTCGGCGATGAGGAGAGCGGGTTGGGTATCGATGGTGCCTAGGAGGGAGATGCGGCGGCCGGCTTGATCCTGATTGAGGAGGCGGTTGAGTTCGAAGCGGGGGATGTAGGACTCTACTTTTGCGGCTACGTCAGGGGGCGTTGTTGATGTCATCTTATGGTGAGTTGGGCGTGGCTGGGAGCTGTCTTCGGTAGTGTGGAAATCGCAGAAAGCTGCATACCAGTCAACAATGTAAAGAGTATAGAGTGGGGTTGCGTGGAGAAGCTTCTAAGCTTTTCGACAGCAGCCAGAAGGAGATAGGTCTACAATATGAGATATACGTAAAGACCCTCAACACCGAATAGGTAATGCTTCGGGATAGCTCCAGGTAAAAAAAACTGGATACAGAAAAGTGTACTCTGGCCCACAGCGCGTCTTCAAACTTTTGATGAGTTGTCTAGATACCCCACCAAAAACCGAAGACTTCCCACTACTTGTATACAGCATATGAATCAAACAAAACAAAGACTCACCTTGATAAATTAGTAGTGTATAGTCACCAGCTCACACAGCTAGGCTTGTTCAAGATGTATAGATATCAGAATGTAATGGAAGGTCACATGCCGACGTGAAAACGCGTGTCACCCAGCCAACCAGACAAAGCGCGACTAGGCCGCCAAGACACTTTGCGGATCGTCAAATGATATCACCCCCTCCGTTACACCCCTACCACTGCACCCCACAACTGCAACCCGAGTCATATATCTCACCACATTGAAACTAAGCGATATCTTGTCTAAGCATAATTTACAATGCCTCCCAAGCGTCGCAGCACGGGTGCGACTGCCAAATCGAACCAGTCAACCCTCGCCTTCCATGGTGCTCAGAACAAAGTTACAAAGCCCGGCGCTCGCGCGACGAATGCGAAGAAGAACCTACTTAGCGAAAGTGCTACGAAAGATGAGAAACCCGCTGTTGCTGAAGTAAAGGTGGAGGAAGAGCCCACTACTGCAGAGGTAGCAATTATCGAGCAAACGGAGCAAGCGCAGGAGCCGGCCCAAAGCACACCTGAGGAGGACGAAGCGCGACACATCAAGCCAAGGCAATTACAAGCATACTGGAAGAAACAGAATAGTGGATCAGCGCCGCGATACCACCAGGATGATCTGAGCCTAGAGGAGAAGATACTCAGGAAATTCGACATGACTGGGCAATATGGAGTGAGTGCGTTCGTAGTCCACTCCATAGTCGTATGCTAATGCGATCTTTAATAGCCCTCCACCGGTATTGCTCGACTCAAGCGCTGGAAACGCGCGCATCGTTTAGGGCTCGAGCCGCCGATTGAAGTTCTTGCGGTGCTTTTGCAAGAGCAGGAAAAGAAAGACAAAATATCTGTGCAGCGATCGATCATGGACGAACTGCTCAACTCGCGCACTGAGATCGACGTATAGGTGGACGAAGGACCTCTGAAACTCTGTATCCGATGTGTGCTTTTGCATGGGAGAAGGATGGCAGCGGACATTGCTGTTTTGAAATGACTACATTGGTGTTTGGGCGTTATAGGAGGATATACAGTCACCTGGGGCATTTAGGGTCAATCGCCTCGCTGTCGATGTCGGGGATTTGTACGATACTGTCTCACGATAGGGTAGCAATTAACACGTCACCCGAAGTCTTTGGAAGCTATCTTGGCAGATTGATGCACACATACTGCATGCACAATGACCTACACACTGAGTTTGCTGGTTCGATTTGGGAGCGATAAGAGCAAGTGTTGTTGCTAAGGACACTACAGTCTCACTTGAGCCAAACGACATGATGTTACGTGGGTCCGTAAGCTACTGCACACGCATTCACAGGTGGCGCAGAGACCAAGCTAGCGGACCAGGCATGTGGCAGAAGGTTCCCGGGCCGGGCTAACACGTTGTAGCGCTCACGGTGCTGGACACCCCCCTTTGAAGGTGGTTCAGAGTCGGAGGAGCGATTCGGCTGCGAATGCCCTCGGGAGTCGGGAGAGGTACAAAGGGAGAGTAGGCAGGAAATAGCCACGAGCCATGGCGGCGAATAGAGGAGGAAAGCAATCTGACAGTTGGCCTTTTGAGGCGACGCCGACGCTGAGGATTGGCGGGGGCGCATGGATCTCGATGGTTCTTTGGGTGGTGGAGGGTGGTGGAGGGTGGCGAATAGGCTGCTTTGGGCCTGGGGGCGTGCGCGTGGTGTGGGGTTCTGCAGCTGCTCTCGGTGCACGATGCTGGCCGGATGCTGGCTGGATGCGCTTCCGCATGGCCCCCGGCGACAGACCGAGACCATTCATGCCGGCAGCGCTGGGCCAGGACGCTGCAGGCCGTCGCTGGGGACGTCGCTCGACGGTTTGGGATGGCGCTTCACGACGGCGGGTCTTCTGCTTGCTTGGTGGGTTCGCGGGGAAGACCCACCCGCCTCGCTTCTGCTGCACCCGCGATACCGCGATACCGCGATACGGGGGCAATCGATAAGGGACCGAGGGGCCGAGGGACAGAGAAACAGAGAGACAGAGGGACTGATGGTGGTGAAGCGCTGGCCGTGGGTAAGAAAGGCCTTACTTTTGAGCCTGTCGTCGCACGCCTGCACGTCGCGGTCCAACCGCAGAGCGCCGTAGGGCATGGGCTTGCAGCAAGCGTGCATGGCGCTCGAACCGGACGGGTTGATTAAAACGGCGCCTTGTTCCAATGAGCTAGGGTGCACCGATATCTAGCCACAGGCGGGGGTCCAACAGCGTCCACAGCATTCCGCCCTGTATCACCGTCGCAAGCCCCTCGATTCCTCCTCTCTCTCTCCCTTCCACAACCCTCAATTCACCTCTCACTTCACCCTGCTCCACCTTTTGCTCCACTGCCGCCATGCTCGCCGTGCGTGCGACCGCCGCAGCCCTTTAATCCCGCGACTGCCATACGGGCCGCTGCCCAGGTGCTCCTTCTCACGCTCGCGTGCGCTGAGCAACTCAGCAACTCAACTCCCACCAGCCCTCTCACCTCATGCGGATAGCCACTCAACACTGATCTGGAACCGAGTCGTCTCGGTGGCTTGCCTTGGTCGCATATCGCCATCAATTGCTCGACGCAGCAGCGTTCCGGAGTCACTCCACTGCTCCGTGACACATTCACCCCGCACGCAACGTCTCAGCGAAACATCCATCCGGGGCATGTTCATCCCGCTTCCTGTACGCAGTCGTTGGTAGCTTTCCACCGTTGGACCTGCCTCCCTTTTGGACGGCTACTCTGCATTCTAGCGCATTGCTTCCGTCTCCAGGCCTATCTTTCCCTCTTGCCGTCGTTCCTTCCTCGCTAGGTCGAGCCGATTCACGTTTCGTGCCTTCAACTGCATACCTTACGTGACAGGGCTTCTGGCCAGCCATGGCAGCTGTTGTCGCAAGGGCACCGCCCATGCCGGGCCGGTCCTCCACGCCCCCGCCGCATCTGACGCTGAATACATCTTCCCGCGGAACGCCTGTGGCCATCCCAAACAAGCACCTTCCCGTGTGCTCGCCCGGCCCCATACCGGCCCGCGGTCTAGAGACTCCGCCTGCGTCCCCGCCATCAAAGGATAGTGTCATCGAGACATCGTCCATCACATTCCCGCCGACAAAGTACTGCTGCGAATATTCAGTAGATCCTCCGCTGTTCACCATCAATGCGCAGAGGCTGGCCGAGGCAATCGAGCACATGGCCACACAGCCGCTGCCCAATCCAGAGCAAGTTTTCCCTTGGTTACACGGTCTGCATGCAGAGAATCAGATCCAGTTGGCCTTCTTCACCAATCGTCGGAAGAGTGTCCGAAGGGTACCGAGATGCATCCGAAGCATCACCATCGTCAAAACTGGGGGCAATCTGGCTGCTTCCAAGCTGAAGGGCGCGATTGCACCAGATGAGCTCCTGCCGCCGACTACGAATGACAGCAACGACTTTCTCGAGTGCGATCCCAAAGATGGTTTCTCTGTCCGGAACTTTCAGATTCAGGCTTGCAAACTAGCCATGGTATCAGATATAATCGTATATGGTGACAATAGAACTAACCCTAGTGAAACTATCGCCCTCGCGAAACGGATCTCCAAGGCGCAGAGGCTATACGAAGCGAGGAACGGCTTTCCGCGATGCTCGTTCAATACATTCATGTTGTCAGGTGAGCATCAACATGATGCCTGGACTGGCTAAGACAGTGTTAATAAAGCCCAGACCTCTTCAGCCACGTGCAAGAATACTATCCTCATCTCGTTGCTGTCGATTCAAAAGGAGCTATGACGGGTAAAGTTGTCGACTTTTGTAGGCGAACCTTGAACCCCTACCCTACCTACGACCAGATCACTGACTTTTCGATAGTTTACTGGGAGAGGTACGAAATGTGCGCAATGTCCAAGGCATCCGAAATATCCAACAATGTCTTTCTTGGACCTACGCCAGATCCCACCTTGGATCCCAGTTGCTGCGACCAGGTATTTGACGTACTTATTGAAGCCAGCGATGTTGCGCATGTCCCAGATCCAATTTTACTGCGCAAGACACGAAACATGTTAGAGAAGCAGGACCGCAGAGGTCCTCTTCAAATGGACTTCCCTTCGTCTGGAAGCATCATGCCACCATCGTGGTCCCATGCTGAAGTTGATGGCCTAATGGATACCTGCAAATGGATCTATGAACTGGCTAATCCGTCCGAGGTGCGGCGCTCCAAACGCGGGAAGAGCGAGGCGGATGGGGCCATTGAGCTAGACGATATCGCAAACACGCGCAAGATCTTGATTCACTGTACAGATGGATATACGGAGACGTCCTTGCTCGGCATAGCTTATTTCATGTATGCAGAGGGGCTACCCGCACACGAGGCTTGGGTTCGATTGCATCGCGATAAAGGACGGAACTTTTTTGCCTATCCTACAGACGTTTCTCTTCTCACCCAAATCCAGCCCCGCATCCTCCAAGAATCGCCACGATTCAAAGACAGCGTATTTCACATCTCGGAACCCCGTTGGTTACCGCGTATTGATGGAAGTTTGCCTAGCAGGATCCTTCCATACATGTATCTCGGTAACCTTGGGCATGCAAACAACCCGGAGCTACTTCGTGAATTGGGTATAACACGCGTACTCAGCGTAGGAGAAACTGTCAGCTGGCCGGACGATGTGAAAGAGCAGCTCGACTGGCCAACAGAAAACTTAATGATGATCGATCGTGTTCAGGATAATGGCGTGGATCCACTCTGGGATGAATTCGATCGTTGTCTCAAGTTCATCGGTATGTCACATGTTGCCGCGATCATGCCCAAAGTCTCCAACTAAACGTAAACAGAAGCAGGAAAGCAAGACGGTGGAGCTACTCTTGTGCACTGCCGGGTCGGTGTTTCTCGCTCTGCTACGATCTGCATTGCCGAAGTGATGAATGAGCTGGGTCTCTCATTCCCGCGGGCTTACTGCTTCGTCCGGGCTAGGCGTCTTAATGTGATCATCCAACCTCACCTTCGATTCACGTAAGAATTCCGTTCTCACCTTTGGCCTTTAATACTGACTTGTGTAGGTACGAACTGTTGAAGTGGGAAGAATACCAGCGTCAGCGACGCAACGAGCCTCTTCGCCGCGAGCTCGAGTGGGCCACCATCGCGCGCGAGATCGCGCTAATGAACAAGCCTTACTCGAGGTAAAGTTTCCTTTGATCTATTTACATTTGGTCCACAAGGATACGATTTACGACATCATGATACGGTAATATTACGATTTATGGGGACCAGATCTGTTCGCCAGATTACGACAAATACCTCTGCTACGACATGGGATCTGTCACTGGCGTTTTTGATATTTGGCTCCATCTCCGGTTGGACTGTTTGGGTGGGTATTTTCCGGCTCGAAATATCTGGCAGGGATATTCGATTTGCTCCGGCTTACTTTCTGTGGTATCTCTTACTGTTAGCTCTTGGTTTTTTCATTCTCACTTTCATGTATCGTACTCTGGGTTCGTGGCCTTTCACATGTTGGCCCTATTGCATCTGTGCATTGGGATGCATCGGAAAAGAGTTGGTTGACTGCGATGATCGGTTGGTGGTTTAGTCGAGCAGGCAGCATCTTCCACTTTGACTCTTCTTCCTCATGTGTATTAGTCCTGGACTCTTGCTGTATCAGCACGGCGTTTCGGGCGGGACATTTTAAGGTACATATGTTTCATGCAATTAGGAAGGTCTTTGCACATTCAAATATCCATCGTCATATCTGAAGCTCTCGCGATCAACCCAAAGAGCTCGTCGTCGTGTCATCGCCATTGTTGCTATGACCCCAGATTCTCAAGCTTTTCTATACGCTCGTCTTCTTTACCTGGCTCATGGACTTGCCTTTAGCTACATCTTCGTATCAGCATACATAACCCCAAATAAATCATTAAGCAACTGATGACCACAGTGATCTACTCTAATTCTCGTATCCCTAAAACAGCCATCTCTACTGACCACGTCCTTTGGGGGAGAATGCACATTTGGCGATCAAACAGATGGGTTGGAAGGGGGGCGACATAGGCTTCTAGAATCTAAAAGGGCAGTCTACTTGTGTGATAACAGGTGCGTATGACAAACAGCCACGAGCATAAGAGGACTGTGAGCTCGCTAGTCTTGGTGATATTACTACGTGAATTGAGCTATATCATTGCTACTTCAAAACAACAAAGTGGTGGCTTATCATATACTGTATATAAAAAGCGGCATTACTGTTAGGATATAGAATCTTGAGCCGCGCCCATCATGTATAGAGAGGCCCGTCCTGTATAACGCCGATGGTGCCATGCAAAAAACACAAAGCTATGCAGAAACGAACAAAGATTCACACAACGAGTGAACCATGTGCATTAGTCAGGGAGCTCTTGAGATGCACCTGACAGCTCATTTGGCTCTATCAGTCTGCTTTGGTCAGTATAAGCGGTCCAGAATGAGTCAGGCGTGAACTTACGAGTACCGCTTGAACAGCGACCCCTCGCCTCCCTTCTCCAAATCGATGTTGAAGATGTAATAGGCACCCTCGCTTGTGACGACCATGAGCTGGGGTCCGTTGTTGCTCAGTGCGACCACAGTCTTCACTGGTCCGGTCGATGAGCTATTCGCATTCCGCGGTATCTTGACCCAGGCGAAGTCACGCGATGGTTCCCATATTTCTGTCACCGCATTCGGGAGATAGCCGCCAACAGTCGCTGCGAACGACTTGCCTACGTTCTGTGACGTTCGTCTTATCATGCTTGCGAACGTTGGATTTGTCTGTTTTCGTTCTGGTGCTGAGGTCTCTGTAATAGTAGTCTCGTAATCCTCTGGTATCTCTTCGCTGGCGCGGCTGCTGCTACGTCCTCGCGATGACGATGACGGCGGCCTCCCTGATATTGACGAAACGCTATTACTCCGACCCCCGTGAGGGGTTCCTAGTCGGAAGATGTGCACCGTTTCGGAAGCGGATGACACGCAGAGCAGCGTCGACGTCGAGTTGAAGGACATACTGTATATCCGCGCAGGTATCGACCCTCTTCTGAATTGATAAAGCTTCTCGCCATTAGGCACCGAAAAGACTCTTATGATGGTTCCTTTTTCCGATGCCGTCGCCAGCAGTGTGCCATCTGTGTTCATGGCGATGCAAGAAAGCGGCGAATTATGGGCTTCTATCACGTTCACCGCTTCCAGCTTCGTTGCATCGTATATGAGAACCTCGCCCTTTTCCGGGGGAACGTGCTCGGATTTGGGCGGAGCGTGCGACGGTGGCTGGAAGGTTGCAGGCATGGCTTTTGAGGGTAGCGGGAAGACGAGGTAGTTATTCTCGGATGATGGGGAGAGTGCGCAAATAGCTGTATCGGTCATCAGCGAAGGCAAAGACGGTGTTCGTGGGAGGACAGGCATACCGTTTGGATTAGGCGATGTCTTTTCGATTTTGATCATGCCCATGTTGCTGATATCGTATATGTAGAGCTCTGTCTCCAGCACGACAACGAGCCTTTTTCTGTTCAGTCGTATCGCCAGTATGGCGGTGCGGAAGGTCATCTCGCAGATGGTAGAGTGCCGCTGCGAGCATTAGCTGTCTGTCTGGGACCTCTCGCCACTGACTAACCTTGATGTTGTGTATGCGCAAGATCCGCGGCGAGAGCGTGAGGGCGACTAGCGAGGTTGAGAAGAGCATCTCCAAGCTCGAGACGTCGCCCTCACGCAACTCGGACTGCTTGTAGTAGGGGTCGGCATTGTAGATGCGGTAGCCTTTGGTGGTGCCGACACCCAGCTGGGTATGGTCCTGGTTGAAGGTAACAAAGTTCATGGATGTCATAGTCTTTTCCAAGACGCTCTCACAGGAGCTTGGACCGCTCGCGGGGTCAGCGTGTGGGTTGGTGTGCTGAAGGGGGGGAGGGTCGAGGTGGAGGTTGAGACGAGGAGCGTGGCGAGGGAATCATGTGTGACAGCGGTGGAGAAACAGCTCGCACAACAAGGCACGGCGCGCGAAGCTCTGCCTAAGGTTCGGAGGACTTCAGCACTCGACGAAGTGAACGGTTGGTGCTAGCACACGCGCTCGCAAGGATCACGTCCCCGCTTTGGAAGGAACCAGCTCCGCGCTAGCCCAAATGGGCTTCCCATCGATTTCGTCAAAATTCATGGACGAAACTTACACTCCCATATTACTTCGAGATACTCCGTACCGGCAAACCCAAACATGGCGTCGAGGAAGACTGTCACCAAGAAGAATGGTAGTAGTGCACGATCGAAACAGGCCAGGATCGATGATGCCATCATGAACGTGAGTCACATGTATACACCGAGCCTGCGCTGGTCGAGGCGACTAAAAACAATCAGACCAACGACAGCAGTATCGTATCGAAACGAAGTGTTTCCAAATTGTATTTGGCAAATGAACCCGACTTCTACGAACCTTTTGTCCCAAAGTTAATACGAAGAAACCCTTTGATCAACCGGGGATACTGGCTTCGAATGCATGCAGTTGAGCAAGTAGTCCTTCGGTTCCTTCAAGAAGAAAATAGAAAATCAAAGGTAATCGTCAACTTGGGATGCGGATAGTGAGTAAGATCGTCCACAATATCGTCGTACATGACCGTCAACTCACCGCAGAGAAGTGATCCTCTACCCTTCCAATTCTGGCACAGACACGCAAATCTATCAGAGAATGCGGTCTTCGTGGACGTTGACTATCCGGAACTCATCGCCAGGAAGCGTGATAGAATGCTGGTAACCGATCTTTTGCGCGACGCGCTGCTCAAAACAAATTTACGCCCAGCTCAAGTGCCTACCTACATTCGTAGTGACCGATATTTGGCGCTCGGGTGCGACCTTAGAGACCTAAAAACCTTAGAGCGTCTATTACGGAGCGAGCTAGACTCCACGCGCTCTTCCTTCCTATTTGTGGCTGAAGTGTCTGTGACTTACATGCCGACGCCAGACGCAGACGCGCTCATCCGGTGGGCAAGTACCCTAGAAGATGGTATGTGCCCCAGCTACAGAATTTGTGCAACTTCTAAAAACAGTTTGTAGCTCGCTTCTGCTTGTTGGAACAATTTCTACCCCAAGGGCCAGACCATCCCTTTGCCCAAACCATGCTGAGACACTTTGACAAATTGCACACTCCCATACAGGCCGTCAAGCAGTATCCACTTCTCGCCCAACAGCTATCCCGGTTCACAGGTGCAGGATGGTCAAAAGTGGAGATTGCACGTAATCTCTGGGATTTGTGGTCGGACGATGGGTTTACTTCTCCGACGCTACGACGGGAGTTGGATGCAATCGAGCCGTTTGAGTGGGTCTATCCAAACGCCGCCTGCTGCGTATTACTGACTATTAAATAGCGAATGGGAAGAATTCGCCCTGTTTGCAGGTCATTATTTTCTTTTGGTGGCTTCTACCACCGAGCCACTTGAGGCAGACGTTGCCCAGCCAAGTGTCGGGGAGATTCCGGTAACAAACGAATTACACCTAACACTCACTCATCATGTACCTCCAACCGAATTCCCGATGAGCCTACGTCGCTTTGGTGCTGCGGTCGCTCTTGGTCGGGACACTGTTGCATTCCATGGCGGACAGGGCGTCCAGACACGTCTGGCAAGCATCGATGTGCTGGTACGGGATTCCCCAGAGCCTTGCATTCTGCCGTGCACGTTGGCCCCGCCGCAAGCACGCATATGCCACACAGTCACGCCTATCGACAACACTACTGCATTGTTGGTAGGCGGTCGCGCCTCTCCATCCCATGCATTTGTAGACTGCTGGCTGATACAGAACGGACTTTGGACTCGAGTCGGCGACCTCAGTCCAGCTCGTTTCAGACATAGCTCTGTGAAAGTGACTATTGCATCTAATAGGTCCGATGAGCCCGATGTAGAGGCCGTCTTAGTCTTCGGCGGCAAAACCAGCGACGGGACAGTCCTGGATGACTGCACGCTATGGACACCTAAAACCGGTTGGAGTGTCATCCCAGTTGACGGTCAGCGTCCTTCTGCGCGTTTCGGTGCTGCAATGTGCACGATCGGTTCAACTCAGAGTTGGGGTGTTATGTTAGGTGGGATGGCCCCCAGCGGCACAGTCCTGCAAGACATCTGGGAATGGCACATTTCTCTCGCACCGCATCCGCAGCTAAGATTTTCTGACCGCACCAATGATCTTCGCCACAATAAGTGTAAAGAAGCCTTCGGGCGTCTAGGGGCCAGTCTTGTGCCACTTGGTGACTATTTACTCCTAATAGGAGGTGTTTCGGGACACGGTATCTCCACTTTATCACAGGATTTCCTGGCTATATCTCACAAGGCTGGTGACACTACATTTGCCGTAGAAAGCCCTGTCATCAATCTGCCCCAATCTGCCTGGCCTCTTCTTGTGGGGACGAGCGCCGCCGCAGTGTCTCGCGATGAGATCGCCTTTGCAGGTGGTGGGGCAGTCTGCTTCTCAATGGGGAGCTTCTGGAATACGGGCCACTTCTCGGTCACACTAGGAACGGACGAAGTGCGGCCATGGATAGTGGCCGTGTCTCAGAGTCAAAGGAACGTGATGACAGATGACCCGTCACAGCTTTCTGAATCCGCTGGCAAACCACCAGCAGGGAGAAAGGGGGTTCGGCCCGCCTTGCCTCCGAGCACTATCATTTCTCGCATTCGGATCGCCTCTCCTGAAGACTTTACTAGTCTCGTTGCGGCTTCTAAACCAGCCGTCCTCGAAGACCTTGATATTGGACCTTGCAAAGAACTGTGGACCCTAAATTATCTAAAGGAAAAAGTAGGCCCAAATCGAGAGGTTGTCATCCATGAGTGCACCTCCGACCGCATGACCTTCAAAAATAAGAACTTCTCGTATGCCAAGAAGCCATTTGGAGACTTCATAGACGGCATCTCTAACGGTGCTAAAACATACCTTCGTGCTGTGTCCTCTAATCAACCTAACAAACTCCCTACGAAGATCGAGGACGACTTCCCGTCCATAGCAGAAGACTTCCAGCTGCCTGACGCTCTCGATGTGATCCAGACTAGTTTGCACAGCTCGCCTCTGCGTATCTCAGGTCCCGTAACTCTTTGGCTGCATTATGACGTACTCGCCAACGTTCTGTGCCAGGTATGTGAGCTGAAGATACCCTTAGATACTCCCTGCTAACACAAGTACTTTATGATAGGTGAGAGGGTCAAAAACTCTCCATCTGTTCCCACCTTCCGACGTTAAATACCTCTCCTACCCACCTGGCGGCTCCAGCTCTAACACCGACGTATTGACATCCAAAGACAGTAGACTCAATCGAACACATCCACACATCGCGCACCTGCGACCCGGTGATGTACTCTTCATACCACCCATGTGGAGCCACACTGCCACGCCAGAAGACGGTGTGAGTGTTGCAGTCAACGTCTTCTTCCGAAATTTGAAGAATGGCTATGCGGCAGGCAGAGATGTGTATGGAAACAGAGACTTGCAGGCTTATGAGAATGGGAGGAGGGATGTCGATCGCATTACGAAAGCATTTAAAACGATTCCGGAGGATATGGCCAAATTTTACCTTGAGCGGCTGGCTGCAGAGTTACAGTTCAAGGCGGATAGTATTGGCAATGGGAGGGCAGAATGATTGCACCTATGGCAATTTTAGAATAATGCTGCAATTTATTGTCTTTCTCGCAAATACCCTACATTAGTTACCATCGACTTGCAAGGGCAGCATAGCACAAGGATGCCCTACTACTGCTATAGACTTAGGACAAAAGCCTAGAGATAGCCCTCACGTGTATTGTGTACCCTGGGGTAGCTCAGTCTACATTCCGTCTCTATACTTTTATTCTAGTACCGTACTTATGCCACTCGACCTTACCTACTACAATGAACTCTCCCTATAATACAAGAAATGCAACAAACGAGCTGACCAACCAAAGCGTTTCTGATCCTCTTCTATGAGTAAGAAAGCGGGTCCATCCGCATAGGTACACTAGCCAAGCGCTTATGTTGCTTTTTGTAAATCTCACCGGGACATACGCGTTTTAGCTAGCCTGCCTCGTTCGCACGAAGATCGTACCATGATATAAGTCGTACCTGGCCTCGCGTTAGGCGGTCAACTTGTACTCTTCACTGATTATGTGGTCGATATTTGCGACATTGCTACTAGTCACGGGATCCGTGAGGGCGAATTGGTATGATAGAAGCGCGAAGAATGGTATCGTTGAAGAGTTGGGTGCGAAATTATCGCAGGGTGCGAGGATTGTGCTGAAAGGTGAAGAGGGGTTCAAAGAGCAAACCAAGAGATGGCAGGCGTGGAGTAGTCCGCACATTAGCGCCGTAGTCGATGTCCGCTCTGAAGAGGATGTTCAACAGGCGGTGGGTCTGCCCACAATCTAGATCTTGCACCGGGAAGCTCGGACTTAGACGTTCACAGATCCGCTATGCCTCCCGCAACTCCATCCCTTTCCTCGCCCTCTCCGGCACCCACGGCTCCACCTCCTCCCTCTCCACCGCTCACCACGCCCTCCAAATCGACCTTCGCGCCCTCTCCTCCTTCTCCATCTCCCCAGACGGGCACTCCATTACCGTAGGTGGCGGCATCAAATCCGAGAAACTCATCAACCATCTCTAGGCCCATGCGAAGCAGGCCGTCACCGGCGCATGCGAGTGCGTCGGCCTGACCGCCGTCGCGCTTGGCGGCGGACACGGATTTCTGCAAGGCTACTACGGGCTGCTGTCTGACCAGATAATGTCGATGAGAGTGGTGCTTGCAAATTCTTCATTGATAACGGTCTCAGAGGAGGAGCATGAGGAGCTGTTCTGGGCGATGAGGGGTGCAGGGCATAATTTCGGGATTGTGACGGAGATGCAATACAAGATTCATGATGTTGGGGACAAACAGACGTGGAGTTGGGAAGCATTTACGCTGCCTGCCACGGCGGAGAATGTTAGGCTCGTGTATGGAATCGCGCAGGAGCAGTTAAATACGCAGCCAGAGGGAATGATGCAGTATGGGCTTGTGCTGATCAATCCGACTGTGTTTGACGGGCCGATTATACTGCACAATGTCGCGTACAACGGTCCACTGGAAGGTATCAAGCAGTATACGCAGGCATACCACGATTTGAAGCCCTTGAAGTACGATAGCGAACAAGGCACGTATCTCGATGTTGCAAGATGGATGCAGATCGACGAGAAGGGCTTGGTGTGCAGTCTTCAAGACTTCATGCCCGGCGCGGGGGTGATGCGATTCCCTGTCGATGTACAGGCGTACAACCTTACTGCGCTGGCGTTGACGGTGCAGAAATTCGTGGACTTAACGACCGCAGGTCCCGAGTTTGCGGGCAGCTTCATGATGATTGAGCAGTATTCCTCGCATGCTGTACGTAGTGCGGATGCCACAAAATCTGTGTATGCCAGCCGCGAGGATAAGTTGTTGCTTGCGCCCGCGCTGCTGTATGCATCTGTGAATGCGGAGACTGATGAGAGAAATGAGGAGTTGGATGCGAAAGCGAGGGCCTACGGGGAGGAGATGAGACAACTTCTGATTGATGGGGCAAAGGATATGGGTGGTTCGCACTCGTATGTCAATTATGCAAATGGGGGCGAGTCTTTGGACGAGGTATATGGGAAGGACGAAGTGAAAAGGCTTTTGAAGTTGAAGGACAAGTACGACCCGCGTAATAGGTTCGGGTTTTACGCCCCATTAAAGCCTGCTGAGAAAGAAGAACACGGGAGCCATAGCGAATTGTAGGAAAGGTCTGGCGGGGATTTGTAGCTTACCTAACGCTATCGTTGCCTCGTTTAAGTATGTGCTGTCGTTGTTTAGCGCCATCCTAAACGCGTGCATCACGTGGCGTTGCTGCCCCGCGCGCCTGCCCGCGCTGACGCACTCGAGCTTCAGCCTAAGCGCGTCTGTCTAGACCCTCTTCACCACTTGCCTTTCGCACACTTGCACTCACCTTTTCACGTCCCAACATCCACCCACCATCTACTCAATTCTCCTATTTGAATTAGCGTGTTCGAATCCATGGCCCCAACAAACAGCGCGGGCAATCCGCTTAGCGCCGCGTCGCTCTCGACCTTCATGGCGTCTAGCTTGCCAAAAGCAGCTGGCAGCAAGCTTGACAGCGCCTATGAGGCCGTTGCGCTCGCGGCACACGCGGGCATGATTGCCGTCGGCTTCAGACTGATTGGCTTGGGTGAAGACGACAGGATAGGTGAGTGTAGCCATCACCTTTCACGTTCGGTGCGGCATGCTGATGCCTGGTAGAAGCAACAGCAGACGCCGAGAATCCCCAACCGTTACCGGCAGCCTGGAACGCCCACAACTCGTACGCCTTCCGCTATGCACACTCGCAGTCTGCCCTCGAATATATTATCAAGGTCAACAGACTCGGGGCTAAGGCGGTGATATTCGGCATTGGCATTGGTGACGACAAGACGGCGAGCTTCGACGTCGCCGTCAAGGACTATGTCTCGGAGGGCTCACTTCCTGTCTCTTCATCAGAAGATGCGACGATAGGCAAGCTTACTGAGGAGCTACAGCATGTCTTTATCTCTGAAGGCCGGCTCTCTGACTTTGGCGCCCTGTTGAAGCTCTCCATCATCCAGAAGCTGGCACCTGGCCTGAGTAAAGAGGGATATGAGGATTCGAACACACAAAATGATCGCGACACCGACCGAATACAAGACCAAACGCGGCGAGGCGAGCCTTCGCAACCGCGACAGCCGCCTGAGGAACCTGAACCAGCTCGTCCATACCCCTTCAACGATCCACTCGCGCAACCCCGCCAACCAGCTCGTCCGCTTCCCGAGCCGATCCCCGGTTTCGAGGACGAGTACGAAATCAACCGCCCACCGCGCGGTCCCCTTCGTGACGACCGAAGTCCTCTCGGAGTAGGCCACGACGATCTCTACCCTCCCGGCTTAGGCCCGCACGACCCACTCCGCCCTCATCTTGGTGGCGGACTACCACGTCCTGGTGGTATGGGCGGTGGCATGCATCCGACATTTGATGATCCATTGTTCGGTGGATACGGTGGACAGGGCGGCTACGATCCTATGGCACCACCTGGTTCACGTTACGATCCAGTTGGTCCGGGAGGTGCGCCCCGAGATAACAGGGGCGGCCCGAGGTTTCCTGGCGGAGGAGGGTTCGGTGGCCTAGGCGGTGCTGGTGGTAGGCCGCCGAACCCTTTTGGTGGCTTTGGTGATGGCGACTTCATCTAGGCTCAGTGCTTGGAGTAGACACTGCGGCGTTGCTCTGCTCTAATTTCATGGGAAGGCCGTGTTGTAATCATCGCAACTTAGCCAGGGATGTAACGGACGAGTAGACAAATGTGAGGCTACGCACTTGATAAACGATAACGATTTACGCTGTATGAGTATCGACGGGCTCGACGGAGTCCATAATGCATGATAAGACGAATAAGACGACAAGCATAAAACTAGCTTGTGAGACTGGAGAACTAAGTATATTCTGTAAGATACTAGATGGCAAAAAATAAGCATTCAAGCCATAGTGCAAATTTTGATTTCTTTTCGTGTCTCATGTCATCCCGCTCATATGCTAATAATTTCCCCTGAGCATACATCGAGGATCAATTGATTGCCTTTTGTAAAGCTTGACCGACCTTGCGAATGAAATGATCTCGGCAAGTTCGAGGATCTCAACTTGGATAGTAACCTCACAAATTGCATAATCACCCGATCGCGCCCTTCGCTAATTTGACTCGAGAACCTTGAGTGAAGAGAACAACTACTTTTTTCAGGACCCTCAAGCGCGACGACCACATCATACTCGTCACTCTCGCGCAAGCGTTTTAGCGCCCCACGTCCAAACCTACTAAAAAAACTTGCGTCGCCTACCATGATAGTCGGTGATTCGCTTACCTATGCGATGTAAAGCCCTGCAAGCCACCGTATGCGGACCGATAGAATTCCACTAGCCACGCGAAATAGGTCAACGCTCGCAAGCTACACTGCCGAAAGCAGCAGTGGCTCAATAGTCAGCCTTACAGACTCCGGATTGAGGCGCCCACTAGCCACCCAAGTATCGTCAATAACATAAGCTTAAGTGCTATACCGGCCGCCTTCAGAGTCCTCAAGCGAGCGAGACCAATGCTTCGAACAGAAATGGGGATGGATAAGCAAGACGCTTAGCTCACAAAAAAACCGGTCCGAATGATCTGGTCGGGTTACAGGCGCAGTGTGTTTTGTGTTCATTGCCACCAATCCCTTTGGTTCTGCGCACGCCACAATTCGCACAAGCCCTGCTTACGGACCTAAACACCGCGGAAGGTGAAGTTGCATACCCATGGGATAGGGTGGGGCGTTACAGATCTTATTTACGCCCGTGTAATTTCGGTTCACGGTGGAGGCTTCGCCCCCAAACCCCGGCACATGCACGTGTGCCGTCTTAGCTGACTGAGCCAATGCTCGATGCGAGAAGAAATAATGCTGTCGCGGTAGGCGATTCTACAATGCTTACTTTCAAGTGTAGCGGAGTTAAGAGATATTGATTTTGGGGGAGTTGCGTCGCGCGCACGGACGTACGTGTGCCGTACCCTAGATGCAGTGTCGGGAAGCACTTTTGTAGCCTTGCAATTTTAGTCTGGGCGCTTAGCAAATATTTGACGATCAGACAACTGAAGGGCACGGCCTAGTCGACAGTTCCCCTGGCTGAACTGAGAGACGGGGTAATCATGGAAGGTCCATGGGACCCCAATGTGACAGTGACGTGCCCTCAAAAATAACGCTGGTCGGTTCAAGCTTACTTTTGACCAGTAGCTCTGGTGCTATATTGCGCGAGCATTACTGAAGAGCTGTACTATGGCGATACCTCGCTAATGGAGTGATGCAGACCACTGATCAGTGTGGGCTACATCGTTGAATCATTTAGTGTAGCCTTTGATTACACTCTATTCATCTAATGGGAATTTTTTTCATCATGACGAGCGATGTGTTTGAGCCGAACAAGGAGTCAAACAATACTGTAGGATCAGCTGAGCCATCAACCGTTTAAGAGCACTGTTCGGGTAAGCCCCAATGTTTGAGAGTTGCATTAGTATGACGGCCTGCGGCTTTTGGCCCCTAGCTGAAATCAGCGGATAATCTACGGATCGGAATGCCAAGAGAATTCTTTATTGAAGCTCAATATTTTTACTAACTGGCAAAGACTGCGATGTGCGGCTGTTGGTACCTGATAGCTGAAAACGTTTAGCTCTTCTCTTGAATTATGCTGATCTTAAAACAAGGTCGCATATTCGCATTTTATTACCCTTCCTCTATGTGACGGACCAAATCTCAAGTATACCCTTGGTAAGCCAGGTGCTGCAGGTCATGCCCTACTTAGTTATTACCACCAATCTTATGTCGAGTAATAAAACGGTGTGGCGTTACAAGTTCATGTTGAACATTGGGTCCTTACAGACGAATCTTTCGAGGTTGCAGGGCCTTCAAGGAAAAGGGATAATATGCTTCATTAAAAAGCGGTGTTACATCTCGTAGTCACTGGTTGTATCGTTTGACATTTTGGGTCTAGTTGTCAGACCGCGTGAGTGACCGAAAAAATATATTTAAGGATATAAGTAAGAGTGTGTGTAGTTGAGCATATCGTGCAATCAAAAGAAAACTCAGCCTGGTTTGACATCTATGTGGAATTCAATGTCTAGGGCGCCTATAGTCATCACTTGAGTATCAGGGTGCATAAAAGCCATCCGTTGTATCTAGGATAATGAGCGGATGCTTTTTACCAGAAGCTGACAGCCAGCCTTGCGTACGCTATATGAACAAGCTGATGATGACCGAGTCTGCTAACATGAGGAGCCAATCACAAAGCTTGATCGAGAGAAAAGTAACGTCGGTCCAGTAGGGCTGGAAACCTCTGTGAGGCGAAGGAGCTCGAAGGATCGTATGAGTCAGCATGCAAACGCCCGGTTTGCATTGCGAAAGATCCGCGTGGGGTTCCTACGCCCCGCAATTGTACCCATGCCATTCGCGCGTTCTCTTTCCCCACCAAAGCTGTTGTTAACAGCAGAAGTTCCTTGCGTCCGTAAGCGTGGCCCTTGCTAAGTGTCCCATGCTTACCACCTACAAGGAAGCTCTCATGATAAGGCGCACCCGGTCTTGCGGACTCAAGCTCTTGGAGCGAAGCTAAAACGCGTATTCCCGCCTCTCGAGCGTGCCAGGTTCGCGATCCATAGCTACAGTGTCGTATTGCTACCATGCGGCTGAACCAGGTCTCTGTAAACCGTAGAGTTGTAAAGTGGCCAGCATTTCTAGTAGTATATGTCACATCAAGATGATAAGTCAGAGGTCCTCCAACGGGTAGACTAGAAGATCCTGTGGCTGCTGAGCTGACGTTGCTTTAAAGCTCTGTGACACACGCGCTAAAGTGGGGCCCCAGTAATCGCTGGCGCATGCTGCACGCCACGCGCGCGTTCCCCGCGGCAGATCGGCCGGGATGTAGACGCGGACGCGCTGTGCGCCATATGCGCGCTTATATCCTTGTACGAGCGCATAAAAGATCGCGATAAGCGTCTTGCGCGAGAATTGGCGAGCTTGGGTTACACAGCCGCGATAGATTGTTCCAGATGTCCCGCGATGCATTTTCTAGAAGTCCGAACCTAAGAGATTAGTGTCTAGTACGATATGTTTACGTGCAGTCACGATATCCTGAGGAGTGCTTTTTTAGACTGTTTATTGTCGTCTATGTTTGCTCGTTTAAGAGGACATTGTAAACTATTTTGGCTGAGACGTAGCAGTGTTGAGTCAAGTCCTTGGGAAGGTTGAGGACCCCGAAAAATGGATGAGTTACAGGTGTGATGTAATTCTAGGCAACGTTCGTAAACATGAAACGATGTGTAAACCTCACATGCGAGACTCACGTGTAGTCAGCCTCAGGTAACGGCCGGCTAAGGAACGGGCTGACACGTGCTAGTCAGAAGTTAAATTGACCTAAGGTTAGTCTTTAGGAATCCTTCTAGAACCTCAAATCACTACATGACGTTGTCCGGCCACTCGATCAACGGGCTTGTCAGGTCCGGAAGTAAAACATGTCGATACTACAGCCGGCTTTCAGTAAGATCGGGTAGACATTACACTCCCCAGTGATCTCTATAGCCCGGGGTGCATGTTGCACTGCCGCCAACCCCCCGGTAAAGGCTTAGGACATAGCTCTCGCATCCGTACAGATCAATGGTTGCAAGGCAAACAAGTAATCACCATGGTGAAAGCGTCCAGGGCAAGCGGTTGAGCCGTCTCCCTTTCGGGCCCGTGCGGGAAAGTTTACTGGACACGCGCGAAGCCCGCGGTGCTGGTAAAATAGCTACAGTGCAGGCACCCATGCAAGCAGAAGATGCTGTGGCCTGAGTCGGGCACGGAGCAACTATACCTCAGGTGCTTTACATTGACTGCTCTCAAATGACGAAGCTGACAGTGTGCATCAGACGATCAGGTAACGTAGAAACCCGGTGCGAATGGACAAGCAGTACAGGCGCGCTGAATGAGCCCAACAGAGGCAGCGAGCGGGGTTCTACGTGGGCATGGGCCCTGCTGTGTATCCTCCGTGATACAGCAGGCTAGCGGGGTCAATTTGAAGGCACGAAAAGTGAGGGCCGAACGGCGATGGCGGGTGGGGCGTGTCTTAGTTGCTGGGCATTGGGCTTGCACGGGTGCAGCTGCCTCTTGCAAGCGCTGAGCAGCAGATGAGTGCCGACGTAGGGGACGAGTAACTATCCGCCAACGCGACGAGGGAGTAGCCCGCATGGCCAGCCAGTCATGTGCTCTTTGGCTAGCATTTAGGCAGGTTGCTGGCTACTGGCTACTGGCTACTGGCTACTGGCTGCTGGCTGCTGGCTGCTGCTGTTCACGCCCGGCTGGTGAGCTGGCGATGGACAGGCGGGAGGGCAGAAATGACGAAGCAGCTACGGTCGGTGCCACCTATGCACCTATGAGACGGCGTGATTGTGCTGGGGGCGGCTACTAGAAGTAGCTGCAGTGGGGCGTATGGGGATCCGCGAAGTCGGGTTAGGCAGCATTGATTGCTGTGCGCTGCTGTTGCGCGGCTGTGCGCGCTGCTCTATGCGGATGAGGCGGGTGAGACGGTGAGACGAGCAAGACGGGTCAGGCGTGGGTGGGAGGGCATTCGCGGCAGAGGGGTGTGAGTGGTAGTGGTGGTGTAGAGTGGTCATCAGCAGGGAGGGTTGTGCAGCGCATGCGTCGGGAGCGTCGAGGCGCTCGCTCCTGCCGTGACGGGGAGCGACTTGCTAGCTAGTCATGGGCGGCCGCAAGCGAGCCGAAGCCCGCACGGCTTGCACGCACACCAAAACACCGAATCCCTCCCTCGCAGGACACATGTCCGCAACGGCCAATCCTGGGGTGTGTGCGCACAGCTGCCGCCATCATCTTCTTGTCCACGCTGCCCTTCCCTTCTGCCGGCGGACGCTCAACTCGACTCGACTCGGCGCGTGTATCTGGACGTCTAAGCCTCCCACCTGCAGCACGCACGACATGGCCACGTCTGCAACAGCCGCCCCGCGCCGCGCTACTACAGGCAAGCTAAAAGCGACAGGCAATATGGCCAGCGAAGCACCTTGCTGCGTCTAACCACCGTCGGCGGGGGCCGCTGGTGGCGAAGGCTGCCGTGCCGTTCCCAACGTGCATTGCATAGGCGCCAGCGCCCTACACCGGGCCTCCTGACCCGCTCTCCTCACTGGCCTGTCTTGCGCTCGCTGCCAACATCGCCGCATCTGCAGCAATCTGCCAAGACGAAGGCGGGTCGCCGCCGCTGGGCTGACGGCCGCCTTCCCCGTACGCGCGCTTGCGTTGCACCAAGCCGTCGTGCCGCGACCATCAAAGCTTCCTTACCCCGGGGCGCCATACAGTACATGGGCTGACCATCGTGCCCGGCCGTTGCGCCAGAGCCGTCGTTTGCAAATCATCCACGCCTTGCCCCGGTCCGTCAGCGTCAGTGCTCGCGGGCACAATATGGCCCGAGCATGGGGGGAGAGAGAGAAAGAGCAAAGCTGCATTACTACCAAATTACTACCAACCGGCCCTATGCGGACGATGCTTGTCTATCGCACCCTTTCCCAGACGTGCCCTACACGTTCGTGTCCTGCCAAACCAGGGGGCCTACCAACGCCTTGCTTGAACCGCAATGTATCCTGTCCTGTAGTAGAACGCCCCCAAAAACGATAGCTCATGCCCCTGTCTAAACAAAAACACTGCACCCCAATCCAACCCCTCGTTGATGTTGGTCTAGAGCCCATGTGGGTTCGCGCCGTAGCCTTCGTCCCTGAACAGCGTGAAACGTGCATCGAACATGGCGCCCTCTGTACCGTGTTGACTCCTTGCGCCGAAGAGTTCATGTGCACCCTCTGCCGTTTGGAAGCCAGTGTATACTTCTGGTCGTGGCGATGGATAATAAGCTTGCGGTTCGCTGGGACTCGGTTGCATGGACCGACGTCGAGCAAGGAGAGACGCTATCTCCACCTGGCCACTTCTGGGGCAGCTACCGTCGTGTCTGTGCCTGTTTTAGTTCAGCAGAGTCTATGCACGGTGAATGGCCTGCCTCACCTGGCGAGTGTGTCTTTCCGCGGAAATCGCTTGCCACACATATCACACGCGAAGAGCTTCAGCTTCAAGTGGACACTGTTGATATGGCGGTCGAGGTCCGTCTTCCGCTCGAATTTCATGTCACAACCGTCAAAAGTACATATGTTGTCCTTTGGGCGATCCGGGTTGTGTCGTGCCATGTGAGTATTCTTGTTGTACATTCTCACAAACCCGGTGCCGCAGATTTCGCAGCTGTACCTGGCCGTCTCCTTGGATTTTCTCCCTCGACGATACCCTTTGCGCGTCACCACGGCTTTGGTGTCACTGTGCGAGGAAGTAGGGCGTCCCTTAGAGGGAAGCTGGTCGAGCAGTTGACTCGTATAAGCTGGTCCGGGTGTGCTGTCGCTTGCATAGGGCGACATCGGAGAGCTATAGACACCATCGTATGACGTGTTGTTTGATCTTGTGAGTCGACCCGGTGCAACTGTCGCTGATGGTGCAACCTCTTCATCGGTAGTCCATCCAGACCCGCGCTCTAGCTTGATGTGAGGAAATGCATGCTCAGAGCCATCCCCAGAATAGACTGACATTTCTCGTTGTGATGACAAGGAAGACCGATGGGAGCACTCATCATGTGGCCACAACAGAGAAGATCTGGAGTCAGGGTATGCAGGGTGGTCATAGGCTCCAGAAGTCCATGGATTTACGATTGGTGCAGAAGCCATTGGAGATGCTCCGCTCCAAGCCCCCGTGGGCTGTGGAGATGGCGAGAATAGGGCTGGACCAGGCGGCCCTGCAGACGTGGGGAAAGACTGAGAGTACTGGTACATTCCCAGGCTATCTGCGGAATATCTGGAGGTTTCGGTATCGCTTCGGGCTGGAGAAGGGTATGCTGGTGAATGTAGTAGAGAACTTGAATTGGATATGTGCGGATAAGGTGAGTTAGACGATGACCTTCGCTGGTCTCGAGAGCCCATATCGAGAGGAGACAAAGATTGAACTGGTGCCATCACCATAATGTGGATGAAGTGAAGTTAACTGCAACAGAGAAATGAAGCTAGCAGCATAGAATGAAGACGTAGTGATGAAGCTGTCTGGATGTGGAGGTATCGGGAGTACGAGTACGGAATATATCTAAGACCCAATGTTGGGTGCAACCCTAGTAACCTTAAACAGAACGACGTTTTGGTAGTGCTGGGGCGGTGCGTCCACAAGCAACCCAAAGACGGGGATCGAAGCGTGAGGCAGATTCGGAGATTGGTCTCAACAGAGCGCCGCTGCCAGAGCGGGCATGAGCAGGCGCTTGCCGCCCGCGCATGTTCGCTGTGCGCACCTGGGGCCGTGTCTTGGTAAGGGCTGAAAGTGTACATGCACATTGACAGGGACCCATGCTAGGACAGAATGATCCTGGCAGCTTGGTGGCGTGTGTGAACGTATCCGAGCTCCCGGGAACACCAACGGGCCGAGCACAAATCAGACGAGCGTGAATCGGCAACATTGGCGCGATGAACAATGACCCTTGCGCTTTAACATCTGCTACGAATGAAGCCTCGCTGAGAAAAGAAATGGAGGGACTGCGCAATGGCTAAGTTGGCTGTTGTGTGCTGCTGTGTCTTTTCCAAACTTTTGACATGACCTATGAAAAGTGTTTACACAAACTGTCCGAAACGTTCGACTTTGTACAGTATTCTGGTATGGCTGGATTGTGAGACAGCTACGGCTCGTTGTCTGGTCTCCATGTCCCGTTCAGCAAATATCAGGCTTGGTATACTTGGTTTTGCCGGGCTAAAATAGGTCAAGCTTGACAACCTAGGTGGCTCATTGCCTGGAGAGATGGAAGCGCTGGCCATCAAGCGACCATGCTTGCTTCGTGCTGCTCTTGAAGCTGTGACACGATAGACGTGAGCTCATCAATTTGCAGGGTGAGCTTAGAAACCAACACCCTGAGCTGTGGTTCGGGGTCTCCTGAGCCATTTCTTGTCTGAGGTCGGCTGGCTTCGTGTACTCTGCCTGTTGTACGGCCGTTCCCGTCTGCAGAAGCCCGAAAACCTGCAGCTAATGATCGAGCTGGCTGAATAGATGACCGAAACAACCCCTTCCTGATCGTCGGGGTTTCTGGCCCGCTCATGGACAACATGCCAGACTTAGGTCTCTGCGAGATGAATACCTGTTCGTAAGCCCATATCGCACCTACGAATGGTAAATGTGTTACTTTCAGCAGTACGATCCGAGCGCGCCTTAAGCGCTCCGATGGCAGCATCAGTCGAAGCGGGCGAAGAAGAAGCGGGATGAGGTTCTGGCAGCGCTTGTCAGCCTCATACTCAAGTCGATAAAGCGTAAAAATTTTTTCTAATGTATGGCAAGCTTGGAGATTTGAAATCTGCCTGAGCGGTAGACCAAGGCATGCACAGTAGAACATGATCTTCAAAGGCTCTAACGCGACATGGCTGCCTCCCACACTAACAGGAAGATCGCGCCAGCGGTGAGATCTTCGGGCTTTTGCTGCGGTATGGAGGCTACCTTGGCTAGTCGCTTTGGTGGAAGCCGGCGCTTAATACCGTTTCAAAAGGCCGGATGCAGCTTAGGGCGTAGACACTTACCAGCGGAGGAAGAAAGTAAGTCAAGCGATTTGATGAAGACGCTTCAAGTACGTAAACCGAATAACTGTGACAATTGTGATCAGTACTGCTGCATGGCAGAGTTTACGGGCCAACATACATGAACAGATACTCATCACGTGCATGATCAAGCACCTGCAAAAGTTAGCACACATCAACTCGCTTATCTGAGCACAGATTGCACCCAACACCCTCTAGGTGACGTCCGAGAGGAGAATCTTCAAGCAACCCAAGATTGCAGGATGTTGTTCACAAACACAACAGCACACGGCCATTTGGTTTCATGCAGCAATTTTGCCTTGAGATGCGTAATGCATAGGCATACTGCATGGAAACTAAAGGCCTAGTACTAGAGAAACAGGCAGTGTCAGGGGAAACATCGCACGCCACTCCCACAAGCTGACAGAAGCAACACTGTGGCTGGGTTGAGGCGGTGCCGCCTCTAAGTGGCTTTCCGCAACTCCGCATTTGAGGGCGCTTAAATCAGGCGGTCTTCGAGCGTGACCAGTGCGGAGTATGGAGATGATCTGGAATTAACCAACATACCTTGCTTAAGCTGTTGGATAGCAGAGATATCAAAGATGTGATGAGAAGAATATTGGTTAGCGCTACGAAGATGAGCTATTTTATCGGTCAGCAAGATAAGACATCTGCAGGGCAATTCAACACACCATGACCGGAGGCCCAAAATAGGGAGAGCTAATGGCTAAGTTAGTCAATGTTACATTTCTTGGTCAAACATCCCGTACATCTGCTGCGCAACGTCCTAAACGACGATCAGTCGATATATCTGATGGTGACTCAGCCACTTCATTTTCATCGTTGTACTTACAAATCCCAGGTAAGAAGACTGAAGGGTCGTTAGCCGCATGAAACCACTGAATATTTAGCAAGCCTCACTTACACCAAAGAAGACTTTGACCAAGATCCAGCTCTGCCGCCCCGTCAGCTCTAGGCACATCCTTCACTGTTATATTTAGAGATATGGAAGGCTACCGACCATTTCGCTAGGCTTGTAGGTTCCTCTTGCGAGTAGTACAAATGTCGTAAGGAAACCTATAGGCCGGCATCGTAAGCCGCGAACCAGGCGAGTACAGTAATATCGTTCTTACCAAGGTATAGGATGACTACTAGAGACAAAAACTTGACGAAATCTTTGGTCTATACCACGCGAGAGTCAGCTGCAAAGAGCTGAGACAGACTATGTTGAATACTGACCATTTCTTTGAGGCATGGGATCTGTACTGATGTCAGCTAGAACGTACTGCTACGGTACAAAGAAAACGCAACATTACAGCGGCCAGTCACTAACACCTGTGCACTATGGCACCCTAGGATGAACAATACACGGATAAATGGTGCGGTGCTGCCGAGGAGACGATACGAATGTTAAGGAGTTTGAGCAGCCATTCACGTACCAACGTCCCGAAGTACGGGTTTAAACTTAAAAGTGAGAAGATTCGAGGCACAAGGAAGAGAGCTTCCAAGCCAAGAACATCGTATGCAAGATCTAAGACACCATTAGAAGCATCGTCCTGGAGACTGAGTCCAACGACACCTGCGCATTAAGTTAGTCATAGTGGCTGCTATGTAGGAAGCAAGACTGACGTAATACGCAGAATATGATGCCAACCACGACAATGCTCTAGTGAGAGGTCAGAACTGTCCAGCGAAATCCGACAGAGTGTACCTACAATATCCCACGTCCACCAAAAGTCGGATGCATAGAAGCTCAATTGGCCTGCATCATTGAACTCGCCGAATTCATCGTACGCGAATCCAGCGATCCAAACATAAAGCAAGACTTCGGCAGATGTTATACGGGAAAAGTTTCGATGCGTGAGGACCAGATAGTAAAGACCTAAGAATACAGCGAAGTATAAGGTTTCAAAGATCTTTAGGTATCTAGGCACGCGGAGCCGGCAGACTTGATTGTAGAATGTGTGTCAGTCAATGCTGAACTTCTGGTGTTTCATGAGGGCACATGAGTTCAACGCTTACAAGGATCTGCTCGTCGACGGTTGTAAATTTTTGGGCTTTTCACCGAGCTCAGCCCAAGGGAGTCCCAAAACACGATATCACCCTACAAAGTAAGTACAAGGACATAAAAAAGATGATGGAACGTACCCGCCAAAGGCCATTAATAATCTTCTGGACAGGCCGTTGTTTTAAGAACTTCTTACTGTTCGAGACGGCCGCGATCTCTAGCGCACTCAAGTTCTCGAACTGTGCTGTGAATTCGTCGGACTGTCCCGATGAAGTCATGGCGGTGGCATGCACACTATCTGTTCCGAAGTAGGATGATGAACCTGCAGCTCCTAAAAGTGCACTTTCCTCGGACAGAGGCGCAGCTCCATTCTCCTGCTCATGCGCTGTATCTGAACCGCCATCGTTCGCGGATGGAGGCGGTTGTATCTCGTGGAGGAGGAAGTCGATTGAGTCGCGCTCGGTGAGGTTGGTCAGAAACTGCCAGGCAACATACTCGCAAGCATACCCCCGACCTTCGTTGACGCCGGGCTCATCGCTCGACTCCTCCAGTGCTGCAAAATGGGCCTTCAGAGCGAGTAGAGCGCATATGATGGCAGGGTGATGGCAATTATCAGTCAAATAGAAGACGAGGGGAGATAAGGCGTGCGCAGAAGCAGCAGTCCGGAGCTCTTCGAAGCTGTGCGGAAGCGAGACGGCCTTGAATATGTAGCTGCGCAATCGGCGTTAGCGAGCTCATACCACTAGGGAGAGCGAGCCATGTAGCCCCAAGCGGTGTCGCCATAGAAATGAAGCGTCAAGAAGCTATTCGGGGACACCCACAAAGAAAGTTTCCTCACAAGCTCTCCGAAATCGTCGTCGTTGGTGATCTCAGGCAGCGCCGGTTCAGAATGCTCGGCGGGCCACCGGGGGGTGGAAGGCTGAGACATTATGCGCTATATACAAGAAGACATGCAAAATGCCATTGGCAGGTTTTCAAGGCAATCAAGCATCTCTCGCGGCGTCTTGTCGCGTACAAAACCATTTTCTCAGACGCGACACCGGACCATGGTTATGTAAGCTAGCGATGACGTCACTCGAGTCGTGGCTTCCCCGTCGTGCCCGTCTACTAACAACCTATCACGCACTCTTCACCTCACAACCCATCCACAATTCATCGACGGTCGGTCGCCATATTTGCTCGATATGCTCACGAACAGTCGCCGAATTAATTCCACAGCTACTGTGACTGACACCTAGCCAGCATTGGCAGCATGCACTCACCAAACGCGTCCCAATCATCCGATTACTCTCCCATAATGGCTCATGCCGCTGACTTTTATGATGACCGCTTGCGCCTCAGTGCCTTTCTTCGTGTTGTTGGAACCCTGCCTCAACGCCCGAAACGTTTCAATTGTGACCAGCAAAATGCAACATTGACGACGCGGCCACCAAGTACTGAGTTAGCGCTCTCCGTCAACTTAATTCAACATGGCAGCCACAACTCAACAGGAGAGTTCGCGGTAGACCGAAAAATCTGTGTGCAGTCTGCTGAGGCGTTGTGCTCATCAAGCAACACCTATACGTCCAGCGCGGATTCTGTGCCTCTAGCTATTGACACACCTCAAATAGGGTCTCCGCCCGAAAAGAAGGTTGTGTCCACTGCCAAGACAAGCCAGTTGAAGCAGCAGATGGAAGTTCTAAATGCTCGGAGAATGCGCCCGTTGTCTGTGAATGGTCTCGTGCTCATGCGAACATCGACGGAAAATGGTCTGCCACTACCGGTTGTAAGAACATACTTTTAGGGTAATCCCGCTCAGAGTTGTAAAAGACTAAGCCGTAGTTATAGGACGCAGAAGCTGTGTTCGTCAAACCTACCACAGAAACAGATCCAATTCAGGATACGCAGCTTGACCATTTTGCGAGCAATATAAGGAGACCTCGACTTAGGCGTACTCTGCACACATTATATACCAGGAAACGATCCGACATGGTCCGTTCAATTTTGAACAAGCAAAATCAGGCAAGGATGTCAAGCTCTGAGCCTGTCTGTGACCAAACCTCAGCCTTTTCACGCCCTTGTCTGCAAACGAGCGACAAGATCATAACCTTGACCGGATCAAGTGGACTACCTGACGGATTCGCGGGCCTGAAACTGTCCGGTTTTCCGCCTCAAGTAAAGAAGCGGACGACAAAGACTATTCATAGTAGGTCTGGTCCAGCTACACATACGTGTATAATTTATTTATTACGCATTCATCAGAGACTCAATCCCGAGTCTACCTGGGATCTCTTAAATCCGTTGCAGGTTCCTGGGGCACCTCCTGATTGAAAATCACTAAAATACATCATTTAGGCAGTTCAAAAGTAAAGAAAACCGTCAACGCTCTGAAGGGAGAGCTACAGCTAGCCGAAGGCTTTCTTCCGCCATCGGACGCTATTTCATCCAACATGCCGAAAGCAGATTATACGCCTTGCAATGGTGTTCGATCTCAGCTAGAACTGGTACATGCGTCAATCGAGGTGGAATTTGATGGGCCCAGACAACACACTCATGGCCCACTGGTCTACCAGGTCGGGTCCTACGTCGCTAACCAGCTCGCTAGAGTAACAGCTCCAATGCGCGAAGATGAAGAGTCTGATTCTTCCACCTCCGATGAAGAAAAGCAGGCAGCTACCAATAGATGGGACTTCGAAGATGTGAATAGTAGCACTACCTGCAACCGGTCGTATCAATCGGAACTAAGCTCCACCCCGTACATGGAAGAGGCCATGGAAAAGGACATGGAAGAATTTGGGGATGTCATGTTTGGGACAAGCAACAGAAGAGATGAAGCTGGGTATTGGTCACAACACCAAGGGCTCGACTGAGCCTGATGTGAGGTGTCACACGATTGAACGACTGGTCTGTTCCCTCAAATTACTACAAGCGACAGTTATACCAAAACTAAGGCGAATGTGTCATCATAGCGAGCGGTAAGTACAAGCACATTGCCTGTATGACCGCTTATATTGCTTTGCTGTCAAGGATCCTGCTCACGATAACGTATAGTCGTGGATAAACATGTTAGACATATTATGATGTCTCCAGCTACGTAAAGTACCTTCAGTATCATAAAATTCACTTTGATATTACCTTGCTACATCTATTTACGATGATTTTAGTACTTAATTCCATTCTATTAAACAGTATTTGCTGTCAGGCATACCATCATACGCTCTACTTTAGGCAATCCGTTCGTGCTTGACATTCCCGTAGCGCAGTGCACCTATCAACGTTTTCTATTACCTACCGACATTCGGCAACCCTTAATAGAGCGACATCTGATATGTACCTCCTCGGTATCTCCTATCGGGGCTCAAACCTCATGCGACCTCCGATGGTGCACTGGTGCAGCCCTGCGTTCGCGCACTCGGACCGGAGGACCACCGACTCCGAGATGCCGATGCTTCCACCACGACGTCACATAAGGCTGAATGTGCGAATTTGTTGCGCGAATCGTATAGCTTCTAGAACATGCTTGGCTCTATGAAGGGCGGCGAGTGGCTATGACGAATGGTGTCTGCGCATATAAAATAAAGGGAGGGGTTACCATTAGAGCGGGAGTTGCTCTTACCTTGCACGGATCAACACCACCGCATTTAGTCTATTTGAGCGTGACAGACTATAGGGAAATCCATGGCGTCTTCCGGACATTCAACACCGGCCGGCATGGGTACACACGTGAGTAAGCTTGTTTTTAACTCTCAACGTAGCTATGCTCGCTTCTGTTTTATTCGTTCTAAAAAGATCACACAACGCTTACAGCTCTAAGGCAGCATCGGGTCCATGGCGGCCCAATGTGTGGATGTTAGGAGGTCTACCCAAGAAGCGTATCGATATTCCAGTCACGGCGGTCTTCCTGCTATTATATATCATCGCCGCGGCAGTTCACATGACCATTTTCCAGCTGAATAAAAGAAGAGGTCACAAGTTCCTATTCAGTGGCTTCATCTTTGGTGAGTAGCATATACCTATACCCACATACCCGAAGTCATCAAAACCCCTTCGAAAACAAGATACCTGGGGTATTCCTTACGAAAGCGAAATTTGACTCACTAACCCGCGCCTAGGTTTCTGCATGGCCCGCATAACAACCTGCACCCTCCGCATCGCCTCTATATGCCTCCCCTCCAACATCAGCCTCGCCCTCGCAGCCCAAATCTTCGTCGCAGCCGGTATCATCATCATCTTCGTCATAAACCTCGTTTGGGCACAACGTATCCTCCGTGCACACCAGCCCACGATCGGCTGGCACGCTGCCATTCCCATCGCCTTCAATACGTTGTACGTGCTCATCGTTCTGACGCTCGCCGTAGTGATAATTGCGAGTGTGCAGAGCTACTTCACACTTAGACCTCGGACTCGGACGATAGATCGTGCGTTGCAGTTGTACGGCTCGACATTGTTCGCTGTAGTAGCGTTCTTGCCAATTGTTATCGTCGGCTTGGCCACCACTCTTCTGCGCAAGGAAACAATAGAGAAATTCGGTCACGGTCGACAAAAGACGAAGATCCTTGTCCTCCTCATAGGTGCAACGCTATGTTGTCTCGGCGCGGCGTTTCGCGCCGGAACATCGTGGAAGCACCCCGCTCTCTTAACTCAACCACAACCGGCATACCTAGCCAGAGGCTATTTTTACTTTTTCAATTTCGGCATTGAGGTGCTGATTATCTATATGTATGCGATCATGAGGATGGATTTGAGATTCTGGGTTCCGGATGGAGCGAAGGGGCCGGGAAGTTACAGCTCGGCCGATGGGAGAGTGAGTGAGGACATGGATGAAGAGCATGGGGATGAGGAGGGGAAGGGGGATGGTAAGGAGGAAGGCTTGGAGAGTGTATTGGATTGATAGTGTAGGGAAGGTTGGCGTAGAGGTTGGTGTATTTCGGAATGCTATATTATGGATTGGGAAGCATAGCGATGGCGTCTGGATTGACTGGTGCGTTATGTATTTCCCCTGCTTTGATTTCGGAGACTGTGTGCATTCGGTCTGTTAAATTGTATCAGGGATAGATGTGACTAAATAAATGTGAGACTTTCCAACATCTGCACATACTGTGTGTCATGAGCAGAGGTAAAGAATGCACGCGTGCCGGAATCCAGGAATCTCGTCCATATAGCGAAGATGTAATTCTACATATCAATTAACCACTAGATAGAGTGATCTTGAAATACATATGATGCGGACATAAGAGAGGCGGAAATCTAAGACTATACAGTCCTAGGTCAAATATAGTCAAATATATGAGAAAGTCCCACATATACTCTGTAGCCTGCAGTATGTAGGAAGGTTAATAGTCTCAGACTGTGATTTAGTAGCCATGGTTGCCAGCTTTACAGACCATGATCTCAACAAGCCATTGCGAATCGAGAACCTGCGGACCAGTCATCCTCTTCTGGGGATTCAGTCGCAATGTTGCGTATAGCAACTGTCGTCGATGTATCTGATGACAAGAATGTCATGAGTACGTGTTACGATTTGTAAAGAGCAAGAACAACTTACACCTTCAAAAAGCTCAATGGGGCGGAACCCTTCGGCAGATCCGCAGCTCATCACAAATTTATGGAAATGATTATCTTCTCCCGAAGCCTTGTTCCATACTAGCCTCCTAGTCCGCATAGCTACGTATATCACACCCGTACTCCATATATCGATAGCCTTTGCATCGAAGTTCTCGGTGGTATCTGAGTAACCAGTATAAAGTCAGTGTGAGCGAGGAAAAGTGGAGACAGTTACTGTTTGTCTTGATCAAGCAAAAAGAAGACTTTCTCTCTCACTCAAGAAACATACACTGTGCACCCGGGAGCCTTACGTACATACTTCGGGTGCCATATACGGCTGGCTTCCTTGTAGTCCTGTGGAACGATGACATGTCTCTTCCCAAGCATATTGCACGCATTCGGCCATTCCGAAATCAGATATCTTTAAGCATCCGGCCGTTGTTAGTAGGATGTTCTCAGGTTTCAAGTTACGATGTGCAACGCCGGCGTTGTGGCAATGCGTGATGCCGCGCATTAATTGCTTGTATAAGCAATCCGCTTCTGTTTCCTCGAGCTTCCCAACGGATAGAATAAGCGCACAAAGGTCACCGCCGGCACAGAACTCCATAACTTGACACATGTGGCCATGATTGTCGTTCAAAAGATCCAATGTGTGGACTACGTTCTTATGCTGCAGTGTGGTTGCAATGCAGAACTCGGCAGAGGCGCGCTTGTGGTACGCACTCTCGGACTCTTTGTCATGCTGGCGAAAGACTTTCACAGCGTAAGGACGGCCTTTCTGTCCAATGTGGGGGTTGGGCTTGTACGTCATCTTCACTGTGGAAGATGAACCCCATCCTAGGACTTCTTTGTAACGACCATATTTCGATTTGAGCGTGGCGGAGCTGTCAGAGGTGGATGCTTTGTAGTCGAAGATACCGTGGTCGATCACGAGCGGTACTTCATCCGAGGGCACAGCCTGATCGCCATTCTTTACCCGGTGAATGAAGCGTGTGATCGTGCTGTTATTGTTGTGCAGGGGCACGATGCTGGCGAGACAATGCTCATGAGTGCCGTTTATAAAGTGTTTGATTCGACTGGGGGTCTTGTTCTGCATTGAATTGACAGGGGGTGTCCGAGTTGCTTCACTGGAGATCGTCGGACTGGTTCTAAAGGAGGATAGAGATGCCTAGCAAGGATTCAAGAGCAGCACAAGCAATGATCACGATTGTAAACAGAACGATCCAAGGCTATTCAAAGAAGAGCGTTCTCCATTTATGGTGAAATCTCTTGAGTGATTTCTTCGATGATGCCGGCTCGACGACATGTCGATCGACATATACACCGCCAAACTCGCATAATGTCGCAATGATACACAGCCTCTAATGAACGACATTGCAAGCCAAGCCAAGCGACGTGAGCCCTTCGCAAGGTGCAATGTCGGCGGCACGTACATATATCGCTCATGTTACGTACTAGAAACGGCCAAGCTGGGTAAACCGCTTTCGTAGGGGACAGTCTGGGGAGGAAAGAGGAGTAATGTTATTTTGTGAAACCACGTTGCGAGGTTGGAAGGAAGACTATCGCACGTGCTACCTTGGCCAGGACCGGAGCGATGAGGCATTTTCCTCCTCGTCCACCACACGGAAGGTGTTCCTGTCCCCTGGCACGTCGCTTACAAGAGGGGTGTGATCGAAAAAACTCGACTGGATGCAAAGAATATGAAGAAAGACGCCGTGCGAAACTAGCGAGGAGCAAGGGGGAGACGGTCAAGTTGCATTTGTGCGGCAATTCCTTCTTCTTAAGCTATTGAGAGACGTGTAATTAAAACTTGAACCGGCCTTAAGCAATCGACGCTGAGTGTGCTTCTGGTGGCTGGCCGTCAGGTGCCCGCATTGCTCTGCATGAGAGAGTTTGTTAGTATTTTAGTACGTAGTGTTTGTCAGGCATCGAATTGTTCGAAACAGTCGAATGCTAGAACGAGCTTCTTCATGATAGGGTCGCTTGATGATAGGACTTTGGCCGACAATGATGGAGGAAGGCATGATTGCTCTCGTATGGGAGAATAAGTTTCAAAAGTCGTAGACCAGTGGGAGTGAAGGTATTTCGTCCTCTGATTGGACTCTTTTCTTGGCGTGCCCCGCCACCAAACCCCACCACTTTGTAAAAGTTGACCGTGTTCATGGCCATTCAGGCATTGCGCATCCGCTACACAGCCGCATAAATGTCGCTCGACAACATTCTGGTGCTGCCGAATGGTGGGAGCTCTTCAAATTCGAACAACACCAGTGCTGACCTTTTGACAGAGTTACTGCTCGTATGGCACAACCACCGCGTGCCACTGCTCTTGTCGGCCGTGTCACTTGCCATTATCATACATCTCACAATATACCTTCGGAGCAGACGACCGAGAATTTCAGTATCGCCAGCGCCCTCATCGCCGATTGAGAAGGAGATCGAATTGAAACCTGAGTGGTTGCCAGAAAATACAACGGTCGTGACGCCGGCGCAGAATTTGGACAATCATGCAGAAGACACTGTAGTGCTCGCTGCACCAGTTACGAAGACGAGGAAAGGACCCAAGACCGTCAAGGGCAAGAAAGTCCCCAAAGAGCGCACACTACTGACCTCGAATTTTGACCATCGGATCGATAAGATACAACCGCACATCTTCTTTCAATCCCTCTCTGGCACTACCGAGCGCTATGCTACGCAATTCGCAAAAATTTTCACCGAGTGGACCGTCGGATGCGACCAGTCCGCATCGTTGTTAGAACCACAGGTGCACGATCTTTCCTACATCGAATACGACGACTACTTCCTCAGCCCGCCCAAGGCCGATCCTAACGTCAAGTCCTTCTATCTCCTCCTTCTCCCCACATACAACATCGATACCGTCCTGGACAACTTCCTCGAGAACCTACAAGAAACGCACAATGACTTCAGAATCGATACTGCGCCGCTTAGCGGACTGCTGGGATATTCGGTGTTTGGATTTGGAGATGGCGAGGGTTGGCCTACCGAAGAGGAGGGATTCTGTAGCCAATCGAGAGAGGTGGATAGGTGGATGGCGAGATTGACCGGAAGAAAGAGAGCATATCCGCTAGGGATGGGAGATGTGAAGGGGAATGCAGATGCGCGGTTAGCAGAATGGCGCGCTGGGGTTCAAGAAGCGCTTGTGGAGCTTGCTGAAGGGAGGGGCCTGGGAGAAGGTGTCCCTGGTAGTGGCGACCCAGCTGAAAGCGACGAAGAAGATGCCGATGTTGCCGAAGACAGCGACAGCGAGGGCAACACACCGAGACCCCGGAAAGCGGCTCGAGTAGACGATGTCGAAGACCTTGGCTCCATGGTCGACTCTTCCAACCCAATCCCGGTCGACTTCACTACCTACAAAGTTAAAACTTCCAAGCCCACCTCTGCCCCTAAAGAGATGGTCCCTGTGACTTCTCCTACATACGCCGCTCTCACGAAGCAAGGCTACAGCATCATCGGCTCCCATTCCGGAGTCAAGATCTGCCGTTGGACCAAGTCTGCCCTCCGAGGCCGCGGCTCTTGTTACAAGTACTCGTTCTACGGCATCCAGTCTCACCTATGCATGGAAGCTACCCCATCCCTCTCTTGCTCGAACAAATGTGTCTTCTGCTGGCGCCACGGTACCAACCCGGTAGGCACGACCTGGCGCTGGATCACCGATGCCCCCGAAGTCATCTACGACGGCATCACGACGGCACACTACAAGAAGATCAAGATGATGAAGGGCGTTCCTGGTGTGCGAGCCGAACGCTTCGCCGAAGCCATGCGCATCAGACACTGTGCCCTGTCTTTGGTCGGCGAACCCATCTTCTACCCACACATCAACAAGCTCCTCTCCATCATGCACCAAAACCGCATCTCTACTTTCCTCGTCTGCAACGCGCAGCACCCCGCACAACTCGCGTCGCTCATCCCTGTGACACAGCTCTACGTCTCCATTGATGCGTCAAATAAGGAGTCGCTGCGCAAGATTGATCGTCCGCTCCACAGGGACTACTGGGAGAGGTTCTGCGCGTGCCTGGATATCCTCAAGAAGAGGCGATTCGAGCAACGCACCGTCTTCAGGCTGACGCTGGTCAAAGGATTCAACATGGCCGAGGAGGTGCGAGGATATGCGGACCTGGTTGAGCGCGCGCTTCCCGGCTTTGTCGAAGTCAAAGGTGTGACGTACTGTGGAACAAGCGCAGCTGGAAGTGCGGGCCTCACCATGCAGAATGTGCCCTTCTACGAGGAAGTCGCCGCGTTTGTCTCCGCTCTGGCCGAGGAATTAGCATCGAGAAATCTCTCGTATGGGATTGCAGCCGAGCACGCTCACTCGTGTTGCGTTCTGCTTGCTGACTCGACGCGGTTTCAGCGCAATGGGCAGTGGGCTACCAGGATCGACTTTGAGCGCTTCTACGAACTCAACGAGGGTTTGGTGGAGGGCACTAGGACGGATGAAGAGGGCAAAGTGGTGGGGTGGAGACCAGAGGATTATGTGGGTGATGAGACGCCGGCATGGGCGCTTTGGGGCAACGGTGGGTTTGATCCGAGGGATGTCCGGGTCTGGAGAAAAGGAAAAGGTCCGAAGGGTAAGCAGGATAAGGAGGATAAAGAGGACGCTATAGAGGATGCGAAGGAGAAGGCCGCTGTCGTGGGGATATAGAGCTTCATCATTGTATTCCAATTGGATCAAGTATCTATAATGCAAGAGACGGTGTAGATCGAAGCTGTCTCGAATGTCTACATTGCGATATGGATCTGCTGCTATCTATCGATCTCTGCCAAGTCGTTCTTCGTAATCATCCACAAGCTCGTAAGCCGGCCGAAACTTGGGCGTTGAAGTCCCATTCGTCGTGACCGCGACGTTACCGTTTGAAGCTTGCTTTGAGGGTGCCTTCGCGAGCGCGGGATTGGGGTGCGTGTCATCGGTGCCACCTAGCGAGGTGTAGCCGCGGTCGTACAACTTGCAGTAAGGAATGTTTAGGTGACGAATGAACTGCGCGCGTGGTCAGCGAGCAGCCGTGTCTGGACATGTGCGGGTACTTGCCGTCCATATATCTACATAGTGCCAGTCTATAACGGGGTGTATGCGCATGAAAGCCGGCCAACCGGAGTCTGTGGGGTCGAAATGCTTCAAATGCTCGCCATGGGGGTCTGTCCGTCGCGTGCCCACAAATATGGCCTTGACCGAGGGAGTGTCGCGTAGGTAGTCTGCGAAGGCGGCCTTCATGGGCTTTGCGTACTCCAGCAGGGCCAGCGAGTACGTCTTCACGCTGACGTCTACAAAGTGCTCGACTTCTTGGAACGGGTGGGCGGCCTGGATGTAGACGCACTTGATTGCGGTATCGGGGTGGGCATTGGGGTCGGCGGGGGTCAGGCCCTTCTTGTGCAGGGCGCAGAGGTAGAGGATCAAGAGGACGAGGCAGTCCTTGCCGCCATTGTAGGCGAGGGAGAGCTCCGACAGCCTGTTCGGTGCGTGTTAGCCATGATGCGCGTTGAAACCCGAGACGGCTGCGCGGCCGTACTGGTACTTGTCCAAAGCCTCGGATATGACTTCCAGCGACAGGCGCGTCTGGGCCTGCAGGCTTCTCAACCGCTCCGAAGCGTGCTCCTCGTCGAGGAAGGCAGCGACGCGATCGTGGATGCGGGCACACAGGTCCGGGAAGGGCGGCGGCGGGGCATGGCGGGCGTCGTGAGCGTCCGGGACCAGAGGCGAGGCGGGCACTTCAACGTCGCGGGCTGAGGAGTCTCCAGCCGTCATTGCGCAGCAGCAGCGGCGGCAGCACGCTCGACATGAGACGCAGAGGCGACGGCGGGCAGGGGACGAGGTGGCGGCGGCGGCGGCGGCGAGGAGTGAGGCGGGATCGTAGCAAGCATTGGCAGCGCACTCGCAGCATTCACAGCAGCATCGATCATGCAGGGTAACGGTGAGCCGCACGGCGGAAGCGGTCGGTGACCATCGGAGCCTCGGCGGGCACACAGCTCACGGGAGGAAGGTTGGCGGGGCACGCTCAGGCACCTGGGCCTCCTAGGCCTCTTCGCGGAGGGGCGCGCGCAGCAGCCTGGCTGGTGATTCGTGCATGCGCATACACACAGCGATGTGTGTGCACTTGCATACACATGTCCACCACTGCCTGCCCCTCGTCCTCGTCCTCCATCGCCGCCGTCGCCGTCGCCCACCCGTCGATGCATCCCGTCGGCATGACTCTCGCCGTGAGTAAACACTTCCCACCCCTCCCCGGTGGGGGGAGCGATGTCGTCGCCTGACAAAATGGCGGCGCTTCACTGGCGCAGCAGGCCCGGTTGTATCTCGGAGCGTGGAGCAATTGCGTGCTCAGGCTGGCCCTAAGCCCATTCGGCGGGCCAGCGAAAAAAGTAGACGACATAGTTGCCGCTGCCGCTCGTCTGGCATGCCGATTGCGCCTATTTCTACGCATCGCCCTGGACTTCGAGTCCTCCACTCCTCCTCATAGCCACTGCTCGACGCTATGGGTGCAATCAAGACTGCTGGAGAGGCTGGTACGTCCCCGCGCCCAGCGGCAACCCCCACTACCCCGGATTCCACCCTCGTCGCCCGTCAAGACGCGGCTTTCGGAGCGCAATTGCTGATCGTGTGAATTCTCCAGTGGCGCGCATCGCCCATCTTGCCAGCGATGTGATTGTCTCGGTCCAGCCCTCGCTGGCCACTCCTTCCGAGTTCTCTGACCATCTGCGCAAGCTCCAAGCAGACAAGGCGCAGAGCATCGTCGCCAAGCAGCAAGTAGAGGTACGCGTCAAGTCTGGAAGTCTGGAAGTCTGGAACCCGAGAACGCTGGCTGAAATTGTTATAGATTGTTGCGGTGCAGGAGCATGCGGATCCGCTGCTCTCCTGCTTCACGCCCCTCCGCGCCGGCAAGCTCACCTCGGTTGCTACTTCCTCGTCTATCCTCGTCAAGTCGATCCCCCACCTCTACAAGCTCGCACAGTACCCCGTCGTCATCCACGTATCGGTCCAGCCCCAAGCATACCCCGACTACTCGGACATCACCTCCATCCGCCAGTGCGGCTTCACATTCCTGCATTCCGAGACGCTGCAGCAGACGCAGGACATTGCCTTGACTGCCCATGCCCTGGCCATCAGGTCAGGCAAAGGTGTCATCCACTTCTTCTGCTCAGGCTCCACCGCGTTTGCCAACAAGGAGATCCAAGAAGAAGACAAGGAAGTGGTTCAACGCATCCTCCAGGGCCATGGTGCTGCTGCACACCAGGACGCCAAATCTGACGAGACTACCCTCTATGCAGACGATGGCAGGAGCGCCACCATCTCGTTCGCGCGCAGCCAGGCGCCCACCGCCACTGCCGTGCCGCTGGCTTCTGCAAGTTCGGCGGAGAACGGCCGATCGCTCCCAGTGTCCGAAAGAGACAGCGCAAGGGCAGATTCATCCTCCGGCTCATCACGGCGTGAATCGAGCACCGCGAGCGGCCTCTCTGCATCATCGGCGACAACAGTCGAATCTCTAGCGTCGAAGCCTGTCTCTTCAGAGGACATCTACCGTTTCGCCTCTCAGATCTGGGCCGACATCAAAGAAGCAACCGGCCGGTCCTACGATGCTTTCACCTACACTGGCCCTGCCAATGCAGAGGCAGCCATCTTCCTCTTTGGCGCAGACGTAGCCGTCTTCGCCACCGAGATTGATACCGTCGATGAGTCCGTCGATTATGCCAACACGGGACTCATCTCCTTCAGGTTGTATCGACCGTGGCTGGGTGCCTCTCTCGCCCCGTTGCTTCCCAAGTCCATCAAGCGCATAGCTGTCTTGGAGCAAGTCCGTCGACAAACCACCCGGTGGGGACCCCTCCTCTTGGATGTCTTGATGTCTTTGAAATCCACCGGTGCAAATTCGCCCCTCGTGGTCGGTTACCAACTGGGATACATCAACAAAGACACTGTACAGCAGGCGATGCGCGGCATCTTCCAGAACCTCATGAGCGAGAAACCTGTTCAAAACCTCCAAATTGGTAACCTCGATGGCCCAACCCAGAAAGAGTTCATAGCTGAGCAGCCTAGCCTGGAAAACGCCTACATGAAGATCTTGGATCAGGTCTTCGGAGAGAAGCTCCTCGTCGCGAACCAGCTGGGCTCGCAACACGCTGGTGTCTCGAACCAAATCACGTCTAGCCCAGAGTACGGCTTCGGATCCCTCATTGCTCGCAAGGAACACCGTCAACGCTTCATCAACGAGGTTCGCGCAGCATCCAAGAGCAACGACTTCATCACGAAGGCACCCCTAGAGTGGTTAGCGAAGTGGGCGTTAGATGCGGAAGACAGCACTAAAGCGAACGCGCTTGCAACCGAAGTCATTGCACGCCTCAGCAACGATGGTTCCCCTGCGGCCAGCCAACTTTTGTCTAACAAGAAATTGTTCTATCGAGAGTCGCCTTGGTTGATTGGCTCAGATGCTTGGGCATACGATCTTGGAAACTCTGGTGTCCACCATGTCCTTGCTTCGGGCGAGAACATCAACATGCTGATTGTGGACTCTACTCCGTACTCAGAGCGAGCTGCAGCTGACGCCGCAAGGCGAAAGAAGGACATCGGGCTCTACGCCATGAACTTCGGGAATGCCTACGTTGCGTCGGTTGCAGCATACAGTTCCTACACGCAGGTTTTGGAGGCCATGATCGAGGCCGATAAATTCGACGGCCCCTCTGTTGTTCTTGCCTATCTCCCCTTTGAGAAAGAGACGGACTCTCCTCTCACTGTCCTTCAAGAAACCAAGAAGGCAGTCGATGTGGGCTACTGGCCACTGTACAGATGGGATCCGCGGGGCGATGAGAAGGGCGAGCCGAACTTCCAGCTCGACTCAGAGCGCATCAAGAAGGAGTTGGAAGAGTTCCTAGAGCGTGACAATTATCTGTCACAGCTCATGAAGAGACATCCCGAGTTTTCTGCCAACCTTTCTGGTTCCTACGGAACTGAGGTACGACAGCTCCAGAAGAGGAAGGCCAAGGATGCTTACAGCAAGCTTCTCGAGGGCCTTGCCGGTGACCCAATGACTGTTCTCTTCGCTTCCGACAACGGCAACGCAGAAAACCTTGCGAAGCGACTCGCCAGAAGAGGAAAAGCACGAGGTCTCAAGACCATCTGCATGGCAATGGATGATTATCCTCTCGAGGATCTCTCAGGGGAGCAGAACGTTGTCCTCATCTCCAGTACCGCCGGTCAGGGTGAGTTCCCCCAAAATGGTAGAACATTCTGGGAGACTGTCAAGGATTCTACGGACTTGGATCTAGCCACCGTCAACTTCGCCGTGTTTGCTCTCGGTGACAGTCATTACTGGCCCCGAAAGGAAGACAAGATTTACTACAACAAGCCTGGAAAGGATCTGCACGCTCGATTGCTCACTTTGGGTGGCAAGCCTTTGACGGATTGCGGTCTTGGAGACGACCAGGACCCTGACGCCTACCAGACCGGCTACGCCGAGTGGGAATCCAAGCTGTGGCAAGCTCTCGGTGTCGACAACGTTGAAGGGCTTCCGGACGAGCCGCCACCACTTACCAACGAAGACATAAAGTCTGCCTCCAATTACCTTCGTGGAACCATCGAAGAGGGTCTCAACGATACTTCTACCGCCGCCATTTCAGCAGCTGATCAGCAGCTTACCAAGTTCCACGGCACGTACATGCAGGATGATCGAGACCTACGCGATGAGCGTAAGGCGCAAGGTCTTGAGCCAGCCTACTCCTTCATGATCCGATGCAGACTTGCAGGTGGCGTTGCCACGCCCAAGCAGTGGATCCAGATGGACGAAATCAGTACCAAGCTCGGCAATGAGACTATGAAGCTCACCACTCGCCAGACGTTTCAGTTCCATGGCGTTGTCAAGGGCAAGCTCAAACCCGCCATGCAAGCCATCAACAAGGCTCTAATGACCACCATTGCGGCTTGCGGTGATGTAAATCGCAACGTCATGTGCTCGTCTCTACCCGAACACTCGTCTTACCACTCCCAAGTCCACGCCATTTCTCAGAGGATTAGCGACCACCTCCTCCCGTCCACCACCGCCTACCATGAAATTTGGCTCGAGGATGACGAGACGAAGCAGAAGCGCAAGGTTGCTGGCGAAGCTGTTCAGGACCATGAGCCACTTTACGGTCCTGTGTATCTACCCCGAAAGTTCAAGATTACTATCGCAATCCCTCCACACAACGATACTGACGTCTACGCTCACGACATCGGTCTCATTGCTATCAAGGGTGCGAACGGTAACCTTGAAGGTTTCAATGTTCTCGCTGGCGGTGGCATGGGTGTGACGCACAACAACAAGAAGACTTATCCCCGAACCGGTAGTATGCTCGGCTATGTTGCGGTTGACTCTGTTCACATTGTTTGTGAGAAGATCATGCTCGTGCAGCGTGACAACGGCGACCGTAAGAACCGCAAGCATGCTCGTCTAAAGTACACTATCGACGACATGGGCGTCGACGTTTTCCGCGGCAAGGTTGAAGAGCTTTGGGGCGAGAAATTCGCTGACCCCAAGGCTTTCAAGTTTGACTCCAACATTGACACCTTCGGCTGGCAGAAGGACGAGCACGGTCTGAACCACTTCACGTTCTTCATCGAGAACGGACGTATCGAGGACACACCCGATTTCCCAATGAAATCTGGTCTTGTTGAAGTTGCGAAGGCACACAACGGCGAGTTCAGACTTACTGGTAATCAACATCTTATTCTGTCTAACGTCAAAGATGAGGATCTCGACAGCATGAAAGCGCTTTTGAAAAAGTACAAGCTTGACAACACGAACTTCTCTGGCATGAGGCTCAGCAGCTCGGCCTGTGTTGCGTTCCCTACTTGCGGTCTCGCAATGGCAGAGTCAGAACGCTACCTCCCTGAGCTCATCTCCAAATTGGAAGGCACTCTTGAGGAAGCCGGACTGCGACAGGACTCTATAGTCATGCGTATGACTGGTTGTCCCAACGGTTGTGCACGACCATGGCTCGCCGAAGTGGCCTTCGTGGGCAAGGCATATGGCGCGTACAACATGTACCTTGGAGGTGGATACCACGGTCAACGGTTGAACAAGTTATATAGAAGTTCAATCAAGGAAGATGAGATATTGGACATTCTGAAGCCCATGATCAAGCAATACGCTGTGGAGAGGAACCAAGGGGAGCATTTTGGCGATTTTGTGATAAGGAAGGGATACATCCAGGCAACGACGCATGGCACAAATTTCCACGACAACGTAAGTTAAACTCTTCGCAGTTTCCCTTATCAAAAACATGCGCTAATGCACGCAACAGACTGCGGAAGAAGAGTCAGACGAGGAGTAGACCCGGTTGGGCTTTGGGACCTGATACCCACTCGTTTATGTTCGACTGTAAATATGATATGAGCGTTCAATTGATGACTTCTATGTGTGTTTTTGTCTTGGCGGCTTTGCATTCATTCACTCGGCGTTGCCCCCGGAAGAAAATTTTGTATGGTTTCACTGCTACGTGAATGAAAATACGAGAGATTTGATGTCATTCATAGTTGTATCGCTGCCGGCATGGTGTTCAGATTCCACGCATGTTTCGTATGAATTTCTGTTCTGCTTACCCGACGACAGTCCTATCATGTGACGCACAACGCCCATGATGTTGCGCCAAACCCCTCCTGAAGCATGACTCCTGGGATCCTGAAAGATCCACTAACGGCAGTCAGCATCTCGTGCTCGGGCCTTGCTTCTCCTGATCTTCCTCCACAGCCTCTTGAGAAAACAATTCTTCCTCACATGAGCCTGCGAGCGTGTTGTCCTCACATGTCTTTCTCTGTAGAGGATGTCTGCCTTTCGCACTGTTTGCGTGGGTACATTCTCTTTGAAATCATTGGGAGGCGTAGGTGAAGAGGGAAGGAGAGACCTTGGAGGCGCAGGGGTGATTGCGTCGGGGTCTTCGGACGGAAGTGTGTTCATGCCGTGGGCTTGTGGTGTTGTATCTAAATGAAGCTTGATATAGCTCGATCTTTTCGATCATACCGAGCTGTCTTGAGGCCGGGAAGCGAGGCAGTGTTTAATTCTCTGGGCGGGCTGATTTGTAAGGAGTACCTATTGGTATCTATGCTGGTAGAGGCTTGGTGCGGACGTGGCACACTTGTTGTCGTTTGCGTCCAGCTCCACCACGTCGTCGTCTACTAAGATCTCGCTCCTCATATGTGTTCCAGTGAGAAAAGATCTCAGCGGGGGTTTCACAATTTGCATCATTATTGACGATGTCATCTCTGATGCCGCATGTTGCTTGTGACGAAGATGGATATCCGAAGGGATTTTTGAGTCGTGGCAACAGAGAGCCTAAATCCTATTACTAGCGCTGTATGAGATTAATGATGCCTCTTTATTAGCGGCAGAACTTGCCAGTCGATGGAGTTGCAAAATGGAGAAAACATTCATCAACGTAAGGAAGGCGGATTTCCGTATTCACAAACGGGCAAGCCTTTCGAATGATCCTCTCTTGATACTGTCGTACTGTCGTTATCAAGGCGGTTTATACAGAGGTATTCGTATTAGCTTCAGCACGAGTTTCATAAGTGCTTTCAACATACTCCATTTTGACCCGCAAGCTTGGATCCACCCACTCGTCCAGTAGCGGGCTCTGCCACTACTACAGCAGGGCCTCCTCCACCTTTTTCTCTCTTAAAAAATTTTCCCTCATTCACCATATAGCATATTATCATCCCTGTCTTCTATCTAACATACCTTTGGCTCCTTCTTAGTATACTTACCAACATTACTTCTTGTATTCATATTAAACTTCAACTGTGTCTTCATTAAGCTCGTAGGCTGAAATAAGCGCTTCAGTCAATAGGACGTGCAACGAAAGTGCACTGAAGGCCAGGCTCCAAGGCTTCTTTTTAATCTCGAGTTTCTACATCGGTAGCTAATATGTGAATGCTTGCATCACGTGTATAGTGGAATATCTTAGGGAAGCTAACATATTAGCCCATAGCGCCATTTGCTACCGTTTGTCTGACATATGCATTTGTTGTAAACGGATGAGGGGGTTAGATTAGACATTATGATGCACTGGTATTTTGTCTTTTTCTTTGCCTAGGTCCTGCAAAAACTGAATAATATATGTATATTGAAACATGAAGCAGTTTTTGCGAGTATGAACTCGTAACGTCTTGATGAAAGCTGGGGGTGCAGGTATACGATGAGGAGAACGCTAGTATAAAATGTCTGCAGATAGATAGGCTTAGCCCTGAAGACAAAGACTGCAAGTTTAATTCCAATGCTGAGCGAAGAAGCTGATCAAGGAACATACTGGATGATATCGGAAAGTAAAGGAAGACATTACAGCTGGGATTCCATGTATGGCTGGCGATCGACGACGGACACCCTATCACTTGGTATGTAAACGCCGTACGAAACGCCGAACGGGAGGAACTTCGGCAGGCGCCACGTCGTCCTTCCTCCACGACCACAACACAACCCTGCCATGGTTCGCTCACACACTCGGGAATTGCTATCATCTCCTCGGCTTCGGGACGCCTGCGATCGCTGCCATGCGCAAAAACTTCGCTGTTTGAAGCCCCCAGAAGTTGATGCGTGTCTCCGCTGCGCCAAGTTCGGCTCCTTGTGCGTTTACAGCCCTCGTACAGCTCGCGGAAGGGCAAGAAAAAAACCCGGAGATACCGATTTGAACACCGGGATTCTAGCGAATGTACCGTCAAGAGTCGAAGGTAGCGTTCCGAAATTAGACGCACCGGGCGCTACGCGTGTCGCGGATGTCTGGGCGGATCCCTTGATATCCTTGCAACATGAGCCACTTGCTCTTCCAGACTGCGACTTACTTGGATTTGACGACCTGGCCAATTCTCCTTTAGATGGAATTCAGCCTCCGATCTGGAAAAGTAGATGCGCCTCTGTTCCATATGACGCTCTGTTCCCAAACGCAGGTGACGTCTTGCGCGACCTAGCCGATCTGAACGTCAAACTCATAGACCACCACACAAGTCTCTCCACGCTTTTTGAAGTGCCACCATCAACAACGCCTTTTGGTTCCAAGGTGGTCGCTCTGGATCAAATCTTTACTCTGACTAGACATTTTACCGCTATACTCAAACAGCTTGGTACTCATTCTATCGACCAAGCCACCGTCCTCCTCTGTCTATCTTGTTACTATCGCCTAGTTGACATCTACGAGAACCTCTTTGAGAAGATGCGAATCTGTACAGAAAATCCCCACGCAAACATCTCAGGAAGCATAACTCTAAGCATGCCTGCCATTCATGTTGGCTCGTACGTTCCCTCCGATCTTTGGAAGACTTCTGGGGCCAATGAAGCACCGATGACTGCGTACGCTACGCATTTCATGCTGATACTGTTGCTGTGTACGAATCTATGCGAGCAACTACGCGATGCTATTGCGATTGGTATCAGCCATACCCAAAGTAATGAGCTTTTAAGTGGGCTTGATGTTGCAATACTACCACGAGATGCGCTGCATTGTAATATTTGCACCTTGGATCTGGGCTGTGATGAAAACAATTTCAAAGAGATGGTACAGAACGCTATGTGGAAGAGGTGGACCGAGCTGGCAGGGCAGATGCAGTTGGCTAAGAAGGCTGCCATGGAATTCACAGTCGCATGCATTTGATCGGATAATTCTTGCTGTCATCTTTTGTCATTAACGTCGTTCCACGTTGGGCCGAGATCGCACGCGATTGAACAATTGCGTGTACCACCAATGCATGAGGCCTAATTTGAATGCCTCTCTTTAGCTCGTAAATTACAATAGGATGGTGAATAGCAAATTGGAGGCTAGACATGATGATCCCATCGAATTGATGAGGGACCCTACTTTCAAAAGCATGCCTTGGGGCAATCTTCCCCTGCATCATGAAATTTTGACACTCGGACTTCAAGCTGCAACACTGGAGTTTCACGTATGGATGCACGCTCCAAGATCTTCAGCATCACCATTTACCGTCATTTGAACTCATACTTTTTGGGGTCTTCTTTCACCTTGGTTAGTAGACAATGTTCCGAATCTTGTCCAAATGAGTGTAGGTCACTAGTATGGTATGGGGCAAAGGGTGACGGCGGATCATAACAAAACCACATAAGGATTAGCTTTCGCGGGAGAAACCTTACGAAAGACGATATGTTAGTGCATGAGGCCGACTAGAGAGTGTATGGATAGGTGTAGCAAAATTGACGACCGAGCCGAGATCGCATGCTGAGACTAGAATGATAGCCGATATCGCTATCATCGATTATTTGTCAGCATGTTGTTTGCTTGAATGATATGATAACGTTGGGCCGATAATTCCCGCACGTAAGCGAATTCAAGAGGATCTACAAGTCTAGACATTCCGTAGGGCGTGCAACACGAATGTTATATGTTCACTGTCGCCTGCACCTCAAAAGGAATAGCTTTTAAGTTCCTGCTTGAATCACGCCCGGAGCTTATACTAATGTTCATACCTACACTACAACGGAGAGCAATTTCTGGCTTACCCAGGATACTTTATCCTAAATCAAGACCATTGCCAGTTGTTGTTATGCCAATTTTTGGAATCGCCAACGAACTCAGCAGGTGAAGGACACAAGCATTTCCGTTGTGTGGCTATCAATACTTATCAGTGAGACAGACAATTGCCCTCCGTTTCATCACCAAGTCGAGATCTATCGTCTGTCGCCAGCCCGGATCTTGGACTAAATGCCCCTACCACAGAGCAGAACCCCCAAATTGTAGAGAATGTCGAGGGATTCGATGAAATTCAGTCGGCGCGTCCTGATTTTGATCACTCTAGGTTACCCATCGAAGTTACTAAACATCCTCATCCCGATTGGAAGTATGGTGATGGTATGCAAGATTATAACCCAGCCAGTTCACATGTGGAGGTTGATCCTTATGCGCCGGATCGGCCAATGATCAACAACTATCGGCTTCTAATATCCGGTATCGCACCAAGACCGATTGGATTTATCAGTACCGTGTCCAAAGACGGTGCCAAAAATCTCGCGCCGATGAGCTATTTCCAAATTGTAGACCATGATCCGCCCATGTTCGTTGTCGGTCTTTCTGCGCGCACTGGTCGAGTCAAGGACACTTATCAGAATTTGAAAGACACAGGAGAATGTGTAATCAACACTGTCTCTGAGACTATGATTGAGGCAGTCAATGCAACATCCCTGGACGCTCCGTATGGCGTGTCTGAATGGGATATTTCTGGACTTCATGAAGCGCCAACTTCTACCGTACGTCCTTCGAGGGTATCAGAGTCGGTCTTCTCAATTGAAGGGAAGGTGGAAGATATCAAAGAATTCGGTGACCATTCAAAGGATGGGAAGAGCGTTGCTGGTGTAGTGTTGATCAAGGCTACAAGATTCTGGGTGAGGGAAGATGCTACGAATGCAGCTGTTAGCCACATCAATTTGGAAACGCTGCGACCTGTAGCTCAGCTCGGAGGACAATCGTACGGTCGCATTACTTCAACGTTTGAACTACCGAGGAAGCGTTGGAGTGATGAGGTTTCGAAGAATAAGACCTTGAGAGATCTAACTAATTCGACTCCTGACAGTTATGTCATTGATCCACAATAGTAATACTCGAGGAGATTCTCTCTTGGTGCTATGACCTAAATCATTTTTTATTTGACCGCTAGAAAGTCAGACGGTTATCAATCTCCTTCAGCATCAACCTAGCTGTCATTCAAATCTTTGCAAAAGCATCTTGAGCTTCCTCTGCTCTTCACAACATGTACAACAGACGGTCTTCGAGCAAACCGCAAACAGTGTACTTGCAAATGCTTACGCCACTATCATGCTGATGCGAAGCCTTCACTTCTGTAACAGAAGTCGATACGATCGAGCCGTGAACTTTGTAGTGGCTTGTAAGCTTCATCCAGATCTCGTCGGCCATTCCTATCAGCTGTGCGAAGACAAATTTCTAGAACTGTTGGCTTTCACCCGTCTCGCTCTGTTGTTCTCGATACAACGAAAACGCCTTGTCAACACTTTGAATATTATGTGTTGCAAGCATGACCTCAGCCATCCAAGGCTTCAGGTCTTCGTGATTTGTAGTGTATAGCCTATGCAAAAGCATCCCAGCAGCATCATAATAGGCCTATCAGTCGCGGCTTTGCTATCTTGTACGACGTTGGCTCAATCGAGCTCGACAAATATATAAGCACCGCGGACGAACTTGATACCAGTGATGTAACCTCTCGAGCTAGCGGTTTGCAGGTGTGACTTGAGCGTTTCGAATGCGGACTTCGAGTACATTTAATGAACCCAATCGACATGTTTTCAAAGATAATAGACACTCTTACATTTCAAAGGTATAAAATACAAGAGCGCTCCCGTGTATATTGAATACAGCCATTGCCTCCTGATCACGTCAGCGATTATCTGCATGATTCTGAGCGAAGTAACGTACCAGCGTGACGAAGTCGATGGCAGGCTGATAGAGAGAGTACTCGGCGTCTGACCTAACGTTGACACCCCTCTTCTAGGATGGCCACCCTAGAGTGGCTTCAAGCTATTCGTCAGCTATGATGATGACTGGGTCTTGTTGATAGCCGAATTTGAACTCTTCCATGGCTTTCACAGTGGCTTTTTCTGCTTCAGTGCGATTCACTGCGATTCGGTCGCTAGAATCGGCTCAGGCAATTGTAACAATCTTTAAGGCAACCCGACTCTTCAACTAACAATCTTTGTTGCCAGAACTTGATATTTTCGCAGTATCATCTAGCTTGGTCTCGCGTACAAAGGACAAGCCAACGCCGCTGATGCCTCTAGACTTTAATGTCGCAATGTTTTCAGAAATCTCCGAATTTCCCCACTACAAAGAGTACCATAGAAGGTTTAGGATAAGCGTAAATAGCTTATTTTACTCGTCAAGAAGCTAAAAGGGTATACAGTTTCACAACGCTATAATTCATTTAGCCTAGAGGAGTTTAATTTATAATAAGCGTGGTTGCAGATTGAAAAGAAGGGGTTGTGCAGAGCGAGATACTCCTAATGTGGAAGTGGGCCACCCCACCATAGCACAGTAATTGGCTCGGTTGTCATCCATATTACTGCCTGGTCCCGGCCCCGCGCTTTCGGCCCCAACGTCGTTTCAGCGCGGTCTGTAAGGCTGCAAATGAATTTATAAGATAGACATCTCGCACTACTTCCGCGAGTAGTCGATAAATTTCCTGGTAAGAAATGTCCGACGAGGTCAACTTCGAGCAACTCTGGGAGGAGGCGGTTGACAGATATATGGGCACGACCAACAGAACCCCCGAAGATAAGAAACTCCTGCTCGGCCTGCACAATATTGATGACCTCTTCAACCAAATTGAGAAAGAGTCGACGAAATTCAGTGCTTTCAGGAACAAAAGAGCCAGATTTAGAAATGTCTTGACCAAATCCGTCAAGCCCTTTATCGCTCTCTCTGATATCGCTCAGAGTGCCCTCTCGCTAACGCCTTTTGCGCCTGCTTCCACTGTATTTGGCGCTGTCGTGTTTCTTGTTCAGGCAGCTGGCGGAGTTTCGGAGAGCTACGATTGGATCGAGGAATTATTTGAGAAGCTCAGAGGCTTCACAGAACGGCTCGAGCAGTATGTTGACGGAAGCATGAATGAGCATCTACGGACCAAGGTCATCGCAATCTTGACGTGTTTGCTGGAAATCCTTGCACGTGCCGAGACTGTGATGAAGAGTGGTCGCTTCAAAAAATATGCGGCTGTACTATTTCTCGGGCAAGACGATGAGGTCAAAGCATCGTTCGATAGACTTGGGAAATTGTTCGAGGACGAACACGCATTGGTCCATGCCATCTCTTACGCAACGACGCAAAGGATCGAGCAGAAAACTGACGATATCGGCAACACCACAAAACAAACCCTGGATGCTACTGAGGACATTCAAAAGAAACTGGATGATCTCTCCACTACTACGAAGTCCGCGGAGGTAAAGGCGCTATTGAACGATAACTTGCTCACTCCGGCGTACCAAAAGAATGTGATCATCTACAATGAGTATGCCGAGAGTACAATCGAGAAAACCGGTGACTGGCTACTCGAAGACAGTAATGTCAAGCGCTGGAACGAGAAACAACCGCCTCTTCTCTGGGTATTCGGCGGACCTGGCACCGGGAAATCTTGCCTCTCTTCCAAACTTATCAGGTACTTAAGAGACAAATATCCCCAGGATCCAAAGCACCCAAATCGGACTTCCGTGGCGTATTTCTTCACAAGAGAAGATGACCCTTTGAAGGACCCTTTAGATCTGCTAAAGACTTTGGCATACCAAATTGCTCAGAATGATAAGATTTTCAGAGTATTTGCAGCAAACGTTCTCTCCAAACCGGACTCCGTCGCAACTCCGCGGCTGCTGTGGAAAAATCTTTTCCTAAACTTCTACAAACAAGACAGAAGTCTGTCCAACGAAGTGGTCATAGTTCTTGATGGTTTGGACGAGGCACCGCGATCATTACTCAAAGAGCTCTTCTCACTTCTAGAAGATATGAGCGGTCAGAACTTGGAGGGTCGCTTGTCTTTCGCGCTCTTCAGTCGTCCAGAGTTGTCCGAATTCCTCGAGCCTAAATTTAGCCGCATTATGGTCAAGGTGGAGGTTGGGAATCGAAACGAGGGCGATATAGCGCAGTACATCAAGAAGCGCTTATCGGACATCCTCGTTGTAAAACAAACAAAGCAGCTCCGCGATAAGAAAGCTGCGGCAAAGCTTGCCCGCGCCATTCGCGAGAAAGTTCTAGACAAAGCAGATGGTATGTTCTTCAAGGTGGTACTTATCATGGATCAAATCCAAGACAAGGAGCGCAAGCATGTAGTTTTCGAAGCCATCGAGGAGGCACCACCGCAGCTCGATGCTATGATTGCTCATGTGTTCGAAAAGTTGACGCTCAACGAAGATGTGGATAAGGGTGATTTGAATGAGTTGTTGCTTTGGGTCGCATTTGCAAAATCGGAGATTACCATTAATCAGCTCTATGCCATAATGAAGGTCCGCACTGGTGAGGCGTAAGTCATATAATACACTACTTACATGCATATGTATGTGAAATAAGGGCTGATTGGAACTAGGTACGATGCTTTGGAAGCGCGCTTGCGAGGGAAATTCGCCTCCATCTTTAAATTAAGTGGAAGCAGCAAGCTAAAAGACCCAGGGGGATCTCAATCTGATTCTATTGCAGACCTTAAAGTAACTGAAAAGGTGGATGAAATTGAGGATGACGACGACTTTGATATTGATCAGATCTCTGACGAAGAAGCGGGCGATGACGGCGCAGATGATCGTTCGGAAAGAGGTTTTGACGAAAAACTGGAAACGATCCAAGAGATTAGCAAAGACACTCTGAAGAGATGGAGGGAAACCCGTGTCCGATTTACACATGCCAGTATCCGAGATTTCCTGGTTCAGTCGCGCATATTCAATCTGGATGCTCACACTGGTTCCGTTCCAGTCTACATCGACCCCAGACTAGCTGACCTCCACATGGCAGACATTTGCATGAAGCGGATCATAGAATTCGGTACAAATTATATTGATAGAGTAGAAAAACCAGACTTTATCGGTTACTCTTGTCGAGCCTGGATCGAGCACCTAAAGTCGGCAGATAAATTGGGCCTTACAGGCTCCGAGAAGGTCGAGGTCGTGAAGACTTTTGTCAATCTCTTCACGGATCCGGTGGCTCTCAATGGGTTGGTTAGAGGCATGGGGAACTACCATTACTATGGGACAATGCTGCACTTTATCAAAAACCCCACTTTCGCATCCATGATTAGGAATCATTGGTTTACGGTTGCTAATCAAGAAGATTATTCAAGTGAACAGTGGGAGTGGATTCAGAAATCGAAGGAATCTAACAAGGAGCTTTTTCGACCTCTAGCGAAAACGGCTGCCAGACTATGGTTAGAAAGATCAGGTCCCGATGATCTTCTCTTCGAGAGCCAACATAGTGTTAGATTTTTCTTGTGGATCCTGTGGGCATGGATTGGGTTGGATGATACTGGCTCAAGGGGTGTGGAGTCCCTGAACCTGAGTCGACTATTCTCTTACAAGGATCCGGAATTCGACGAGGCCATCTACGAAAAGTTGTGTGATAGTTTCGACTTCGAAAAGACACAATATTGGTATTGCGCGCACGGTTGGCTAATGTATAATTCCGACCAACCCACCCGTAGCGCGGAACTTTTCATCAAAGCACTTGAGATTGACCCCAACTGCTGGTATGCCCATGCAGGTCTCGGCTGGTGCTGGCAGGAAGAAAATTTTGACGACGCAAAAAAGTCCTTGGAAAAAGCGATGGAGAATATCCCCAAAAGCCTGAAAGTCATGAGACTTCGGTTGAAGAGCAACGTCATGGCTTGGATGCTGGAGAGGGATGACGACGAAGCCGTCGCTAAATGGGCAGGCGAGAGCTATGATCCAGTACCCAAGGAACTCAACTCGGGCGAATTTGCAATGGTGATGACATATATCTTAGCACTATTTGCTTTGAAACGGTACGATCGTTTGCATGAGATTTTGGTGGATATATCACGATTGCCTATGGGTATCGCCATGCCCGAGTTCATGGGCCTTTGTTGTGCGCTTCAACAGGAGATCGGGATTCCACTCTGGCTGCACGGTGATGCAGTGCAGGTTATGCAGCCTTGTATTGACGAATTTTTAGCCTCCAAACAGCACATGGAAACGTTCCCATGGGGGACGGTGTGGTTCGCGCAGTTCATGTATAGCTTTTACCCAACTAGCGACGCCGCGCAGGAGTTGCTCGAGCGTATTGCTGCGCGTAGCTTTAGTGACAACCTGGGCGAAGAGGTTCGTGCCAAATTTGAAGAATCTCGCGGTATTATCGAGGAGCTTCTCGCTTGTATATACGCCGAGAAAGCGCGGCAAGCACACGCCGATGGTTCAGAGCCGAAAGTATTCGTGGACAAGCTCCACGCGATGGCTATTGCGGACGAATCCAGTGATACGTACAAGATCAATTCTGCTTCGCTGCTTCTAGCATGTTACTGGCGTGAGATGGGCGAGGAGGAAAAAAATTGGAAAGCTTGTCTTAGGCCAACGATGCTCGAAGGCATTGACATGCTCCGCGACGACGACCCGGGCAACGACCTTGAGGCGTACTATTACTTGACCAAGGCGCTCATTGCAGCGGGCGATTTCGATAACGCCATCGCAGCCAACGTACCGTACGGTTTGGGCCTTACCTACCCCCTTGCTATCGATCGAATTCTAGGAAAGGGATTCCCGAGCTTTAATTATAGCTGCGACGGGATATGCTCTATTCGAAGCTTTCACCAGAGCAGCACTAGCGGCAACTCGCAGAATGACAGTAAAGAGGTTTGGTACTGCACCAGCTGTTACGACACCACGTTCTGCGAGGTATGTATTGAGCAGGTCAAGAAAGGTGAGCTTCCATGGAGAAAGTGTAATAAGGATCACCAGTTTTTGAAAGTTTTGCCAGTCTCGGAAGAGCTGAAGGAGAGAGCAGCGGCATGGAATGCGGAGAAAGAGGAGCTGGAGGTCAATGCGGGATGGTTGGAGGGTCTTAAAAGTGATTGGTTGGAATGAACATGGTATAGTAACACGAATGAATGCAACATTCTTGGTACTGAAAGACTTATAAAGCCTATCATTGATCACATGATTGCTCTATGGGAACAAAGGAGCCGTAGATCGCGCACACTGGGCTGGGAGTGTCGTCAAGATGAAGGGTTTCATCTTGCTGCGATGCCCAGTTCTCACGCATGTCGACCAATGACAGCCTTGTATAACTAGCCCCATTTCCGAGCACCTCATCGGCAACGTGAATGACAACAACCCCACACGCTCATCTTATCACCCACCGAAGCGATGCGAATACTGCTGCAGATGTCTTGACGCTCAAGCTTTTAGCCTTATCATCTCTAGCCCGCGACAGGGGCGACGTCGTGGCGAGATATTCCCCCGTTAGAATACCTAAAGAGGACATGTAACGCACCGTACCACCCCCGTGAGCGCTCGCACGCAATCCGACGCGCGCATAGAGCAATGCCATGGCCGACATTTTCCCATCCGACTAGGGCATCTAGTGGGTTTTGGCACGTACAAATGTCAGTCGATTCTTTTCATGAAGCATGTCTGCTGCAACGTCGTCGTCTGCGGCCTCCTACGGGACCTTCGTGCCTCCCCGCGCTGCTTCTGATATAATGGGCGCTGATACGGTCGTAGACAGCAAGCTCGAAGGTGAAATTGAGCTTTCCACACCGACGGATGATTCCCAGCGTTCGATCTCCAGTGGCCAAGATGCCAGACCGAAAGCGCCTTGGTGGTCTTACATCTGGGACTACGAGCCTGGCCGAAGCCATGAGGAGCGCAAGTTTATTTCAAAGTTGGATGTTTATTTGATTACCATGCTTTCGCTTGGGTATTTCATCAAGAATCTGGATCAGACCAATATCGCAAACGCCTTCGTCAGCGGCATGAAGGAAGATTTGCAGATGAACGGCAACGAGGTCAATCTTATCGACACAGCGTGGACAGTAGGATACGTCATCGGGCAAATTCCCTCGCAGATAATCTTGACGAAAGTAAGGCCCAGTATCTGGGTACCAGCGTGCGAACTGGTGTGGACGACATTAACGTTCTGTCTTGCGGCAGCAAAAACTTCCAACCATGTCATCGCCATCCGATTCTTCGTTGGCTTGGCGGAAAGCATCTTCTATCCCGCAGCTCACACCATCCTAGGCTCTTGGTACAAGCCATCTGAGCTTGGTAAGAGGGCTTGTATCTTCCACGCGAGCTCGGCTGCCGCGAGCATGTTTTCTGGTTATCTTCAAGCTGCAGTGTACAAGGGCTTGAATGGGGTACGAGGCTTTGCAGGATGGCAATGGCTTTTTGTAGGTGCTCGCCGCTCTGATCACGTATCTTGTACTCGACGCTAATCGCAGTGGAAGATAATGGACGGCGTGATAAGCGCGCCAATTTGCATCGCCGGCTTCTTCTTACTTCCCGACCTCCCAGAAAATACACGGGCGTTCTATCTCACCCAAGATGACCGTGCTCTTGCAAAAAAGCGAATGGATGCTGTTGGCCGCGCCCCTCGAACGCGGCTTGGTCGATCTGCATTCAAACGCATCTTTGGTAGATGGCACGTCTACTTGCTCACCATCCTGTATATCATCTTCATCAATCAAGGACCCTCGGGTAGCGTAAATCCTTTCTCGTTGTGGCTAAAGTCGGAGAAGTTATCTGTCGAAAAGATCGTATGCCAACTCCCATTTCCTTCTACGCCTAGCTAATATATGGGATCAAGAACATCATCCCCACAGCCTCCTCGGCCATCCAACTAGTCCTCACAGTATCTTTCGCAATAATCAGCGACGCCATCCGCCACCGCGCCCGCATAATGTCGATATCCACCCTCCTTGGCGGCTTCTCCGCCCTCTGCCTCGCCATCTGGACGATCCCAAAAGGTCTAAAATGGACTGCGTTCTTCCTGCAGCGTGCCTCGGTGCCATACGGCCCGCTTAGTATGTCTTGGGCCAACGAGATCTGCGGTTCTGACGCTGAGGAGCGTGCGATTGTGATTGGCATCATGAATAGCATGGGATACGCGTTCAATGCGTGGGTGCCGTTATTGACATATCCGCAAGTGGATTCGCCGAAGTTCAGGAAAGGTTTCATCTTTAGTGTGGGTACCTTTGTAGCCCAGGGTATTATTACAGCGTTGGTTGCTTTTATGCAGAAGAGGGAAATTAGACACAAGAATAAGGAGAGGGTTAGCGATACGGAGGGGGCAAGGGAAGCGACGTTGACGCAGGATGTGCAGTGATTGAAGAACAGAATGCGCAACGTGCACAGGAGGCATACTTCCGTCTGATAAAGAGCCGAATGTTTCTACTTTCGACAGACTGTACAGGAGTGAATTAGGTGTGCGAGCATCGTGTGCCATTCAGCAAGTCCTGTGCGTTAATTTACAGGGAAATGTATGCTAAAGCCTTACCAACGTCTTTTACTTGCCGCGCTTGAATGTGATCATCAGTGGGCAGATCGTAGCCCCATCCCCATATTCCAATGACATCAACGCATAGAGAGATGCTTCTCATTGATGCAGGGACCACAAAACAGATCCCACGATAGAAATGGGAGCTGGAGAGCTATTGAGCTCGTGGCTACGCTCAGTACTTAGTACAGCATTTGAAAAGAGACCCCCATGTTTTCAATATCACTTGGATCGAATCCAGCCACGGAACCCTCGATCACTTCCTCCATGGCCTCGAGGGTGGAGTTCGTATTTAATTCTTGCTACCCGTGTCGATCCAACCCTGCCTACATGTCAGCATCAGTGAGTCTTTCCTCGCTTGGATACTTGGCAGCAAAAGGACCTCTAGATGGCGAATATAGATGCATCTATGGTAAGTACTGACAGAACTCACCTTCTCCTTGAGCTTGTCCCAATACGCTTGATCCCTTTCGCTGCCTTTCACATGGCCATCGCGACTGTTCGGCGTAGAATAGATGCTTCCTTTAGGGCGCTGAAACTGCGACGGCGGGACTTTGGAGGCGTCCCACTCACGACTCCGGCGGCGGTCGTTCTGGGTTGGAGAGTGCAATTCGTCACCGCCAGCGGCTTTCTCGAGCTTCACGTGATCTCCCGCGAAAGGGTCTGCTGTTGCATGAGCGAGACGAGACCGAGGAAAGGGGAGGTAAGGTGGCAGACCGTTGTTCTCTGATCGCTGCGCGGCGAAAACGTCTTTGTTGGTGGAGGGATTGCCCGTGGGCGTGCCGTCGATGCCTGCGTGTGTCAATCCTGAAAGTCCAGGAGGAAGATGCGAACAAGGAATGGTATACCGCTGGCGGCCATGGCTGATGGCTAGTTGAGCTTCAAGTTCTATTTCGTGACCAACTCTTTGGTAGAACAGGGAAGGGATCTATATACGTAGCGCTCAGTACAAGGGCACGGGACCTGATATACCAGTCTCTAAAAGCTCATAGAACAAGCATGCACTGCGCACCAATCAACGCCACTAAGAATGAACATCCCTTCCGTTTACGGCGTGCATCTTCATCATGCCCAGAGATTGACTTATTGGGTGCAGGTGGGTTGTTGAGCATCGACGAACGCGACGTCCAAACGCTACCCGTTACGTCACGCTAGCGGGCGAGCAGCCACTCAGCGTAGCGCGCGTAGGTCAGAAGGGGGGAGGGCGAACGACGTCCATTCGCCCATCGCATATTCTGTTATTATACTGCGTACTGCCTTGCTCGTCTCCAGTCCATGGATAAGGACAGACGTATGCCCGCGGCCAACGCTTCTTCGCTGGTTATTTGCTTTTCGCTTCCCGTGAAACTCCCTGCATGCATGTGACACCACCCGCATCCGCCCAGAGAGGCGCAGTGCTTGCATCGAGAATTGCAGACCTGAGGTCATAAGCTTTTGGTATTTTTGAGCGGCAATGTTTTTGTATATGACATCCAAATGTAGAAAATCAGCGTCCAGTATGTGACTTGGACTATTTCCGAGATGCGAGCGATGTGCTCCCAACTCGACGGACCGTCTCTCTCCACGGTACGCACCACCCAAGCAGACAACTGATATCCCTCCAGACATATTCCGCCCCCTCCCCCCCTATTCACAAAGAGAATCCCTCATCAAGGCCTCGTCCAGCCGCCCTCATGCTCACAGTAGAATAGCCATCTTTTTGTTGCAACCACCAGGTAACAACGCCGGGTATGCAAGGATCTCATCCTGGTATCCACCCAAAACTATGTGCGCGACATAAGAAACAGGAGCTTCGTGCTCGATAGAAAGAACATTTACACAATCAAGAAACCTAGGAAAGAGCAGGTGGTGCCAATAACGCCATGGAATGCAGAGTAATTTTCCTGCGACGCAGAAGTCGTAAGTCGTCATAGATCATCGTCGAGGTCGATCGCATCGGGGTTCGCGGCAGGAGCCTCGTCACCAGGTTTGATGTTGCCGCCTTGGGGACCGGTGCTGGCAGCAACGAAACCTGCGGGTGCCTTTGCCTGTCGTTCAAGAGCAGCCATGGCATCTTCGCTGTCCGTAGCGTCGCCGTTGACGTGCTCGCCATTGCCGTTCTGCTGGCCACGTGCAACTGCCTGAGAGGCAATGAAGTTGACATCGGTACTGGGTATAGTTAGTGCTTGTTTAACAGACTGAATATGTTGGAGAATACGTACTTGTATTGAGCTTGAACACTCCGTTTGATTCGAAGCATCTCCTTGTACGTATCCTCGTTTCCATGTTGAACCTCGAACGACTCCCACTTTTTCCAAAATTCTGGACTGGTTCTCGGATCGCAAAACTGGCTGGCGTGGCCATAGATTGCTCGTGCTCGGTCAATCTCACCCAACCGCCTCTCCATTTCGGAAAACTTGAGACACATCTCCTTAGCTTCATGGTCGGGAAGGGCAGAGATGGCGCGCTCGTATATGGGTCTCGTCGAGGTCAGACCGAAGTTGGAGGCTGATTTGGTGATGTAGAAGTTGAACATCTCCATGCGATCTTCGTCGGCGACTGCTTCAGTTGCACGTTGATATATTCGCATGGCATGTCGGGCCAAACCTCTGTCTTCTTCCAGGGCACCGTACATTAGGAACAATACCTTTGCAAACTTGGGCGGGCACCCTTCCACAGCTTGCTCGAACAGGTCTCGTAACCGCTCCATGCCAATTTTTCGGTCGACAGCTTTGGTGAGATATAGATTCCATATCTCGAACGCAACGGGATAGCTAAAGAGATCTAATCCCCTCTCGTAAACTTTGAAGCAGTCCTCGAAGTACTTGTTCTCTTCCAGTAAATTGGCATAGTTAACGACAGTCTGTGGTGTTGCGATGCGAAGCTCGAATATCCTCTCATATACTTTTTTGGTCTCATCAAGTGTGCTCACACTTTCCACCAGGTCGACGTAGAAACTCCACAACTTCCAACTCTTGTGCACTCTCTGTTGCGGCGTTAATGACTCGTCGAAGTAGTCGACAGTGGAACGCTTTGGCGCTTGCGTCGCCTTCGCCATAATCTCGACCGCTCTGTCGAAATTCTCGTTGCGCAATTCCATTTCAGCCCACTCGCACCACATCTCGGCTAGTTCGGCAACCGACTTGAAAGGCACCTTTACCGCCTTTTCCATGATGACACGGGCATTTTGGAGATCCCCGCCGGCTTCGTAGAATTTTGCATAGCTAGTCCATAGCTCATGAAACTTGCCGACTGCCTTTTTCGGATTGATGGCGGCTATCGCGTCGGTGTACGTCTGCACTACCTCTTTGCTGTTATCTCCCCAAAGGGCAACGCGCTTCTCCCACTCGATGACATTATGCGGGTTTTGTCTTAGCATAACATCGTTCAGCAAGAAAGGTCGCCGCTGCATTAGTGATTCGAAGCGAACCATCCGGATGTCTAGGTCGGCGTCGGCATCTTGGTCTACTTTGCCCTTATCGGACCGAGCCGCAGCATCTTGCAGCTTGATACCGATCATGGTCTCCTCAGCCTCGATGTAAGTGTCAAAGACGACTGAGAAGTCGCGAACAGTCATGACAGTGGTGATGCCCTCCTCGAACACGTCACGGGCCTTTTCGTATTCGTTCTTGTTCATCCAATAGCGCGCGAGTCCGACCCAGAGAATACCGCGCTGGTCAGGGAACTTGGAGATGCCGCTCCTGATGATCTTCTCAACGTCGATGCCGCTGTCATCGCCTGTGTCGATGTCTTTGGCGTGATCGATGAGCAGGTCGATCATCTCGGTCCAGAATTGGAAAGGCCCTTTGGCGTCCTTGCTCTTGAATTTGGGGTTGTTGAGTATCTCCATGTACTTCTTAACGGCTTCTGTATACTTGCGCATGTCCTTGAGGAGCTCGATGAAGTCCTCTGCATCCTCGGGGTGTATCTGCATGTAGCGACGCCATATCTTGACGGCGGTTTCTCCGGATGCAGACGTAGCAAAGGGCCTGTACAGGGCCCAGATGCGGTTGTGTTGGGTCAGGGGCAGGGCTCGCAGGGCACGATCGAAGGTGCGGCGGGTGGTGGTGACAAGCGGCTGCTGCATGAGGAAGTTGAGGTACATTTCCCAGATGCGCGGCATCTTGTTCAGCAGCACGAGGGCGCGCTCGAACAAGGCGTTGACTTTGACATAGTGCGGGGCGAACTTGGCGGGATTCTTCTTCTCGAGGTGCTTGGTGCGCAGCTCGAGATAGAGCTTCCAGAGCTTGTAGGAGCGCGGCAGGGTGGTGCACGCGCGCTCGAGGACGAAGGCCTGCTCCAGGAGGCTGCCGCGCGACTTCTTGAAGGCGTAGTAGTCCAGCCATGGCTTGACGCTGCCGGGGTTGCGCTGGATGTCCTGCTCATAGGCAACGTCCTGATCGGAGATGAGGAAGAGGTCGTTGGAGCGCTCCATCTTGCGTTTGGCGGGCCGCGAGAGGCTCGCCGTGACGGTGCGGAGCAGCTCGCCAGGCATTGAGACGCCTGGGGTGGCGGAGAAGAGCCCGCGGTGGGCAGTGACGGGTGCGTGGGCGCGCTCGAGGGATGCGATGGGGGCAGAATGGGAGAGCGAGGTAAAGTTCTGAGGGCGACCTTGGGGACGAGCGGTCAGCAGACGGGCGGGAAGCCCTGGAGCCAATGGCAGCCCGCGCGGCGTTTCCCAGCAGCCAACGGCGCGAGAGGCAAGCCTGCATGCAAAACAAGCGCGGCGTCGGCACGGGCCAGCCACTGCTGCAGCTACGTCTGAGCTGTGCCGTGAGCTGTGCCGTCACAGTCCCCCCCAGCGACCACCCGACGAGTTGTTTGTCTGTCTGTCGCTCTGTTGCGCCCCCAATCCTACTGGCGGCACCGTACCCAACGCACCGCGACACGCATTCCGGCGTCTGCTCGGTCCACCTCCGACTCCACCGGCCCAGCACCTCCATCTCGCCATGTCAGGCAGCGGGGTAGGTCTGCAGCCGTGGGAAGCTGTGCAGCAGCAGCACACTGACACCGCTGACACCACCATCAGGCGAGAGAGGCCGTCTTCCCCACGCGCCAGTCGCTGGGGTTGATGAAGAGCAAGCTCAAGGGCGCCCAGACTGGCCACGACTTGCTGAAGCGCAAGAGCGAGGCCCTCACAAAGTACGCCACGCCTCTGCTGCCCCGTCTACCGCACCTGCGCTGAGCTCTGCTAACTGCGCTTCCCCACAGACGCTTTCGAGGTGCGCCCACGCCATCCATCTGTCCTCTCTGCCCCATGTGTCGCTGAAACATCTCGCAGAAATCACACGCCGCATTGATGAAGCGAAGCGCAAGATGGGCCGCGTCATGCAAATCGCCGCCTTCTCCCTCGCCGAGGTCACGTATGCCGTAGGCGGTGACATCGGCTACCAGGTCCAGGAGTCGGCCAAGCAGGCACGTTTCCGCGTCCGGACCAAGCAAGAGAACGTCTCGGGTGTCTTCCTACCCCAGTTCGAGAGCTACACAGCCGAGAGCAATAACGACTTCGCTCTCACGGGCTTAGGTAAGGGCGGTCAACAGGTGCAGAGATCGAGAGAAACATATGCGAGAGCAGTCGAGACCCTGGTGGAACTGGCTAGTCTGCAGACTGCCTTCGTCATCTTGGACGAAGTCATCAAAGTAGTGAACCGCCGAGTGAATGCCATGTGAGTACTCCGTCCCTCGTTTCTACCTATTCCGGCCTTTCACTGACCATCTCAGCGAGCACGTCATTATTCCACGTACCGAAAATACTATAAAGTATATCAACTCTGAGCTAGACGAGCTAGACAGAGAGGAATTCTATCGGCTTAAAAAAGTATCGGGCAAGAAACAAAGAGATGCTGCCGAGCAGGAACTCGAACGGGAAAAGTCGAAGAAGGATGCTAGGGAGGAAGAGAAAGGCAATGCGGCCCCGGAAGTGGAGTCTCAGGACTTATTGGGTGACGGTGACAACGAAGATGTGATCTTTTAGAACCTCATCTTCAATGATGTCACTGCGGCGTGACTATCAGACCGTTGGGTCCAATTCACCCGGACCAGAGGTGTCGGGACGGTCTGAATGGCCATACCAGCCCCTCGCCGGCTTCCTCTTCACGGCAAGTCTTATGTTGGATGGCGAGGATCTCAGGTGTTCTTGAGTCGATCCTCTTGTAGACGTTGCAAGTTGTCAGAGGAGCTATCACCTTGGCCTCGTGTCTACTCAAGTTTGTATGAATACCATGCTCCAGTGACCTGTGATCATAACTGCAAGACATTGTATTGTGTTTGGATATCATCAATGCATGAACATAAACGTGAGAAAAAAAATCCAAATGCCACATCCGCCACCAATCAACTACGCTCTCTGGTAGGAAACCTTAAGAGGCTTCTGCTCCTTTCCGACGCGCGCATCTGCGGATTGCTCCTTGGCTGTGATGGCGTACTGCTCATTCTCGAACTCGACGAAAGCGACCGCCCTCAACTTGACATAGCGGACTTCCTTGAATCCCTCAAAATGCTCGAAGATAGTCGTGAGATCGCTCTCCTCGATCTCATAAGGAATATTCTGCACGAAGAGCGTCTTGTTCGGTCGCACGTACTCATCAGGGATTAAAGCGGTTCCAGGCTTGTTCGGGCGCGGTTTTTCTACAGCGGCAGTTGGGTTAGCTTGGGCCTTTGCGTCCTCTTGTGCACGCTTGAAGTCTGTCTCATATTAGCATAAGTAGTATAAATGGCAGGGATATAGATACCCTTCTGCGTCAGACGCTTGCGCTTGTGCTCGTCGAACATGTCGGGCGCCTTCCTCTTGACCGTCTCGTCGCTATGCGTCTTCGCACGCGACACCTTCATAACCTTGCCATACATCTCGAAGCCGTTCATCTCCTCTACGGCATCCAGACAGGACTGCTGGCTATCAAATACGATGAAGGCCTGGCCTTTGCGCTTCAGGCTGCTCTTAGCGATGATGTCGAGGATAGTGCCGTAGTGCTTGAAGACGACGGCGAGTGCGTCTTTGAGGGTTTCGATCTTGATGCGCTCCTCGAGGTTATTGACCTAAGACATTAGCATGAGCCACGGAGTGCAATGTGAGCGCATGCTGCAGCAAGATCACTCACGTAGATGCTTCGACAAGGTTAGCAAGAACGTGAGGAGAAGTTTGGGGGACGTACGTCTCGATTGGAACTCCATATTTACTGGGGTCGACGATGCTGCCACCAGAAATCACTCCTTCCATTTTGTCACCCATTGTGAGAGCAGTGGGGAGCGTCGCGTTGTCAGGGCGGTGGAGGCGGTTGCCAAAGTGTTGTCGGAAAGCTCTCCAGAGCTCTTTCCGAATTACTGGGACCAAGCCCATAGCGCCCGCCACTAGCGATCACGTGAACCATCTGCCTGCAGTGCTTACCTAAATATCAAGACGTCGAAACATGTGGGCCCGCAATCTTGGGCTGGTCTTCTCAGCCGAAATCAAGTATAGCTTATCCGTAGGCAAGCAACCTTGGTCCGCTCGTAATCCTCAGTAAAAGCAATCTTGCTTCAATATCCCTCGAGGACTAAAATTTGCGCCAATCGATGATTCTATCCCTATACCGTATCGACGTTGCTCAGACACACGTGGCGTTTAAACACATCGTGCAAGGTAATGAATACGGCGTCCGGGATCCGCGACACTTGGTGTAGACCTAGATATTGGTCACTGTATTTGTTGATACGAAGTGAAGGATTTAGATTGGGATTCTATAGACGAGAAACATGAAGGTCGTTGTTGAAGTGACCGTCAAACTAAGATTCGGTTACAGGTGCTATATGAGGTACAACATTGGAAGTATGTGTATTCGAATGTAGTCTCGAATCCAATGTTAAACACGATAGGGTGAACAGGGGACTAGCATGTGCATACAATTTAGCTCTATCGAGGATCAGACTAATGTATGTAACAGATTTTTTGGTAAGGTTGTAACAGTGAGGGCATCAATTGTGAGGTATCTCCTATGAGAATAATCATGTACATGGAGTGGAATATGACGATATGATGAAAAAAAAATTTACGATTGACAATGGGAGCATATACGACGGACGTGTCACCGCATTCCTACCAACCACCCCTCTCCACCCACTCGTTACTTGTTTTCATGAAAGCTATCCTCTCGACATTGAGCCTCATTATCGCCTTCACCACATCCTCGGTACCCGCATGGAACCTTTCTTCACTACTCATACCACCATCTCAGGCGCCGGATCCCATTGGTAGCTTGATTGATTGGTGGCTGAACGAGCTACACGGGTGTTCATTCTCAGAATGGCTTTCTGATCATGATAGGTGCCCGCAGAGGCATGTCTTGAACGCTTGGGAAGGAAAAACGGCCGCTTTGTACAAGCCTTTGCGGCGGTGGGGGCCATCGAGTGAGGCGACCACGCAAACGCTGATAAGTTTGCAGTAGAAGAGTCACTGTTCTTTAGACAAGAGTGACGACCCCCTTCCACTTCCTGGTCGCGGAGATGGCGGAGGGATCTATCTTGGTGGGACTAATGGTAACGGCGGCCATGTTGGAGTCTAGCATGTGTGACTACCGGAGATCATCAATACTTGGGTTTGGTGGCTGAAGGAGGGGATTTGGAAGTATGCGCGTAAATTATAGTAGAGTGGAGATTTACACCAAAGAGATCTAGAATGGGGACAGGTCAGAAGAGTGCAATCAGCATAGGATATATAAGCTAGGGCTAAGTGAGTTGTATTTTGGAGTACAGTAGAGACTTGAACGAACAATAGAAGACATGCGGACCAAGTGCAATGCATTATAATACGGTCACAAGGAGAAGGTGAGGATGAAGGGGCCCGCAAATCTGTGCGCGAGGTACAATCTAAAAAGGTATTCTTTAATAAAATAAGGAAGGAATGCGTAGGTGCAGGTGTGACTGAGTGGGGGACACTGCCGGACTTTTGAATGTGATTTCGATCGAGTTCTATTTCGTGGGCCCAAGCTCCCCGGGAGGCTTCGTGATCTTCGTCAAATAATCGCCGTTCAACGTCTTGAAAACTTTCCCCAACCCCTCATGACTATAGTCCTTCTCGTTCCACAGGTCTTTGTGATACTTTACTTTACCTTGCTCATCTAACGTGAGCGTAACCAATGAATTGACCTTTTTTGCAATGGGTAACGGTTTTGGCGTGTATTCTTGCTGGAGCTTGAAGATAATTTCGTCTTTCTGGTTAGATACGACCTCCGTCTTGATGGTCTGTGACTTGGCCATAATTTTGGGTATACCTTCGTCATATCAATACTTGGGATAAAAGGTAGGAATACAGGAAGAAAGATATACTTACCATACCATTGGCCTGCAATCTTGTACCGTGTATCGCAAAAGCTCCATGGGTCATCGTAGATTGATTCCTCCGCATACACCCGCATATCTTCCTCTCTCGCACTGCCAGAGTAAAGATTGCAAATTGACTGGACGATGTGCTGGCGCTCCGGCTCTAGCTCAATTGACTTTTCGGGATGCGGCTCGTAGTCAACACCTGTTGAGTTGTTCTTTGAAGCGTCAGGGTTTGATGTGAGCTCGACTGGGTCGGGCCGTTTCTCGTAGTTATGCACCAGTGTTTCGGCTCGTGGTCCCGACATGATGAAGATAGAAGTAGGCGTTCTTGGAGGAAATGTGTGATTGTTACGAAAGGTGCGGATTGCATCTTCAGACGGTAGTTGATGGCTTAAATCATGACGTCAGAAATTGACATTGAGAATGGACACGGCGACATGCTAGAATTACGCCGTACACCCACGCTCACAAGTGCCATTTCTGACAAATAGTTTGTTTAACTGCCTCCTGAAGAAAGTCCTCGCTGCTCACGTGCTGGTACGCGGGCAACAAGGGACCAAAGTGGAGAGAAACTGTAGCTTGTGTTTAGTAGGACATCCCTTACTTTCTCATCAAACACACGAGGTGTGGTGTTTGTTCTTAATTTAGTGATGTGCAGTAGACGAAGACGTCTCTAGACTGTTTGGGAAACACCTGGCTCACGAGTAGGAAGGAGTAACCTTGTACATTCTGTGGCTGAGATACGAACGCACAGACGCCGTCCAATGAATCTTCGCCGCAACCCTACCTTGGCTCGACACGTGCATGCCAAATTCATGCCATAACAGCTGCCCAGCACCACAAACCACCATCTCATCTCTTCCATTTACCCGTCATAGTAGATTGTGACTGCACCTTATCCCGTCCCTGCGATCGATTTCATCTCGCGAGGTGAGTGAGTTCAAATGTTTTTCGACCCAATCGGACTTCTTTGACTTAGCCACGCCAACCCACTATTCGCGGACTTCACCCCCACTAGGCCGCCTCCCGCAACAATCCGTAGCCCCATGAAGATCGCTACCGCAAACTCGGCGCTTGGCTAGGCCTAATTGTCGTTATGTTGCACAAGTCCGATCAATGTAGTGTAGCGATGCGGGTAGAGGACGAGGCCCCTCGCCAGTTGAAACACATTATCAAACCTCCGCTGGGGGATCCCCGTAGCACCGCCTGCGCAAGGTTAAGGTTTACACCTGTCGTTACACACAGGGCTGAGGACGTAATTTCGTTTGGTGTCGTAAAGAGGACTAATATCATGCGAGGGAGCCCGCCCGCGAGCTGTTGCTGTTGTTGTTCAGAAGGTAATTCTGCCATCGTCCTCCTTGTTCTAGGACTTACGTTCGTTTTTGGCTTTGCTGCGTCTTCTCAACGTCTTCTTTTTCATACACACTCGCTGTGATCTATTAATACACCTAATAATGTTCTTCATCTATTCTCTCCGTTCTTTTCTTGTCGCCTCTCTTCTTCTGCAATCGACAACAGCAGAGCGGAAATGTTATACGCTTAACGGTACTCAACTGGATGGAACATATGGGCCTTGCAATCCAAGCGCCAAACACAGTGGCTGCTGTGCTATTAATCGCCCTGCTGGCTCCGTCGATCTATGTCTTTCCAACGGTCTTTGTATGGCCACCAACGACGAATATATGGGCACCATATGGCAAAACGGATGCACCGATCCAACAGGCATGGACCCGTCCTGTCCAAAAATGTGTCCGGACGGTAAGCTTCTCCCTGAGTTTTCGAAAATGGTCGAAAGCAACGGAGCTGACAATAATCGTAGCTCGAGATGATTTCGATAACGGCCCCAAAGTCTCTGCATGGAACGTTCAAATGTGCGACTACGGAACCTATTGCTGTCGGGCTGTAAATGACCATAAGAATTGCTGCGCTAACGCCACCGCGCCCAAGGTGAATACAAAGTTCTTGGGCGCATTCCAATTCGAAACATCCACAGCCGGCGCTTCTTCCACACGAAAACCTACCATGACGTCCTCGGCCTCTACCTCCTCTTCGCCATCCAGATCATCAACCGCCTTACTTACGGAAGTTCTCACGTCAGCAACCTCTTCCGTCACCCCAATATCAGCGCCTTCCTCCTGCGAGATAGAAAAACGTCATACTGCCGTGGTCGGCGGTGCCCTAGGCGGCGTGTTCGGCGCCGCTATTTTCGGTTTACTCGGCGTCATTTTGTACCTCGCCCAGAAAGAGAAGAAGCAACGAAAACTGAAAGAGCACTACGAGGCACAGTTTGCAACGACGGCGTGGGGCACGTATGGAACGGGCATGAGTTCGAGGAGTACGGTGGTGGAGGCAGATGGTGGGAGGGACCCAGTGGAGAAGGAAGCGGAAGTTAGGTATATTGGAAAGTAGAAAGAGTGCTGGTGTGCCAACAGCGGAAGAGTGTGATGTACGATATAATGAGTGGTGTAGGACCTGTTTTGCTATACTGTACTTTAGTTAATGAGGTATGGACATGGATAATGATGTTCTAGCTAGGAAGATGTACTACTATTAGTTGAGATATAATAACAAATACTCCATTACGAAGACTTGACTTTCAGCGCTAGATAGTTCAACTTACATACTCAGCATAAAAACGAGCTATCCCATCGACGACACTCTTCGTAGAAGCACTGCCTACGAACTACCCAACTCCACCAGTAGTTCTTCTATTCTCTGAAGATTATCATCAACACTGTTTTCTTCGATTGACCACCGTAGGAGATTATCCTTCGCTTTCTCTGCCCACAATATGGCATCCTTGCGCTTCCCAAGTCCGGCATATACATATGCCATGCGCTCCATGTCCTCTGTAACGATCACTTCGAAGCCTTCCTGTTCGCTTATCTCAAAAACCTCCTTCTCCCATGCAATGACTCGCTGCACATCGTACGTCTCCGCCGTCAAAGAGTTCAACTTTCGCCTCAGCTGTGCAAAGCGCTCGCGTCGCCGATCATTCTCCGCGATGGCGCTTTCGCCGGCGGTGCAAAGATCGCAGGTACACACGAACTTCCAGTTGTTTCGGTACAGATCTTGGCGCTCCGCATACTTCAACTCTACCTTACCATACGAAGTATTGATTTCCTCGCCTGGGAGAATACCCCGCAGGGCTCTGATCTCCATCAGCAGCGTCCGCGGGATAAACTTCACATTCGCATTCGGACGACACGCGTGATTGATGCGAGACACGAGCGGAAATAGACACAAGTACTCGTCTCCCATCCCTCCGTCGTCAAATCGACAAGAGAAAGCATTGGTCTGTAATATATCGTAAACATCGGGACGTCCATCTAGTGCGAGAATGTCATCCCTATCTTTTTCTAACAACATCTGTACAGAGCCTTCGAATAGCTCAAAGCCCTCAACAGGCGCAACGTGCATTGGTAATTGCGCACTGGCGATGATACCCGGGGAATCGAGCATTATGATAGAGCCCTTTCGGATTTTGCGTCTCGCGATAACGCCTTTGCCCTTTCCGGGTATGTCGCGTATCTCGTACCAATCTTCACGGTCGTAATAAGGCATTTGCTGAGCATGTTGGCGTGCTTTTGCCGCCGAGCGTGCCGCTTCTGGAGTGCTAATGATGCTGAGTCCTCGGTTGGCTCGGTAGTGGGAGATCGTGTGCGTGCAGTATCGTCTTGGACGGCCGGTAGAGCAAAGTGGCGGACGTCGCCATGCCCTATTCCAACTTGGCTCAGTACCCCGGGGTTCAGGTTGAGCGTTGCGTGCGCATATGGGGTGCCGGTCGAAGAGCAAGCCTTTTTGTCGGGCGTGGCATTGGGGTTCAGTTGAGAAGCTTGCGATGGAGAGGGCAAAATAGCTACAAAACAATAGGATAATAGCGCGGGAAATCATTTTGATGATAGTGTAATTCATTGGCTGTACCAGACCGATACAATTGACTTCGTTGAGGTACACGTGTCTTATAATAATTCTGTAACGTCAAGGTGGGTCATCTTGGCATCTTACTCCAGATAACCCGTAAACTAATATCAGGGCCCTAGCTGAAGCGTGTATCAGGAGTTGTTTAGTCATGTGATATGAGGAATGATGCGTTTGATCGTAGGAGGAGAGCTAGATAACACTGCCGCTGTATAAAGTTAAAGAGGCTAGCCTAATCCGGTTTGGACCTGGGGAGCGCTTCCCTGAACGGGTTGACTATCAGATATCATCCCATAGAATAAGTATACTTTTGGTCATGTGTTTAGTGTGTAGTGTACAGCAATGCATTTTCTTTCAGGATACTATATCTATAGTATACCAGCCATCGCACGCAACATAGTAAACTAGCAGGAGGGAAACCTGCTATCTTTGTCTGCCTGTATTGAGTACATTACCTACCTGGGTATGCCTTTACGTAGTTCAACACTAGTGTATCTATAGTAGAATAAACTGTAGGTTAGGGTTTAGTGGCATATTTAAGTGAAGCCTTTCGTATTCACATTCATTCATGTATTGATTCCCACTTTCTGTCAATAATTAACCTCTTAAATAGTCCCATTCAAGAAGAAAATTCCGGGTAGCAGCCAAAGCAGGCACAAAGAGTAGTGGGAACTCTACAGCTGTATAGATTCTAGTATGACCAAAACTTAATATCTTGTCATGTACTCACGAGGGTCTAGGTCTAAGTCGTACGTAGTCTTAGTCGTAGATAACAGTGCGCGCCAACGCATCTTGATTGATTTTCTAGGCAGCAGTATTACAAAGTCTCGATGGAAGTTGCCATACTTCTGCATAACGTTCCGAAAGATCCTTTAACATAATGTTGCTTGTTCACTCGCTATGCAAACGTTTAATTAGCTATGGCATCCATCCGAAGGCTCGTTTTGCATTAATGATTTGGTATCTCGAAAAGAGTGTTGGTATCTATCCGCATGCATCCCGATCGAAGAAAAAAATGTGTGGCCATTCATCCCACATATAATCATTCTCGTTAAACAACTCCAAACTAACACCACATGTTGTGTCGTACATACATAAACATCTTTACCTACCAAAACTCCGAGGTACCAATCTATTTTTATATGACTACTGCTCATGGATCTGCGCTCTTCGGGTTTTGCTGTATTAAGTAGATATCCGGCACCTTGGGGACTTGCGGACTCTTTTGTAGTGCCTGCTTGACTGCTTCGCGCATGCGTTCGCGCTCTCTCGTATCTCCGCTACTGCCGGTTAATCTCCTCATTCCACTTCGAATCTTGCTTCGTGTGTCTTGTTTCAACCCTCCAATCACAGTCTCGATGCTGAGTTTATCGGTGCTGGCACTGGCTGAAATAGTTCGACCAGTAGAGTATTCGTCGTCAGAGAAAGGCTCGCCGTGTTCATCGAGCGCAGAGGAAGAGAGTGCTGGAGAAAGCCGTTGTATTTGGGTTGGAGCTGAAGGCGAAGTCACTGAGCGTGAATGAAGCCCTGGGCGTCCGTGTGGCGCGGGTTGGGCTGAGGCGCTCGGAATGTGGTGTTGACTTGAAGTGAAAGAACCGAACGCTGCAGGATTCATTACGCCGGGGTCGCGGGCCGGGGAGAGTTTGACATCTGAGAAGCCGGATTGGAAGGAGTTGACGCTCCCATTTCGTGTAAGCGATTTGTGAAGTATGGGCGCCGTCTGCTGATCGTAGAGATTTTCCCGAACGTCTAACGAGCTATGAGCATATAGCCCATTAGCGTAACGACTGGTACCGAAGATGGAGCTGTCGGGCAAATCTGTTAGAGTTTCGTTTTCGTCGTCATCTTCGAAGAAATCGTCTAGACTATCCAGCTTCATAACAAGTTCACCAATGTGGCTATCGCCACGTGTTTCCTCAGATGTCATCGTTGCTGTGCGATATTCGGAAATTGGACTGAAGGGAAACTCGTCCTGACGGAACTCTATTTTTGGAGTGGTAACATCTGCAGCGGCTTCAGCATCAAGGTTGCCGCATGTGTAAAAGACTGCATGAACGTTCGATCGAGTAAGGTGTGAATGATGAGCAGGCACTGGAATCGACCAGCCGGTTTCCTCGGGAATACCATAAAGCGATTGTGTAGTCCCGAATTGTTTCTTGAAAGCACGACTTGTGTGTGACCCTGCCATACTCATACGGATATGAGCTCTCTCGATATTTGGCGGTTGGGGACCACCCGTCACATCTATGACTGAGTCTAACACCTGTAGAGCATAGCCACATAGATCGGTTTGAAGTAAACGTAACAAAGGCGAGATTACATCTGGACCCCTGTGTGCTATTTCCGGCTTCCGCATTTCAATCTTTTTGATCAAATGGGTAAGCACTTGCATGGTGTTGATCTTGAACCAGTCGAGCTTATTCGCCAGGAGACCAAGTAGAAAGACTAGACTACCGAATTCAAGTTGCGGAAAATAATATTCGACAATGGCGTCCACCATCTGCATTAGAAATTGCTCGCTCTGTCGAGAGATCTTTCTTCCAAAAGCAGTGAGGGTTGACGCAAGATCGTCTAGCTGATGCTCGTGCGCCACCTGAGCAAGTACTTCGGCGCTATTGCGAACTGTAGGATCCTTGTTGGAGTCTTCGAATGCGCGCAAAAATCTCGGCATATTCGCTAGAACCGCGAAAGTTAGGCGACTCTCGTCGCCCACAAGCTCACTTGAAGGTAAGACGACAAGGCGTTCGAGGAGGCGCAATGACTGTTCCAAGCACATACTTGAACGAACGCCTTTGTATACAAGCTGGAAGAGACCTTCGAATTCCCCTTCCCATTTAGGAGGACGGCTCTTTATTAGAAAAGCCACGACTTCGGGATTGCCCAAATCCACTTTGTCTAAAAGCTTGTCTAGCATTAACATGCTCTCCATGAATTCACCTTCATGTATGGTGTCCAAACAGGCACATGTTGTCCAGAAGAGCTGTGGATACTTGAGGAGATCGTCCGGTTGTAGCGCCTCAATGATTGCCCGTAAAGTTGTGAGAATCTCCATCGAGAATGTTTGAATGTCGCTTTCATCGTCGGAAATCGTATTGGAAAGCCGCGCAAGCATGTCAGAAAGCATTGGTTGATCCAATGTACTCAATATACATCGAAAAAGCTGGAACGACCGGCACGCTAAGTGACGAACTGGGCAGGACGTCGCCCAGTTGAGCGCTACCTTCCCCCAAGCCTCCCGGAGCCCGGGGTTGACAAGAGAAAAGAAGCCAAGGACCTCTGCTGCAACATGCATCATTGACTCAGGCACTCTGTTGTTGCTCGAGTCTTCAGAGTCTTTACCATTCTTGTCGTCGTAGTTCCACACGACCTTAGCGTCATGCTGCCGTACGCTTTCGATGAAATCTTCAATAGCACTTTTATCTATACCGATCGTGCTGTCATCCTCAATTTTCGATATGACGGACTCGTGGATAAGATGAACAAGCATTTCTCGCGCCTGGTCTTGAACAACAGGAGTATAGTGGTCCCAGAGCACTAAAATGACTTGAAGAACAAGGGGGAGATGTTCGCTAGCGAGTTGAACTGGTGAGACCATGAGGTCCACGAGCAATATGAGACAGATTTGACCCAGGGCGAAGCCAGACTGAGCAACGTTAGTGCTTTGTGACGTAATCATATATTTACTGGGTGTACTCACCTGTTTGTTGCTAGTGGGCAGCAGGGCGCCGAGGTCAGCAAGATATGGGAGGTTAACAGCATCTGGAGGTGGAGGAGTAGGTTCCCGTTTCTCATGCACCATAGACCGCGGATTGATCTGTAACAAAAGTGCCTCCACAACTTTAGCGCCCGACGGAGTGCTCGATAGGTGCACTACGATCTGTTTCGAATAGTCGACAAAGTTTTGTTCCCGCTTGTCCAAGCAAAGGTTGATGATAAAGTTCAAGATTACCTGCACGTTGCCTCCATGTCCCGTAGCCAAGGCCTGCCACAGAGCCTGGATCTCGTTATGTAGAGCACTGCTGCAACGGACCGTGATCTCGAATAGATTTACTAAGAGCATGTATGAGCTGGCCGTAGGGCCTCCGTCTGGATTGATCTGTAATTCCACGCTTTGGACCCAGGGAAGCATAGCGGCTACCATGTTGCGTTGATGATCGGGCTGCAACTCCTTGAAATAATACGAGAATTGGGAAAAGACCATGAATGCGAGCTCTGAATGTTGATGGGAAAGCCTTCGAGATACCTCAAATTGTGCAAGTTTGTAGACGGCAATGGTTTTGTCGGATATACTGATATCGAGATCTTGAAGCTTCGAGTTCTTCTGTTCGCGCGTTTCAAGCGTCCGCAATAGACGCGCAGATTTCATGCGCAGCTCATTGTTCTCATGGCCCAAAGTGTAGAGACCTGCACTGAGGACTTTCCAGAATGGAAGTGTGTAGTCCTCTCGCTGTGTGAGGACTTGGGTGACAACCTCGAAATAGCTTTCCAGTGCTTTGGAAGACTTGGAGATATAGCACATTTCAATGGCGCGTTCAAGAAGATACGAGTGTTCACGATTGTGGAGGATTAGGTTTGTCAACGCTCTCCGACCGATTGCATGAGTTCTGTCGCTGGGCGTTTCAAATATGCTGTCAATCCATGATAGCATGCGCCGTACATCAAATTGAAGAACGACCTTGCTGTCGGTTGTAATGCTGACAGGGCCGCCACAGAGGGCCGCCATGGCGCTCAAAGCGGCGGTGTGAAGGTCCCGTTTCTCGATTGCCATCGCAGCAGTGGCGATGCCTTTGCTGCCCATGTCCGCCTCGCGGTCAAGCATAGATCTTCTCATATGCTCCTCTCGCTGTCGGGTCTGAGATTGATTGGCAGAGTAGCCGCTCCATTCCTCCATCAACGTAAAGGCGGCTTTGCGGGCTTGGAAAGGCATCCACTGGAGCGGATCATTGGTTTTATTGATTCCTTCGAACAGCACTTCTATGAGACCGCAGTAGTGAGTACGAAGTTTCTGAAACCCCCATTCGTTCTGTACTTCTGCGTCGCTGAGAAATATGCGTAGGTCTTTCGTATAGTTTACGAGATTATTAAGGATCCAATCATCATTGTAAGCTTCCGGTAGTTTCAGAAAGTGGGAAGTCAATTTGTAAACATGAGTGAGTTCCGTTCTTAAATGATCCGTTCGTCGGCTGCGCCGTGGACTGCTGATTGTCCGATTGTGCTGGCCTAACCTTGTTTTCGCTTCTTCAGCGCAGGCTGCAGCGTGACCATGTAACGACTCTAATAATGTGCGATAGAGATTGATGTTGATCGAGCCCAAACCAATGACAGCTGCGTCGCGTACTGCAGAGTTCTCGGTAGCAAGGAAGGGTAACACCCTAGAAAAGAGTTCGCCAGCAGTGTGGACCTTGTTCGAGCTCTTTTGTGACGACTTCGAACTCTTTCTTGAATGCTGTGCAGACTGGCCTGAAGTGGACTGGCTATTCATTCCGAGGTTAGTCAGAGTCGTAAATGCGAATATGAGATAGAGCTTCCATTGCTCTACAATGATCTCAGGGGCTGTCGTTAGGATGCGATTATTAGCCTTGCCCATGCCGGTATCAAATGTCGAATAAGGACTGGCTCTGGGCCCTTCTGTTATGGTGAGCAAGGTTCGGTGCATTTGCGACAAGCGAGCGCAGATGATGTCTCGAGTTAGAGTAACCGCAAATGGACAGACCTCGAAACTAAGGCGTACCAAATTGGGAAACCCCTTGAACCAGAGTGTCGAGTCATACGGATCATCGCTACTACAAAGTTCGACAAGAGAAAGCGCGTTACTCTTACGCAAACCTCTCTGCAGACGACTGCGCTCAGCAAGAGAAAGCTTCTCATCGCCAATATCCATGACTTTCTGCGGGCTTCCTTTCATGACGCCGATGATCCTCGTGTTAGAACCGCCGAGCGCTGTATCAAATTCTGTGATAAGCCGTAGTACAGTGACGGCGTAAGCTCTTACGCGGCGTGAAGGCGAGCATAGGAAGAAAAGGCCATGAGATTCGATCTCGTCAACATGAGCCCAGACCGAGGATAAGTCTAGATGGATACCTCTATTGCCTACTCCATCATCTGGGGTGTCTAGCGCAGCTTTGCGTGTCTTCTCCTTGATCTCCTCTATCCAAATCTGGAGCAGCTCTACGTATAGCTTAAGCGTTCTTTCGATATGACCGGGACCGAGCATGCCGCCGTCTGACATTGTGGAGTAACGGTCGTCGAACGTAAAGATGAACCTCGCAAATGCGATGGTGACTTGTTGCGCATAAGACTGACGTGCAATAGACTTGAGCGATTGTGCAGATGATGTTGCAATGTTTCCTTGGACATGAGCTGTACCCGTGCATAACAGATTTACTAGTGAATTGAATGGAATATGATGCGATAGGCAACGAGGCAAAGCCTGAACAGCCACATGCAAAAGATCATAGAAACCTTGGCGCGGGTCTGTCGAAGTCTGGTCCTCTCTCCGAGCGAAACTGAAAGCCTCAGACATGGGAGTTTTGGGAGTCTGGAGAGAGAATTTCTCGTCGAGTACGGCTTGTCCCCCAAAAGCATTGTCGCAGATAATTGTGATGTCTCCTAAAATCTTGCAGAAGCGTACGTAGTATTCTTTAGCTATCTCGGGAAATCCAGAAAAGTTTACAGGACGAGAAAGCCGTTCTTCTTTGGCTGGTAGCAGAGATTTCATAGAGGGATGTTGAGGAGGACGTGGGCTTGCGGTTGGTTGCGGAGGATTCGTAGCGGTAGGATTGATTTCGGAGCTGAAAGGGCTAGGAAAAGGCGGATGATGTATCTCGCTAGCATTTTCAAGGTCGGACATGATCGCGAGGAAAGATCGGATACCTATGACCATTCGGTCTGGCTCCAAATTCTCAACCCGAAGATCTCGACCGGAAGTAAACGTTTCCGCATTCAGTAGAGGAAATATTATGGCTCTGAAACAAACATCTTGGTACTTGAACCCAATGATGCGCGTTAGCTGGATGAAAGGTTCTGCAATTGAAGGCTCTGTTGAAAGATAAGACCGCCTTCCGGGCTGATATACCATGCGGATGATATCCTCCAATTTCCGCATAGCAACATTCGGAGGATCAGGTGACGCCCGATACAGGTAGCTCCACACTAACTGGCATATTCCTTTGAGTGCGATTGCCCTCGTTGCACGCTCTTTGAGCCTTGGCTGGGTGGACAACACGAGTGGTAACCACTGAGACGCAAACGTTTCAGCGGGCGATACACAGAGTATGGCACACATAAGCGGAAAAGCTTCATGCCAATGTTTGGGTTTGCTCAAAAGGACCGAGGCTCTTGATTTCAAGATGTCGATCACACCTTTCCACTTCGGTGTATTGAACTGTGGCATAGTTTCCGATGCAATCCGTAAAAGGAGGTCTCGCAGGACCTGACAGTAGGCGTATTTGATGGTTTGTCCATGGGCATTGGAAAAAAGCATGGCTAGTGAGAGCATGAAGTCGCATGTCCGGTCCCACAGGTCCAGAGGTGAGGTCTTTACACGCAAGTAGCGCATGCCCAGCACGAGTAAAGCCCCCCTGGCTTCGACTTCTCTACTGGATTGGCTCTTCAAAGAGGTTTGAATATACTGGGTGTCGACGGCTTTAAGGTCTGTGATAAACTTCTCCTGCACGCTATGAAAGATGAATTCACTCAATTCCCCTAGAAGCTGGCTGTAGATGACCCAGTTAGCTCTGTTCACGGACGACTCTTCGGCTTGCTCAGGGTCAACCAGATTGAGCTGATTATAGAAGAGGCTAAGGAGACGCTCAGCCATGTCGACAGTAAGAGCGTCGATGTTTGTTTGCTGGATGATCTGGATCAATACTCTGCAGAGAATATATGTAGACACTGTCGAACGCTGCTCTGCCTGCGCCACTGTCTGCTGTAGCGCGACCATGTATTCAGGACTTGCTGTGACAGAAGCAGTGCCATGGGAGTCTGACGGCTGTAAAGGCTCCGTGTTCCGGCGCGGCAGCACAGAAGGCGGCAGTGAGGTGGCTTGTCGGGCCTTGGGCTGTCAGCATAGCTTCCACATGGTGTTGTGCCGACGTACATTGGCAAGCTTGATGCGGAGTTGGGAAGCATCCTCGCTCTTTCCCTTCCGCCAGATCATGATGGTGTCGATCAAGGACTTGGGCTTGTTTTTTGCGATGTGACCGAGAGCCCATATGAGCTGGTCGAAGTTGGGATCCACTCCGGGGCCACATATTCGCTCCACCCTCACTTCTGGCTGGCTGCGGTCTGTCATGCACTGGCTGATCTTCAGGTCGGCCTGCAGACCAAACTATGGAGTCTCTTGTCAGCGGGACACGGGAGGCGTACCCAAGTGCACTCACCGAATTGAACAAATGGTGCAGCGCGTACTCGCCCACCGTCTTCAACTCGTGCTGCGCCTGATGGCGAGACTGCGAGCGGTGGTGATGGTGTCCGCCCTTGCGCGACCTTGCACTCTGCGCCCGCTCCGGCTTGCGCTGGGACACGGCGCCATCGTTTGGCGCATGCCCGTTGAGGAAGGGCGCGGGAGCGTGTGTCCCCTTTGCCGCGAACGCTTCGGCTATGCTCTCCTGCGACATGACGGTTCCATCGAGCGAGGAGCCTTGGGCGGCAATGATGTGCGGGCTCAGCGGACTGGTGGCGGGCGAGTTGACGAAGCTCGTGTTGCGCGAGTGCTGGATGCCATGTACGATGGACGTCTGGCGGTTGTGGGCATACGACAGCGACGCCTTGCGCTCGAGACTGCGGTCGGGGCTCGAGTTGCTGCTGGGCACGACGCCGGGGGTCTGCGAGCGCGGCGAAAGCACGCGTGAGGAAGCTGTCAGCGCTCGCCCTCGCGTCAACGAGGCCTCGCGGGAGGGGATGGACGGCCCCTCTATATGGTGCGACGGGTTCCCAGCAGCTGGACGGCTTTGCGCCAGTGGGGATGGAGCAGCTGCAGAAGGGCGCAGGGGTCAGCAGGGCACGACGGAGGAGGGTAGAGAGGGTTCATGGTAGACGTCGACGTCGACGTCGACAGCGGGCCCGACATGCTGTGGCCAGCTCTCAGCGGGAGCAGCCCCAGCCGCGCTTCTGAGGCGGCTCGCGGCAGACGGGGGCGGCGGGCTCATCTGGACGTGGAGCATCTGAAGCATCCGAAGCATGCACTGAAACGGCACAGGGGAAAAGGACCACTCACACATGCCGCCGGCCTGCTCGGGGTCGTCATCTGGGGGCACTGCAGTGCGGCCGGAGTGGCTCACGGCCAAGCTGTAGGGATAGGATGGAGGCAACGAGAGCTTCTTGGTGGCGTGCGGTCACTGTGCAGACGTGTAGACGAATTCGCACTCCCCTGGTGGCACGTTCTGAGCGCTAACCCCGATCCTTAGGCACCGGTTTCCCCACGCCGCTGGAGATCTCCAGGGCTGCTGGCGGGTCCACGGCCACGGGACAATCTTCGTATCCATCTGAAGACGCATGGCTGAAGCGAGATGGGACGGTATATACATGTCCAGAGCGGCCATCGGGGCACGGCGGGGGCGGCCACGAATGATGGCCGCCGAAGCTTAGCATGCATTGCAGCGTGCCGTGGCAAGACTACCCGGCACCCATCCCATCCCATCCAATCCAAATGGCGTCCAGCAAAGTGAGCAAGACGAGAGAGTTGGAAAAAAAAAAAAAGAAAGAAAGCTACACTTCACGCACTCCAGACACATGACATGCCGAGCGGCAGGAAAGACGGCAGCTTGGCCCCTCCCCGCCAACCTTGTTAGTAGCAGGCCCTCAGAGGAGTGAGGACTGGTGCCTGAGGCAGCCGTCTTGTAGACACGTCGAGGATTCCGCGTCTGACAGTCATGTCGCAGGATGGAGCGCGCCAAAAGCTCACAATGCTGACTGACGGACCAACCAGGCCTCTTGCTGTTGCTGGTGTCGCAAGACCAACGGGCCCCCAAGTACGGAGGAGGCTCTGTGCGCTGACTGCAAATCCCCGATATAAAGACAGGGGGCACTTCTCCCCCGACGCGTCGCTTCGTCTGCTGTTTCTGTGTTTCTGTGTTTCTGTGTCTCTGTGTCTCTGTGAACACGCTCTGCCAGTTTGCTCTGTGCAGTGCCGTCCCCGCGCAAAACTCACTGACGCGTCTCTGCCTACCTTTGGTGCCGGCTACCCCACACGTCGCGGAAAGGCTCTCAGCTGCTGAGGCTGTGGGGTCCCTTTGAGCGCGGAACGCCAGCGAAGGCCGCCAGCGGAATTGAGCGTTCCGACCACGGCCGCCTTCTCGCGCCGCTCTCCAGCGCCCGCCACCACGGTGAGAGCACGCGGATCGTTGAGTGCTGCTACTGCTGTTGCTGCTACGCCGCACGCACCGAGCTTTGTCCGGCGCCGCAGTCATTATCCTGCCCTTCGCGGACTTGGACACGCTTCCACGCTTGCATCCGTGGACAGCGAGCTTTCACGAGCCTTGAGCATCAGCCGATAAAGCCCGATAAGGACAAGGCTCCACTCAAAGGGTAACCGACCACCACCGCCGACCCCCGACACGACACCGCTACAAATTACACCGTGTGTGCTTCTCCGGCCAGCCCTGCTGCTCTCCCTCGTGAGTCAGGCGTTGAAAAACCTCACCCCCTTCCGGCGTGCTTGCTGACGGCTCTCCAGCACCATGGCCCAATTAGACACGCTCGACATCGTCGTGCTCGCCGTGCTCCTGCTCGGAACCGTAGCCTACTTCACAAAAGGCACCTACTGGGCTGTCTACGGAGATCCCTATGGCAACTCGCTCGCGAACAGCAATGGCGCGGCCAGGGCGGGCAAGTCCCGAAACATTTTGGAGAAAATGGAGGAGACGGACAAGAATTGCGTAGTCTTCTACGGCAGTCAGACCGGCACCGCTGAGGACTATGCCTCACGCCTGGCCAAGGAGGGCCATTCACGCTTCGGCTTGAGCTGCATGGTCGCGGACCTGGAAGACTACGACTACGAAAACCTGGACAAGTTCCCCGAGGACAAGCTCGCCGTCTTCGTGCTCGCCACGTACGGCGAGGGCGAGCCTACGGACAATGCCGTCGAGTTCTACGAGTTCCTTGGTGCCGACGACGTCAGCTTCAGCGAAGGCGCCTCGGCAGAGGAGAAGCCGCTCAGCAATCTCAAGTACGTCGCTTTTGGTCTCGGAAACAACACGTACGAACACTACAACTCCATGGTCCGTGACGTTGACAAGTACCTGACCAAGCTTGGCGCAACCCGACTCGGCACCGCCGGTGAGGGTGACGACGGTGCCGGCACCATGGAAGAAGACTTCCTCGCGTGGAAAGAGCCCATGTGGGCTGCTGTGTGCGAGAGCCTCAACTTGGAAGAGCGCGAGGCCGTCTACGAGCCCGTCTTTGAGATCAAGGAGAAGCCCGAGCTGGACGCCGAGGACGATACCGTTTATCTGGGAGAGCCCAACAAGAACCATCTGGAGGGCTCCCAAAAGGGTCCATACAACGCCAATAACCCCTTCATCGCTCCCATCGTCGAATCCTACGAACTGTTCACCGCAGAAGACCGGAACTGTCTGCACATGGAAGTCGGTATCAACGGTTCAAACCTGTCGTACACTACTGGTGATCATATCGCTATTTGGCCCACCAACGCCGGCAAGGAGGTCGATCGCCTCTTGAACATTCTTGGTCTCAAGGACAAGCGCCACACCGTCATTGCCGTCAAGGGTCTCGACTCGACGGCCAAGGTGCCCTTTCCTTCCCCGACGACTTATGATGCCGCCGTCCGTTACCACATGGAAATCGGCGCTGCTGTCTCACGTCAATTCGCCTCTCAACTAGCGCAGTTCGCTCCTAACGAAGACATTAAGAACGAGATGGCGAAGCTCGGAAGCGAGAAGGACTATTTCCACGAGAAGGTCACCGATCGCAATCTCAACCTGGCACAGCTACTTGAGATCACGTCCAAGGGAGAACCGTGGACGAAGATCCCCTTCTCACTTATGATTGAAGGTCTGCTAAAGATTCAACCTCGTTACTATTCGATTTCTTCGTCGTCTCATGTCCAGAAGGACAAGATTTCCATTACTGCTGTAGTCGAGTCCAGCCAGAAACCAGGCGCACCCCACATCCTGAAGGGTGTCACTACCAATTATCTCCTGGCTCTGAAGCAGAAGCAACACGGCGAACCAAATCCCGATCCACACGGTTTGAACTATGCTATCACCGGCCCACGAAACAAATACGATGGCATACACGTACCCGTCCATGTCCGCCACTCCAACTTCAGACTCCCCTCGGATCCCTCAAAGCCTATCATCATGGTCGGTCCTGGAACTGGTGTTGCTCCATTCCGCGGATTCATCCAGGAGCGAGCTGCGCAAGCTAAGGCTGGCCAGAATGTTGGCAAGACACTTTTGTTCTTTGGCTGCAGGAAGAGATCCGAGGATTACGTATATGAGAAGGAGTGGGAGGTAAGCTATAACACTCTTCCTACCGCCAATGACGGTCATGCTAATAATTGACTCAGCAATACAAAGAGGCTCTGGGAGATAATTTCGTCATGCACACTGCCTTCTCCCGAGACGGCCCAAAGAAAGTCTACGTTCAGCACAAGTTGGAAGAGAATGGTGAAGAGGTCAATAAGCTGCTCGAACAAAAAGCGTACTTCTACGTCTGCGGTGATGCAGCGAACATGGCACGCGAGGTCAATACACTGCTCGGCAAGCTGATCGCCAAATACAGGAATGTGGAAGAATCTAGGGGCGAGGAAATTGTAAAGGCGATGAGAGCGTCAAACCAATACCAGGAGGACGTGTGGAGTTAAAGACAACAACCGACTCCCTTCACTGATCGATTCTTTCTTGCAGCATTTACACCCCAGCTTTGCGTAATCTAGAGGGAGCGTTGGCGTCATAGCTTGAGAGAGTGGCGTAATTAACTTTCTGCTGCGTCCTATTTCTGATTCTTTATTCTTATTTATAGAGAGGAATGAATAATCCAAATCACGTAGTTACCACAATGGCATAATGTAAATACACCTTCAACATTCGGGTCGCGTGAAATTCGGTCACGCTGATATCACATTCATGGCCTTTGTCGGGTCGTGGAACTGCAAGGTGCCATTGGTCGCTTAGCGGGCGGGCATCAGCGGCAGAATCGATTGCCCATCGAGCCATACTCTACGCTCCCTCCCAGTTCCCGAACCCCGTCCCTACATCCTTCGCGGGATCGCCATATCACTCTTAGCCAGTATCAAAGCAAAGCTGTCATAAAATCCAAAAGATTATGTTTATCCCACGTAGAATTTCTAGGCGTAGTCAAATGTTTCTTTTCGCACGGAGACCCTTCATCCCAGTACCACAAATGTTCATGACTTCGCACATACTTGGTGCATCCGGACAGGACCGCCTATTCGCCCTCCGTTTCGGACACCGCCGAGTTCTCGCAGCTACTATTCCCAAGGGAGGTTCGGGACAACATGGGTTTCAAGTCGTGATCCATTTCCGTACGACGCACCACGGCGCGAACTGTAACTCACCCAATCCTTTCTTGGCTGCGAGCATCGCGAGGAGGATCCAGCTTCCGGGTCTATGGTCAAGCCCATTCTATGTAAAATGTGCTGCTATTAGCGCGTGTGGGTGTGAAAGTTGCTGAGATTGATGGTGGAGGCCTAAGTGATACATGAATAAATGAAAGAAGCTGTGCCCGAGGGAGTACAACCGAATGAGATTGATCAGGCTTGAGTTGGATCCTGGACCGGGTGCTACGCGGGGAGGGCATCGGGGTATGTTGTATCTCAACGTGCATGTGGAGAAATGATAGACTGATTTTTCCAGACAATGAAAAGCTGGCTCGTTATCATCTAAAATTACCCCTCTCATCTCGTTCTATCGAAAAGCACGAGGTCTGCAGTTCTCCGCGACGTCTCCTGTACGACTGACCAGTCCGAAGCGAACCAGTGGCGCCACAGATCGCACAGCATGTATGACAGGCCGGGGCCCGGCTTGCACTCATCACAATAAGCCATCCATGTGACGGCCCATGAACACGAGCGCTCTTCTCCATCGACAACTCATCGGTCATGCGCAATATACGAGGCTCTCGTATCGATTCCCGACTTGCTCCCCAAAACCAAAATCAATGAATGGCTGGTCCTTGGACGAAAAATTACGTGTTCACGCATGTTGGATGTTTCAGAAAACGATGTGTACTTGGATGGTTGCGCGGAGCTTTGTGACTTGACGACGGCCACTGCGGTACGCGGAGAAGCAGGCTCTCCCGCTTTAAGTACTCCCAGTCGCACAGCTGTCTCAGCAGCGCTTAAAAATTCATTTGCAGACTAGTGAAGGGGCCGTGGACAAGACAGGACGACCCAATTCCTGGATCTATCGACCATGTTTCGTCAGCACCCCTTTCTAGAACCGTCTTGTAACCCCAAGTTCCTGGCCCTCCACATCCTCGAGTGTCGCGTCGCGCAGAGTGCACGTATCGTCTGCACACTTGATAGCCGTGACCAGTCATCCCACCAAAAAGAAAGAAGCGTAGACTGGCATCGGGATGTATCCTTGCTTGCATGCATGATGCAAGACGCAGAAAGATTTTTTCTTCATTGCATGTGGGCAAAACAAACGTCCTACTTCCAAATAGCCGTATGTGGGGGCTATGTCGATATTCCCATGGACTGTCGTCTCTCACCCGTCCCTCACAGCCTACGCGACCGGATACGTTGGTACCGCGAGGACTCGTCCGTAGAGCTGGATCCACCAGGTACGTACAGGCTTGCAGCGACGTGACAGATAAGATGCAAGTGCACGCTTCTGCGAACCTATTTCGAGCTTCACACAGGTTCGCAGATGCGCTATGCCTCTTCGTGAGTAGTCTTCTCCTGTTGTGTAGCCTACCAACGTGCAGTGAGCTAATCTGAAGTCAAAATGGGAACGAGATAATGACGAGGCTGCGCAATGCTCGGCATATTGCAGGGATTTCCAGGGGCGAGAGAGGTGAGAGGGGTTAGATGACTTCCTGTCTGCCAGATGGTACGTGTCCGCCCGTCGAGTGCCCGGACCTCGACCGTATCACTGCCGTCAATCGAGGTGACGTCTGTGGCGAAGACAACGCTCTTCAGCCCTACTGCAAGGGCGTTGACATCGGCGTTGCTCTGTCTTTGCATTCAATCCTGGCAGCCCGGCAGCGCCTAGAGATTGACTGCAGATGGTGGCGCTCGTCTCAGAGACGACATGCACAGCGGGCGCGGCAGCGGGAGCGTACGGGGCTAAGATGCATCGTACAGCATCGATGGATCAAGCGACCACCGGTATCCTGTTCCTGATGTATACAGCTGGCGGTACCGCTACCGCTGCTGGTGGTATTAAAGCACGCCGCCCAGCGCGGTTGGCAGAGCAGCACACGACAGCCGCTTTTCTGCTCATCCCTCGGACTGACATTGATATCGAAACAGCTCTTTGGCATCTTTATCACTTAGAGGTGGGCCGTCGATCGCCGGCAGTACAGAAAGCAAAAAGGGAACCGAGACCGTTCCTTCCACCACGCATCATCATCATCATCATCATCATTGCTGTTTACGTATATACGCTGGTGTGAAAAGCCTGCTAGGAAGGTGAGTTCCTCCTCAATCTGCTTGAGATGGCGCCCCCCATGAACTCGAGCGGAAGGCGACGCCACGGCTGCGTACGTGCCCTCGACCTGCTCCTCCTCCTCTAGGCGTGAACTGCTCCTTCCCCTACACCGCAACGGCAAGCAGCCCACCTCGACACCTCCGTCTTCGTCCCCTCGCCCGCTCTTCTCCCTCTCCCTCTCCTCCCTCCCTCCCTCTCTCTCCCCTCTACACACCAGACTTCTTTCTCACCAATACGCTTCAGTGGCCACATTCTTTGTAGCTTTCCACAGGTCAGCCGTCAGCACCGCTCCCCCGCCAACGCCCTCGTTCCTCATTGACACTTCTGACTTCTTCCCAGCTTTGGAGTCACTACCAGTCCCGCACATTGCAAAAGTTGACATTTACGACTCGGTAAGTAGTCTCCCGCGAGTGTATCCTGCCTGCCACACTTCACTTCTCGCCCCTTCACTCCACCGGCCCGGCCACGCCACCCGCACACTTCACCCCTCTGTTCACCGTTCACTTTTCACTCTCACACCCTCGTCACTCTTCTCTTCTTCACTCGCCAAGACTTGGCGTGATACGGCTATCGATCGCTAACTTATCAAAGAGCACCGTCTTTCTCCCTACATCTCAGCCGCCTCGCCGGATCAACAGTTCTCAGCCACCGTTGGTCGAGAGTATCGTCCCGCCCACCCTTTCGCGTGCTTCGCTCATACGCTATTGCTCGTCAAATCTCTGCGCTCTTTGCGGCTTCGGCTACTACGCTTTTCGTTCTTTCAATTGATTTCTACCAATCACGTAATGGCGACCAACCGTCAGAACAGCTACCCAACGTCCGGCTCGGGCTATAAGGGACAGGGCATGATGGGCCAGCATTACACTCAAGCTACGCAGGGCCACGGTGCCGCCAACTACCTTCATCGAAGTCATGCCATGTCGCCCCAAGCCAGTGACAATGGAATGACTGGTCTTGCCAATAGCATGGCAACCCTGAACGTCCATGGTTCGTATGGCAATTCCATGGCCTCCAAGCCAGGCGGCGCAGTCATGTCCGGCAATGCTTCCGAGTACGCCGCCATGCCCATTGCGCAAGGCCAGGGTCTTTGGGTCCCTAACATGGGCACCATGTACAACGTCATGGCCGGCGGCAACCAGCAGCCTTCTAACATGAACCACTCTCCAGGCATGTACAACCACGGAGGTGCATTCGTTCCCCAAGCTGCATATCAGTACGGCCAAGGCGTGGTCGACCACTCACCCATGGGCGCCGGCTGGGCTTCTCGTGTCTCATCCGGTGACATGCCTGCTCTAATGACTCCCCGTCGCGACTCCATCTCATCAAACGAGAACGATATTCCGGGCACCCCGTATACCAGCTCTGGTCTCTATCGCTACGGCACCTCAACAGCCATCATGGACCGCTCACCTGGTGGTATATATACGAGCAGCGCCACTCCGTCACCTTCGCAGCTGGCTCAATATCAACTCGTCAACCCAAAGCAGGCAGCAGTTGCCACTATCTCGCCTCAATTGCACCAGCTGCTCCAGAAGGACCCGCCCATTCCTCGAGCGATTCCAGCCCCTAGTTCACCGCTTAAGCCGCTTGATCGGAGCTTGGAGAACAAGACCGGTGAGACAAACGTGTACATTCGTGGACTTCTACCAGAGACGACTGATGAAATGCTCTACGCGTGGGGCAAGCGTTTTGGTGATATTCAGAGCTCCAAGTCCATCATTGACCTGAAGACAAACCTTTGCAAGGGGTCAGTTACCTCCTTCCTAATACTTTGTGTCCTGACATTTTGCTCTAGGTTCGGCTTCATCAAATACCACAACTTCGAGGATGCTGAGAGTTGTATCCGCGGATTTCACTACTTGGGCTACGAAGTTAGCTTTGCTCGGGTAAGCCTTTCGTTGCCTGTCCGTTGTAGATTTCATGTTACTAACCTTACACAGGAGTCTTTCTACTCCAAATTGAAGAAGTTTGCCGACGAGTCAAACACCAATCTCTACGTCTCGAACATACCCAAGAACATGAATGAGCATGTATGGTGTCTCACTGACTGACAATCGTCTGAATGGGTAGCTGACAACCGGATAGGAACTGGGCGCAATTTTCGCTCCACACAAGGTTTGCTCCTGCAGGATCCTTCGTGACAGCTCTGGCAACGGGCGTGGCGTTGGGTTTGCTCGGTGAGCGGGTCTAATGAAATCATCTCTTCTTAGCGCTAACTGGATCTAGATTCGAGTCTCGGGACATTTGCGAGGAGGTCATCAAGTCCTTCAACAACACTCCCGTCGCTAAGCCCGGAGGTGACGAGCACCTGATCCAGATACGATACTCGGACACCCACGAGCAGAAGATGCTCAAACAGCAAACCGCTGCTGGCCGTATCTTCCGTGCCGCTGAGTACGAGGTGGGCGTAGCTCAAGCTCGTGGCATGACTGACTCGGACCGCTACATGACCATGTCACCTGATTCCCAGGGTGCGGCGAACGAGTTTGAGATGTTTCTCCAGCAGTCGTCATCGTAAGTGCTATCACTCATGAGCAGCATTGCTCAAAGCTCAATCTTCGAACTAACTTTATCAGTAACCCAGCTCCCTATGTGCCTACCTCGAATCGCTACCGCCAGCCCTGGACCCCAGCCATTCCCTCGAGCCTTGGAGGATCCCGCCCGGCAATGCACCAGATGGTTCACGCTCCTGTTTTCAAGACTGAGGACGGAGGGTCCGATCGCGGCATCGAAATCAAGACCAACCCAGCAACCCCGGTCAAGCAAGAACACTCGGCTTCTCCGAATCGTCAAGGTGGTGATGACTGATTTTTCACTCGCGACGCTTCTAACTCCTCGTATGAGGTTCACGTTCACTATGCATATGTACGACTATTCTTCGTGATCGTTTCTTGGACATAGGCTCGAGAGCCACTTTGCACACCAGCCATACACACAGACATCTTTTTTGGGTGGCCAGTCCTCCCTGCATCTGTCTCGATGGTTGGCATCCATTTCTCCACGACCTTATCATCTCTTATCCGGTTCCAACCCGGCTTCTTTATTGCTGTCGTCGTCGTCAATTTAATACTTTCGCGGCCTTCGTGGACTCCCCTCCATCTGTTAAGACGACCGGCCCTTGACCATCCCCTTCATCATATTTGCGAGACTGGCGATCGGTTTCTCCATTTTATGGGTATATGATTCGATTTGGCGCGGAAGCAGGGGCGCACAGAATCTTGGTGGATACAACAATACAGCTTTTTATCGATGACGGATAGGTTCACGGAGATTGCGATGAGTCGGAAATGCTTATATCAAAATCTTTCCATAGTAGCGTCATGATCCCGTTATCGTAGACTTTCTTCTTGGCTCTACTTCATAGCAACTGTGTGATGTGTGACGTCGAGCATTCCAAGGTTGCGCTACAGTGTGTATACATTTCAGCGCAGGCTGCGGTGGTTTTGATATATATGAGTAAATCTTATCAAGGTACAAAAAAAATAGCCCTAACTTATTGATGATTATTCGAGGATGGCTGACTGAATGCGAAGATGGTGTTGTTGGTGACTCCGCCACCAGACCTGCCTAAGCCGTGTCACACGACCAGGCAGCCGACCAACACCCAACATGTTGCACTTACATGTAACATATTACATGTTGCTTCCGATGGACGCCTGGCACTTTTTATCCACGCGAGTCTCTCCTTCGCATCATGATTGTTAAGACGCTGCGCATGACGTGGGCCGCATGTTTGTTCGGCGCCCGTTTGGCTAGAAGGCTTGTAGGCAGATGAGCGTGCTTGTCATGGGATCAATGGAACTGATTGTGCGTGATGGTATATCATGGGGTAGAGGAGCGTGGCAGGAAGTATTGTTCAAGGTCTTCGTGGGTTTGGCTATTAACACACCTAAGACGAACAAAGAGTGGTCAAGGCAACCATAGTACCAGGTTTCCAGATTTCCAACACCGGAAGACCACGAAAATGGTATTTAAGCGTTCGGATACATCTGCATCCACGCCTACGTCCGATACCTTTTCCCGCCCAGGTTCGAGCAGTCGCAGCACCGGGCGCAGTGCAAGAATAAGCCTCGGCATTGAGGTCCTGCAAAGACGTCCCAGCAGCCATCGCCAGATGCACGATCGAGAACGTCAAGACAACATGATACACGCTATCTTCATGCCCCAGGTCTCCCCGGCACCTTACATAACCACCTCCTCCACCCTCGCCGACGACTTCCGCGCCTGGGGCTATGCCGTGTCTTCCTACCACCGCCTGCATCATAACGTGCTGGCGCTGTTGGCGATGCAGGATGCCGAGGGTTTGGATCAGGGACGGAGAAGGGAAGAGTTGCTGGATCACTGGAGTGGGGAATGGGTGCGAAGGTATTATTTTGACAGGGGCATGGGGAGGGGAGATGGTGGTAGGAGACGTATGATTGGGGCGCGGCGGTAGGGATGGGGCGAATTGCTTCACAGAAGGGGCGAGGGCGAAAACGAGGACTAAAAAGAAATGGATGGGGAATTGAGGGGCTCAGTGCGTGGTTTGGGTTTGGGGGTGGGAGGAGGCTTGTGGAAGAGGCGGGTGGAGAAGCAGAAGAGTTGCCGAGATATACGAAGGGGCAGGATCCGCCAGCGTATGAGGAGTGAGGGTATGAGGAGAGGAACTAAGGTGTGAGGATGCTGTGGATGTTGTAAAGAGAATGCGCAGAGATGGAAACGATACTGGAAGCACAGCGCCCAAGACGAAATCGAGTTTGGGGGATTCTTCAAATAGGTCATCATTTTAACTTGATTCATTTAGCGTCTATATGATAGTCGTATTGTCGTAAACTTTTGGCGAGCGTGAACGTGCACTCGAAAGGGTGGGGTATCGCTGAAGAAAAGAGATTCGCTGCAAGAAAGCCCCTCACAGTGCCCATCCGGCCTTAGCCTTAGCGGCTTTCGTAGACATGGCCGGGGCAGGAATGGGCTTAATTTCGCTGAGATCGGGTAGCGGGTCGTTGTCCCGGATATCGAGAATTGTCATATGCGCTGCGAGAGCTGCCGGAGTCGCCGATGTAACAGTAGAAACCTCATCTGGTGTAGTTTGTTCAGGCAGCACTTTTGAATCTACTCCAGAGTAAGGCTCATCGTCGCCACTCAGTGGAGCTTCGACTTCGTCTTCGTCTTCGTCTTCGGCGTCTCTCTCAAGGCCGCCCGCATCGCCGTCAACACCATGCTCTTTCATGTATGCATCAAGCTCCTTGGCCATTTTCTTGCTGAAGCCACTTGCCTCAACTTCTACATCAAGCCTTTTCACGATAGTCTTTGTTGCGTCCTTGAAGAAAGGGCCAGGGTCGTCGCTCGTGAAGCCGAAACGACGGTCGAAGAAGCGTTTGATGCAGGCCACGTCTCGGTCAAAGTAGTACTCAGCATTAGAATGTGAAATTGACACCATCTGCGGAAAGTCGATGATAGTGGGGATCAGCGATACTTGATCATGTTCGCCAGCCTTCTCCTCAATGAGAATGTTAAATTCGTTGAAGTCACCGTGGATCAAACCGTACTGTGCCAAGCGAACTATCAGGGAAAGTAGCTCGGCGTATAGCGAGGCGGGGTCGCCGACGGTAGAGATCTGCCTCATGGGAAATGCATCCACGAGGCTCATGACAACCGTGTGCCTGTTCTGGCCGAGAGGCTGGGGGACAGGAAAGCCCTCCCGTCTGAGAGCCTTCATGAACTCGAACTCCTTGATAGCGGCTAGTCTTGACATGTACATCCACGACGCTGAGGAGCGGTTCCGTAGGTAGTCGCGGTTCGCCTTGACGGTGCGGAAGGAGATGCGACCAAGACGATGGATTTTCAGAACCTGCTGCTTGCCAGTCTCGTTGGCGCAAACGAAGATGTCCGATTCCTTGCCGACACCGATCTGGTTCCCGACAGAGTATACGGTGGACGACTTTGTATGGGCATGCAGGGCTAGGTAGTCCAGGCCTCCGTACGTGAGGCGGTATCCATCGTACTTTGCATTCTTCACCTTGGCGAGCAGGCCGATCTTAGCGAGGTTCGAGATGCTCCTATGCACGCCGTTGCCAGAGCGCAGCTGGGCGAGCTGGGAGATCAAGGGTGTGGGCACGACTTCGTGGTTACGGCTACCCATTTCTGCCTGTACGCATGTCCATCAGCGTCAGTGCCCATGGCGGCGACGGCTACAACGCGAGCGCATACCGCAGTCAGCACACGCCAGTCCTCGGGCGCGACATAGCGGATGTTCTTGACGTTCAGCTTCATTCTGGCCTAGTTCGGAGCGGTGTCCGCTGCTGCGAGGGCGTGTTTGCAGGGGGCGTGCGCGGTAGGTGTGCGGATGCGGTGCGGGTGCAAATAATTTTAGACGTTTCTCGAAGGCCGCCCTGGTCGCCGCTGCCATCGGCGCGGAAATGCTTGGCGGCCGGCGACTGTGAACAGAGCTCGACCGCGCACCAACATTCTCGCCATACCGCCATACCACAAACCCCCCACCATCCCTCTGCGCCTTTCGCTCTTGCTCCTCACCGAATTCGCCCACAAAGTACCGGACATTGCTATTGACGGTTGTGTCGTACCTGTTGTCCCCGCCCCGCGCACCAAACACGCTTCGCCGCCGGCGTAGCTATCGTTCGCATCCAACATGGCAAATGACGAGGAGAAGAAGCCCACAGCCGCCGAGAAGGGCAAGGGAAAGGCAACAAATGGCGAGTCGGAGCAGCATGAGGCCCAGAAAGATAAGGACGGCAAGCCCATAGACGACAAGAAGGGCGCGCCGCCAGCTGGTATGCTCCCCCAGCTGAGCTGCTATCATGCTAGCTTCCAGCATGTTCTTACTAACCGGGATTTGCAGAGGAGCTCAGCGAAGAGGATCAGCAGCTCAAGAGCGACCTGGACATGCTGGTCGAGCGGATATTGGTTCGTGGCCTGGCTTCGGTGCCGTCCTGTTTGCCGCAACATGCGCTGACTGAAGCTGTTATTAGGGACCGGACCCAGACCTCTACCACCCTGCACTCGAGAAGATCAAGGATTTCATCAAGACGGCGACGAGTTCGATGACGGCAGTACCAAAGCCACTGAAGTTCCTCCGGCCGCACTATGAGAGCTTAGAGAAGGCGTACGATTCGTGGCCGACGGGTGACAACAAGGTACGCCGCAGCACTTCGCAGCATCGACTTGAAACGCTGACCAGAGCAGAATTCTTTCGCCGACATGTTGTCCGTCCTCGGAATGACGTATTCCGACGAGGACCGACTCGACTGCCTGAAGTACCGCCTGCAAGCGCCCTCTTCAGATCTCGGCTCCTGGGGTCACGAATACATGCGCCACCTGGCCCTCGAGATCGGTAGAGAGTTTCAGAAGCGGCTGAACAATGACGAGTCGACAGACGACATCACCGACCTCGCCCTCTCCCTGGTCCCCTTCTTCTTAAAGCACAATGCCGAGGCCGATGCAGTAGACATTTTGTCTGAGCTGGAGATGATTGACCAGATCGAGAAGTATCTGGACGCAGACACGTACGCGAGAGTATGTTTATACATGGTTAGGTAAGGCGACGAGTCTAGGTGTGGTAGACATGAACTAACATAGCCAGCACCGTGCCGCTACTCACATATCCCGATAACGACAAGTTCCTCCGCACGGCGTACCAAGTCTACCGGAAATATAAGCAGTACACTCAGGCCGTAGTCCTCGCTATACGATTGAATGACCGCGAGCTGATTGAGGAGACGTTCAATTCCACAGAAGACAAGGCGACACGGCGGCAGATGGCTTTCCTTATTGCCCGGCAACGGATATGGTTCGATGTGTCCGAAGATGAGGACCCCGAGTTGCAGGAGTGCTTGAGCAATACTCGCCTATCAGATTACTTCAAAGCGCTGGGCAAAGAACTCAACGTACTAGATCCCAAGACTCCTGATGACATTTACAAGACACACCTCGAGAGCAGCAGAACGGCGGGCCTCACCAACACTGACTCAGCGCGACACAACCTTGCTTCGGCGTTTGTCAATGCGTTTGTCAATGCTGGTTTCGGTAATGACAAGCAGATGCTTAACGCAGAGAGCAAGAATAGCTGGGTATGGAAGACAAAGGACGAAGGTATGCTCTCCACAGCTGCATCGCTCGGTATGCTCATGCTGTGGGATGTGGAGATGGGTCTCGACAAAATCGATCCCTACACGAACGTCGACGAAGACCTAGTCAAGGCAGGTGCTATGCTGGCTACCGGTATCTTCAACTCGGGCGTTCGCAATGACTCAGACCCTGCTATGGCACTGCTAGGTGACGAGGAAAACCTTACGCACAAGAATATCAACATTCGCGTTGGTTCTATTATGGGCCTCGGTCTCGCGTATGCGGGATCGAACAAAGAGGAGCTGCTTGAGATCCTGCTTCCTATTGTTATCGACACAAGTCTTGACATGCAACTGTCCGCAATGGCAGCCTTGTCCCTTGGCTTGATCTTCGTGGGATCAGCCAACGGAGAGGTCACCGATGCGCTAATGAACACCCTTCTAGACGAGGACCGATCAAAGCAGCTGAAAGACAAGTGGACGCGTTTCATGGCCCTAGGTCTTGCCCTCCTATTCTTTGGTCAACAGGAAGAGGTCGATGTCATCTTGGAGACACTCAAAGCTCTTGACCACCCCATGTCCAAGCCCACCTCTGTTCTTGCTGAAGTATGTGCATGGGCGGGAACTGGCAATGTGCTGAAGGTCCAGCAATTGCTCCACATCTGCAACGAGCACATTGAAGAGGACAGTGAAGAGAAAAAAGGTGACGAATTGCTTCAGTCTTACGCGGTCATTGGTCTATCGTTGGTGGCTATGGGAGAAGATGTCGGTCAGGACATGATTCTTCGAACCTTTGGCCACCTAATGCACTACGGCGAGGCCAACATCCGGAAAGCTGTGCCTCTGGCAATGGCCTTAATTAGCCCCAGCAATCCCCAGATGAAGGTTTACGACACCCTGTCACGATACTCTCACGACAATGACAACGATGTTGCCATCAACGCCATCTTTGCGATGGGTTTGGCCGGTGCCGGTACCAACAATGCCCGCCTTGCACAACTGCTCCGACAGCTCGCGAGTTACTACCACCGCGATCCAAACGCACTCTTCATGGTGCGCATAGCACAGGGTCTTCTCCACGCGGGCAAGGGTACTTTGTCAATGAACCCTTTCCACACTGATCGACAAGTTCTTTCACGCGTTGCTGCTGCAGGTCTTCTCACCGTCCTTGTCTCGCTCATTGACGCTAAACAATTCATTATCGGCGATGCACACTACCTGCTATACTTTTTGGCTACAGCCATCTCCCCGCGATTCCTTATAACGCTCGACGAAGAACTGAAACCCCTTACTGTGAACGTGCGTGTTGGTCAGGCTGTGGACATTGTGGGACAGGCTGGTCGTCCGAAGACCATCACAGGGTGGCAGACACAGAGCACGCCAGTGCTTCTGTCACATGGTGAAAGGGCAGAGTTGGAGGATGAGAAGTATCTGAGCTTGAGTAATGTGCTGGAGGGTGTGGTCATTCTAAGAAAGGTCAGATTTCCGATTCTGTCTCATAAACTGATCATGTGCTAACATCCGCCAGAATCCCGAATGGGAAGACTGAATTGGGGAGGAGAGGGGTTAGGTAAACGCAATTCATGCGGAACAAAAACTTCTGTCCGCAGTAAGCATTCGGCATTCTAATAATGTTACGATCGCTAGTACCTCATCCGAGCAAAGGCTTCGGCGTGGGCTGATCGTTGTATATATAGATGCGTAAGAGACTACGAATGAAGTATTTGTATGCTCAAAAAACCTTCATCAGAACATGAATAATGTTCACAGCTGTTACTGTCACAACTCGGATCGACGATGATCATCATTCACATCATCCCTGTTCAAAATCCGATCAACCTCTGCACCTTTTGATGTTCTGAGTCGCGCTTTCAACGAGTCCACAGGAGGCACCCTCTCCACATCACCTTCCAATGAAGTCAGACTATGAGCACTTGCTCTTCTCTCACCGCCCTCATACCGCCCTAGTAAGGCTTTATCTGCACTATCTAACTAGACACTCATAATGTTAATTCACCATAAGCATGCGCTAACATCGCCATCCTCTCCCCAATCGCCCACGGGATATATTCTTCGACGAAAGTGGCGAGCATAAATCGGCGTCGACGTGCTTTGATTAACTTTGCATTGCGAGTGTTTCGGCGCATTCCCGTAATTCAACGTACATGTGCCAAGAGGAACGATTGGGGGATTGTGCGGCAGAAGGCGCTTCTATGTTTAGGTCGGCTATAGGGATGTCCCAGTTACAAAAATCCTACATTAGGTGAGGCAGTGTGAAGGGGATGGAGAAGTGGTGGGTGTACATGTAAAAGGGATGAAGGTGGAGGTGGACATGGTAACAGGGTTGGCGGTAGGTGTCGGTGCAGATGAAAACAAGGTATGCCAATTTCTTGGTCTAGGGGCTGGGTGCGTATGTACGTGTAAGTTGTAGTACGTTGCTGTGTTGAGTATGTCAGAGAGGTGCTGTAACAGGGAGACACGTCAGATACAAGCCAATCCAAGAGGGCGGATGTACGACTGTCTCGTTTTGGCTGCACTTTAGGTCAGCAGTTTTGGGGAGATTGGTGATGTTGCCGATGCCGTGGTGCTACATGCTTCTGCTTACGCATTGGAACAGTTTGCTGTAGACTCTACGCTTGCCTTTGAAAACTATGTCAATATATAACACGGCCAAGTGTACTTCACTGTTCGTGTCAGTGACAACAGTGTCCTCGCTTGTTTCTTAGATACATGATTTGTCAACTGCATCAGTCACGTCTTTGATTCTGAAGAACTTGGTGACCTAATGGTTGGTTGTGCGGAGGTATTTGATGATAAGATTGAAAAAACCTGGGGGCTCGGGTATGAGCGAAGTCGATTTTCCATGCGTATTGGGAAAATATTTGTAGATTCAGATCTAGCTGTTTGAGAGGAATGTGCAAGGGATTGAGGATCTTAACTTCGGTTGTAGAACGATGTGCGTTTGTTGTTACAACAAGTGCTGGCAATGTGAAGGTTGTGATTGTGAAGCACATGAAAAACGATCACCCTCTGTTTGAATGCTCATTTACATTATTGCTAGCGTGGTGATGATGCTTCTGAAGCTTCCAATCCAATGACTTTGCGTGAACGTCCTCACAACAAATTCAGCTGCAAAGTCGATATCATGGAGCCGAGTTGGACGATGTCTGGCGCATTGCCTCCATCTACGTTGGTGGATGAAGCTTCATCGTCGCGATCTAAGTATTATACATACCTCCTTCTCAGCTACCAACTCTCGCTAATACCTTTCAACAAGCCTAACGAATATGGCGTACTTAATATACCCACCAGAGACTAGCGATACTCTTAAACCAAGTTTTGCTATAAACCACCTCGATCCCATCGACGAAATTATCCTGCAGGACTTGCGAAAATGGGGATGGAGAATCGACGAGCACACAAACGATGACCTGAAGTGGCTGACAGCCGTGCAGGAGTACCATACTCGTATGCAGGTAAAGAAGAACGAGGTCGAAGATAGAAAGCCTTCTCTGTGGGAATTTTGGCGCGAGGAAAACGCACGGAGGTTGAAGGAAGAAGGCGATAAGGGGATAAGGAAACCGAACAGGTTGATGAAACGACCGAGACTGGCAACCACCAGTAGTGGTAATTCAAGAAGAAACAGTGCTTCGAAAGCCGTTAAAGAACGCACTTTCCAGAATCTCCCGACAAGTAGAGGAAGTACGGAATTAGAGATACCACAAGTGCAGGAAAACCCGAAACAAGAATCAAGAAAAGTGACCGGAACGAGACAGAAAACAACGCAGACGAAGGGGAGAGTGACAGACGCTAAGAAGTCTGCAAAACCTACAGCCGACCAACCTTTCCATGATGGGCGTACTATATTCAAGTACGGGACCGAAACTTCAATAGAGACTCAGGCGCGGTTAGGCGAGGAACTCTTGCAAGATATCAAGGACTGGATTGGGATAGGCATCCTGAAGACTACACAGGTTTCGGTGGTATCTGAAGAAGGCATCGCTGTAGATGAAAGAGGAGCTATAGTTCATTTTCCACCGAAGTGGGATCTTGGACTATTTCCATGGGAGGAGGACATCAGTCGGTCGTCGTCGAAAAAGAGCCAAGAGCCCAACCCAGCCCAAATAAACGATCTGAAGTGCGTTACAGACTCATTTTCCGAAGGCTTTCACATTGCTGACAAGCACCAGGAGAAGAATGAGCCAGATCAGGAAAATCATAGGATAGGATAGTAGTCGTTATGGTGATTTTCCGTTTACGTAGTGCACGTGATCAATGGCATGAGGTTCTGGAGGGCGACGTTACTGTGAGCTGACGTGTCGGTTGGGGTGTGTGATAGTTGCAAGTGTTCATTAACGCGATCACCGATGGTATTCGTGTCTGATATGCCCTATCAATGCGTCGAAAATGCTGTTGCCTGTAAATGATGATCGGGGTTGATTGAAGGTTCGCGCGGCGCGGCAGCCAATGAGACCGAACAAGCCCCTACGAAGGATGACGTGCCGGCAGGCGCAAGCGAGGAGCTTGGCTGTTACGCCGGTAGCTCGCCAGGCCCTCGACGTCGCGCGAAACCTCGACCTTCAAACACAGTGTCTTTTTCGCATCCTCCCATTGCGCCGTCCATCCTGCTTCAACGCCCCCGCGAACGTCATCCAAGCTGCGGTTCCCACATCTCTCTGACCAGCCCGCCGGCATGGACTTCTCCGACATCTTGTGAGCGCGCCTGGTCCAGCTAGCAGCCAGTAGCCACCTCCGACGTGGAGAGGAAAAAGGCTGGCAGTGGCATACTTGGGGCTAACGAGTCGCGTAGTCGCATGGTGAACTTCGCCGTTGCGGTTTTCATGATCCTTGGCGGCGTAACGAAGTTTATCCAGTTCGATGGCTTGTGAGTTGTCCGGCGCATCCCGCATCCCATAGCGCGCATGCGGTCCGTGAGGCACTCGAGCGCTGACAGCTCCCTCTAGCTCTTCAATCATTCTCGGCGTGTACCTGGTAATTTTTGGTGCTGGTAAGTCTACTGCTGAGGTTGTGTGTCGAGTCGAAAGGTTGCTAACACATTTCCTAGCTACCGGGCTTCTTGGTTCGTACCTGCTTCTTTCCCTCCACAAACATAGCCGTCCGCTCTTGCGACCTCGAATTATGTCGCAACGTCGATTACATAGCACTGGGCGAAAACGTTGACTATGTCACCTGGTATACCCCAAGATACGCGACGCAGAGTGGATCTTACACGAGTCTCATATCTTGGGACTGCGAAGCTGTAAAGCAGCCGTTGTGACAGTGACTGGGGTTTCGACGCAACCGGCAGTTGAACGTGATATTACCCTAGGTAGTTGCTGACACAGGCGCAGAGTTTCAGATTCCGCCGCAGGTCGCTCGCTATGCTTCTTTCATGTTTTCGTTCATCGGGCGTGGTATCTGTAAGTCACTTCGAGAAGCATCAGGATATCAACCGCTCATGATCACTAGTCTACATCTTTGTCGGCTCTGTAGCCGTCGGCGCCAAGTGGTGGCAAATTGTTCCGGGCACAATTGTCGGTATCGTCGGGTTGGCCTACTTCGCGCTTGAGTTCATTCCCCTCCATCGAGCCGCCCGCGAACATGCGGGACGCTGATGCCGGCTGGGGAGCTGAACAAGTCTAAAGTCATCTCGCACTCTAAGGATGGCGGTCGATGATTCCTCGTAGGACCAGCCTGGTATTGTAAGAGTTGTAAGAGAACGAGTGGGAATGTGCTAGTGCACGCCCATAGACTGTGTGATTTTGAAGAGCAGTAGAATGTATGGGTTGGGTAACGGATCTGGCGCATAGCGGTGACAAGCCTTGTATTGTTAGTCGTGGTCAGTCGGTTGTGGTAGGGAATCAAGCAGGTTGGAAAAACACGACCGCTTGGTGGTATGCTTCGTTGTTGTATGTTATTGATAGGCAATTGGACAGAATGGTAGTTTATGGGCCAAGGCCTTTCCATGTTGCTCATACCTGAGTGTGCCTTTTATTTTACTATTCCTGTTTTTTTTTTTTTTTCTTTTGATGTGATATGCAAGGAACGGCGGACTGTGTCTCATTCTGAGCCCGGCACAACGGCGCCTCAGTTCGTTAGGTGCAGGGCGGAGACATGGTGGTTCTCGCCTTTGCTCGATTGGCTGGACGGCGGCTGGGCGAATGAAACGAGGGCTTTTGCTCATTACAAATCCGCCGAAACGCAGTCGTCCCAAACCTCGGCCACGTTCAGCCTTAAAAGACTGCACAGAATGGGGAAGGTGGTTTGCTTTTTCCTCGCGGCCACAGCAGATCTCGTCCGGCGGCGCGGTCGCTCTAGTCTGCAACAAGGCTCGAGGGTGGCCACGGCCGTTCGCCGCTACGTAATTGTACATGGCCGCAGCGCTGCAGCACGGCGGCATGGCCAACAATGAATGCGGTGAAGGGCAGTGAGGACAGGCGCGGATGAGGCCACGGCCCCGCTAGCTAGGCACAAAGAGCTAAGGGTTTGCGGATTGCTTATGATCGGGGCGCCGCTGATTGGCCGGCCGTGAATCGGCAAGGAGCCTGCGACCTCCCAGGCCACCGCCTGCAACGCTTCGCCCGCGACCTTTCGACGCCCGTTGCTGGTCGACGGATGACGAAGAAAGCCACCGGACCAGGCATTGCGTCCTCTGCCCACCGCCGTCGCCCCTGAAGAACCCCATTCCGCCCGCAGACCTGTCTCCCCCACCTCCTTGGACCCCCGAGGCCACCTCCTCAGCCAAGTACCTTGGTCACGTTGCCGCCACCTGCGAAGGGGGCCCAGTACTTGATCCAGTAAGCCCGCCAGCTTCGCGGGTCCGGAACATCAGCCGTCCAACGGTCCTAGAAGGCCCGACTGCCACCGCTTCCCCCCAAACACTGCCGCGCCATATCTTCACCTTTGCGCCTGCTCACCTCTTCAGCGCTGCCCAGAGGCGGCGCCGTCGCCGGCCATCATGGTGAATTCTTCGGCCAGCGGAGGCACCTCGCTGGCTCCAACACCTACTCACCCGCATCACCTATCCCGGGAGCCTAGTCGGGAGGACGTGGAAATGGCAGAGCAACTCAGCCAGCTGAACCAGGTCCATGACACCCACGCGACCAGGGTTCAGTCTCCCCCCCAGGCTCGACAGCCTGCCACGCCGCCCCCAGCAGGCACCCCCGAAATCTACCATTCTCTCGAGGATTCGCGACCTCTCCGAGAAAGCGAACAGCCAGAGCAGTCGTCGATGCCCACAACCCCAGCGTCTCTGCCGCAACACAACATTGCTGCACCAAACGTGCTCGTCACAGGTCAGATCTGCAGGTGCGTCTCAGGACCCTTTTTTCGTTCACCGCCCCTATCTTGACTCAGCGTGAATCTATGTTGACCGTAGAAAATAGTAATTGTGGAACGACCAAAACACCCTTGTGGCGGCGCTCGCCTGCTGGAGAAACGATTTGCAATGCTTGTGGACTGTATCAAAAGGCACGAAACCAATCGCGCCCGGTAAACCTCAAGCGCAACACGACATCACAGCCAATTCTTCCCATCCATCAGAGCCCGGTGCCAGGTCAAGGCCATGAGCGGAGTGCCTCTCCAGGGACATCCGGTGTATCTCCACGACCCGCAACCTATGTCACGTCAGACCACGGAGCCATGGGAACCTGTCCCGGGGGTGGCAGGTGCAATGGCATGGGCGGCCAGCAAGGTTGCGGTGGATGTCCCGCATTCAACAACCGGGTCTCCAAGACAGCCCAATTTGCGTTGGCCCAAACGAGCGGTCCCTCGACTACCACCGGAAATGATAGGGCGGCTTCAGCGGCCACGAGCGTGATTCCCGCCTGCCAGAACTGTGGCACGACGGTGACGCCCCTCTGGCGAAGAGACGAAGCTGGCCACACCATTTGCAATGCTTGTGGTATGTCTGCTCTCCACGTTCATGGCGTCAACCCACCCTACGAACTTGTTTGCTAACATGTGTAGGCTTATATTACAAGCTTCACGGCGCACATCGCCCTGTCGAAATGAAAAAGCAAGAGATCAAACGAAGGAAACGCATCGTCCCAGCGGATGGTGCTAGCAGCACACAAGCCCCGTCGTCTCTCGCTAGCTACTCCCCCCAACCACGCGCGACACAGACCCCCGCATTCGAGCACTCAGTCTCGCCAGACCCAAGTACGGCAATTGAATCGAGCGAAGTTGTTCCGTCAGGTATCAGAGCGCCCGTGCCAGTCGACTTTACGACTTATCAGGGTACCACTGTGCAAACGTCACAACCAGGAGCCCCACCCTCACCTTCGGCGACCTATATCAGTGCCCCTTCGCCGAGGAAACGCAGCTTAAGTGCTACGCTGGACCCAGATGAAAAGCCCTCAGGACCCACAAACCCCGCGCCCCACCGACCCAATGCTATTTCTTCGATCCTGAATCCAGCTGCCGCACAAGAGACCAATATCGACCCGTCGTTGTCGAGCCTGTCACAGCAAACCGTCGATTCGTCTTCTACTACCCACGAAGACAGGAACTCTCGTAAAGAGAGACTTAAAAGAGAAGCAGAATCAATGAGACAAGAATTGGCGAGGCGAGAAAGGGAATTGCAGGAGTTGGACGAGGATTAAGCCACCATTGTCGGGTGCCCTCCGCCCAAAGACAATGCCTGCAAGACAAATAGATAAGGTTGACAAAATCACGCGTAAGAGAGGAGGCTGTATTTGTGATTATCATTGGCGTTTCTGGGTCTTCGCTTGCAAACCGACGGGAGCTCGAGTCGGAATTACGCTACACGACTTACGATTTGGGAACGATTCGCGTTGGGTCGGGAATCGGATTGATTGACGTCTATCTTTATGAGGTCTTGTAGCATGGCGTCTGGCTGTATTAGCAACTATCCGCCACGACATTGGGTGCATCGTTGGGCTGCGGGTAGATCTCACGAAGGAATGATTCGATATGTGACCCTATAAAGAGGACCAGAACTCTATTCGAATTAAGTAGATACTCAAAAATATCTCCCACATTCCTCTCAGGTGTGGGATATGAATCAATAAAAGATAGCAACCATTGTCTAGGGTTTCCTCGATGGGCATTCCGGAAATATGTAACGGCGAGCATCCGAGAAACGTACAAAATATGCACGAACATGAACATCACCAACACATCAAACAAATGCAACAGCAATCAAATTTACGTGAACACTGTTCCAGAAAAAAATAAGACGAATACATACAACAGCGGGTATTCGCTAGCAGTCGCCCACCTAACTACTAAAGCGTCGGTATCCTGCCACTCCTTAATATGATTGAGCAAACGGGAACCCTAGTTTTCTCTGGAACCCCTATCAATTGTTTCTTGCCGAATTCACTGTTTACGAGTGACAGATCAATAGTAAGCCAAAGTCCAGCCATTAACAACCAAGAACCCAAACTATGGTACCCTCTTTACACGCCTTTTGAATTTCATAAAGCAGGAGCGGTATCTTCCATCAACTGCTATGCTTTCAAGCTACCTACACCTTTTACTATAGATTTAGGATGATGATAATCAAGTACGGTAGCCAGCACGGAAAGACCAGATGCTTATGCTTCAATGCAGCGTCTTGTTAACTAAACAATAGCATTGGGTCGTCGATGAAGAGGAATGGGTAGCCCCAGCTCAGACCAACATGAACCATGGTTCAGCAAATATCGACATGTTCTTCAGCTTTGCAATAATCAACTACAGACACAAACGCGACAACGCAGTAGGACGATAAGACCTTCAAATTAACTAATCACGAGACATCGTTAACCTAAGGCAAGTATTGTAAGCTTCCACATAGGCACCCATCAAATTCCAACCAGATCTTCCTTCAGCGTATCCTCTCATGATACTTAACCATACTCTCGCAACTATCAAACTCTTCTGTGCAGGCCAAGTCCTCTCTGGCCCCCCTCGTCTTCAACCCTGTCCATCTCTCCCTTGCGGCCACCGCATACCACTTCTAATCGCAAGCCTTTGACATACCAGACCGCTCTGGCTTATTCTCTACTAGCCCACACTGACTCCAGGTCTTTGAAGCAGAAAGTTTCGTGTATGCGGTTACTCATTCTTCTCTTTGCTATTGTTGGGCTAAAATGCGATCTCCATAGCAGTGTACATGTATTAGAAAGCCTATTTGAGTCAAAAGAGAGCGTCCGTGTACGTGTGGGAAGATCGGAAGGTTGGGGAGCTTGACTAGGAACATCGACCACAACCCGTACACGAAAAGTGCTAAGACCGTATTCGAATTGAACGCAACTGCCACGTGGATTGCTTTCACTAGAATAACGACCAAAGATTGGTCCGCACCTGGATTGGAAGGACCTACTTCTTGGACTATCTCTACATTCATTGGACCTGACAAGTGTAGGCAGCCCTTACTATTATAGGCTCAAGTCCAACTCAATCCCTGGCGTAGAGGCTACTCTAAGTTGCCACAGGACCGCTACTGAGACAGTTTCTTTTCGCCCAGATGAAGACTTGCTTTTTGCGGGATTCTGAGCTCTTCGCGAACGAAACTGTGCAGATCTTGGCATGGCGTGATGCAAAAGAACGGGCAATATTCTTCGACCCGTGAATTTGTGCTGCCGTTTGCGTAACGACCTGGTGGGCCGCGATAGGTGTGCTTGTGTAAAATTACAATCATCAAGACGTCGCCTTTGAAGGTGAGCACATACGGTTTGTGATTCAGGCAGCTCCCAGGAACGGACGGGGTCTCTTCAGGGTAAGATGTGATGTTGCAGTGGGGTTGGATTTGGACTAGATAAATTCTGTAGAGTTTGATTTCAGTACGAATATTCCATGGAGCGAAGCGGTAATCATAGGCGGTACTGTATAGTCGGCATAGTGCGCATTTATCAAGTCTCAGTAGGTCAGTCCATAATCGATCGCCGACCCTTCGTCGTAGAACTGTAGACTGACACAACCTAGTCAACGCGAATCAGTAAGAAGTATATGGTAGCAGTTAATGAGGTCGCAATGCGCAGAACATTTGCCAAAGGAAATTCTCGGTGTATGACTCCATGATGCTTTCGACAGTGGTTCCAAGTACGCTCCATCTCCGAGCATCCGCCCTCCAACCGAGTATCAGCACACCGAAAAATTCTACACCTGAGCAACTACCTCTTTAGGCAGACGAGTATCGCCACTGTCTTGTCCCTCTTGTCGTCCGTGTTGTTGCTCTCGGCAAAATTTCTCGGCGGTCGGTACGTCACACCGGCCGAACGCAGCTATGTGCTGCGCTCGCGCACCAACATTCGTCCCGTCACCAGATCAATGACTCCCAGTGGTATCTCACCATCGTCGTCATCGTATACACGAGTGATTCTTCGTACATTGCAGCAGCACTAGGGAACTCGGACATCGTATACCTCCGGATACGCGTGGAATTATGGCAATAGTAAACGCCCGTGCTGCAGCCAGGAATAGTCACTTTAACGCCGCGCCAACGTCCGAGAAGTCTAGACCGCAGCTCAGCCAAGTAGAAACACGCAAGGTGCCAAGGGCGTCGAATCGGGCCCGAACCCTTGGCCGGCGGGGATGTTCATGGCGCCATTGTTATCGCCGCGCCAACGGTGGCCGCCGGACGGGTAGACCGGAACATAGCGCGGCGGATTCTGGAACCTTATTTGCTACAGCTGCGATGCTGAGTTATCGTATTACAGGGTGCAGACAATGGAACCCAGGTCTTTGTGAATGGGTCATGGGTAGACAGACGTGTGATTGGGTGGGAGTAGGGTTAGGGTTTAGGAGTTTGGGTGTGGTGCGGGGATCGGAGATGGTGCAGTAGAAGGTGTGTGGAAGAGAGATCGTGTATATGTATGGGTGCGTGCCCCGCGATAGATGGCATCACAGATTACAGCATCACAGCTTCAATATTGCCCAAGCAATAGGGATCCTCAATACCGATTCGAAGACAATTCCACACTCGAAAACGTTCTTCAAACACTAAAGCCTTCATAACACGATACCTTATAATCACACCTGCTTGAGTCCACCCAAGAACCCATAACCATACCAAATTCGACCGCCCAACCACAAGCAACCACAATCAAAGCCACAATGTCTACTCAAACAGGATATGTCTACATCCCCAACCTTATCGGCGGCCAAATGCTTCGCATCCCGGTCCTCGCCCTTGAAGACGACTACGAGGAGGACTCACAAACCGTCATCCCCGAAACATCCGACCTCACACTCGACGCTTCCTCCCTCCCCATTCCCTCGACTCGGGACGCGTCACCAGCAAGCGTAGCGAGCGTCGACAGCATCCAGGAGGCTGAATGAAGCTGCCGTCACACCTGTGGGGCATAGATGCTAGTAGAGAAGGACGATCTGTGGATCATTACCTACCACGTGGAGATAACGCGAAGCGAGCGACGCGGCAGACATCATCGCACGACAGCACGAGCACACCATCGTTTCGAGGTTGTGATATCCTCCCGCGCTGATTATTGCACGTATGCAGACCAAGCCGGGTTTGGCTACGATCTGGAAGGAAGTACGGCAAGGGGATGCCGAGGGAAAAAAGGAGGGCGAAGGGTAGCATGTTATTTTTGTTCACAGTGATCGAGGATTTTAGAGATACCACTTATTGTTTTTTTAATAGTATTAATTCCGACATTCTAAACCTCTTATCTATCGTGATTGTAATCTGCCTTGTGATCACAGCTTCGACTTCACACCTGCCTCCTCAGCCCTCGCCCTGTCCCTCAACTCCCTCCTCAAGATCTTCCCTACTGCATTCTTCGGCAGCTCGTCGACAAACCTGACACCACCCCGTAATTGTTTGTACTCTGCCAATCTCCCTTTGACAAATTGCTTGACGTCGTCCTCGCTCAGTGCGCCCGCACTCCTCAACACGACATACGCCCTTGGCACCTCACTACCGCCCTCAATCGGCACACCAACAACCGCTGCCTCGGAAATCTCCTCATTCGTAATCAACAATGCTTCAATCTCCGCGGGTGCAACTTGTAGGCCTTTATACTTGATCAATTCTTTTTTGCGGTCTACGATATAGAACTTGCCGCCTGTCTCGATCGCGATGTCGCCCGTCAGAAACCAGCCATCGTGGAAGGTAGCCTGTGTGGCTGTTGGATTGTCGTAGTAGCCGTTAGTTACAAAGGGACCACGAACGATGATTTCTCCAGGCTGTCCTGGCTCGACGTCTTTGTAGTTGTCGTCTACGATGCGCATTTCCATGTTCGGGAGCACGGGGGATATGGAACCGGTCGTGTCGGAGCTGCCCCGGGGCATTGCTGTCACGGCTCCCTGGAACAAGGTTAGTATCGGATGCTGTCAAGTTTCGAGGATCCTTGTGGGTCTCGTCATGCCCCTTGTCCCGACGACATGTTATGACATAAGTATTGAGAAAGAGAATTGACTCACAGTGGTCTCGCTCAGACCCCACGTCGCTCCGATCTTCACATTGCCCTTACCGAGCTTCGCGTTCGCTGCTCGCTGGAGCTCTTGGTCCATCGCCGCGGCACCTGTTAATGCTGTCTCTACCGAGTCGAATTGATCTGTGACCGTGGGATCCTTTGCGATCCTCAGGAAGATGCTGGGTACCGTCCAAAACGCAGTGATCTTCAGATCTTTGAAATGTTGCAAGAAGAGTTTCCAGACGAATTTGGGCATCCAGTAGACAGCACCACCGGAGAACATGGGTGCAACAAGGTAGCCGTGAACTCCAGCAATGTGCGCTATAGGCACTTGGGAAAGTCAGTAAGAGAGAAACATCCACACTAAAACTGGGCCCTGCATACCGTGAGCGAGCGTACGGTAGGGTGAGGGAGCGGGCTCTCCGCGAGCGACCGCCTCAGCGACATGGGCACGAGCGTGGACGCTTGGGATGAAGAGTTGGGCTACCATGTTGTAGTGGGAGAGCATTACACCTGCTCATTGTCAGCCGTGAGCATCGTGTGCACGACTACAAGACTGCCCACCTTTTGGCACGCCGGTAGTCCCAGAGCTGTACAGCAGGACAATCAGACTCCTCTTCAATTCTTGCAGGTCGGTAACCTTTCTCCACGTCAACCGTGGCCCATGCACAGTATCGGCCTTCTTCCCTCCCTCCAGCGTCTTGAACTCCCACCTTGGCTCACTCTCCAACACTACGACTCTATCCAACGCCAAACCCGCCAACCGCGCAGCCTCCCTCCCCAACCCGACCTTGTCCTTACTAACGACTAACACACCACTATGCCCCTGCTTGATCTGCCTCGCCAGCTCCTCAGGCGTGAAGCTGTGTGACGCAGCGCTGAACACGCCGCCCGCAGCTATGATACCCCAGAATGCTGCAGGGGCAGCCGGTTGGCCAGAGGAGCAGACCACGACAACATCTTTGTAGGGCCCTTTTGCGCCGATGTGGAAAGTGTTGCGGAGGAAGTAGGCGATGCGTTCGGCAAGGGCGCGGAGCGTCGCTTTTGTGAGGTAGATGTTTGGGTTCGCGGCGGAGAGGTGGAGGGGGGTGTCGTCTTCGGCGAGCGAGTGCTCTGAGTCTGTGTATTCGGTCAAAGGAGACTTTTCAGGGTGTATAACCTTGTGGTAGTGTACCGAATACTAGGGACGGGAGATCAGTGAGGGGGATGTCCACTGATTTCGTGTTCTTGTAGACTAAGCAAGCGCAATGTAACATTAGCATGTCTTCTCCCCCGCAATCTCTATTTGGAAGCTGCTCACTGCGCATCCCATCCTGGGTGACGGAAGATGTGATGGCTGACATCGTGTGGTGATAATGAAGGAGTCCCCACTAGTTCACCGTGGATGTGATGGGCAAAAGGTACGAAAGCGCGACTTGTATACCGTTGTTGATAGTCCTACGTCACATGTAGACATCTTGGAGGAACACCGCTCGGCGTTTGGTTTAAAACGAGTCGAGATGGTAGCGTCAGCGCGCGTGGGATTCTATTTCGAGGGTAAAGAAGCATTGCGGGGCAAGCGTGGTGCGGGGGCCTGTACCGAGGCACAACTAAAGTTCTATTGATTTTGGTAATACTAGAAAAATAACAAGTGTGCCTGAAGCACCGGGTATGATCATTATACACTAAAGTAACAACATCTATACAACGGAAATTTTTTTTGGGTGATCATGAATAGAGCACTTCTTTATGCGAATGGAGGCATAGACGGTCCGTATACAATCCTATGCTCTGTAGCCCTTTCCTCCACCGTTCTTTGCCGCTCAAGAGCGGACACAGCAGTCCGTGATGTGGTCATCCTTGAGATGGGCGCCTCATTCGTACTATCGTTGGGTTCCTCTGGTGCTTCCTCATCCTTGGCAGGTGTCGTAGCAGCAGCACCGTCCTCTTGCTGGAACTTGTACGCTAGATGGCAGGCGCGGACATGAGTAGCTGAAGCTGCCAGGTTACCAACGATCCACCAGGCGAACAGAATGGGAAGAGCTCGATACAGTCTGTTCGTAGAACCCCCTGTCCAGATGGTCACGAAAATACTATAAGCGTTGTAGCTGGGAAGAGCGATCCCCCAATGGTAGAAGCCAGCCTGTAGTTCTAGCGGGCTGAGACTGCTGGCGATGTTTATGAAGATATATGCAAGGACCACAAATGGCATAACGGGTAGTGGTGCTACCGTTGAGATGGAGTCTAGCACGAGGAAGTGGACGTGCATCAAGAGCCAGAGCGTCATCCAAGTAAGGACAAATTGGTTGCCGTTTACGTTCCAATTTTCATCGAAAGCCCAAAAGTAACCGGCCTGGCAAAGCGCGGCGCCGCAGGTATACAAGATACCTGCTACGCGGCGTACTAGTAGGCTCGAGTATACCGTCATCTTGGTGTAGAGATTGTGTTTTCCGACCACGCCGTTAAGAACCAAGAGGAAGAAGAATTGCTGCAACACTGGCATGGCCATTGCGACAGTGTTCAGGAGGATGACGCTACCGAAAGGAGCCGGCTTGATGTTTCTCTCGGTGGCGGCAATGGGATTCATGAAAGCCTGAACAGCTGCTGGATCCGTGCCGTTGAGGAATTGCGCTGCCTGCGTGCCGTTCATCTTGTTGTAGGCGATACGAGTTGCTCCAATGAGTTGTTGCATACTGCTCAGAATGGCCGAGTTGGAGAAGGCAGAATATCGTTGCTGGTTCCAGACATAATGCAGAGCGTTCGCCGGATTGTAGCTCGCTGCTGCCTCGCCCCCTTCCAAAGCAGCAGACAGTCGCTGAGATGCCCCGGCGCTAACGGCGATTGATGCCCAGTATCTGCCCTCCCATACAGCGTGGTATATGTCTTCTTGGGTAGGATATTCCTCGGCAGAGTGGTATTCGAGCGTGAAGAAGGTAGGACCTTCGAGTTGATGATAAGCTGCTGTCATAGCTTGGCCCACGACGCCACCGTCATAGTCTACAGCGAGAAAATGCAGCTTGTCATGTCGTACGGGTGACTTGTAAAGCGTGCCAAATAGATACGAGCAGCATGCCAGAAACCAAAGCATGAAGGCTATACCTCCAGCTGTTGTCTGGAGGATGAACTTGGTACGGTTGCCTTTCCATTGTTCGTGTGTGAAAGTGGTCCTATTAGCGCTGGTGAGGGTAGGCTTCTGCCTTAGTTGCTGTATCCTTCGTATGGGGTTCAACATCTTGGGTCAGATGCGGGTAGCGGATAGGTATATGTAGTAAGACGGGCGTTGATGCGGCGTGCTATCGCGTTTCCTTGCGTGAGGTATGAAGGATCAGGAGCTCCGTAATTGAAGAGGTATGGAGATGAGTGCTGAGGTGTAGAAGATGCTGATGAGTGCAACGTGAATTTGCTCTACCTTATTTACATGTTCTAAGGTACAACTCCATGCGCATCGGTCCGTAACTTCTCTCGGCCGATGTTCTTCAGCTTCTATAAGACTGCATTCCATCAAGCCACAGAAAGAAAATATGCTAAGCATAGAGGATCCATAACGGCCGTAGCAGGTTGTTACCGCCGACGGGTCCGATCGTTCTACAGCCCTTGCACATCATTCGTACAACCTTGCGCAGGCGCCTCCCGCCTGGTCGGTGGACGTGTGCCGCGAAACGCAGGGCAAAACTGAACGTAGGGTCGGTAAGTCGGAGGTTATCAAAGTGGTCTGTGCACAGCGCTCATCGGTGGTTCACCATGCCCGAAACCGAAGTTTGCGACATGGCAATGGAGCAGCGAGCCACAACTTCACCGTGTATATCGTCGCCCTTGGCGACTCAAGCATGACAGCTCGACAGGTTGGATCGTGACGTTTTTGAAGGAGAAGGATTGAAACGCGCCTACCTGGATCTCCTGTCAGGATTGCACGCCCATTGCATTCATTCCATCCATTCCGTCAGCGCTGGTGAAATGTGAAAATAGGTTTCACACAGGAGGGATGTTGAGCAAAAGGACAACGAACGCTGTACATGGAGACCTGAGGGCAGGGCGACAGGTACAGTCATGGCAGAACACACTGCACTAGTGTCAAGACGGAGGCTAAAGTAGCCTGTACCGACGATGTTCCTTGATTCCACGGCCCAGCATGTATTTGCTCTGCACGCATCGATTGCTTCGCACGTGGCAGAGATGTTCAAGGCGCAATGACTGTCGCTCTACTGTCTCAGTCAGTGATTTCCTTGTGTCGGACTGTAAATTAGGCTTTGTGGAATTTTATTCCTTGGTCGCTTGATTTTTATTGAATGATCGCCCAGCCAAAAAGACAAGACATGGTATTCGCACCGATTCCAAGCGTCAACGAGACAAGTAACTCCACTTCAAATCTTGTCACTTCCCCCAGAATGGTGTCATGGTGTATTTGATAAACGGCGATCTTAAGAAAATTACCGCGAAGCTAGTCAAGTCGGGCGACGAAGACGGCGCAGTTGCTGCTTGGCAAGCGTTATTGCTACACCCAAGGCGGCGTGGAGAGGCAGCCACGGAGGAACTACTTGCGTTCCGATACTGCTCTGCAGCGAAGCCAGCTATTCCTAGGGTTTGCAGGTGAAGTCGAACGATGGATGATATGATGGGTAGCAGGGAGCTCGGTCGGAATCTCGCTTGATAAGAGAGCCCAAGCTCCACCTCCTGAAGGCTGCAGGAAGATCGCAGCTGAGGGCCCCACGCAGGACAGGACATCAATATTGAAATCGTAGTAGGGTCTAGATGCTCAATCCCCACACAACGTCAGAGGAAGACACGCAGACGCATATATCTCTTGCGCTGGTCATGTGGCAATGTGGGAAGCCTCAACGTCATGCTGTCTGCCGACGCAGCCGTGCAGGTTGGCAGGCGGTGTGCAAAGCAAGAACTGAGAGAGAGGAAAAGCTGGCGGGCGCGCTACCTGCCAGGCGAAGACAGTGTAGATGGCGCAATCGCAATGGTTCAACGAGAGACATGGCGGATGGCGGTGGACAAAGAGGGTCGTCGCGGCGGCTGGAGCGCCCAGGTGGCTAGCGATGGGAGAGGGCTTCTGGGGTGTGAGGCTGGTGCGGGTATGGAAATGGAAGCGGCAGGTGCGACCGATGCCACCGATGCCGTGAAACAGTGAAACGGCGGCCCGGGAATTGGATTTTTTCTTTATCTCGAACGCGCCCGCGCGAAAAGCACCGCAGCCCCCCCGGCCGTTGCGCTCGCCTTTTTTTGCTCGTTGCCCTGCCACGCATGGTTGAGAGTGAGTGAGCAGCCATCACGCGCGCCTTCGCAACGCGTTGCATCGTGGCGGCAGTGTCTCGCGGCGCCCACCGGCTCGATCGCCACAAGGGCCCGCGATCCTGGGCGTGGACCAAACGTCGACCGAGTGAGGGCTCCGGGCACGTGCACGCGTCTGCTGTTGTCGGATCAGGCAAAGGCGGCCTTCACATGCGTCACACGCCCCCACTGGCCCGACGGGGAGCTGACGCGGTGGGTGCCAGATCCCCGATGCCCAGCCAGCGCTGCCCACACGCCAGCTTCCGCAAGCTTCCCACCGCACGTCTCAGAGTCGTTATGCGCCAGCAGCTCCAAGGCGCCAGAGCGCCCGGCGTGACATCATGGACCACCGTGACCCTCCCTTAGAGGCCCCTAGAGGTGCCCTAGAGGTGCCCTAGAGGCTCTCAGCGCTTCCCAGCGCTTCCCGCACCGTGACGTCCGGATGCCGGGCCTCCTGGCGATCCCGCGCCTTCCCTAGCCACAGCCCGCGGGCCTCTTCCCAAAGCAGATCCAATAATGCTTGATTAGCGAACCGAGCGCCTCCATTGTATTGCCATCTTTGTTTGCTCTCACCCGCGCTCTCCTACCCTTTTTTTCCACCTCCTCCTCCTACACGTCGCCTCATTTGCATGCCGGGCGCGTCGAGGTTTGTGTGTGTGGCAGACATGTTACGCTCGTTATGTCCAGCATTGCTTTGCCTGGCTACCCTTTTTCCCTCCATTTCAATAGCACAATCGCTTTCGCTATCGCCGTCTGCCACCCGTTCCGGCGCCTCCGTCTCGGACAACCTTGACGCCTCGTTTGCAGGCTTTGGCATCGAGCCGTCGAACCTCTTCTCCTTTACCGGCTGGAATGACCCCAATGAATTCTCCATACAGCTGCTGCAGAACCTCGCAGACTACTCGGGCGCGCCGCCGCACATAAGACTGGGCGGGAACACCCAGGACTACATGGTCTACGATGCCACCTACCAAGATTTTGGCTGGAAGAAGAACGCCCAATCATCCGCCCAGGGCGTCATCGCTTCCGATTCCATGGTCATAGGCCCCAACTACCTCGCCGCTCTCGACCGATTTCCCAAGGACACCTTCGTCACGTACGGGCTCAATCTTGCCTACCAAGGGGATGACTACGAGGATCGCATCGTCTCGCACGCAAAGGCCGTCGTCGAAAACCTGAACAATACCCGCTTGTACTCGTTCGAAATCGGCAACGAGCCAGACCTTTACCTAGAAAACGGGATGCGTACGGCGCCGTGGGATGGCAAGACGTTTACCACACAGTTTATGAACCGCGCCGATGCCGTCTACCAGAAAGTGCTCAAGCCCGCTGGCCTGCCAGCCACCTTTTTCGAGCCGCCCGCAACCGCCTCGACCATCGGTACCACGTTTGAAATAGCAATGTTGAATTCCGACGGCATATTAGATCAGATGAACGGAGAGTACTACGTTGGTTGGTGGAACCAGCACGACTATTTTTACTGTACGTTGCACCCGTCTCAAACGGCCCGGTTCTTCAATACTTACTAGCTCCAGTCATTGGTGTAACCCCTACCCCCATCACGCTCGACGACCTCATGGATCTCGACCAGACGAATACGCAATTCGCCTATTGGGAGAAGCAGGTCAAGATCGCGCTCAACACGGGCGTTCCCTACGTCCTGCGAGAGATGAGCTCCGTCGGACCCATCGGCATGCATCAGGTCAGCGACACTTTTGGTGCCTCGCTCTGGACGCTCAACTTCTTCCTGTACATGGCTACGCTGAACGTTTCTTCCGTGCAAATGCACATGACGGACAATTCCAACGCCAGTGCTTGGCAGCCCATCAACGTCTATGGCAAGGACCCTTTCGTACGACCCCAGTACTACGCACATGCCGCCATGGCCCAAATCATCGGGAACGGCAATGGAACCACACAGATTGGCGTTCTGGATACCGGCGATGCTGGTGGAGAATACAGGGGACGTATCCGTGCCTACTCCGCGTACGCAAACGGCGCCCTGCAAGCCGTCGTCCTCATCAACTCTAAGCAAGTCAACGCTTCCGAAACAAACAAGGGCAGCTTCACTTTCAACCTGAATCTAGGCACCACCATGGCAAATAAAAAAATCTACATATCGTACCTTACGGCGGACGGCGCCGACTCCTTATCCGGTACCACGTGGAACGGTATGACTTATTCGGACGAGGACGGCAAAGCCAGCGTAATCGACGAAAGCGTTTATCAATACGATGTTGATGGCTCCGGCCAATTTTCCATCTCAGTCCGCGACTCCGAAGCAATAGTCGCCAATCTCGATTGGCAGCTTGGCTCTAATAAGGTTATCAAGGTCGACGGCACGACGACGTCCGGGAGCCGTAGAAAGAACTCCGGATCAAGTGCAATGACGGGAGCGAATACCGCCATCTGGACCGCCATGCTCATATCGGCCCTGGCACTCGCAAGCTCGCTAGGCGCATAGCCTGCGAAACGACCATGATTTTTTTTAAACTGTTATCACACTGCGTTTCCTTTTGTCTAGCATCAGGGTGGTATCATCCCCTTCCCCCACATTGCGCTGCATTAGATCGGCGTTCTCGCTTGCTCTTCCTGTATACTGCTTTTCAGCGACACAGTTCCGAATCTGGATTTGACTTTGGGCACAATGACATTCTTGGGTATCGTCTCCTTCGGATCGCGTTTTGGTGTTTATAGGTTGAGGGGAAGGTCGGTGCATCGCGGGACTGTAAATATAATTCCCGCTTTTCCTTTTTTTTCTTTTGTTGGATCGATGGGAGAGGGCCGCCCGAAGGTGGCTTGTAGAGATTAGATGTATGACTGCATACTTAATATCTTGTGTACGAACTTCACGACTGGTTCTTCTGGGATGGTGCCGATTGTATCTACCTGCTGCGCGGTTGGCACAACACGTAGATGGTGCGTAGCCGCGCCTGCTCTGCAATGCCCGGCACTCCAATGAAGCCTTCCTCATCCTACTACAGCTTCCTAAGAATATTTCCCAACCTTGCTGTTTTCCTTTCCTTTCCTCCATCCGTCCCTCAAGGTACCGCTGTGACAGATCTTGTCGTAGGGAAAGGGGATAAGTGTTCGAATCAAGAGCACAATTCCCCAATTCGTCTTTCGGCGATTTGGCACGGCCTGCACTTATTGCAAGAGCATACATTTCCCAGTTTATCCCTTGAAGGCATCTCGCGAAGGTCAGTAGGAACACAGTAATGACCAATGCAGTGGGCCAGGAGTCCTCCTAGACGTTACTGAGACGCTGACCCCAGTCAAAGCTTAAATATAGCGGCTTGGCAGAAGCTCTCAACCATGACGTCGCACCCTTCAGCAAACCACCAAAGCTCCGGCCCACATCAGCATAGACGTAATGATACTCCGGCCAACCCAATTGCTGTCCCGATCGATCAAGCTTCAAGCCCCACGCGTTCAAGGCCAGCGACACTTCCTTACAGGCTCGACAACACGATCGAACCAAAACCGCATCTTCGACAATGTGCGAACACCGAACGACCTCCACACGCTTACGATGCTCTCGGCCGCCGATAACCGCCCGCTCATAACCTTGTGGAGTGCAAGCTGGTGCTCTACTTGCCAAGCTGTCAAGCCGCTCGTGAAGGGAATGATCGAGGATGAGCGCGTGGGAGAAGAAGAAGGTGGGCTAGGATTCGCCGAGGTGGAGCTGGACAGCACGCTGATCGGAGATTTGGGCGTGAAGTACATGGTGGGTGCATGAAGAAACTGGAGTTTGATCTGGGAACAAATAGCTAATCGGTGACGCCCAGATAACGTCGATGCCCACACTGCTTGCGTTTAGCAGACAGGAAGCGCAGTTCGATACCAGAATAACGAAACCGGAGCTTATGAAGAACAAGGAGCATCTGAGGGAATGGCTCTTGAGCGAGGCTAGGAGAGGAGGTCGTGCGGGCGGTGGAGGAGGGGGCCTGTTCGGGAGCATTTTCGGACGGTAGGCATGCATACATAGTGGGCGGCCACAAAGTGTGGTGCTTACGATGCATCATGCGTCGTAACGTAATTCGCTATACAAGACTGGCGAGCAGGTGCTTTTTTTTCGTCACCTACTATCACAGCTGTATTTGTATGTCTGACGCATATATATTCTGTACAATATCTGTTGTTGATATCTGCAAGACCATAAGTTGCTCCGATGTTCACGTATTCTAGTCCTTCTGCTGCCAAACCTCCGGCCATTCTGTCGCGTTGATTATATCGCCTATAATGAACTACAAGGGCGTACTTTCTGGAAATGAAGTCAACGAAGAAACATCCTCCCCGCTCTACTGGATTTGTGAAAGGCGACGTAGGTGGTGATTGGAGTGCTTGTGATGACAGGCACGATGGGTGTAGAGGTGATCGAAGCACATCCAGAAGAGTAGCTGTATTGATATTTCAGAAGTCGAAGAAGCGAGGGAGCCGATAAGCAGTAAAGTCAATGTGAGATGCATTTCTCAAGATGGTGCGTATTCTGCGTGTAGCGCTTATGTGCTGGCAATATTGGGTTGTGCCTTCCTTTTCAACCATCATAATTCCTTTACCTACAGCCACAGCACAAAAGTGTGCGTATATGCCTCAGATGTACAAATCTTATCTTTCAGTTCAAGTTGGGCTAAGATGATGTCCCAGTTCTGTGAAACTGGCCACTTTTGCTTACTGTTGCCCTACGACCCGCGTGCTTACCCTTTTCATACGATTTCCATTTGCATGTACCCTCCACTCAAACACTTTTCAACTTTGCTCCAAGCCTCTCTCACACCCACTCGCCATCACCATTGAAAGAGCTTTCCGCTAGGAAGTGAACCACGAGATCTAACTAGGCTACACGGCTCGCAACGGCCGCCGATCCCTCCACTTCTCTCATACCTAAAAACTCTAGGGTCCTACTACTTTACACCTACGAGACACTTTGGTCCAATATGTCGACCTTTGCCTTCAAAGACATCCAAGCATTTGCCGCCAAACACTTCAAAGCAGCATATGAGGTGTTACCTAGCGTCGAGGAGCGGGTCTGCGCCCCAATTACAGAAGAAGATTATGCTGAGTTGTACTTGGCTAGATCAGATGCAGCCAGGCAGCCGCTGGTCCAAAGGCGTTTGCTTGTGGGAACCACCAATCCTAAACTACCGGGTGTCGCAAAGGAAATCACAATATGGATCTACAAGACCAAAGACGGTATTATGAAGCATGAAATCGTCGCGAACGGTCGCCCGACTGATTGGGAAGTACTCAGAGGGGCACGGCTCAAAGATCCATTTTGGTGCCTGAGGAGCGATCCTCATCTACTGGGAGCCATAGCTACCTATTACTTGATCGCGTCGGATAGACTTCGTGATACTCAGCGTTTGAGTGAAAAGTTCTTGATATGTTTCGGAAAAGCTTGCGAAAGAATACAGGAACAGAAGCTGCTCTCAAACCCAAAGAGCCACGGTCGTAATGAGAGGAGTACACATCGACCTCTCTTTAATGCGACCGTTAACACCGATATCTGTAGGCAGTCGATTGAAGCTACTGGGCAGAGTAAAAAAGAACATCTTTTATACAAAATACTTGCTAACCATATCTAGATAACACTCGTGGTCTTCGTGGCAGGACGCCAGTAAATTACACCACCCTCCTTTTGCTAGAATCAATTGACTAAGCTGGCGTCACAGAAAATAGAAGATATCGCTTACATGGCGCAAGCATATAAAAAACTCAAGAGTGACCATGCAGCCTTGAGATTGGATAAAGATGAAATTGTAAAGCTGCAGAAGCAGCTGGAGGATGTTCGACAGGATAATAAAATCCTCGGCATGAATAATCATGCACTCAGACTCAATGTTGAGAACCTTAGCAACCGGATGAAGGCGGGAGATGACGCGATACGAGAAGTCAACGTGCTGCGCAGCGATAACGCGAAGCTCTCTAATGAGGCATACGATGTCAAGCAGGAAAACGCCAATCTTGAGACACAGGTCGAGGATCTCCAAAAAGAGATCAAAAATATGAGGAAAAAGTTCAATGATTGGAAGGCAAACGTATTAAATGCAATCAATGCAGAGGAAGGGTGATTGGGGATAGCTCTGTGCGTCGGCTTCGTCGGCTTCGTCGGCTTCGTCGGCTTCGTTCTTCTCGGCTCAGACTACAATGCTTCTTGAGAACGTTGTAGAGTCGTTGTGAAACGGCACATGTTTGGATAGGGCTTACAACTGGCTGGACATTGGATTGGTGGTCTGCAAACCACACTGGTCACGACGAAATTTTGCGAATTGTGTGACCTGGATGACATCTACGAGTGCTGCCGTTCAGCCTGTCGGACTGAAGACATGCTTTCTCGGTTTTGAATTTCACATTCATAGAGGCGGTGATCATGTCATGATCATCATATTTACAGACTTATTCAAAGATCCTTTGCACGATAGGGCAGTGCCTATTTTAAGGCGCCTTTCATGCATGTTGAAGGCCGCTTTACATATTGTAATTCAATCTTCCCATGTATGCCTACACACGATTTGATATAACCCAGAACATATAAAGCCTTGAAAATAATCATCGATTCCGTAGACCATCACGTGTTCACCATGATCCCAACCCATACCCTAATGACAACAACACTCAACGCTCAAGCATGGATTCTACATTCCACTATTCTAGTGTTAAACTACATAAACTCATACATATTTAGGTATACGTACTCAATACAGGCAGACAAGAATAGCAGACGTCCCTCCTGCTAGTTTACTAAGTTGCGTGCGACGGCTGGTTGAACAAAGGCACATTCCACTATTACTAGCCTCCCACGCCGTCTCACCACCACCCTCTCAACGTCATTGATCCCCAGATCTTCCCGCCCCATCCTAGCTAGAACCACAAACTCAAATCCCGAGTCACACCGACCATCCTAATTGGTCATCTCTTGCGCACCACTGGTGATCCGTCTTAGTGCCCGGACAACTTAATGCTACTTTTGCAAACATCAGGCTTTGTCCGAAGCAGTCCATGATGGCATAGAACGCTACGCATGTGAAGGGAGATAGAAAGTGAGTAGCGTAACCCCGCCATGCATGGTGTTCTTGCACACCACCTTCACGATGTCGTCCGCATCGTCGACCGCGTCGTCTACGGCGCAGCCGCAGGGTAGTCATCGTAACTCTTCGTCTTCAATATCAGCTTTCGTTTCGACGCTCGTACCGTGCATCGCGCTCGCTTCCGTCTATGTAGGCATCTTTTTGTTCTTGCGCAGGAAACAACAGCGCTTGTATCAGCCAAGGACTTTCCATGATAAACTGTCGAATTAGTATGGCATCTCTATCATCCCTGCTATATTTTCATTGTTAACCCATGCATCTATTGTACAGTGAAAAAACTCCAAAATCTTCCAAACCAGGTCTCTTCGGCTGGATTTCAGACTTCCGAGCCACACAAGATGAATACATCCTCAATCACCAATCCCTCGATGGATATCTATATGTACGCTTCTTCAAAATAATGGTGTTAATGAGCTTTGTTGGCGCGTGTATAACGTGGCCTGTTCTGTTTCCTGTGAATGCGACGGGCGGTGGCGGACAGCAAGATTTGGATATCCTGTCGTTCAGTAACGTTGCACACCCAGCACGGTTCTTTGCGCATGCGCTGATTGCGTGGCTTTTCTTTGGTAGGTTGGAAATTGATTAAGGATTGATTGATGAGTTGGACTGATGCAAAGAATGCAGGCTTCGTGCTATATTTAATATGGCGAGAACTCTCGTACTTGGTGAAGATCCGCCAGGCATATTTACTCTCAGCTTGGAACGCGAGCCGCATCTCCTCGCGCACTGTGCTGTTCACGAATGTGCCTGAGCAGTACCTTTCGCACGAGCGTCTGCATCACATGTTCAACGGCGTATCGCAGGTCTGGCTTGTATCTGATTTTTCAAACCTCTCAGATGAAGTCGACGATGTTAATGACACAGCGCTCAAGCTCGAAGGCGCCGAGATGAAACTGATACAGCAGGCAGTCAAAAAATTCAGGAAAGGAAAGAAGAGGGATGTGGAACAGCCTAACAACCCGAGGCAACCGAAGCCGACTTCGTGGGACCAATTCCTTACTGCGAAGGACAGGCCGACACATCGGCTCAAACTGCTTATCGGGCAGAAGGTCGATACTATCGATTACGGGAAGGATCATCTCAGACAGCTACTCCCGGAGGTGCAGGCATCGCAACGTTCTCATATCGCTGGTAAGGAGAAGCTGCTCAATTCTGTCTTCATTGAGTTTGAGACTATGGCGGCAGCGCAAACTGCGAGCGTGATTACCATCCACGAGAAGCCGGCTACCTTCATTGCTCGCCAAACCGGCATCCTTCCTGGTGAGATAATCTGGAAGAATTTGAAAATGAACGCCTGGGACAGGTCTCTGCGTCGGGCGATCGCCTTTGCTTTCATCTTTGCGATGATCTTGTTCTGGAGCATACCTGTTGCACTAGTAGGCATCATCAGCAACGTGAACTACTTGACAGAGCATGTACCGTTCCTCCGGTGGATCAATGACATCCCGTCTGTCATCCTAGGCGTTGTTACTGGCCTCTTGCCGACTGTACTACTTGCTGTACTTATGGCTCTTGTCCCGATCATCTGTCGCCGTAAGTGAACATGTCCGATTGAGACACCTCAACTGACAACAAGCAGTGGTGGCGAAGCTTGCTGGTGCAGTGACCCTCTCCGAGGTCGAGCAGCAAACGCAATCCTGGTACTTCGCTTTTCAAGTCGTCCAAGTCTTCCTTATCACCACTTTCACCTCTGGGGCCACAGCGGTTGCGAGCCAGATCGTCAGCAACCCTACGTCAGCTGTCTCATTACTTGCCCAGAATCTTCCCAAGGCCAGCAATTTCTACATCTCATACTTCGTTCTCTTTGGTGTTGCTCAGGCTGCAGGCTACCTGTTCAACATAGGAGGTTTAGTTGGTATCTTGATCCTGAACAAGCTTGCAAAGACGCCACGCAAGAAGTATGACAAGTGGATGACTCTGACAACTCCGTCTTGGGGCTCAGACTACCCAGTATGGACTAATCTGGGCGTCATTGCCATCTCATATGCCATAATCGCACCGCTCGTCCTTGGTTTCGCGACCGTCGGTATGGGCCTGATATACCTCGCGTACAAATACAACATGCTGTATGTATTTAGTACTTCGATCGACACTAAAGGCGAATGTTATGCAAGAGCTATACAACAATTGATGGTCGGCGTCTACCTAGCAGAGCTTTGTCTGCTGGGACTCTTCGCAATCAATATTGGCAAGAGTTCAGTGGCTGTAGGGCCTGTCATTCTACAGATAATACTCATTATAGTCACAATTTTGTTCCACATCGCGATGAGGAAGAAGCTGTACCCTCTAGTTGATAGACTACCACTAAATCTGCTCCAAGAGTCGGAGCAACGGCGGGAAGAGGCCATCAATGTGTCTAGAGAGGGAAAGGCCAGAAACGACATGCATCCCGGATATGAAGGGAAAGCCGAGTCACTCGTTACGAATGGACAGACCGGGAGCGGTCTCGTGTCCGGAGCAGCCGCAAACTTCTCTAGTGGATACAGGACCAAAGCCACAACAGAGGACATTGCGAACGTAGCACCTCAGCCCCAGAAGAGATCGCTTTTCCAGCGCATCTTCTCTCCGCAGTCTCAATCGGCAGCTTCGCTTTCCGCGTCGCTGAACTCGCGCTTTAGGGAGCCGGTGCAACCTTACGATGTGCAGGACGCCAGGAAAGCGTATCTGCATCCAGCTATTGTTGCAGAGCCGCCGGTAATTTGGCTGGCGAGAGATCAATTGGGCGTCAGTGCTAAGGAAGTGAGTACTTTGAGGGAAACGCTTGGGGAGCATGGTGTGAACGTGACAGATGAAGATGCTATTGTGAATGAGAAAGGGAAGGTAGAATGGGTCGAGGAGAGTGCGCGACAAGCACCCTTATGGAAAGGGCAAGTTTTATACTAGTTTAGATGGTAATAATAATCTTTGACCTTTGAGCAAGCATCAGTGAGACGTGATGGCTGAATAGAAGGGTCAGAAGTCTTTAGCGAGCTCTCGGCAGGACCTTCCCTAAAGTCCGCGATCTGCCCCTCTATGAACATTTCATCGCCAAATCAACAAAATCCCAAACCGTACACAATGCCACGCCCAAAGCGCCAGCTCCATGCCACAGTGGAAGAGACACTCACCCCTCCCGACGCACTCTCCGATACTCAGGCCATCGCTCGCATCACCAAAGCCGCCGGCAACAACCTGTATAATGCCGAATTGCCCAACAGCAAGTCCGTCCTCGTTGAGCTCGAGGCCAAGTTCCGCTCCACAATATGGATCAAGCGCGGTAGCTACGTCGTAGTCGACACAGAAGCGCTAGCAGATAGAGACAACAAGCTTGACGGCGAGATCGTGAACGTGGTGCGGGACGAGAAGGCGTGGAGAAAGATGGGGTATTGGTAGGTCTATTCAAAGATACGTGGGTATATGGAGAGTCTGTACAGCAATATTGATACAGGATAGGCCGAAAGAATTCACAAAGAAGTCATCGTACGGCGAGGACAGCGACGACGAGGAGTCGACGGTGGGAAAGCTCCCACCGTCGGATTCGGACGAGGAGTAGGTGATCACTCCGCATGCTCATGCTCGCCCACCACCTTGCCGTTCGCTCCTACGTCGTTGAATTCGTTTCGCGTCCCCCACCATACGCCGAGAACAGTAGTCGCAAGAATACCCACCACCGTCGCCGAGCTCGCTGGTGTGCTGGGGTACACGTTCCACGCCCACTCTTGCGCGCCCCATAACGCATACTGAACGACTGGGTGAAATCCGGCTTTCCATAGTAGAAATGGTGTGCTCCACGCGAGATAGGCGTAGAATTGGTAGTGCAATGATCTGGCGCACAGCATGCCTATGGCTACGGCAGACAACATGGCAGTCATGATGAAATTCGGCGTTATCCTTCGGGCAATCTGGTCCTGATCGCGAGGCTCGTCCCGGATCATGCGCAGGAATGCGCGAGGCTGGCGTTTTGAAGGCTTGATCCACAGCGTTCTCGCGAACCAGAGCAAGAGGCCGACATGAGCGAGTAGCAGGCCGATAGCAAAGGGCTTGGAAAGGAAAGTCTCTTCTGGAACAAAGCGCCAGTTCACGGTCCATTTGTACAGGAATTGGCGGGTCAACTCAAACGCCCTGGCAAAGTAGGATGGCGCTCGCTTGCGGAAAGGGTATCCGTAGCCAACCTAAATCAATCAGCCACGTATCTATCTTCACATGAGTGACCAGGCTTACCGAGACTTGAAGAATAATCATCGCCTGTGTGACCGCCTCCGTAGACCCTAGTGCTTGCAGAAATAAGATCCCCATCGCCGGTAGCGGCAGCAAAAGGCTCATTTTAACATTCAGCCCTGTCGTGTAGAAGAAGCTGCCCAAATGCCAGTACTTCGTCTGATAGCAATAGATCGCCGCGAATAGCCCCAACACCGCAAAACAATCGTTGAAGCATCTCAGCACGAATATGCTATGTAGTCGCTTCGACAAAATCAATAGCGGGAATACATATGGCGGCACCTGGACTCGTTAGTAAAACTCCCTCTCAATATACCGCGAACCGATTTGGAAAAGTTCTTACTTTGGCCTTCCGATAGCACTGAAGAACAATTGCCAGCGTGAAAAGATACACCAGCCCAAAAATATACTGCGCAAGCTGAATATTTTTCCCTTGGTCTGTGATCCAGTACAGGATCTTATAGATCAGGACGTGGGCGCCGGGATACACCAATGGCCCCGTTGCGCCCTCAATAAGCTTATAATCTCTTTCACCCTTGTTGTATATCGCGATGTGCTCCATGTATGTTGTCCAGTCAATTTCCGTGTCTGCGTTCGGAATCATGGTTAGCACACGTGTTGTCGCGAAGCATTACTAGGGGCTTGCGTACAAGGCACAGTCTCGATTATGACACCGCATAGCGCGGCGTCGGCGACGAGTAGCAGCGGATATAACCATCGCGTATGTTCCGGGTTCGTCGCTAAGTCTCGTAAAGTATTCATTTTGGGAGGTTGTTGAGGGCGGATCAATTCGTTGTTGTCGGGATTAGCGCCGGTGATATAGAAGTGCGCGGTCACGTGGAGATGTGCCGGGGAGTTTCAGATGTAAGGTTCAGACGAGGGAGTGTTTCAACGGTGCAGAGTTCGTACGATGTTAGGGGGTGTGTACGTTTAGCCATGTGGCTTCTGTTAACAAGGTTTGCGCAAGCGTGAATGTCACATTGAATGTTGGTGTAGGTTCTGAAGTTGGTATATTGGAGTGAACCCGATTCCGAGGATTCCGAAATCCACCGTCTAGGATCTACGTCTAGCGAAGCTGCTCCAACACTACAACAAGTCCGAGCCCTAAGGCAAGAAAAGACGCTATATGGAATAGTACGAGGAGCAAAGGTTGGAGGACTCATTGTGGGCTGAATTATACTAGGCCACACAACATTCGCGAGGACTGACTCCAAACTGTAGCTATTCCCATTGCGTCCCCTTTAGTCGCTGCATCAAATAGTCTACCTCGACCTCCTTAGTAAGAGGGATTACCCAGTCCTGTGGTTCATACATCAGCATCGAACGATCGCGGCAAAGATGGCTTGCTCACCTTGTACATTGCCTTGACAGCATCTGCATTCACCTTTGCAGGCGCAACGCCGTCACAGTCTGGGTCCGTGCCATACGTCTCCGCCTTAAGCCTGAGCCTTTCCAAAACCTTCTTCTCGACCTTCGCATCAGTAATAGCCTCATCGATGCCCTTTGTGTCCCCAGCTTTGATAAGCTTCACGAAGCGCTCAGGCTCTTTCACGAATTTGGCTTCCGCTACAAATTTACCAAAGTGTATGCGTCGGGACAGAGCCTGAAGACAGGCGACATCGCATGTTGCAGAGGAACCGTAGTTCTCTTGCTTCTCTCCTCTATCACCGTGATCCGACTGCCGACAAGCTGCGGGGAGGATATGCTCGATGTAGCTCTGCTTCAACTTGTCGTTGACATTGACATCGTTGTCGTGAAGGATCTTAGGGTAGTTGAGAGGCTTTAAGATGGGTTCTTGAAGCGCGTCGGGGAAGAAGGGGTATTCATCTGGCGATTGATAACGACGCACGAGGGACTGCAGGCGCTCCTGCTCGCGCAGCATCCAGTCGAGCAAACTCAGATCAGAGTCCGGGATGTGGACACCACCTGGCTTGTAGATGGTTTTGTTCAGCGGAAATTGCACTCGCTCGATCAGGTGGAAGATGATCGTGTCTTCCAGACGGCTGTCAACAGTCAGTTCGTCCAACAATAATTTCATTCCAGTGCATACATGAGTTGAAAGCGAATATTGGCCAAATCCAAGGCCTTATCGGCGTCCCATGAATCAATTGCAGCGTCCATTGTGTGTCCAATGTGTGCGGTGCGTCCAGCGTGTCCAGTCGTCCCCACGGAGTTCAGGCTGAGAAGTTGTTGAGGAGGGAGTCATTGTTGCGCTGATGGAGGAACAAAGTGCAGCACCGATTTCCGGCCGCCGGAGGATCTTGCGGCTACATGACGCACGTACTGCGAAGCTTGTCTGGCCTTGCCGACTGGTCGAGCTTGACAACACCAAACAGCCACGGTTACGACGCGCCCCGCCCATTGCGCTGCTCCAACGTCTTCACCATCGCCATCTGCGCCCCCCATGACTATGCCCATCTGAGGCAGCATCCGTCGCTGCCCATTCGCTCGTTCACACTCCCCTTTCACGTGCCTCGATGGCCGCACACCCACCGCGCAATGGCTCGCCGTCACGGGGCAGGTCCACGAGCCCGCGTCCGCTGCGGCCGCAGGACGACATGGAATACGAGTCTGACGCCAGTTTGATAGACAATCTGCCAGATGTGAATGCAAGCAATGCGCATTCCACTGAATATATTACTGACATGTGCTAGACCCGCCAGCTGCAAGCCTTTGGCAGAAAAGTCACAGCGACCGCAGGCAGCTTGATCGGGACAGAGGGCGTCAGCCAGCACTACCAGAATGCACTAGGGGAGCTTCACAGAGAACTTCGCCGGCCGATGCTGCAGCGCTCCGTCTTCTCCTTTGCCCAGACGACCCCACGCGAGCTTGTGCGCTCTAGGATATCTGTGCCCGAGATACAGCATCGCGCTCTCACGTACCTACCTGACGAGTTGCTTGCGAACATACCCGAGGACAACAACGCCTACTCCCTGTTCCAGGGCTTCCAGGCCTCGTTGCCTGACGAGGATGGTGTTGGCAAGAAACATGGGAGGCACAACTCGAGGGGGCAAAGGCTGATCGGCCAAGCTGCCGAAGAGGAGCATGCGAACCTACCGCCTTCCATGGTCAAGCTGAAGAACCAGAAACACAGCATGGGACATCGGCTGGAGATGATGGGCGTTAGGAAGCACATGTGTGCCGCCGAAATCCACGAGATCGACAACAAGATCGCAAATCTGAATACGATGCGCAAGATAGTTCTAGATCGGTTAGCAGGGATAGAGATGGAAGAGGCGGAGATTGAACAGGAGCTCTTGGATGTAGACAATCGAATCGAAGATTTGCAGGAAGAGCTGGACGACGCCGCAGCACTGGCTCCAAAGTCGCCAGAAACACCTACGACTGTAAGTCAGGAGGAGGCTGCAGAGGTTGGGGATGACTTCATGTCCGAATCCATCTATCAGAAGATACCTTCCCCAAAAAGTAAGCGGAAGAGGGTTATACGACGAATATCGATGCCTATTCTACACGAACACTTGGAACCAGGCTCGAAGATCAAGGAGCTACCTGCACACACCGACGCTATAACCGCTCTGGATTTTGACGCACCATGGGGCACTCTAGTAACAGCAGCCTTGGATGATACGGTAAGAGTATGGGATCTAAATGCTGGTCGCTGCATTGGTATGCTTGAGGGTCATCTATCGTCGGTACGCTGTTTGCAGGTGGAAGACAATATCGTTGCGACTGGTTCCATGGACGCTACAATTCGACTATGGGATTTGAGCAAAGCGGAATATGCACCTTCGGACAGCCGGATCAATAAAGATGGTGAAGAGGAGGAAGACGATGGGCTTGGATTCGGGAATGCCGAGGACGCTCCTCCGCCGCCACCGCCGACTATCATGCAAGACTGTCCTCTCTTTTCGCTCGAATCGCATGTAGATGAGATTACTGCATTACACTTCCGCGGTGACACTCTCGTCTCCGGCTCTGCGGATAAAACGCTGAGGCAGTGGGATTTGGTCAAAGGAAGATGTGTGCAGACACTTGATGTTCTATGGGCTGCTGCACAAGCCAGTGCGACTACTTCCACAAACAGCGGACCATGGCGACAAACTGGAAGAGTCACGGATGCAAGTGCTGATTTCGTGGGCGCCATCCAAGTTTTCGACGCTGCTCTAGCATGCGGTACGGCTGATGGCATGGTGCGGCTTTGGGATTTGCGAAGCGGCCAAGTGCACCGCAGTCTTGTCGGCCATACAGGCCCTGTCACCGCTCTACAGTTTGATGATGTTCATCTCATCACTGGTAGTGCGGATAGAAGTATACGTGTGAGTAGTTTCTGCCTCGTCTCGACTTCATGTGCTAACAATAACAGATCTGGGACCTGCGAACTGGTTCAATACATGATGCCTATGCATACGACCACCCCGTCACCAGCATGATGTTCGATGCACGTCGCATTGTCACGGCAGCCGGCGAGGACGTTGTAAAGATTTACGACAAGACTGACGGCCGGCACTGGAACTGCGGTCCGGGTGTCGGTGCGGACGAGGATGCATCGAGCTTATCAATTATTGAGCGCGTACGGATTAAGGAAGGCTATATGGTAGAAGGACGTAAAAATGGCGTCGTTGGAGTCTGGTCGTGTTGACGAGATCTGTATATAGGGCACATATGGTTGGAAGATATGGGGCATAGACGAAGCGTGTATTACTATACCAATCAATTTACAACATACCAAGTCACAATTATTACAGAAATATGCGACTCCTCTCGGGGTCGCACAAGCTTTATAGCTTTCTAGTACATCACTGAGCCACGCGTTAAGCATTGGAATATGACAGAGATGGCTAGTGTGATGTTGAACCACCCTGGTGCCGGCTCAAGTGCGGAATTGTGGCGGGTGGGCCGAACGACGTCACGTCTCGTAAATAATCAACTATTCATCGCCGGCCAACCCTGCGCGCATCCTCTTTCAAGTCGCTCCTACGCTCGTTCTGTCTGCCCTAGATCATGTCCTCTATCTAAACATACGTCTCTCAGCCCAATTGACAGGTGTCGTGCCATCCGCATCGCTCCCGACCGCAGATCCGCCGCATCCTGAGCCATGCTCTCCCGGCAGACCGGAGCTCTGTCGCGAGCATTATACACATCTCCTGGAGCTTCCCTCGCATCTCAGAGGCTTGCTAGAGCTTCGACTTCCCAGATTAGGGCATCATACAGCAATGGTGGACCGGCGACCTTCCGCAGGCGACCGCAGCTAACCGCGACGAACCTCCAAGCGTCGCGTCTGAACAAGCACCGCTCCCCGATATTACGATCCGTCTCCACGAAGCCGCTCCCAGCTCCGTCATCACGGATAGTCAGGTTCGCATGGAGAACGGCGGCCGCGTTAGGGCTGTTTGTCACTATGAGTGGCGCGCTCGTGGTCGCCTTCTTCATCTACGACGCAACTACATACAAAGAGGACCCGGAAACGTATGACATACCTGTTTCAGAGCTGGCTTTGAATCCGAGAAGAGGCGGACCTAAGAACCTCCCCATCGCCGACTACTATGTCGACGATGACGACTGTCCAGAGATGAAGGCGAACAAGCACAAGCCAAAGCTGGTTGTTTTAGGTACCGGTTGGGGGAGTGTGGCGCTTTTGAAGCAGCTGAATCCGGACGACTACCACGTTACCGTCATATCGCCATCGAACCACTTCCTGTTCACACCAATGCTGCCATCCGCAACTGTTGGAACACTAGAATTGCGCTCGTTGGTCGAACCTGTACGAAAGATCGTGAAGAACATACATGGACATTTCTTGAAAGCCAAGGCCGAAGATGTCGATTTCTCGGAGAAGCTTGTCGAGGTGTCTGCAATTGGACCAGACGGACAGAGCCAGCATTTCTACGTGCCATACGACAAGCTCGTCATAGGGGTCGGCTCCGTCACCAACCCTCATGGTGTCAAAGGCCTCGAACACTGCCACTTCCTCAAGGATATCAGTGATGCTCGACTGATCCGCAACAAGGTCGTCCAGAACCTTGAGAATGCCTGTTTACCTACAACTTCGGACGAGGAACGACGGCGCCTACTGTCCTTCGTAGTCTGTGGTGGAGGACCAACTGGTGTCGAGTTCGCTGCTGAGTTATTCGACATGCTCAACGAAGATCTTTGCAAGTATTTCCCCAGAATACTACGCAACGAGATATCCGTCCACGTCATCCAGTCCCGCAGTCACATCCTCAACACCTACGAGGCGGCCTTATCTGAATACGCTGAGAAGCGTTTCTCCCACGATTCTGTAGATGTACAGACAAACTCACGCGTCAAAGAAGTGTTCCACGACAAGATCATGTATTCGCAGAAAGACGACGACGGAAAAATTGTTACGAAAGAGATCCCAATGGGCTTCTGTCTGTGGTCAACCGGCGTCTCTCAAACCGACTTTTGCAAGCGTCTCGCACAGAAATTAGACGGCCAGAACAACAAGCACGCTCTGGAAACCGACCCGCACCTTCGACTGGCCGGCGCACCGCTGGGTGACGTTTACGCTGTCGGAGACTGTGCCACTGTGCAAAACAACGTTAGTGATAACATCATAAGTTTCTTGCGCACGACAGCATGGGAGAAGGGCAAAGACCCCGAGAAATTGCATCTCTCATACGCCGACTGGCGGGGTATCGCGAAGCGCGTCAAGCAGCGCTTCCCCCAAGCCGCCGACCACCTCCGACGCCTCGACAAGCTTTTCGCTGAATACGACAAAGACTCCTCTGGCACCCTTGATTTCGGAGAGCTTAGAGAGCTGCTTACGCAAATTGATTCCAAGCTGACATCACTCCCCGCCACAGCCCAGCGCGCTCACCAGCAAGGCCAATACCTCGGCCGGAAGTTTAACAAGATCGCGCAGGCGGCGCCCGGCATGCAGCTTAATGAGGTGGATTATGGCGATTTAGATGATGCCGTGTATAAAGCGTTCGAGTACAAGCATCTCGGTAGCCTGGCGTATATTGGCAATGCAGCGATTTTTGATATCAATGGGTATGGACTGAGTGGAGGCCTGTTAGCAGTTTATCTCTGGCGGGGTGTGTATTTTGCTCAAAGCGTCAGCTTTAGAACAAGGTGTTTGCTTGCGATGGATTGGACGAAGCGGGCATTCTTTGGAAGAGGCGAGTACATTTCCAAGAAGACTGAGAAATGATAATGCTAATTGATGACAGATTTGATGAATTTCTAAGCCCATATCGGCGACCGGTTTCATGGGTTGAGTTCCTTTGATTTGGGGGGACTTTGTGCACGAATGACCTAGATATTTCTTTTCGCACACCTGTACAGATGCATTATAAGAGCTGTCTAGAATAGCGTCCATTTATTTGAAAGTAAGATATTGATCTTCGGTCTCATTCTGTATATCATCATTTTGCTACTCAACATCGCGATCCATCTGCGTTATGAATCGTGAAATTGGAATATTATCCAGCCAAGACCATATCCTATGACTATCGCATCACTGTGACTCGTGCCAGCGCTGTAGCTTGGGTTCTCGTGCGAGAATCTACTTCCAACATAAACTTCGGCTAGACGAAAGTAGATTCTAGCAAGGCGCGCTGGCGCCGAGCCATTGACCCGTCCCTACGGTTGATACCTAGTCAGGACGTAGCCTTGGCCGGAGTTAGTAGAGGTGTTTCAAGCCCTAGAGTGCCCAAGTCCGTTCGCGACATGACTTTTAGATGCCTGTCCCTCCCCCAAACTAGACCCCATAACGCATAGCCCCCATACGTACGTTACACGAAAATTACATACACAGGGATGGTAGCACTGACGCAGTACAACCGCCCACTAGTCGACCCAGCGGCTACGCTATGTCCTCTACACAGCACCCGGCCAAAGCCGGAAGGCCCATAACGCGCAAGGTAGCGAGGCAGTGGGACTAGTCTACGAGGTACTTACCCAAGTGAGGTGCCATTGTCCCAAAACGTAGGCGGCGGGTAGCCAAGGAGCGGTGATTTCCGTGGGTGGGGAGATAGGGACGAGTGGGCCAAAGTGAGGCCGGAGGACAGCGCATACAGACGGGGTATGCCTTGTAACCGAATGATTATGCACACGCTCTTCGTCTAAATGTAAGGCTATTTAGTCAAAAAGAAGAAAAGGAAAAAAAAGAAAAGAGAAAATAAAAAAAAGAAAAGAGAAAAGTAAGCTATCGTCTCTATACGGGCCATATTAGTTGGCACTTCAGCATTACGAAGCATGTCACTCCAACGGCGGTAACCTCGCTAGCCAATGGAAACTCACCGCCCATCCCTACCTGCTGGAGAATCCCTACCGACCACAGGATCTGTATCCATACCGCTCGGTGCACGGCAAAACGGTTTTACATAGACGAGACACTCTAGCACAAGATTTCCCACCCAGGACTAGACCACCGGATCCTCCCGTTTGCTTGCTTTTACCATGGTAACGATATCGGGGAAGCCTTGCGACCGGATCCGCTGTGCATATTCAATCCGTGGCCGGACAATAGAGATCGGAAGTTACATTCGCATTCACGATGATTCCGTATGTTGAGTTGGATCACCTCTTGTGGCCTGTGATTCAAGCAAGGGAAGAATATATGGGGGTGGAGCGCCTGAGGAAGAAAATGGCAAAGTGAAGAAGTGTTATCGAAAACAGCGATAGTATGTGTGTATCTAGAAAGCAGCATTAGAGTCGTATTTGTGACGTCTCGACGACTCGTTCATATCGATCATGAGAAGATTCAGATGTAAACTTTGTTTGGTGAAAACACGAAGGTGAAAGTAAGCGGCTTAATGTCTAGTGTATATGTGATGCTGTATTGGTAAATCGAATCTAATGAGATTCTTACGGCGAGTTGGCGCTTTTAATCAGAAGACATAGGGTCTGTGAGTAGTGGGCAAGGTTTGTGTATATGGCGAAAATAGGCTGGGTTTGGCTTCACGTCTCCGCAGGTGCATCAGTTAGCGTCTTCTAGCTACAGGTTTTAAGAATTCTTCTTTCGCGAGTCTAGATCCATTGGTCCCGACCCTCCATTCATGGTATTAAAATCCTACCCAGAGCCCAAGTCTAGCAATACAATCATAATCATCATTACGTGAAATCGTACTCGTCCATGAAGCTCCCCTGGGGCTGCTTACTTTTCCCAAAATCAGGTAAGTCCAACTTAAAATGCGCGTCAGGCTCTTTGCTCTTCGCCCCATACCCATTCCCGTATGCAGGGAGATCCATCTGATACTCCTGGGCCAATTTCTCTGAGTCATGCGACGTAGTTGAGGTGTTTGATTCGTTGGAGAGGCTGCGTTGGTGGGTTGTTTGAGGATGGAAGGGTGTCTGAGTTCGTCGCGCAGGTTGTATTTGGGGTTTTTGTACAGTGAATGCCATGTACTGAGGTTCTTGTGGTTTTTGGTGCGAGTCGTGCTTTGCGTGGAACGTAGCTCGAGGGGTGGGTGGATTGGCTGTAAGAGGATTGGGGAGATGGAATGCTTTAATATTCAGCGGTTGCGGAACGCCTCCTCCTGCCCTTAAGATATTCGGCGGTGAAACACGGCCTACAGGCGCAGATACACTTTGACTGGGAGCCGCTGTTGGCATTGGAGGAATGGGAGCTTGATACTGAGGCATCGGAGGCATAGGAGGTTGGGCTTGGGGCATCGGAGGGATGGGAGCTTGACGTTGAGGCATCGGGGGAAGCTGTTGAAGACCTTCCGGTGTGTTAGCCGACTGCATTGGCTGCATTGGAGGTGTTATCGGTGGCGTATATGCCTTGTAAGTTATTACTGGACCCTGTTTCGACGACAGCTGTTGACTAGTTGGGGTCGATGTTGAAACATGGTTGGGTGAAGGCTCCCTACTATTCGGAGGTGAGTAATAGCGTTGATACTTCTTGGTAGAAGTCGACGAATTTGATGACTGTGAAGATGCTCGCGCACGGGATGCTGTGCTGGTCGTTGAATGATGTGGTGCACCTCGAAAGCCGATCATAAGGCTAGGCGGAAGTGAGTCGAATGAAGGAGGCGTGAGTTCCGGCTTTAGCGGTTGACCCTTCAGCTCCGGATTCAGTGGCTGAATAATGGAAGCAAATGGGCGGTACGTTGTAGGAGGGCTCACAGGCGAGTCTCTGTACATTGGTGTAGATGCGAGTGACATTGGCACTTGTGGTGGGCTGATAGGAGTCTCTGGTAGAGTATGCACCTGCTGGTTCGTAGCTTTTATAGGTTGAGGTGGCCCGTTATTATCAGCGGGAAGCTCGGCAATGAATGGTGTGGTTGGAGCAGGTCGAGAAGGGGGTTCAACTTGTGGCGAGGTAGCATCGAGTTCAAAAACAAATCCAGGTAAGACATCTCCTGTCTGCTTCTGACTGATAGGCAGTGTAGTTTCACTTTTTGCAGGCTGAGCCGTGGTTTTAAGTGGCGTTGGATATAGACCTTCGGGACCAACAACTGCCAGGCCTTTTGAGGATATCTCATTCTTAGCACCGCCCACCTCAGGTAAGACAGAGGTCGGGGCGACACTGCTCCGGTCCGGCTGGATCATCGATGTGTGAGCTGCGATGATTTTATGAGCTGGATGCGTGCACGCCACAACTTGCGGCTGGTTGCCTGATGCTAAAGCAAGAGCGCTATTATTATTCTGTGCTTTTAAAGACTGGTCTCGAGGAGACATGTTTGGTTCAGAATTCATAGTGGGGAGTGCTAAAGTCGAGTGATTCTTGGCTTTTGGTGCAGTAAGATTGTTGGCTGGTTTGTGTGCAAACACTGGAACAGCGCTCATGGACGTGTCATTTAGCCGGGGTAAGGACTTCTGCGATCGAACGCCTGTCTGCTTATTTGAGATAGACACCAGGCCATGAGAAACCACTTGGGGTTTTGAGCTATGTGCCACATTTTGCAAGTTGACTGATTGCGCTTGGTATATTCTGCCATTCGGCTGCGAATGCTCAGATCTAACACTTGCTTTAAGTGGATGGGCTCCAGCTTCGGGGCTGGTGTTTCGGCTTCCGTTTGGTGTTGTCGGTGCGCTTGAGTGGCGGTACCTTGAGCGAGAGTCTCGTGCAGCTTCTGAAGTGAGATTTTGCCTAGGCAAATCCGCGAGGGCTATCTGGGTCTCGGTAGTAAACGCATTGGATGGCGCACCGTTTGTGGTCTTTGATTTGCTTGGTATGGGAGGACGTAGAAACCCCGATTCTTGTTGTATGTTATCTCTGAGTGATGGCGCGGATTTATGTGACGGAATAGGCGGCCTTGCAGCGGCAGACGTCAGGTGTCCTTGATGAGGAGCTGGAGTTAGGAACATCGATGGCGGGGGTACTTTGCCCAGAAGAATATGGTAACATAGGCGCTGTTCTTCCGCCGACAACGTAGAGAAATATTTGGTTCCAAGGAAGTTTTCCTGAACTTGCCGAGCGTTCAGTTGCCCACGGATAGACTCAATCTCCTTGCCAAATTTCCGGCAGAACCATAACAAATCTTTCTTCGGATCCCAAAGTAGATCTTGGCTGTTGCAAAGGTGGACTGTACTTTTAACGAGGTACAACACATTAAGACCTTTGATATTGGTCGCTTTTCCCTCTAGATTGAGGGTTAGCATGACTTGATTGTTTCGCAGGACATCGCTCGGTGGTGTCCCATGGGAGCCTGGAGTGTGTCAGGACCGCGTTCATCATATACAAGATAGGCTTATTACCTGGTGGGATCATTTCCACCTCGACTTCCGCTGTCTCATTGCATCCCGGGTCCTTGAACTTTGGTCCGGTCGATATCAACAATTTCGAAGGGAACATAGGATTCATTCCATTTGGAAGCCGTACCCTGTATCGTCAGCTGGCTGGAAGTTCTTTGGACTTCAGTTGTAATACCGTGGGTCAGTCTCTAACTTCATCCTAATACGTTGGAAGTCCTTGTCATCATAAACAATATGGATATCCGGTATCTCTCTTTCGTGTTCCGAGACAGAGCATCGCTAGGCTGCCCAGCGCGGCCCAGTTTGTTTTGCGCGCATCGAAAAACTTGCGAACCCAGTTTGCCGCAGCCAGTAGGTTTGGTCGGGGTGCGATCTTGTTGGCTTTGCCTTTATTTCTCTTCCACCTGTTGAATTCGTCCACATCATAGTACTTCTGATTTGCACCCATGTTTACTATCGACAGTAGCTGAGATTGTCATGCAAAAGGAAAGAAAAGACGAAGCGCGTACGCTTTTGGTGACGAGTATCAGTACGAAGCATTACAGATCGGCGTTAGTTTCGGGTGGGCAGTCGTCAATTTTGAAAGATCAGCAACGAAGAACAGAGGAAGAGCTGTCGTAGCTGCGCCCTCGCAGTTTGGAAGCCGAACGACCATTTTAGGGTATTAGCTGTTAGGCTCACCACGGGCCAACATGGAAGTACGCCCAGTGGGTGTTTCTCGCAGCAAGCAAGCATGTAATCCGATTGTGATTGGCTACAGGAGAAGGAGCTTTAGACAAGAAGCGAGGCCACAGTGCAGGCCCTGCTGAGTTTCCGACGCAGCCAAGATCTGCAACGAACTCCACGACGCACGAGAAAGCACTTTAATTCGTGCTCGAATTCGTGCTTGCCTGCGATTGGGCATTGGGCTGCCAACGCTGCGGTCTTGCTTGCGGGATGACAGGATGGCGTGGGCCAGCTCGTGAGGCTGAGGTGCTTATTATTAGTAGCGGAATGCCCGTGCTGCGGAAGGCGGCTGGCTGACTGCTACCGCATCCAAGGTCCCGAGTAAGCTTGCTCAACCACGCGACCTGCATCATATGAACCGCTGTAAAACATTGCATGCCTTGAATGAAGGTGGATTGGGACAAGTTGCTCAGAAGCGAAACATGTCGTACATTTTATCGGGCGCACTATCGTTGCCTGGGTATGACCATGCGCTTCGCTGGACGAATGATGATGATGCTTATCAAACCATCGCAAAAAAATTTCCATGGGGCGCATTTTCTGGTTTCCGTTAGTTGGTATGTGCTGCTCTCGGAGAGTGGCCATGTTTGAAGCCTTCCGTCAGCACCGAAGCGAACGCTCCTGGTCGGACATTCTTGCACAGTGGGTAGAGGGTTAGGTTGCATGCCTGAAGTCATGTTTGCCTACTGACGTTTCCGAGATCCACTCAATACAGAAAGAATATGTTGTTGGTACGCCATGGAAGCCACAGGGAAGCTGCCGTAATGCCGTTTTGTTCCCGCAATTCAAATGCCGCCACCTACACATTGATTAGCAGCAAAGCTTAGAGGGTACCGCAGATGAACTCGGACATTGGTAGGGCTGTACATACCCGACCGGTCCACAGTCACGCTGTAATCGCCATTGGCTCTTTCCCGCTGCTTCGCGGTGAGTGCTCGTGACTTCATCGCTATGTAGCCTCCGCCAAGTGAGCAGGCGGACAAGAGGGCGAGGCTGCGAGGTCTGAGTCCAGACATTAGCATCACCCTCAACAAGTGGAGCCGAGCAGTAGGAGCTAGGGAGAGAAGGGCTACTTACGTGAAAAGCCTCGAATAAGCCATTGGGTCGATAAGAATGCAATTGTCAATGACAGAGAGCTGTAGAGTGATACAGGAGCGTGGTAGCACTCACGATGAGCTGTAGAGACGTGTTGGGAGGTGACAGGAAGCTCACACGACCCATTTCCTTTCCCCTCTCCGCTCTCCCTGTGACGCGCTTCCCCAGAATTCTGGGCCCTGGTCGCGTAACTCTTGCGCTTAACCGAGGCCGGATGTGTTATCGATAAGAAGGGGCTTGGCACGCATAAATGCAGCCCACGGCAGAAAAAAGTGACCGCCCGCAGAAAGTTCGCTGTATACAAGTGAGCGCTGGCACGACACACGCCGCGTCACAATGCCGCTGCCGAAACGCCAGACGATCCCCAAAGCCCAAAAGGGCTCCGAAGACAGCAGATTTGCTGCCTTCGAGACCGATCCCAAGTTCCGCCTCCCGTCCAAGAAGCATGCGAAGACGAAGCTTGACCCCCGATTTTCGCGATTGCGCACCGACTCGGATTTCTACAATAAGGCCTCAGTAGATCGCTATGGGCGCCCGATATCCAAGGATGCGGGTAAGAAGGATCTGGAGCGCCTGTACGAATTGGATACCGAGGAAAGCGAAAGTGAGGTGGAGGCGCCCAACGAGTCCAAGAGAGACAAGGCTGTCTTGCGTGAGCTAGCAAAAGTCCAGCAGCGCGGTTTTGACCCGATTCGTGATGGCGGCTTGTCATCTTCGTCAGATGAGAGCTCTAGTGATGAAGAAGAAGCAGAAGAAGAGGTTGAAAACCAGACAGAACTGGCAGGCCAAGGCAACGAGGTGCCTATGGGGGATGTTACGGAAAGACTGGCCGCCGTGAACATGGACTGGGACAATATCCGGGCCATGGATATCATGGCTGTTGCCGACTCATTCGTTCCAGCCGATGGCCGAATATTGAACGTCACCATATACCCAAGTGAATTCGGACTGGAGAGGATGCAGCGCGAAGAGATCGAAGGGCCACCGAGGGAGATCTTCGGTGCGGCGGCGAAGCAGCGTGCAAATGATATTACTACCGTAGACGAGCTAGAAGGCGTCGACGCGGAAGGCGAGGAAGAGACGAAAGATGATGCTCTAAAAGAAGCCGACACGGAAGACTTTGATTCAAAGGCGTTGCGAACGTACCAACTCGACCGTCTGCGATACTACTACGCCTTGATAACTTGCTCATCACCCCATGTGGCAAAGGCTATATACGACAACATGGACGGGCGCGAATACGCATCCAGTGCCAATTTCTTCGATCTCCGATTTGTGCCCAAGGAAGTTCAGTTCGATGCTGATCCTCACGACGAGTGTGAGGCGCTGCCCAATGGGTACAAGCCAAATGAATTTGTCACTGACGCCCTTTCCCATTCAAAAGTTAAGCTTACGTGGGACGCCGACGATACCACTAGAAAGGAGGTGCAAAAGCGAGCTTTCTCCCGGAAGGAAATAGACGAAAACGAACTCCAAGCATATCTCGGCACAGAATCCTCTTCGTCAGAAGATGAAGTCGAAGCGGGCAAAGCCGACAAAGCCGCTAAGATGCGTGCAGCTCTTGGGTTAAACGCCGCTAGCAAATCGTTACAATCGAAATCGAAGTCCTCATCGAAAAGGGATCGAGATTTCAAGAAGCCAGACACTGAAATGGAAGTTACATTCACATCAGGCTTCGCTGCGGATGGGGCAAAGAACTCCGTCTTTGAGAACGAACCCGAGGAGAATACATTGGAAAAATACCAACGAAAGCAGAAAGAACGAAAAGCTAAACGAAAAAGAAAGGGCTCTAGCCCTCAAAGAAGGCCGAGATCCTGATGCGAAAACCGCCGTCGAGAGCATTGCAACTGACAAAGCAGATGAGGATGATCCCTGGAATGATCCCTTCTTTGGCTCGGATCCTGAAGCGGAGAAAGCTATGCAGGTCAAGACTAAGAAGGAGCAGAGGGCGAAGAAGCGAGAAGAGCGAGAGAAGCAAGAAAAAGAGTCCGCGGTTGAGCGCGCTAACCTAGAGCTGCTCATGACAGACGAGAAAGATTCTCGGGTGCAGCATTTCGACATGAACGAGGTCATGAAAGCTGAGAAGGCAATGAAGAAGAAGGGAAAGAAGAACAAGAAAGCAGCGAAAGAAGCCCCAGTGGACAACTTCGAAATGAATACAAATGATCCTCGCTTCGCTAAACTCTTTGAAAGCCACGACTTTGCGATTGACCCAACAAATCCTAGATATAAGGGTACATCTGGCATGAAAGCATTGCTAGAAGAAGGACGCAAGAAGAGAAAAACGTGATAAAGAGGAGGAGCCTGAACAGAAGAAGCCTAAGAGAGAGCCAATCGGCGAGTCAGACGACTTGAAAAAGCTGGCTGCCAGGGTCAAGGCGAAGGCGAAGACGACTTGAGCTTGTCGAACTATATACCCAGCAGGTTCAAGTGCAGCAATAAAGTTCTTTTTAACGTATGCCTTAATGTGTATTGTCAGTGTGATGGCTGTTGTCAACCTGGTAGCTCCTTCCCCGTTACTATGAATGGATCCAGGCGCGTTCTATTCTTACGGGCACGTAAACATGGATCACTTTTCTCCGCTTTATTTTTCCTACAACCTATATCCTTCTTTCCGCTGGTCGCATAACTAATGTGATGTTTACCTGAAGCCCAGATGTCCATTCTTATTTACAGTTTTCTACCAGTTCAGGCTTTACTTCTTGAGATTCTGCTAGAGATATACATCCTTTCCGCGCCTTCATGCCAGCGCCGTGGGTTCTATTTGATAGCTCCGCATCTTACGGCGGAGATTGTACCTCTCGAGCAGACCCCGACATTGCTGGCGTTGGCGTAGCACTATCACAGCTTCAAATTGTAGATTGTCCGCTAACGTGCACAGGTAGTGATCTCTTTCGTCCTCGCCAGCATCATGACCACAACAGCATCTATTCTCGCTATGATCCTTGACCAGGCATTCGACAGTAAAGGTCAATTCACCGTGCGAGCTCCCGTGCGATACATCCGCGAGCGGTTCTTGGACACTGAGTGGAAGAAAGACTACGCATGGCGCCCATTTCTGGATCCTCTGATCATTGGGCTGGGGGATCAGCAGCTGATCACAGGATACGCAGTGCTGCTCAGTGGTTGGCTCAAGGTCTGAATTCATACAGCCAAGGGCCTTATAAGCACTAGTCTCAAGCTCATGCATCCCGTTTCTCAGGTCGCACAAGACGCTCTTGAAGTTCAAGGCGCACACTTCGTCCTCGTCCTCTACATCTGCGCCCTATCCTCCTCCTCGCACCTTGCCGCTCTCATCACACTACGTAAATATTTCCGGCGCTATCGGCTCATCGCCAGAATTCGACTCACGCTCGTCATCCTATTCGCGGGATTCCTCTTCATATCTATGATCGCGGCAATTAGCATGCCCGAGATCGTACAACTAAACCACCAGGGCATGCTAGAGAAGCAACCCCGAGTCCAGCGACTAGCCTTCCTAGTGCCCATGATATTCATGCTCCTGGGCTTTTCGACGGCACTAGTCTGCATCCTATGGACACCACAAGGAAAGAGTGGGTCGCAGCGGAGCACGAATTCTTGGGGTCCGAATGGCCGTGGATCGCATTTCAAAATCGATTTGCGCAGTAAATCTGTGACCGTCCCTGCGAATCTCGGGCTCGGGCTATTCTACATCCTATTCCTGAACCCGCTCATCGCATTCATCATACAGATTATCCTAGCTGTATTATCTGTTATTCTGGTACTGAGCCAGAAATTCTCAGTGCCGGAGGAGCCGGGGAAGTGGTGCGGGTTGCAGGATGAAGGAGAGAATGCGTGGGGGTTTGGACAGACGCTGAGTGTCGTTATGTTGTTGCTGCCTGCGATGAGTGCCGCGCAGGCGTATTTGGAGGGGAGGCAGCATATTCAGGAGGGGAGAAAAGGGTCTGGTTCTTCATAGTTTGGCTCTTCCATACTATCGGAAATCCTGGTAACAACATGCTTCTGCTGTCTGTGGTACCTCGTCCTCAGTGTTCTGTCTAGGCTCATCCATTGCGCCGTTGACACGAGGCATCTGTTCAAGGCCCCGACATTGCTTCTAACCCTCAGTCTACGACCTGTATTATCATGCCATGATCCGTTATCATCATCATGTTGCTCTCTTCCCCTGCTCCACGACCTCCTCGTCTCCATGCATACTTTCCGCAAACGCCACCCATTCCCGCACCCCCTTAACAAATATATCTTGTTCCATATCCACCTCCCCGCCGTGGTTCCAAACAATCACCTCATTAAACTCGCCCACTTTCTCCGCGATCTTTATCTCGGCCGTTTCTTGCTCGTCATCTTCGTCATCTTCGTCGAGCTCTTGGTTTTGGGGTGGTTTCTGGGGCTGCGGCAGGTTCTTGTCTGTGATGTGAACAACAGCCCCAGTGTAGTTCAAGGGGAGGGCGAGGGGTGCGCCATGAAGGTGGCGACCGCGGAGGTAAGCGTGTGAATGTCCTAAGTGCATGTCAGAAATGGTGGGTTTGAGCTGGGTCCGGGCGAGCTGTGTGGAGGATAGTGAAGTTATTCTGAGAGCTCGATCTGCTCAACTCGCCCGTTCGCCTTCAAGCACGCAATTTCAGGAAGAAAAGGCGCTGTTGTTTTAAAGACGCACCTGTTTCATCTGTCTCGGGCTTCCAGTGGCGGTCCGTGTCGTTCACTGGGCCGTTGTGGTTGAGGCGGGCGGGTAGGAGGTTCGGTGTGCATTTCTTCGCGTTCGTGGATTGTATGGCGAGCATGATGGCTTTGCGGTATGTGCATGGGATTGAGACGCTGTTGGCACTAATTTCGAGTCTTTATGATGCAATTGATACATCCGTTGTCGATACTAATGTGCTTGACGCGCCTCTATCGCGTTGACGCGCCCACGCGCTTACGGTCGTCGATCCTTCCTCTTCTGGCCGGAGGACCGCCCACAGCAAGTTCACGCGGCAACCTCAGTGATAACCTCAACATGACTCCGCTGGACTCAAGTATCCAGGAGAGAAGGGTCATTCAAGCTCTGCCTTCTCGTATCATCAAGAGTCCTAAATAGCTCACAACGAAACAGTCCATCTGCCGCAACGACGCCGATTTCGGCCGTTAACGGAGGCTCCACCGAGTGCTTTGGAGCTCACAACCGCAGCAGAGAGGCGCCAGGCTCAATAGAGGAGCAACCGGCGGTCTATCAATCAAGGCGTGTACAGCTCAAGGCATGCATTTGCGCGGATGAGACTTTCCCGGGACGAAGCAAGAAGTAGTCCCTTGCACAAGCTTCCAGCCCTGCATATAGAGCCCCTCACTAACGACTCGCCCGTCGCATCAACGGGAAACGCATCGCACGTCATATCTCCAAGTACGACGAACGTCGAAGTATATCAGCGGCTCGGGCCCCGAGAATCCCTCTGTGATCCTTCTGCTCCAGAGGCGACTACCGACGTATTGTACTGGGCTGGCGGCCGAGCGTTCCTGGCACGACATGAATCATCAAACGCTTAAAACGGCAAAGTACCTCCACAGTACCTCGTCGATTCTGCACCTCAAACATTTACCACACGCATCTTGCAAGATGGCGCAAAGCCGTCGGATTCAGTTCATCCGGGACAGGGCCGATTTTCTCATAATCGCCCCGTTTCGCATGCCTGTCATTGCGGGCAGTCGTCATTGTCTGCACTTTCTTATACCGACGCATTCCTCGAGCGCTGCGTGCGGCTTTGTGATATCTTTGAAAGGTTGCTCCTGAAGCGTTGCCGTGTTATTGGTGCTTCTACCACCCCCCAATTCTAGTAGCTTTCTTTCGCTCTTGTTCTCAAATTCTTGAAGGCGCCGACATGACGATGCTGGGCACTCTAGCGACTCCGGCGATAACGATATGGAATGGTGTGGCATCTCGGGCGTGGGATCCCCTGGTGTTGCTTTGTAGAAATGGGACACTTTCTCAATTGCAGGGTATCAAAATCGGTTCATTGGCGCTGTATGAGGGCACAAATAAACCTGCGGCTTTTTTTGGACACGAGTCGCCTGGCTATCCGCTTGCGACGCTTACTGTTCACGATGAGAAGTTCTGGGTGCGATTAGCTCTTTTCGCAGATATGGTAAGTTTTGGTTTACACGTAGAAGTAAATAGAAAGGAATGTGCGCTAATGGACTGAAGGGTTTCGCGGAAAGCTACATGTTGGGCGAAGTCTCATCGCCAGACCTAACAAAATTCTTTGAAGTGAGCAAATTTCAAGTTTGTTGATCTCGTGCTCACACTGCCAGCTCTTTATATTAAATCGTAATTACCTCTCCAATGGCTCTACTTTTACCTCTGTTATATCATCAGGCCTCGCTGGCCTCGTGAGAGGCAGCAACAATCTCAAAAACGCGCGTCTCAACATTTCCGCTCACTATGACATTTCAAATGAGATGTTTGCTGCTTTCCTTTCGCCGGACATGACCTATTCGAGCCCGATATGGTTACCCAAATCGAATCCTGTGCACACGACCGAGACGCTAGAAGATGCGCAGATGCGGAAGCTCGACCGCTTCATCGACAATGCGCACATAAAATCAGCAGACCATGTGTTAGAAATTGGTACCGGATGGGGTAGTTTCGCGATAAGGGCGGTCCAACGAACAAATTGCCGCGTAACATCGGTGACGTTGTCGATTGAGCAAAAAGAGCTTGCAGAACAGAGGATACAACAAGCTGGCATGTCCGATAGAATTGCAGTATTACTGTGCGACTATCGGGATTTGGAGGTCCCGACTAATGGTGGGTACGACAAAATCGTGTCTATCGAGATGCTGGAGGCAGTCGGCAAAGAGTACTTAGAGACGTACTTCCGGTGTATAAACAAGCTTTTGAAAAAAGAGGGCGGCATCGCGTGTTTCCAATGCATCACAATGCCTGAAGCGCGGTACGATGCCTACGCTAAATCGGACGACTTTATCCGCCGCTACATCTTCCCAGGGGGACATCTGCCCACTGTGACGCAGCTCGTCAACTCGATAACGAACGGATCCAATGGCTCGCTTGTTGTGGATAGCGTCGAGAATATTGGACCGCATTACGCAAAGGCGCTGCGCTTATGGCGAGAGGCTTTCCTGGATCATTGGAATACGAAAATCAAGCCGCAGTTATTACTTGAGAAGCAGGCCGATGGTATGGACGACGAGAGCGCGGAGGTGTTCAGGCGGAAGTGGGAGTACTATTTTCGGTACAGCGAGGCTGGGTTTGCAACGAAGACGTTAGGCGATGTCATTATTACGGTGGGACGGGAGGGCGCTGTGGAGATGATGGAGGTTGTGCCGCTATGAAAAGGGGGAAGTGAATTGTGTAGACGTGCTTAGTCCGTTTTCTAGATCGAAGATACCTGACTCTACTTGAGAGCTTGCTACTAGATGATATTGCCTTCAATGCATTCACCTAACAACTCAACTTTGTCATTTCTGATTGTCTCTAGGTCACAAACCATCTAGTCCTCCTTTCCTATCTTCCCCAATTTCCCTTCCCGAATTTCTCTCACTAATTCTTTCATCCCATCATCTCCCTCACCAGCTCTCCTCTCGAATTCCTCCATATTCTCCGCCGCCCAGTCATCATCCTTTCCTCCAAGCGGCAACACAAAACCCTGTTCCGCGCCCGCGGCGATGTCCTCAAAAAGAAATATAGTATGCAGCGCTTTCGAATCGTTGATGCTACCGGGCTTACGCGGTTTCACGTATTCATTCCAGACGGTCATCAAGGAATTGGTGATGTGGATGAGCTTGTCGCGGTTGTCAGGGCGCGGACGAAGGTGTGCGGTGACGTAATTTGTTGCTTCTTGCTGGTGGGCTACGTGAGTAGAGGCGTCGAGCGGGAAGCGGGGTCCGGGGGAGGAGTACTTGGTGGTGAGGGCGGATGGCAGAAGGGCAATGGAATGTTGATTGAGGTCTTGATACGTACTTTTTTCCCTCCTACGAATAGAGTCTTGGTGTACGCGCGACCCTGCCAAGCACTGTTATACTCGTGGAAAACTACGTTTACGAATATGGACGGTGCGGCGAAGGTCGTGCAGTGGATATCTGTAATGCCTTTCGCGATCTGTTCTTTCTGTTTGCTGCTCAAGGAGTACGTGTGGAAGACTTCGTAGAGGGGCATGATTCGATAACAATAGCTATCGTGTAATTTATATCGAGCGCTCTAGACTAGACGAACTATGAAGATGAGCGTGGAATATAAGTTGAAAGGAATATCAGTAATCACAATGGAGACCCAACAGAGGAAAGTTGAACGTGGCGGTATTCCCCACAGGTCCACTGGATCTTTGCTAGACGTGTATGTATTTTCCTGTTCTAATACCTGTGTTCTCTAGATGATAGGGCATGTTCAGAATGTTTAGTATGCATGACGTAGCCAGCCTCCTGCTGACTTGGATCGAATTGCGTAGTCACCAACAACGATACTAGCCTCTAATAAAGATCGCTTCAATACGTTTGCGGGAGCTAGGTACGGACATAGTATTGTAAAACCCACTCATCAAACATTCTGGCTGCTCGACACTTGCATAATCGGAGCCACAGCCTGTTACCGCCCACTGCCGCCTTACTTCGGTCGCCTTGCGGGAACTCCGCCCCCGCCCTACACATTCCCATCCACCCACACCAACCCCCTTTCTCAGCCCAGCCCATCCTCTCCTACATAAAGCATATCAAATCAAAACAATCACTACACGAACGATCGGCCCCCTTCCCACGTTTCCATTCGGCATCCCAATCCTTTCCGGTGTCGATCCCAAACCACGCGCGACGCACGTGCGCAGCACGTAGGATCATCTGGCCTCACATCTGGGGCGAGAATAGGCGTCCAGCGCGAGCGCGCATTGGATGTGTACGCGCCACAAACGTTTTTATTCAGCGAGGTCCGCTAGTTTCTTTACAGGGTGAGACGTGTGCCGGTCCGCTGGGTGGACTAACAGCGTGGTAAAGGCAGGGTTGTATCTGAGGTTATTTTGACGATGGCTTTGCGATAGAATAGGAAGGTGGTGAATGAGCGTAATTGGGGAGTCTGCGTAGTTAGATGTAGTCATGACTAGGACGTTGCGGTTGGAATGGCGTGTATCTATGTGTATACCGGTAAGTACGTGTGTGTGAGGCTTTATGTTGGTTGCGGGGGGCTAAGTTTGAGGGTTAGTAAGTAAATTGTGGTGCACGGTTTTTTGACCGGCAGTCGGCCAGAGGTTGCGCTGTATGGCCTGCTTGATGGACCCGCCAAGTTGTGTTGAAACAGTTCTCAGGGGCCAAGTAGGCATTTCGAATAGCAGTAGCATCGTATGATGATCGTGATGTAGGGTATGTGTACACTCGCTGATTGTCCGTCTATGCACTCGCCAATAGATATGCACATGCCTTGAAACCATGCTTATGCAGATGCAATGCCGATAGTGCTAATGCAAAGAAGCTTTACAGCTTTGGTGCCCCGGTGTCTTGCTGAGCGTCCTCGGGGAATGCAACAAAGCTTTCCTCGCCGTTGAATTTCCTAGAAGTAGCGGAGTTAGCGATGTGATGCCCGGCCACGAGGAGTCCAGAACGGCTCAATCAATTATGGCAAAGGCTCAAGGTCACATGGCTGGGTAGCAGAGATCCCGTCCCTCTCGAATCGAGTTCGGCCAACTTCTCTAACCGACCTCCGACTTGCAAAATAAGGCGTGCAGGGACACCACGAGATATTAGAGGATATGCACGGGACTTACCAGCCCCTCTCAGCGCCGCACGAGAGATAACTTGTCTCCGAATTGATCACGCAATCCCAGTTCCCCGCCACGCCTTTCTCAGGCTCAATGCTACTCCGTTCATATTTCGACAGAGAAGCAGTATAGCACTGGAAGTCGTCCTCGTTAAGATCTGCTGGCACTTTTCCCGTCAGAGCGCGACCGGCGGCAATCTTCGAAATTGGATTTAAGTTAGCGACAAATCCTAGACATTAGGACAAGTACAAGCTACAGGTTTAGAGTGAATTTCTCCGGTTAATGTCTCAATTGCATGCAGATATTGAAGAATTGGACCCCAATACTCACCATGGTGGCTGCATGCGTGCAGATAAGCACAGTCTTGGGCTGCTCAGGGTCATTGTCGAGATCAGTGACGATTCCCGTAAGAGCCCTATTGACGCGCTCGTGAAGCTCTTTGAGCCACTCCCCAGTAGCGGTTGGGATGTGAACAGAGACGTAATCCTGATCCAGGTCATGAAAATGTTGGTTCAAGATGTTGAGGTCCGGTGGAGTTGGGTGCTCGAAGTCCGCACGGCCAAAGTATTCGCTATTCTTCATCAGGTTTCTCTTCATAGCAGCATCAAGAGAACCATCGGATCGATAGCATTAGCTACACAAAGAGCTGAGCATCACGTACCCTACGCCTCGATCTATTCTGATCTTACGGCCCCCTCTGCCCTCCTTAAACAGCCTTTCCGTGGTTGGCTTTAGCGTCTGCAAACACCGATAGAAAGGGCTAGAATATATCCTGTCAATAGGCGGATCTATCGTGCAGAGATACTCGGCAAGTTCCTTGGCCTGCTCAACGCCGTGGGCCGCAAGCGCTGGGTCAGTCGGGATACCTGTCGGCGTCCGTGTGCTCGCTGTATAGACGCCTGTCTGAGGATTCACATCCCAGTTCGAACGAAACTGTGACGCATGGTCAGTTGTCGCCAGTTGTTCGGCTTTGTGAAGCGGCGCTACAGCACGGCGTTTGAGATGCGGAACAGTGGCTAGCGCTTGGAGGGGCTGTGGATGGCGAAGGCGGCGCAGCGGCGTGGACTTACTGCGTGCCGGACGATGTAAATAGTTTCTATCATGTTGTAGTGGCTTTCAGCCTTGTTGATCTGTTTTGGTGGGTGGAGGTCCCGGTAATCGTGCGGGTTGAAGGACATGTACCGTCCAAGAAATAGCGTAGAATAACGCTAGACTCTTTATCGACAAGCTCTACGGTACCATCGCAAGACTCGCCTGTTCACAAGCGTGACAAAGTACATTGGTCATAACACAATTGAATGTGCTTTTTTGTCTCAAACAACAAAGACAAATGGCCCATCAACACTTCTGCTTGGAATGGGTGGCGCGTCTGAAACTGTTTGCAATCGATCACGAAACTGAAAAAAGCAACAAGCCACAACGCACATGTAATGCATTATAGGCCGCCATATCAATCGTTCGCCTAGTTGAACTCAACGATGGTGAATTCACTAAGAAAGGTAGGCCACAGGTAGCGTACACTACGCCGAATGCAATACACGCCATCCCCGGTCAGCCTACAGCGCGCAACCTTCGGTCGCCCCCACAGGCCCACACGATTGCTTACACGCGATTGTGGCAGACGTTGAAGGACTAGCTCAACATTCACAGCCTTGGAATTTGTCAAGTGGGCTATGATGAGTTCCGAGAGTCACGGTCGAATCGTATCCACGCCTGCCGTACAGACTAAGCAAGAATCTCTGGCGTGGGAAGCCTTCAGGCCAGCAAGTACATGATGTGTATACACTGACTCCACTGCATCGGGAACTGACCCAGGGCAATGTTCTAGCTTTCGTGATTTCTCCGATAATCCAGAGCAGCTTCAATGCATTCGCCGAAGACGGAGTCGCCAATACAGCACCTGTCGCGCTGACCGTTGAACACTAGGCCGTTCCTGTTGCTTGTTCAGCAGCACTGCTCGGATCCGATATGCGCATAGGCAAGCTCCGATTGCTTGATGAATGCTCCAGAAAGCTCCGATCGCTCGTAGCATAGCTGAACGCGCATTCCATCGGCATCCGTATCCTGAGACTGGGACACCTAGCGATAACTTGCCGGAACAGGAAGGCTCGAAGGATGCGAAAATCGCGCGACAGTGGTAGGCATGCGAATCCTTCGAAGATTGCGGGGTTAGCCTGAATCGTTCTTGTGTGTGCGCGTTCCAATGGTCCGCTCGTTTTTCAAAACTGTATCAAACTTCAGATTCATATGGTGTGTTTTGCGTTCATATCCGCTCTATCCTGTAGGTATGCTGTACCAACAACACTAGCGCATGCATGGGTGAAGGCCGGTGTGGTTGTTCCTGGCGCACGATATCTTGACCCTGGCGGGAAGCTGCCGGCGAAGGATGTTTATGAAATGCGGGAGGAGTGCAGCTGCACAACGGTGAGCTAAGCTTACTGTGTACATGTAAGAGAAGCAGAAATACGGGATGACCCAGTTGGATCTGGGCTGAGGTCCTCAGAGACTTGGAGGACTCACGCTGCTCTTGGCATTTTGTTACGTTATCAAGAGTTACAATGGTTATGACGGGTTCAACAAAGAGTGGGATGAGGCTGCAGTTTCAGGAAGTACTTTTGATAGTCTAGAAGACATCGTAGTGGTCTATACATTGACACTGAAACATGGATCTCACACAACATTCCTCGCATGATGTTGAGTAGTTCGGCACTTGCCGCAAGTCGATTATCGAATCCGTAGTAGCCATTTGCTTGACACTCTAGGCTCAGCCTTGATTCTGGGATACCAAGAACGGCTCCATGGACTCTGCCGTTAGAACCCGCGGGAACCGCAGGGAGATGCCATCCTCCCACAACACTGACGCATTTCCGCGCCAACTTTTGATACTGGAGGGTGGCAGAAGGCAACTCTCCTAGTTTGTGACTTAAAGTCGTCGTAGGACCATAGGAACAGCTACTACGCATCAGCTAAGTATACTTGAAGTCTACAAAAGTAATGTACGCACATCCCATAGTAAGCTTTAGACATCTAGAGATAGCTTCATTCGGCGTTTGGCGTGCTGATCTAGTGGCATGGCTTCTGTGGCTTGCTGTTCGGGGCTTTGGGCTTCAGGGAATGCCGGCCCTACTCCAAAGGCATAGATGACTGTTGCGACCAACGGCGGAGCAGCGTCTTCATTCTCCTAGCTGTTCCAACGCCGGAAACATCCCCCGTAACCAAGCCATTGGCCGCATAGCTGGCGAGCAAGGTCTTAGCCGTAGTACCCGCAATGACTCGTACCGCGTTCGGGCCCGACAGCTCGAATTGTTCCAGGGAGGAGTTGGGCAAAAGCCGTAGTGCACTGATATGGTCTGATAGCCCTGCAAAGCACCAGCTGCACAGCGAGCAGTGTCATCCAATCGCCTGACGTGACGCAAGCACGCCATCGGTAGATCCATAAGCCGCCGGCCGTTGTGATAGCAGAAATTGTTACAGTACCGAGAAGATGGGATGCCTTATGTTCAAGCAAGGCCACATCTGGTGTTCCAGCGACTAAACCTCAATTGCTCTATGACGTGGGCTGCTTCGCCACGTTCGTGGTTCCAAGAACCCAGTTAGGTGCCCCATAAATCCATAGGCGATGTGGAGAGTGGGAAGGGTACCTTAGCTTGACTTGCATACGCAGGGGGTGGAAAAGATAATTATCTGAACGGTAGGGGCCGCACCCAGACAAGGGGACCCAAGACATGAGCCAACGTCTTTCATGTGGCTTGCGCGCATGGGAGTCGGCTAGGACAAGGATCTCAGTTTGCCATGTGCGTCCCGACGCGAATCGAATGTTTAGAAGAAAGGGATTATGTGGCAACCAGACGATTGCCAGACCGGAGTTGGAAGAAAAAATGAATACATCTGTATGCCTCCGGGTATCCAATGCGGGTACAGTAACAAAAACCTTTTTGGCATGAATGAACAATTGAGGTAATTAACTCGGCACAGATACCGCTACTTTCCATCAATGTTATGCATTTGGAACTGTTTTCCAGCTTCCTCATCTCTCACACCTAGCTCTTCACGGCTTGAAAACTTTCCTGTCATACCCAACTTATTCTCCGTGACCCAAAGCCGTAGCAGTATTACGTATCTCACGATGAGAAATACGATGATGGAGCCCACCAGAATCCCCACGATATAGCCTGCTACTACGCCACTCGAATGCTTACTTAGATCGAGAAAGTCGTAGGTATACCACCCTTGTGTTGCGTGGGTCAGGTATGCCAGGGAAAGATATAAACCCAGAATGATAACAATCGGAATGATATGTAAGAACGGTAATGGTTCGGTACGTGGGAATATGATTTCGAAGAGTGCGTAAGCCGAGTTGAGCGCATGCTGAGAGGTATTGGACCAGGTCTCTTTGACGGTGAGGAACCCGCCTTCTGGCGCAAGCAAAGCCCAGAACACAGCTGCATAGATCAGTGTCTGTTCTAAATCAACAGTGCGACCACATACCCGTCACTATAAAAGGATAAACAACGATGGTGGAGTAAAAGGCACTGTGCGCCCACTGGAGCGGGGAAGCCCATCGATTTAGGAACGGCCTCCCAGTCAGCCAATAGCTCCCTGAATGGAGGGCCCCGAAGGCAAAGTAAAACGCAAGCCCCCAGTATGTGAGAATCGTAAAGTACGAGAACGATTGTTCAGAATCTACAGCCCGCCCATGGCTACCATTCCAGCCAAAGATGTAGAATTGTGTTGCGAAAGCATATAGCGAGAGAATTGCGCGCAGGATGAAAAGGACAGCTGGCGGAAGTATCCATGAGGTCGCGAACCGGTACGTGGGATCGAATGTGCCTATGCGCGCAGAAGAAGATGTCCCCCTGAAAGGCATCTTTGGTTTGATTCTCGATGCTGGGCTTTTAAAGGCTGGATGACATCTGGGCGCGTTGCTCTGTCCTGGTGTTGCTGAACTGATGCGATGTATGCCAATCGAACGCAGTGCAGTAGCAACAGTGTAATACCTCCACAACGAGGCTGAGGTTGCGCACCGTGTCGAAGGATTCCGTGTTTTAGGGCTGAAGCTGAGACTCCGCCTCCGAAATTTGCGGCTGGCCTAGCGTCCGAGGTTGAGTGCACGGATAGCACACGTGATTCACACTAACAGCGCGCTAAATATATTACTTGTAATATTACATGCGTCATCCCATCTAACCCTAAGTGCTGGAAACGGTGTATTAGAATTTGATATGCACGTCCCTACCACCCTCCCGTGTCCCGCGCATCCCAGGACGAGGGGCTACCAAACGGCGAGGGTTCATTCAGACACGGACCGCCTCGAGCAAGGCATACTGCCGCCGTCAACGCTCCCTGCACATGGTGGCGCGTCTATTCCGCATCGGTACACCTTTAGAAATCGCCCGGCTTTGTACATATCCACGATCATGACCACTCTATTAGAGTCCGACATGCCAGGATACCTCACATTGCGTACAACGTAGTCAAACACATCAGATTTTTATCAAAAATTTCGCCATGAGCGACTCAAAGGCAAGTACGCCCTCACTGTCTAACGACCGCAGTGAAAATTAACTGCCATACCAGAAAGCACTGAATCTTGCTCGAATCCGAGACAATCAACGTAAGTCTACAAAGAACCCATCTCCTGCTTTCATCGCTGCTGGAGCCGGAGGCGCTTTTCCAGTCTGTCGAAAGATGTGAGAAAGATAGAATGGCGTCTGATGCTGTGTGGAAGCATGCTTTCACCGATTGAATGTAGAGCAGCGATCCTCAAAATCCAAGAAGTTCGGGGAGAGACATTGAGACATGATTTACTGATAAGGTGTAGGAAGATCTCGAGCACGACGGAAAGAATACCTTCAGGAATTAGAGGCCAAGTTGCGTGATTGCGAGCAGGTCGGCATTGAAGCTTCGGCAGAAATCCAGAGTGCGGCCCGTCGGGTTCTGGACGAAAATCGTAAGCTTCGAGCGCTCTTGCACGAGCGTGGCGTTTCCGACTCGGACATCGTCATGGCCATGGGCGGCTTGGGTGATAGAACATACGACCAGATCTCAGCGGCACCGTCTCTAAATGCGATGCTTGAGCGGAGGATAACTAGCAACGGACCAGCATTCACGACCTCACCAATTAGCCCGCACTCTTCGAACACTAGAATCACCCCACATACGCCTGCGGTCCCGCCACTTGCGATTCCCGTAACTCGCTCGGCAGCACTGAGTAGTAACGACTCCCCAAGTCCTCATTCCATAGTTTCGAGCATGGGTACTCCTCCAACGTTTCATGGTACGCCATACTTGCATCCCCACCTGACGCCAGCTCCTGAGTCAAAGCCAGAAGACGTACCGCCGTACCTACCATACGACCAATCGTTCCAAAACGCCTGGCCACAGCAACACAACCAACAATATGTCGCCGATCCCACCAGCTACTACAACACATCCTCGTGCGTCGATGCCGCCAACATTATACGAACAATGCGAACCGACGCTGGTGCTGAACTCGAGGCTGAACTTGGATGTCGTGTGCCTGGACAACATTGCTATGTTGCCAACTCCGTGGTCTTCAACGTCATGGATAGATACAGCAGCCCACAGGGCGTATGATGAGGAACATACCATCGATAGCCCTTGACATCGCAGATTACTCATGTCGTTTGACGGCGATCCCGGTCCCCAGTCGAATCAGGGCACACAGAAGGAGCAGACAAGGACTTGTCTATACATAAATATACGGAGTCTATAGATGCTTCCAGCAGATCCAATTCCATTGTACTGGAATACCTGTCCCTGTTGAAGCAAAGAGCAGGGTTGCAGCATCCACAAGGCTGATTGGATAGGTCGCAGAGACACGGCTTGAGGGTGCCAAGAATGGTCGATGGAACCCTCCGAGGGCACACTCCCGCCATTTTTGGAGAATACTTGACTGTGGATCGTAAATCGCACGATTATGATTGGACATACATTTACAAGTTCCATTTGGTAGGCAGAACCGGGCTGCACAATACTAGTACTTGCAGCGCTGGCCAATATAAGACGTCCGGTTTGACTCACGGAACCCTCTATACACTATTAGAATAGACAGAATTTGTACTCATTGTTTGATCTTTGTCAAGTTCGCTTCTGCTTTGATGGTTCATCTCTGTTGAGGTTGCCACATCCGGCGGCTTTCATTGTCCTTAGAGAACAAAGCGGGAGCAGCGCAAATGACCGCCATATAGCTTGCAATGAAATCCAAAGCACAATAGCATGTTCTAGCTTCCATCGCAACTGCATATCGCACCGATGGCACCTAAGAAAGCGACTAAGCGTAAACAGCCGCCTAAGGGCGAAGAGCCTGAGGGATCACCTCCAAAAAGACCAACAGGAAAGAAGAACAGAGGCAACGAGGATGCTCCATCAAAGGAAGTCACACCACTACCTCTTAAGAGTGCAGGCGAATCTAAGGCGGCCGCAAAAGCGAGTGGAGATTCTGAAAAGAGAAGAATCCGATGGGTTCTTCCTCCGCTCCTAAAAAGGAACACGAAGAACGCTAAGAATGAGGCTGAGAAGTTTGCATCTCTATTGTTCAAACAAACTTTGGCTCAGCTTTTGAATACCGAGAGGAGTGTGTTGATGCCTCCACCGATTCCCTCGCCAGTACTTCAGCAAACCCGTAAACGCAGTTTGAAGAGGACAATAGATGGCTGTCACGAATCGAATCGAAGCTCAGAGCAATTGCTCAGATTATATAATAGAATCTACGACAAAATTGATGAGTTTACTACCTCAGTCAAGGAGCTAGGGGAAGACAAGTATGGCGTACTGGCCTTTCATGCAAAAGGGCTAATTGCTATAGATGAAGATAAGGTACTCAATGTGTAAGTTCTTCACCATTTAGGAGACCTAGAAGCCCGAAGTAATATCGTCTGACGTGAGGCTACAGAACTCTACTGCAGTCTGATCAAGACGAGGATGCCTCCATACAGATTATCCGACACACGGCGCCTAACGATCAGACTTCTGAGCACTTCGTGGTACTTCCTGAGGGGACATTAGTCACAGTGAATGGATTGACTTACAATAACGATCACACCGATGGCCCAGTCTTCATTGGCCCCTTGGGTGAATTCGCGATCATCGAGCTTCTTTCCGAACCTTTCTTCTTGTGGAGAAGCCAGAATCTTGCATCCCACGATGCTAATATACAGCATGAGAAATCAAATTGCAATGAAGAGGAATGGGCTCGAAGGCACATCAGACCGAAGGGGACAGACGCAGAAATCACCTTCGAATCCGTACAAGATGAAGAGAATGAAGACAACACAGATGATAGCAACGAACAATCCAGCGACGAGAAGAGCAAAACAAGTGAGAATGACCATAGAGGAGGCGCCACCATCAGCAGTAGCAGCGGGAGCCATATCAGCGGTAGTAGTATCGGCAAAAGGAAATATTCCGAGAGTACCAGACCTGAACAACTCGAAGAAACCATCACACCAGTCTTACTTGCCATCAATCAACTACATCAATCTCGAAGTACAGGATTCAGTGTAGATGCTGGCAGCAACTTAATCCGCCCCGGTCGACCCTGGATCTTGCCTCTTCGCCTTTCCAACGCTATAGTACTTCTAGTCGTACAAATTATAAGACAGCCAAACACGCAAGGAGGCCTGAAGATTACTATTGATGTCTTAGATCCGAATGAATGGAAATCAAACAGCGCATCTCGTGAGGAGATATGGAGTGTAGCATCGGGGGCGGACATACTCCAGCGTTGGCTACCTGGCCTTGACTTGAATGTGGAGGAGATACCTTCCAGCTTGCCAGAACATGCATGTTGGGTGGGTAGCCCCGCAGCTGCTGATGAGGCCGAAGCCATTGCGATTACAATATTGAATGCCTGGGCGCTCGCCTTGGGCCTCACACCGAATCCAAGCTGGGTAGTACCTACAGGTATCAGACCCACAGATGAAAATGATTCTGGTGACTCAACGGTTCCCGAAAATTCGGACCGAAGAGATTCATTTCTCCGAGAAGCCGGAATTCTATTTCACCGCGCTCGATCAGGACATGATCTTGACTGGAAGATGCTGTATGACTTCTTCACGACTCATCAATTCATTATCGGCGCAAGTCATACTCCACGAGATCGCCAATTTAAGTTCAAGGACATATCAGTTGAAGATATGAAGAGATCACAGTCGAACGCCGAAGCAATGAACTCTGCGCGGATAAGGGCGGATCGAGCAGCTCAGTCAGGACAAGACCGAATTACTCGAAAAGACAATTATCGACAATCAGTGTTGCGAGGCGCACAAACTATGGCGATGAGACTTGACAATGATAGACAGCACCATCAGACGCAATTTCCGTTGGATAACCAAACAATTGAATTTAGAGAAAATGTGGTACGGAATCTGGTTAGAAGAGGGCATTGGGCGAGATACATGTCAGAGGAGGTGCTGCAGGAGAGATATGACGCACTGGAACGAGGGCCACCTTTGCCTGCACTTTCCCAATTCGAGGTCAAGAGAGAGGAGAATAAAACCTTAAAAAATGTCAATCCATGCGAATATCTCGATCAAGAATTGAAGCTGGCGGGTATAAGATATAAGCTGGGAGTGGCTTCAAACCCGGCCGACATTACCTATACACGCGTTTGTGACAGTATTGCTGCCGTCACCCAAGCCGTTGGGTATGCGGAAGGCGACGAAAGCAGTTTTGAGTATATAGACTACGGTGCTCTCATCTATGAGGCCTCTGAGACAAGACAGGTTCCGTCTACTACTTGGTACCATGGAAATCGGTCACTACTCCTACCGTGGATTTCAAAAAATCGCCAATTCGATGCTGCACTCGAAAACAACGGAAATCGTAGTATTCTTTTTGTTATCCAGCCACTCACGTTCGAAGATCGAATGCCGGGGGGGACAAATCAGTTTTCCGTTTATGCTTTTGATCACGCGCCATGGCTCTCAAACGAGGAAGAGCGCTCCAAGACTTACGGAAATTTGTCCGAAGCGCTGAAACGGATGACCGGTATACATTCTGCTGGCATACAAAACGATAGCATATCCTGGATTATTGGCGCTCCACCGAATAGTCATGCATTATGGCAACTAAATTACTTTACAATTTTGAACGCGTGGACTATCGCTCTTGGTCTGAAGGTGAACCCGACATTCCGTGCCAGAGACGGATTTTTTCAACAAGCTGAATATATCCTCAATCTAGTTTTAAGAGGCCTCGCAGACTGGAAGTTGATATGGTCTTTCTTACGATGCAAAAACTTCGTAAAGAGTGGGCAGATTCCGAGTGAACGTAGATTCGACCGAACAGTTCCAAAGCAAAACCTCAGGACAAGCTTAGAAAGTTTGCGAGCTAAAAACCAGAATATCCCACTAGACCGGCATAAAAGCCTCTTGGATCTTCCATCCCCTCGATCCAACTTCCCCACAGATGATTGGGAACCATCCAAGATCGACAATTTAAGCATGAGAATCTCCACTCTACTCAAAGCCCACACACCAATTTCAGAATTGCATCGACACGAACTTCTTAAAAAGTTTGAAGAAGAGTGTAATAACCCGAAGCTAAAAAAGGCTGGTAAGCGTGATTTTAATCCGTGTCGGGCTGTCAAGTCAGAATTAGCGAGTATATTTGCAGGGAAGGAATTTGAGTAAGTCACTCCAAAACATCTGTATATGTTTACTATGAAACTGCCCGTTGCTACATTATATTCATCCTCTTACACCAAGGACTATATCCAGTAGATTCTAAAGGTCACATGCTAATAATGAACCTCTCTTAGAATTGAAAAGGTAGAAGATCGGATATGGAACACTAAGGGAAAGGGCGAATGGCTTTCGTTATCCGAGACTATCCGAGCGATTGCCTCCGTCACTTTGGCCATCACATCAGCACAAAGCGTGCAGGAGGGCTATAGTTGCATGAGTACCGTGTTATTGGACAGCTATTCAGCAAACCCCGAAGACGCCGCCGACCTCGGTTTTCAATGCAAAATGCGATTCCTTCGACCGCTGATAGTACCTCTCCAATGTAATAATCACATCTTACTTCTTATTATCCAACTCGACCAAGATGGACGCCCCCAAATCCTGGTATTAGACTCCCGGCCGTGGCACTTGGATCAAGCTCGTGAGTGACCCCTGGATAAATAGCATCTATCATATACTAATTTTCCAGAACGAAATTCTATATATCGAAGTGCACTCGGTATGATACAAATATGGAGTCGTTACCCTTCCCAAGCGCAACTATCGAATCCGCAATACGCTAGTTGGATCACGTGCGCAAACCAGAGTATGGATTGGACGTGTGGTTATCACGCCATTTTCAACGGCTGGGCTGTCGCACTTGGCCTTAACTTGGACCTTGAATTTGAGAGAGACTGGGTGAAAGGGGGATTTTTCGAGCAAGCTCAAAAAGTTATCATTATGGCCCTCGCAGGAACAGCGACTGTGGAATTGATCCACAACTTTCTCGATTGTCATGGATTTGTCTTGCCAAAACAAACTATCAACGAAAACAAAGCATTTGATCATACATTCAAAATTGAGAGCGAAGAAGATTTAGAGAACGCGCTGGACTCTTTCGGAGACAAAGAAGGTTATTATTGGAATCAATTCCAAGAAAACCATTTGGGAAATAATCTTGAAAAGATTACAGGCAATAATAGAGTCTTTCTAGAAGACGGAGTGCCACATGATGTCAAGCGGGGAAGCGACTCTTGGCCTGAATGGAAGAGACCTTACCTAGCAGATATCGTGCGATCAGGCCTACCGATTATGGACTTCAACGGCGCTCAATTAACGTACAACTTGTGGATACGATCAGAAGAATATAGATATGGAAAGAAAGGGGAGGAGGACGAGGACGAGGATGATGAGGAGCCTTACCATGCCATATGCGATGATTTCTGGGAGTCTCAGGACTGGACAGGGTTCACACGCCCAGAACTTATAAAGCAGTTTCAAGACTACGTAGGCCTTGATTCTCTATCATCACAGTTGTGGGAACAGGTACCATGTCTCATCTCGAAGCTGCATCAGAAGTCGTATGGAATATTGAGGAGTCATGAGTTAATGACACTCGAGCCAGAACCTCATTGGTTAGAAGATTCGACGAGAGAATTAGAGTTAAACGACTTGACTCTCTGTATCGCAGCTGTAGTGCAAGCAATGGACCACACACAAGACCTCCATGATAACGGTCATACTGTCGTTGGAGGATTTGCGCTTGCTGCAGAACTCCCCTTAACACTAGCGATGAACGCCGACCATTCCTACCCGCTAAATGACACGGTTTCTCGACCAAGAAGGTGTTGGCTTATGCCACTCGTCATGGATGCGAGAATCGTAAATCATGCGAGGGGCCTGTCAAAGAATTCTAGCATGTTTCGGCCATTGGGTCACATTCTTCTTGCGGTTCTTCAAGAAGAGCAGATAGAAGGAAGGGATGATACACATTTCTGTGTGTATCTTCTCGACAGTGCACCCCATTACCTCAAAGACATTAGAGACTACATGTCTCAAACCATACGACATGTGGCCAAGGCGTTGTCTTGGTCGACTGATGATGTCGAGTTTAGAGACAGACTACGATTTGTGAAGGTGACAAAACAACGAACTGAACACTCATGCGGCTACCATACTATGCTAAACGCCTGGATTCTTGCCCTTGGTTTAACCCCAAGCCAAGGCGCTCATTTCAGCCGCAAGGTCTACGAAGGCATCAAAGAAATCGCCAATCTTGCTCTAGCAGGTTTATTAGACTGGAAGACCTTGACGGCGTTCTTGATTTGCAAGCGTTTCACGATAGAAAAGACTGTGGAGGCAGTCCCGCTGAACAGGCGATTCCAGACCACTGCCGTTCAAAGGACAAACGAGGAGCTTCGAGGACAGATTCGTCGTATCTATAACACCACAGGTCGCATCACTGACGAACACGCCAACGTTCATATCAATAACGTGGATTTTACGCGAGACGACTGGAGATTTGAGGAGGACGAGGACGAGGACGAGGAAAAGAGGAAGTCGAAGGAGAAGAAGATCAATAACCCTTCTCAACTTGAAAGAGCAATGGAGGATGTTGGAGATTATAGAAATTTCGAGGACTGGTCCGACTCTACAGAGCACTTAGATAAACTGCTGAAAATTGCTTGGGAAGAGAAACGCTATGCTCAGCGGTGTGCTCGCCGGAGCTTATCGATACAGAGAGTGCGTGTGGGACGAAGAGTTGGACCGAGGAGAAGATGAACGACTTCTTGCTTTGATTTTATTTTTTTGGGCTCTGGTTTGCTTTAATGCGCGTATTTGTGGTATTTAATGAATTCTGTTCTTATCATGCAGGTATCTATGCTGGTGCATTGCGCTAATCAGCTGAGCAAAAATCGTACAATGGTACTTCCACAGCACTATCTTGAATAGGTATGGTTTCCCATCGTCTTGTTCCATTTAGACGGGTACGATGCTGTATTCATTCTAGTGTCATTTATGAGTCGTATCTTTGTACGCTTAGCTACGATGCAGTTTCACGGTGTAACCACGAAGCTGCTCACGAACGCTGCGAAAGTGTGCTTCTCGACCAGCATTTCTAAGTGGCCAGAAGTCGGGAGACTTTTGTCGCTCGCAGTAGGATTGTGGAGACTGGCCTGATTTGGCTTTTTTTCCCCGCAAGAATTATTCAGCAATGACACCCGCGTAGCGTCACACGTGCCGATAGTCCCCCTCCAGAGGGCTCTTCCCAGTCATCGTGCTTATCACAACCACAGTTCTATATCCTCACCACTCTTATCCCATTTTTTATCACTTGTTCGTCCCGTTTACTCGAGTCGATGTAACCAATGACCACATTATCGCTTCGATTCAATTAATTTGTTCCACCCAGTTGAACTTTCAACATGGCGTCTACGGCGTTACATGGCCTGTTCGACATCCAACACTCCTCAACCCCTCCTGTCACCAGCCCACCAGCCACTCTCCAAAATGTCACCACTAGGGCTAAAGAAGCTCCCTCAAATATAGAGCTGGACAACCTCGCCTTTGGAAAACGCTACAATGGCCCCACCAAGTCAGAGCCCCAGACACCCAAAGTCCAATCGCCGGGTATACAGTCGCCCAAAACACCCAACGAACTGGAGATGAGTCGCCCAGGTTCGCCGACCGAAAATGAAGCAGTCAGCTTGATGCAAAGCTGGAACAACCCGCCTATGAACAAATGGCGTATTATGTGCTGCTGCTTGATTTACTTCGGGAATGGGATCAATGATTCTGGTACGTTTCCTTCTTCATCATGTACTGCCTTTCCACACTCGTCTAACTGGGTGACAGTGGTTGGTGCCCTTATTCCGTACATGGAGGAGTACTACCACATCGGCTACGCAATCATGTCCATGGTCTTCGTGGGCAACGCAGCGGGCTTCATCAGCGCCGCCTTTTTCTGCAACATGACTTTAGGCAAACTTGGACGAGCAAAGACCCTCGTTTTTTCCGAGCTAGTCCTACTGTCTGCCTATATAATGCTCGTAGCAACGCCACCATATCCTGTGGTTGTGATTTCATTCTTCCTTCTTGGATACGGAGCAGCGACATCGCTCGCGCTTAACAACGTGTTCTGCGCTAACCTCCACCCCCCGAGTGCCATCCTGGGAGCAGCCCATGGTAGTTACGGCCTCGGGGGTATCATTGCACCTATCATCGGAACGGCTATGGCATCTAGGGGCGTCCTATGGTCGCGATTTTACTTCCTCTGCCTGGGTCTCCGGCTGTGCTGCATGGTTTTTGCCGCTTGGTCTTTCTGGTCCTACCAGGAAGACCAGCCGCAAACACTCCTGAGCTCTCTAGAACGGACTGCGACTCAACAAGCTGCCGCAGAGACTGCAGAGTCGAAAGCTAAGAATCTAAAGCTCGCACTTAAGAATAAAGTAACAATTTTTGGTGCTCTCTTCATCTTCGCGTATCAGGGCGCCGAAGTCTCCATCTCAGGCTGGGTCATCTCGTTCTTGATTAACTACCGTGACGGGGATCCAGCACGTGTGGGTTATGTTACCGCAGGTTTCTGGGTATGCATCTCGTACACTTGTCTACTCTCATTGCGCGCTGCTAATGGTCTTTCAGGGCGGCATAACACTCGGCCGCTTCGTTCTCACCCACCTCGCCCCCCGCATCGGCGAGAAGACCTTCGTCACTTTCCTCACGATTGGCACTCTCTGTCTACAACTCCTTGTATGGCTAGTTCCCAACGTGATCGGCGACGCCGTTGCCGTGTCTCTCCTTGGTCTGCTCCTTGGCCCTGTGTACCCGTGTGCTCAGACGATCTTTTCTCGTCTGATGCCACGTCATGTGCAAACAACGGCAATTGGATTTATAGGAGGTGCGGGGAGTAGTGGGGGCGCCGTTGCGCCGTTTACGACGGGAATTCTGGCCCAGGTAGCGGGTACGTGGGTGTTGCATCCGGTTTGTGTTGGGTTGTATGTTTTGATGATGGCGTTTTGGTTTAGTTTGCCGAGGGTGCGGAAGAGGACGGAATAGAGGGGTGGAGAAGCTTGGGGAATGGTACTCAAATGTAGGTGAAGTTGCTGCGACATCAGTATGTCTTTGCGTTGATCTTAACAATGGATTCAGAGCTACAGAGTTGTGGGACAAGATATTTCTAGATGCTATGGTCGCCTGAAGTTCAATTGGGATATAGATTAGAATGTAACGTGCCTAGGTCATGCACTTCTGTTTATGAACTTCCTGATGTAAACAAGCAGATAGATTGTTCACTACCCAGGTATGAATAAAAAGAATACGTCATAGTAGTGTTATAATATCCTCACGCTAACTATGAGTCGTCTTTGAACTCGACACGATACTGTTATTGTACACACTTTACTTCCACAGACAAAGAACATCTTCGTCTTGCCTAAAGCCCGTGAGGCTTCACTGGCTGCTGGTGCGGATGACTATCCAACGGTCCTGCGAATTTCAATAGCCCAACATTCGAGCTCGTCATCCTGGTGTTATACTTATCCGCACCGAACTCAAACAGGAAACTCAATGGGAATCCAACGTCGAAGTCGATGGCTGAATCGATATCATCAATCTCCTGCTCACTCAACTGAAGCCCCAACGCTTCAATGTTCCCCTTTAAATGGTCGACCTTCCTGCCTCCCACAATCGGCACCACGTAAGGAGCCTTGTGCATCACATATGCCAGCGCAACGCTCGTAATCAACGTGTTCTTGGCCTTAGCCACAGCTGATAGCTTCTCAGAGACGCGCTTCTGATTCTCGGTTTGAGGGCGGAAATTGCGCCCTGATTCGCCAGCCGCGGCTTTGTCCTGCACGGTGAAGTTGCCGCCACCGAGGGCACCCCAGGGAGCAAGAGCCATGCCTTCTTCGCGGGCCATTGGGATGATTTCGCGTTCAAAGTCGCGTTCGGCGGCGGACCAGCGGCCTTGGTAGACGCTGAAGGTGCGAAGGCCGTGATCGCGAGCATCTGACATGATCGTTAATAAGCCGGATCTTGTTAGCAGGAAATTGAAAATTGGCACATACATTGATTCGCTTTACTCACAACCCAAGCCGGCGTATCGCTTATCCCCAGATACAACACCTTCCCCCTTTGCACCATATGGTTTAAACTCTGCATCAGCTCGGGGATGCTTGTTGTGAAGTCCCACCAGTGCACATATAATAGGTCAATGTAGTCCGTTTGCAGCTTCTTCAGCGAGGCTTCAAGAGACACGTGGAGCGATTTCGTGCTGTTACCGGCGAAATTTATGCGTTGGCGGGGCGAATTATTGGGATTCGGGAAACAGGTAGTAAATTTCGTGGCGAGCACGATTTCGTGACGATTCTTGCGGGCTTGCATCCATTCTCCGATCCATGTTTCTGGCTCAATGTAAGAGGCAAGAACAGAGTTTTCATATAGCGGTTGATTATACTAACCAGACTCTTCATTTTGATAATTGTTCGCTCTGAGAAAGTAGTTAGTTTTGGGTTTCGTGATTAGAAGGTAGGATAGCTCTGAGTATTAAGGGAGAGAGAGTGGGGCCATCAAATGCAACCCCACATTCCCTGTAGGTCCACCAAAGTACACGTCGATATCAGGGTACTCACGTATCAATGAAATTTCCGCCCTGGTCATGGAAGAAATCGAGAATCTCAAAAGTTGTCTTCTTGTCGCACTTGCCCATTCCCTTCTCCCATGCATCACCGAAGTTCATGGCTCCCAAGCATAGCGGCGATACTCTCACGCCGGCGTTCGGCGATAGCACACGGTGCCAGTCAAGGAGAGATTTAGCTTTTGGGGGGTCGCCGAAGAGAGACATGTTGTTCTAATTGGATCTCCTTTGAGTGTGTGTTGTCGTTTCGTGGAGGGTGATGTGCGAATGTTGTCAATAGTCGCGATACCCCTTAGGACTTTATATACATGTACCGCGGATGACGTCTTCGACGCGCCGCTGTATCAGGGTCCCTCATTGTGGGGGGGCTTCTCCTTGATGTGTGCAACTCCCGAGAAACGTCGGTAACGAAATGTAGCCCTCGGAGGGTCTCTCCGGGTACGATGAGGGGCTCAAGTGCTTAACTCCGATGGCTCCGAGGACTTATCGCCGTCTGTGTCGTGTAAGTTGCTTTGTGGTGTGAGTGCACATGAAAGGGTAGAGAAGGGTGATGTTACGGGTTTAGTCGGGTTTTGGTGCGAACGGCTGCAGGGTGTAAGCACCTTGTTTTTGCAGATACTCGTAAGCACTTCAAGTCACGAGATCGCGGCAAATTGTGCATATCATGTATGAAATTACTCGTCAAGATTAGTGGGGACCTGTACAATTTGCAGAGGGTATTCATGTATGTAGCTCACTGAATACCATATGTACATAGCCGTACAATCATAATATCGTCCCTATTGTTGTCGCTCTGGTTAGTAAATGTCCAAAACATCGAGCATGCAGATGTCCACTTGTTCAACGCCGGAAGCCCTAAGTCCACTCAGTTTCCTGACTGCTAGTTCTAGTTCTTCTTCTTTTTCTTCTTCCTCGGTTTGCTCTTCCGCTTCGTCTTCTCACCACCCCCTACATCGACTACCGGGCCTGTTGCGCCAGGCTTAATATGCCCGTATGCCTCTCTGACCTCTGCATCGAAGCCTTCCTTCTCTAGACGAAACAGAGCCATAGTTGCGCGTGCATCCTCGACTGAGCTGTGTGCCCCGATCTGAATCTCTACTCCTAACAACTTCTCTGCCAATATCTTCAAAGATGGTGTGCGACCCGGGATCATGGCTAGTTCCCGAAACTTGGAGTACTTGGATGTATCACGTATGTACCGCTTATCGTGTCTGAGTATGAGCGCATCGAGATCGTTCTTGACCGCGTGCCCGACAAGTATGCGCCCATCGAGAAGAATCTTCAAGTCGTTGCGAACATCCTCGAACGGGCGCGCAACATCCTTTCGGAGGTGTCTAGGCTCGATGCCTGATACTGCAGTGCGGTAGTCGGTGACAGGAACGTTGACCCGCACATAGGAATCGTACACTTGATGGCCATGGTAGTTGACCACCGACACCCTTGCCAGTGCGGAGTCTTTGTCGGGTTCTGGACCAGTGCCGACCATCTCACAATCGAGCGCAATATACTTGGCAGGCAGTGCAGTTTCAGAAATGCCCTCGTTCTCGACATCGGGAAAGTCGGGGGAGGGAGTCAGGACGGATATGGATTCGGCGGCTTTCTTTGAGGAAGCCAGGAGAGGCGCATGCTTGAACGAAGGCATGGACACGCTCCGCGACAGCGTCTTGGGGTCATGCTGCTTGATCGAAGCTCCCACCGACGCTGGCTCATCCATCTTTTGCCGTTTTCGCGGCACTGGCTGCTTGTGTGATACTCTCTTCGCTGGAACGTTCATAGACTTGTCCGCATGCTCCCCATTGATCTTCCCGGGTCTTTTGCGCTTCAACGAGGCCTTGCTTGTGTCTGCGGCCTGTTCCGTGGTGGATGCGGAGGGTGTTGTACGCTGCAGCGTCTTCTGCAGCTTCTTCCAGTTGCTAGACAGATTAGTCAACTCGATTGGCGCCATGATGGTGTCACCTGCACAGCATGTCGGTGTGCCTCTGTCCGTTCATCGGCTGTGGGTCGAGTGCTGCGTTTGACGGCGGCCTGAAGATCCCCGCTCGCGAATTCCGCAACAAAAAAAGTTCCAGCTCAACAGGCCCGTGCGCCCCGCATGTGATAGGCTGACGTCCATAGCCCATGGGCAGGCGCCAGCAGCCAACCCTCGCCGTCGCGTCGCGACAAAAGGACGCCTCCCACTTTGAGCGACCGCAACAATTCACAACGCGATCTGTAATTCGCGATAGCTCTACAGACGACTGACGGCAGCCATGGCTCCTCGCGAAAATTCTCACGAGCCGTCTGGCACGCCGGTTCCGGTGGAAACGGGCTTTGCCACTCTCGCGCAGCTGAGGTATGTGCGACACTGCCGCCCATAATTTGAAGATGATTGCTGATGCGTTTGTTGCAGGGTCGGCGTGAAGGCTTTTGTCGATAAGGTGAGTGCAAACGCGTGCTGCGACCGCCCAGGCGCATGGGCTGGGCTACGAACACCATTGCGCAAGGTGCCCATCAACTTCGTTTTCACTGGCTTCTAATTCTTTTGTTTCCTACCTTGTGATGCTCCCAAGTCCTTCCATCTCTATACAAGCTACTGTTGTTATCCCTCATTTTTTGTTTTCTTACCTTCACTTCGCATTTCATGTCTGACATCCCTAGGATGGCGAAAAACGCAAAGCCGAAATTCTCATGATCCAGACTCGCGGTGGAAAACCAAAATTTTACGTCCATTATGAGGAATTCAACAAGCGCCTTGATGAATGGGTTGACGCAGACCGCATCGACCTCACGCGCGAAGTGGAATGGCCTGCCCCCGAGAAACCCGACAAGAAGAAATCCTCAGCCTCTAATAAAAACGACAAAACAGCTTCCAAGGCAGATCAAAAGAGCCTCAAGCGTTCCCGCAGCAAACTCGACCGCGAAGTCTCCATCGCTTCTGAGGCGTCGAGTACGAATTTACCTCCAAAAGCATCCAGGAAAGCAAGCGGCAAAGAGAACCAGGAATTACTAGTCACCACCGAGATAACAGATGGCACAACGCCCAAACCCGAAGACGAGGAGATGGACCTCGTCGACGTGCAAGACGCCGCTGCCGCCGCCAAAGCCATGCCTGATACCGCATACTCGCGGGAAGATGAAATCGAAAAACTACGCACGTCCGGCTCCATGACGCAGAATCAGACCGAGATCGCCCGCGTCCGGAACATCGAGAAAGTCCAAATGGGAAAATATGAGATCGAGCCATGGTACTTTAGTCCCTACCCTATCGACTTCATCGACGTCGACATGGTCTATATCTGCGAATTCTGTCTGTCCTATTATGGGGACGTGACCCAGTTCGAGCGCCACCGGTCAAAATGCACGCTCCTCCATCCACCAGGTAACGAAATCTACCGCGACGACTTCGTCAGCTTCTTCGAAATCGATGGGCGCCGCCAGCGCACATGGTGTCGCAATCTGTGTCTGCTGAGCAAACTATTCCTAGACCACAAGACGCTGTATTACGACGTCGACCCCTTTCTATTTTACTGCATGTGCACAAGAGATGAACACGGCTGCCATCTCGTTGGCTATTTCAGCAAGGAAAAAGAGTCTGCCGAAGGCTACAACGTTGCGTGTATCCTCACACTCCCACAATACCAGCGCAAAGGTTTCGGCAAGCTTCTCATCGACTTCTCCTACCTCTTGAGTAAACGCGAGGGCAAGCTCGGCTCGCCCGAAAAGCCCCTTTCCGATCTCGGTCTCCTCGGGTACCGCGCCTACTGGCAGGAGATAATCGTAGATTTGCTGATGGATGGCCGGGCCGAAGCGAATATCGAAGATCTGGGAGCCCAGACGGCCATGACAACGAACGATGTGCTGCATACCCTGCAGAATCTCAACATGTTGCGGTACAGCAAGAACCAGCATGTGGTGGTGTTGACGGATGCGGTCATCGAGCAGCGGGAGAGGCAGAGGGCGAAGGAGAAGATTAAGGGGAAGAGGAGTATTGAACCTGAGAGGTTGAGTTGGAAGCCGCCAGTATTTTCGGCCGCAAGTCGGACGTGGAACTGGTGATAGGTATCTGCATTTGCGGCGGATTTAGTATGTATTGTTGCTTGCTAGGAATATGGAGTCAAATGTAGGCACTCGGAAGGTACTGGTATGGGGCGTTTGGGTTAGCGCGTAGTATACCCTTCCGTATTATCTTGATATCATTGCATTCCTGATTATGTTGTGTAAACGATTGCGACACATCTCGTGCGGTTACGCACGCACCACTTGCATAATAAAGCAAAGCGAAAAGACGCCACTGCTGATCTAATAACCGAACGCTGCTATGCATTCACTCAGCGTACTAAAACTATATCCGGGTATCCAATCCCAAACGCCCTTTCTCGAGCACCAAGCACCGAGCACCAGTCCCCATCTACAAACAATACTCCACTCCCCTGCCAGTCAACATATTCCTCCATTCTGGAAGTCGGAATTCGTACAGTAGGCGGTGTCTGATGAGGATCCGTGAAAACCCATTCCTTCTTGTACCTAGCACTTGCCACCTAGAGAAAGTAGTCCGCGACTGGCTTCTTAGCCGGCATGCCTCTGGAATCCTGTGGTGCCGCTTCGAATACCCTGTAACGCCGTCCCGGCCCATCTCGTGGCTTTTGCATGCTCTCCCCAAGCACCGAGCTCAACCGTCTATTCTCTTCGTTGGCGGTGCCATTAGGACCAGCATTTGAGCCCAAGATCCAGCCACCGCCGCCGCCGCCTCGCTCGCCGTTGCTTCTCCGCACGAAGCCTGCGTTGGAGCCGTCTTCGCCAAGTTCGAGGATGGCAGCAACATTGCCGCATCGGTAGCAATAATTCGGCGCTGACCAAACTGTGACGATTGTAGAGTCGAACATTTCCTTAAAACCTTCCATGACCAGCTGGTGTGCGCGCGCGATAAGACTGAGGTCGTTCTTGTAATTAAAGCATTTTACGATGTCGGCGCCGAACAGGAAGCCTGCCCCGCGAGGGGATAAACCCCATCCATCTATTTCATCAGGATCTGACCACAAAAGATCACACATGGCACCTTCATGTGGGACTTCCTGTTTCCGGTCCAGTAGCCGGATCTTGTCGATTGAGTCGATCAGAGGCGAGAGGCCACCGTGGACACACAGAATGGCGCCAGTATCATTTCGGGTCGAGCCGTTCGCTGACGATGTGGCACCTGTACCAGCGGCGCCCGAACGAGACGGTGTGGGACCTATGGGTGATGAAGAAGCGGGATTGGAGTTGGCCTGCGAGGCTGCACTCGACTGTGAGTCACCATTCCGCGCATAGCGGTACATGATCTCGCCGTTGGCGTTTAAAGTTTCTATCTCGATGTCCAGCTCCGGATCTGGCAGGTCCATATTGATATTCTCCGCGATAGGACCGTCGGTCGCTTCGAGCGAGGTGGCGGCACCGGTGACGAGGGCACCGAGCGCTAGATAGTCAAATACCTCGCAGCAATATCGCCAAACGTTTGCACTGCCATATTTCCGCAAGCATTCGTCGTAGAAGCCGTAGACAGTGGTTATTTGTCTAGACTCGTGGTTCCCGCGAATGAGGGTAATCCGATCGGGGTAGCGGACTTTGAGACAAAGTAATAGAAGAAATGATTCTAGCGAATAGAAGCCTCTGTCGACGAAGTCACCTAGGTTCGTTAGTGAGAGTCCGCCTACTTTGCGTGTGCTGGACATACCCATGAATAGATAATTGGTGTCGGGGACATCGCCACCTACTCGGAACAGCTCCATCAGATCGTGGAACTGGCCGTGTATGTCACCGCATATCTAGACGGGTACCTGCATCAGCATCTGCCCCTTGTATAGTGCGATCAACGACGTACCGTCACTGGCGCGTCAACCCCCACTACATTGCCTTCTTCTATCAGTAGCTCGCGAGCTTTGTAGCATAATTCGCGGACCTGGTTCTCCGGTATTGGTCGACATGCGCGAAGCTGTGTGATGGCTCTGGAGAAAATGAGTGCTTGATCTCGTGGCATGGGTGGAAAGGTCGGCGTACCTGTCAAGATCGCTACCACCGATGCTCATGGTTGCAGTAGCGCGTTAGCCCACAAGGGCAAACGTATGCGTGATTCCGTCAAGCTTGCGATCAAGCACTCTAAATGCCGCCAGCCGGAAGCTTTGGTATGCACACAAAGTGGCGGGAACTGGTCGCGCGGGGCACGTCTGGACCTAGTAGAAAACGGATGGTTAGAGAGATTACACACGAACGGCGGGCGCAAATATGCGAGGCGAAATAGATAGAAGAGTTATTGGAATAGCAAGAAAGGCTCGCGACGGCAAAGCTGGCGTTGAGTTCTGGACGTAGTTCCGACGCTGCGCGCTGTGGCAGGGATTAGCCGCTTCAGCCACTTAGCGTGGCCAAAGGTTGGCTTACGATGAGCTTGGGCGCACGCCAAAAGGATTCACACCAGCTGCCACGACCACACCCCCCGCACACTCACTCATCCCACGCCCATCAACGCTCCAGGCATCTCAATTAACTCGGTACGACCTGGACGCTACACCTCCAAGCTTGAGCAAGCCATTGACCCATCCCAGGGCCTGCGATGCCTCCGCCGCGCGCGCAATAGCTCTCACACCACCATGCCTCCACACCTTCATCCCCGCTCGCGGATGACGACGTCGCTCTTTACTACTACTCTCATGGTCTCCTTCCTCGTTGTCGCAACTCCACATCTACTGCCCTGCCCAGTAGACCCGCGAACACTTGCTGACTCCCCCGACCCGGAAGGTCTGACCGGCCAGCCACGGCGGCGACGGAGAAGAGTACCGAAGGAGGACATTTGCAATGATGTCGTGAGTGAGGAGAGGCGGAAGTTCAAGGAAGTCGATGAATGGGCAACTCCGAAGAGGGAGTGCCCTGTGCCGAAGCCTGGGGGATTGATTGGACAGGTGCTGGGACTGAAGAAGGAAGAGGTAGATGAAGAGGTGGAGCAGCCGTCTATCGCAATGCAGATCCAACGAGCAAGGCGAAAACCGACAGCTTCGGGGGGAGAGCGGACTTAATACCTGCGCTGGGTGGTGCTGTATCATATGTATACCAATACGAAAGATGTGCTAGTGTATATATGGAAAGAAATGGAAAGGGCTCATTGAACGTCTGAAATTTATCGAACACGTGGATACACGTCTTGCATCAACCGTGGGTGCATGCTGGGTGGCGTAGGGTTCACTCTCTATGAGGATGTAGCGGCGGCCCCCCTTATATTGCCTCTAGATCTGGTGTGGAACTACGATTTGATCAGGAACGTAGCAGGTATTGGGTTATTCTAGAATATACTTTGCGGTGGTGGAGGAACTAACAATTCTTTTCCGTAGAGGAAGAGCTTCGAAGCCATCAATGATCGCGTCTAATGCGATGCCTGCACGATCGGTGAGTATCTCGTGGTATTCGTTGCAAGTAGTGTAAAATGTCAATGAAGTAATAACCTGTGATGATTCTTTCCCAGCCCACTGTTGGATGCTTTAGCTTGGTATCTTGGTGGTAATCTTGGTTGAGCTTACCCATTCAGGAAGAATTGGTGCCACCCTAGAAGGTTATTTGTTCCCGATGTAATTCATTTCATTTGTCGTAATTCCTATCCTATTCTACTGCTGTCTCTAGCGGAATTAGAATGTCCATTGCTAACTCTCTCTGACCGGCAGAAGTCTGACTCCTAGATAGCTATTGCATTCCTCGCTGCTATTCTAGCTTCGGCACACAATCCTCCTTCTTGTCGACAGTTCTAGCAAAGACGCATAGCTCCAAGCGAGATTAGTAATTCGAGCATCCCAGGAGCAAGTACGATGGCCTGTTTTTGCGTTTGGGGTCTCATGCTGAGCGTGCTTGGCAAGGTTATCTCATAGTCTGAGTCTTCTTCGTTGAAATCTCTAAAGCTGAATGTGACACATATTGGATACCTGTCTTACGGAAACTTTCCTTAGTCCCATACGTACAACAAAGCTGATTGATTACAGCTTCGAGGCTCTCTCCTTTTGATCCTCGAAATCCTCGCCCTCTACATTGTCAATACCCTCTTTAACAAGGTGCTTCACCCCTGCGCTAGCACTTTCGTCTCCATCAAGCACATCGATCCATCCCCTTGCACCTTCTGTATCCAAGACAGCGACCACCGTCTCGGCTACGGTAGCGCGGCTGGTATTCCCGCGGGAATTAATCCTCCCAATAGTCACGCCTCCAGCGGGTTTATCAGTCAATGTCCCTGGCCTTAAGCTGATTCCCGCAAACCTCTCATTCTCTGGTATGCCCTTCTTCGCCTCTTCATCGAAGCGCTCTTTTGCAAACACTGTCAGCACTTCGTCGGCAGCAACTTTAGCTTTGTAATAATGGGGTAGAATTTCGTTGTTGACTTTCTGTGCGGACTCCCAGTCGGCATCTGTCCACCACGGAGCCCGGTTGCGACGCGATGCGATGTAGGAGACAGTGAGGAATTTTTTGATGCTAGGAGCATGTATGCTGGCTTTCGTGAAGGCCACAGCTGCATCTTGATCAATCGCCTTAGTTCTTGATGGACCACCACGGCCACCAGCGCCTAACCAGAGTTAGCTTGATCGGCATTGGGAGTCGGATAGTGAAACAGCGTATCACATGACTAGGTACATATGGCCTCCGCTGCTGGAGATGATTTGCCTTGCAAATATGGATCTCTACATAGTCACAAAAAATTGGTGATAACCTACCAGCACTCCAAACGACCCAGTCGGGCTTGACCTGCTCTAAAATCTTCTGCGCATCGCCTTCGCTCTTCACATCTTCCACACTGCTCACCAGAACACTGAGCTTGCCGGGCTGTCCTTGTCCAAGCTTTTCGATAGTAGCTTTCTGGTCTGCAGACCTAATCACACTCGTAACGTTCCATGATCGCGCGAGGAGAAGAGGAGTCAGAAGCTGTGATACCTTGCCGTGACCACCAATTAGCAAGATGTTGTGAGCCATATTGAATGTCAAAAGGTTGAATGTTGTAGATATTCAAGACCTCAAATGCAATGCGTCAAGCGATCATGAGAGCTTTAATATAGACCGACCCCGCCACTGAAAGCGGTAACATTGCGCGCTGGTATGGTGTGCTTTCCGATTAGTAGCCGATGACGTAGCTATCGAAAGGTGTGAGCGGGTCCGATGCCGATGACTAAAAGGAGCTTGCATAATCACACCAGTTCTTACAAAAAAACTTTTCTAAGTCCAAAATGAATACAAGCATTCTTCCTGTGGCAAGACTATGGCTTTTGGAGGTGGTGCGGCCATAGCGGGGATAACAAGGCGCACGTGCCAACCGCTAATTGACCATGCATTATTGAATAGCCACGAAGACAGCGATGGTTTTCAATAAAGAATCTCTCAACAGTATGGGCTGTTTGAAAAGGGCTTGCTCTCTTCTCGTATCTGTGAACACTTTGTTTACGCGACAGTAATGACCATCACATATGCTTTCATTAGACCGTACGTTCACGATACCAGATCATGCTTCCGACGGAGTCCGAATCGTTTGCCATCATGAATAAATGCGCCAGTTCATCAATACGTGTGAGGCCCGGAAGTTCACAAAGTCGTACTCAAGAGCCGCTACATGCCCTGCAGCTAACTCAACCTTCTTGTTCGTAATGCAAACAATCCCGCGATTCTGCCATGACCACCATAAGATCTCGACCGATTCTTTGCGAGTGTCCGACGTTCCCGTGTCCTTGCCCTGCTCAAATCTACAACCAAACCGTTGGGGACTGGTATTGCGCCTACTGCACTTCCCGGAACTACACACCTCTCAATCGGTACTGCCAAGATGACTGTCCTCTCCCTGGACGATGCGTTGAAAAGGATACTGGCTACTGGTACTGTGATGAGCACGGAGACCAGTGCGATGTACTTGTTCCGCGCCCCCCTGGTTGCGGGTGGCCCGCTCGACATCTTCCGTGTTCCCAGGTTGCGTATAGAATCAACTACAATGGTCAATATTTGTGCGAGGATCATCTCGAGGAGATGGTTGTCCACTCGGTTGGCTTAATTTTTCGACGACCTGCCTGGCACGAGCACGCTACTACCAATCTGGCTGCCTACTCTCCGACCACGATGATAGATGGCGACAATGATTCGATTGATCTCGATGGGTTTTCCATAGTGATTAATAGGGAGTGCCCTATCTGCCTCGAATCTAAACTTATATGGCGCCGACTTACGGCATGTGGCCACGAGCTGTGCGAGGACTGCCTACGAGAGTTAATACGCAGCTCTCTTCATAACAGACTTCTGTGTCCCTTCGACAGGCGCTCTTTGTTTGATCTCCCAGTTGGTTGAGGAGCGTTTAACCAAAAGAAGGGCGTGGTTCAAACCTCACGTAGTAAGGTGTCCAATACCGAAGCAGGATTGATACTATTGCAATTCCTTTTGCCAATTTCATTTGTGTGTACGGACCTGCTCCATTTCGCTTGCTGTTAATGAGACTGTCATTAATGCTTCATTCGCAGGTATTGCCCTGTAGTATGCGGGCCTAGCATCGTGCCAAAATCCATCACTTGATAGCTAAAGAAGCGCCAAGGCTGCGGCATTTCCATAGGACAACACTTTCTGAAGCCTTCATACAGCATGGCATTTTATGTACCCCAACTAATTGTCTATCTGAATACAGACACGTTGAACAACCTTTTGCCACACACTTCTAAGCAATTTGTCCTCCTATATTATCTTTAGTCCAAAATCGATGCCTTTTTTATTTCCTCCACACCACCGCTGTCTCAGTGACCCACTGTGTTCCGCAGCTCCCATCACACCGCCCCTTACAACTCCTCCATTCCGTGGCTGTCGGCGTATTCGTACACCCCTCTACCACACCCGCCGGCACTGTCGTCGTACTTAAATAGATACAATCCGGCGGCGGGCAATTCAGGTCGTCCTCAGGACACTTTCCTGACATAGTGACCGTGCTGGTGTAGCACGGCTTAGTCGAGTGCGGGATCGTTACCGTAGGAGTAGGGGACAAGCAGGTCGAAGAAAGCGTGGATGTGATTGTCGATGTTAAGCAACCGGTCGGGCAGGCCGATTGACAGGGGAGGAGGGAGGTGTGGGTAGGTGTGGGGGTGCAGTCAGGGTTGGGGCCGGGAATGGTGAGGATTCTGGAAGGGATGTTAGGAGAGGAAAGGAATCGGGAGGGGTTGATAGGGATACTTTAGATCTATGCAGTCGGGCACGGGGCAGGGCTTTGGTGGGTGGAATGGTGGGCAGGCTCTGTTACTGCGCCAGGTTGTCGCTGTGTAGCAGGGGCATGGTGTGTACGTTGGAATAAGTGCTCCGTCGGTGATTTGCGACCATGCTGTGCTGTGTAAAGTTAGCGGTAAGAGAGTAAATATAGCTTTGAGAACGCATGCCTGGAGTAAAAGACTGCCGCTAAAGCGAGGTACTTCAAGAATGATGCCATAATTTTCTTTTGCACAAATCGTTCGGTGGAGGAGAGACGCAATGCTATTCTTCGCAAAGATGCTAAGGCACCTATAAATATTCGTGCTCCTCGTTTAGCTTGGTTTATTGAATGCTTGTCCAATAAGCCTCCGAAGACCGTTTTGTGCATCTTCCCCAGATTGAAAGACTCAACGTGCATATAATGTTGGCACTACGTTTACAAATTGCAATATACATCTGCCAACACGAGATCTTCACGCGGACAATCTAAAAATAGACCGCCTCATAACTTGGTCAAAGTCTACTTAACGTGAGTTCGGTGGTTACGAGACGCCATTTGACATGTACGACATACAACGAAATGCTTTACTGTGCGATGATTGGTGTTAAATGCCCTCGTCCAGTTTTGAGTAGGATTCGCGTAACCCGGTGGGATGACTTGGAGGTGCATGCTCGTATATCTCCTTGGCTGACTAAACGAGGCAATCCTAAGGTAACATTTGACTAGATATACGAACAATCAATATATCTTGCGTCGACCTCTGACTTTTGACTCTCTTTTTCAGTGCCTCGTGGAATGCAATAAGTCCTAAAAGTGAAACAGATGCTACCTTTGTGCATGATGTCCAGTCAATCGATAAGGATACTCGAGAGTCAGTACCACGCGACTCATGGAGTTGCGTCTTTTACTCTGTATTGCATAATGCGGTGTGATATAAGAGTCACCATCACAAGATTAGTGAAAGCTTTGTAACGAACAATGTCTTCAGTAATATGACCGCTGGACGGGTCTGGTATTCCGGGGCGCTCTTGAGTAACGCCAACTATGCTGAGTATGATACAAGTTTTTTTCTACAATTTGTACGACTGCTGTCTACGCCGCCTTCGGTTTCTTTGTTCCATACTTCGATCTTGACGTGATTCGATTTCCCACACCACCCTATGTCGTGTTAGTGACACTTCATTCGAGCTGGAGGTGTGCCATACCAAATCCAATGCTCCTCTAACCAAATGATACTTTACACCTGGACAATCCTGCGCTCTGCCGCCCCGAACCATAACAACCGAATGCTGCTGCACATTGTGACCTGTGATCTAGTCAGCCCTGATCCCTTGACATCTCCACCACCACCGACACCCCAATTACTGCGCAGCTGCAGAGTTCGAACGCACCTTCGCCTGGTATATAAGCTGTGACTACCTTGCCAGTACTCAGCCTCACCCTCGCAATCTTCCTCTCCCCCGAGTTAGGCTTCTTCGGCTTTGTTGTGCCGACCTTCAAACATACGCCCTTCAGCTCCGGCCTGTTCGCTAGCGCCGGTGATCGCAGCTTTCGTGCCTTTTGTGCTATACGTCCATTTCGCAGCACTTGTATCAGTGTGCACTTGTGTGCTCGCGAGGCGGGTAGGGGCCGGAAGGCTGGCGATTTCTGGAGGATTGTCGTGGCAATTGACGGACGGTGGGATTGGGAGGGTGCCAGTGGGGACCTAAAGATGACGGACGGCCGGACGAGGCGTCTAAGAAACTGAACGGGCATGGCTGCGGTGTTGCTGGCGATGTTGTTGCGCGTCGTCGAAAAGTTCACGAAGGAGCGATTGAATGTCTTGGCAACGGTCCGTGCCACGGTTCTGCATCCATGCATCTACACATGCGTCATTCTGCAAGACACATCTCACTCGGGATCAATCTTCGACTTGCAGTCGCATCCCTGGCTTATTGTCGGACGCTTCTGCTGCTTGATTCCCATGTAAGGCGAGCGTCAGCATTGAGAAATCGGCGGATACGCGTACACACGTCTGCAAGGCAACAGCATCATATATCAATCCTTGTGCTCGGTGCAAATCTAGAAATCAATTTTCCATCTATAAACATCTACCATTTGCGTTATATTGATAGCTTGACTGCATGCTTGCCACTTTTCAGTCATTCGATCCTCGTAAAGCAGCGGACAAACAACCACAAGATGACACCCCGACCAACGGCTACAGTCCGTACCGACCTCTTCATCAGACTTCCTAGGGAGCTTCGAGATGAGATCTACGCGGAAGTTTTGAAGGTCGCCTCTTCCATGTCCATTATATCGTCTCAAGTGCGGCACATCCCACCAGTCTTCCGCGAAGATCCCACTTTACTCATCGAGGCATTGGAAGTTTTCTACAAAAATAACACTTTCATCCTGGATCTTGAGACTATTCTACAAAATCCTCTCGCCGAGTCATCGGGGTCTTACTCACAGGCCAAGCAACACGTTCGTCAGCTTATAGTCGAATGCTCCGAACGCTTTTCCTGCATCACGGATGTAGAAGAATACGAGCGGACGTACCGGGCGTCTCGCGACCGGCGGCGTTGGGAACAGCTGCTTGAAGTGCCTCATATACAAGAGCTTATCATCAACATGCAGAAGATGCACGATTGCTCGCTCTTTACACTCGACTTTGGTCCAGTCCTTTACGCCTTGCGTAAAAGGAATCCGGGTCTTAATGTTGTGTTCAACATATCATTCGACTCGATTCTCGAGGCCCATTGGAACGATCCATGGTGGCAGCAGTTCAATCCAGATCCAATTGCGAACCAGTCTTCGAATTCTTACGAAAGTATGGGATACGTCGATGTCAGTGATCTCGTTGCGGACCACTCGGGAGAGGACATCGCATATGTAGAAGAGCATCTATCAGAGTACTGGAAAGATAAGAAAATGCCACCTGCCCCAAGCATCAAGGATGGACTACTAAGCGAGTCACGGGCGAATCGTCGGGCATTGGCAAAATATTATGCAGTCAAGGAGCCTGCACTCTTGAGGTGTCTCATGGCGAATCACTCTAGAGAATATCAAAATCATCAGCAGGAGGAGTCCGAACGTAAGCAGAGGACATGAGCATCACGACATTAAAGGGCACCTTGCTAGTCGGATGAATGAATGACTTGCATTGCGGACTAAAATGACATTGCAAGTTTTAGAGTGCGAATCGTGTGTTTCCATCTTTAAACATTGCTCTAGCGTAGTCCAAGCAATGCTTTATTTCTGTCTTCCTTCATAGAATGCAACGTATATCGATCAAACCATACCCTTTGTACCTTCCGTACAACCAGCTACTACCAGCATGTTAGATTTTGTTTTTTTCTCGGCTTCTTTTAATTCGGGCATATGAACATTTCGAGGTATGTAACGTCCTACAGTCGTTATAATCCGACAGGTTGGCCCGTACGTTACGTACCCGTTGCCCTATATCGTATGCTCCATCTCTTATATATGTCATCAATGTGTATTGTTCCCAGCGCAATCCAATACTAATACTATCCCTATTATTATGTCACAGTACTCGATGCTCCTGCGCCCACTGTCGTCCTCGGCCTTTCCCAAGTTGATCACTCCATCCTTTAAGTTCTGTTTCATCACTCATCCTATGCTGATCCAGACAAATCGTTATTTACATATGAACAAACTTCTTTTCGCATTTTCCTTTACCGGTATTACATTAGCTTCTCCATGTAGGAGTCTAGGGCTGCCCTCAGCCTGTCGAAACATCGATGCAGTACTACACCCATTAGCAACATCGATATGGAACTGACAATCGAAGCCTCCAGAACTACCGCAGTACTTCTATCCGCTACTGATGTATGCACAGGCGTAGCGGATGCATTTAAGGGAGTCCTCATGGTGTTATCAGCCGCCAAAATAGTTAAAGAAACCAGAGACGAACGATACGGGAACAGTTGCCGGACTTCTTGATGGAACGGCTAGTGAGCTAGTGTATTGTTCTGACGAAGCAACTATGAGTGTATTCAAATGTGACGAGCGTCCAAAAGGCGAAGCAACACTCCAGACCTCAGGAGCATTGGCAGCCGAAGTCAAAGATGAGACAGGCAATGTATGAGAAAATTTAAGACATTATTGCCTAGCTTGGTGGCTGGAGAAATCCTGTTCGTCGCATCGGAGACAAAAGGCCCAAACCGAGGTCCACGCTGTATCTTGGGTCACTACGGTGACTATTCCCTTTACCTCATGTCAGCTAAGGAGAAAAACAAAGGTCGGAGGAAGAACGCACTCATACTGATGATCTCTAAAGAAAGGCTCCTCGGTAATCAGAGCAATATTAGGCTGCAAATCCGCTCGTCGAACAACGCCAACAAGACCAGGATTGTAACTCGGATCATGCACCCTGTCCTTGAGGTAGCAGTCGCCGGTATGAGAGCCCGGACTGAGCGCAGCAAAGACAACGCCTTTGCATCCAGTGGTCTGTGTGCATGCAACGAAGCATGCGGTCAGACCGCCCTCAGTGGCCAGGCGTCCGTCTGGGAGGTCGCCGCCGTAGAAATCGACGCCGCAGGCGACGCGGAAAGCAGCCGAGAATCGCGAATGAGCTGGGTTGGTCAGGGCGACGTCTTTCAGGGAGTAATCTGGGCAGAGCTCGGTTTGCTTGCTGTCTAGATACGCCGTGTCGCGGTTCATGTCGGTTGCTGCTACCTTGTTAGGGAATACATTCGATCTGCTAGGCGCTAAAGAGGATTGCGGATTATCAGCAATGGACTAAGAAGATTGAGAAACCTACGCATAAACAAGGGATCGAGTGCTATGCCGCTCGCGCGCTCAGCAGATGACATGGTGGCAGTGTCTCTACCAACTGGGCTTGCGATCTCCGTATTTTTGATGCTCAGGTGATTCGCTATGAATGTGTCAGTAATAATTGATTAATCTGGACATGTAAAGATGAAGCACGAAACTGACCATTCAAGCCAGCAAGGACACTGGAGATCAGACAGAAGGACGTAATCGTCAAGGTACCCATCTTCGTTTGGGATCAAGAAATACTGTTCAGGGGGAGAGAGTGGTAGAATTAAGCTGGGTGATTATGATATTTTTCTTTCCATCTATGGGACCGTTGACCAACCAATCCTAATATGAAAGAGCCCAATCCGCGCTGGAAGTGGATTCATGGAGATAGTCATCCTCGCTACCGTTGTCACGAGCACATAGACAAGTCCAGTCATGGGAAACGGGGTTGATCGATAGTAAACCTACACTGACCACCAATCATCCCACAACGGATTCAAACTGAAAAGAAATACTTTGCAAGAACGTCTAACGCCACAAAAACCCATCGAAGGTGGTTCGGGAGATCATCCACGGCTCACTGCGGGTCCAGGGGAAAAAGCAAGCGTCGGTACGCTCCACAAGATCCAATGCAAATCGGTAGCGAGGACCCACGAACCATTCGCAACCGCACATTTTACACCCGCTCTCACGAGGCCGGAAAACGAACTTCTTGAATCATTGCCCAAAAGCTGCGTTTAACCACGATACGAAGGGTAGTAAGTTCGAGGCCGCAGGCCATGCTCATTTTGCCAGTTATATACACACTAGCTCCATCTGATTCGGCCTCGGCTGCGACTGCTTCGTTGCAGAAACAAACTAGCCACTAACCGGCCATCTCAACGTCACAACGAATGAAAGGCGACCCAAATGAGTAACGTCGCCTGATTACATGCACCGATCATGCGACTAGATTCAACGTGCTTCACCCACGTTCGACCCGCCCGAGAACGTGGTATCATCGCGACGATGGGCTTGGGCCAGAGTGAACATGTAGATAGTAGAGGGGGTGTGAAAGCCACTGACATCTTTTCTAAAGGCACCGAGGCCATGCGACGTAGAGCAAAGAGGAAACCAGAGCTGATGACCAACATAGCAATCCGGCAAATAGCTGTCCAGTCGAGTACAGATTCGTACGGGATACATCCACATAAGGCTCCTTCAGACTCGTTCTGCGTTGGAACATACATCGTGGCTCACTGAAGCATGGTATATCGAGTGTGCGCGAAAGGTCCGGTTGTTGCTCCAACCATCCTCTATGGACCTCCTGGAGAAGCCTTCCGCGATGCATGCACGAAGATGTTCGCATCCCCTTTCCAACGGTAATTCAGTGTTTTACCACATCCATTCGCCCTATCATATAGTGGACTAAAGAGACACGACGGAGTATACCTCTGTCACTCCTTATGGACCCCTACTAGTTGCAGAGAGGGCGACTACACGTGGCCACCCTATTTATATCATACGGCGCAAAAGGAGTAGCGTAAGATGCCAGGAATGCCCTGGCACGCCAGATTACCAGGGTCTCCATTACGCTTTTCAGTCTCGAGACATCGTACGCCTTGCCATCATAAGTCGAGGACCCCGGGACTCGTAATATGCCTCTAGGGCATTGCGGCAAGGAGGGTTTCTAGGTACTCGCCAAAAGGGAGGTACAATAGTCGTGATTGCCGGTTTCGGGATGTTGCATTTCAAATCGGACGATCACGTGCTTGATCCACGGCGAAAAATTAGCTGGACTCCTCGCCTCAGCGCAAGAGAGATAAAAATGCTAGTAGTTGATTTCATTCAAGGCGTGATCTCTCAGGAGAGTGTGGTCCAGAGCGTGTACCCTTTCTATCCGTTCCCCATGTAGCAATGATGCCTGCTCCAAGTCCTTCCCATCATGCCATGTTGTGTCCCATCAGATCCCCATCCCGTCATGATCATCTAGACTTTCGCTTCTATGCGGCAGTCTCGGGAAGATTGGCTTTGATCGCAGCCTCGAGGGCCTTCGGGTTCGCACCGACAACCTCGGCGACCTTGTCACCGTTCTTGAAGAGGAGGAAGGTGGGCATGGCGCGGATGCCGAGCTCCTGTGCGACATCGGGCACGTCGTCAACATCGAGCTTGTAGAAGCGTGCATCGGGGTAGGTGTTGGAGAATCTGATAGCAGATGTCAGGCCCGTTGAAGTTGCATTTGAGAATGGAGCGTTGCGTACTTGACAACTTGTGGCGCAATCACCTTGCAGGGTCCGCACCACGTAGCGAAGCAGTCGAGGACGAGCAGACGGTCCTTGTCCTCGAGCGCCTTGTCGAAGTCAGGCTTCCTACGCGCAAAAGTCAGCTTCCGTTCGCAGAGGGCATGACGTCGGCTCCGCTGAGACAACCGCCACGCTTCGGGGTCGCACGCACGAGGTGAGGTTGTGTACGCCTTCCTTGCTCATTGTGCTGGTGTTTGAGAAGAACTTGGGTGTGAGAAGCGGTCGGTATAGGTTCGCGGAGGTTGATGGGGCGATGTGAGTAGCTGCTCGTGCGCGCGCAGAGGTAAGTAAGGTTCTTCGGAAGGTTGACTTGGAGGCGGCGAACATGGTATATAAAGAACAAGGGGTGAGACAATGGGAGAAGGGAGAGTGATTTCAAAGATGGAATGCACTGGACAACTGGGGCAACGCGTCCGATTACAATTCCGTGACAGTGACAGATCAGTAGGCCTCTTTGGGGGAAGAGGGCTGCAAACTCGGCAAACGCGCGGGTCCCTGCGCTGATCGCACAGTGCTGCAGGCTCAAGGGCGGCCGAGGGGGGACGTGGGCAGGAAAACAATATGACTTACAGGAGGCCTAGTCGAGCGTGAATGTGTTCAGGAAGCGTCCAGGAGAGCGCGCTGGTAGACTTTTGCTGATGATAAATCCGGAGGGGCTGCTGCTGTTGATTACAGGAATGGGCTGCGTTTTCAATGACGTGCTGCCCGAGTCTTGCCCGACAAAGGCAATCGCTGGCGGGGTACTCGGCAGCTGTGCAGCACACCTGCAGCGGCATCCGCCCTGCAACCGCCTCGTCGGCCAAACGACAGGCGGCAGATACACAGCCCTACGGCAGAATCGTCACGTACTTGTATACGGACGCATGGAGCCAGCTGGAGCCCACGGGAGCTCTCCTGCGGCTGCTCCTGCGGCTGCTCCTGCGGCTGCTCCTGCTGCCCCACCATGCACTTGGCCAAGTCACTCCGCAGCCACCATGCACGTCTCAGCTCATATATGGCACGATATCTGCAGTATGAATCAATTCCATCGATACATCTATTCCGTCGAAAGCGACGAGCCTCGTATGGGCAGCTCCTTCGTGCAGCAAATCGATTCCAGCTCGGAATCTCGCAACGCCCAAGCCAACAGCAAACTACTACGCTGTCAAATGCCAAAGAAGAAAGTCAAACACCGCGCGCCTGGTGGGATCCGAGTGCCCGGCCCGATGTCCGATCCTGTCTATGCCCGTGCCAGATCCCAGGAGCCGTGATGCATATAAAGAAATCAACGAAGTTGGTGGGTGAACGCCGGCTATCCGCCAGCTGATTGTACAATACAAATTGGTATAGAACCATCAAAATGAAATAGAGCAACGCTAGATTCCCCCTTTCCTACCAACGCCATGCTATGTGCCGTCGCCAAAATGCCAAAATCCCCCAGGCCGGCGGAGCCCCATCGAGAACAAAATGTAACAGAAATCGTGATCTTCCTAGGCTCGTGGGAGAAGATTCAGACCCGCCATGTTTGCCGTTCCAGTTATTGTTTTTTTCTTTCTTTTTGGGTTTGTAACATGCAAGGAAAAGTCCAAATGAGTGACTTGGGTAAGACAGAGATGGGTTTCAGTAAGGACTGAAAGGTACAAAAGAAATGCAAATGAGTGGCGCGGTCTGGCAAACATGCGTAATCTGATCTTTTTTTTCCCTTGTCCACGGCGCGATCACAGTTCCTGTTGCGTTAGCTTGCTCTGCGACGAGCTGCTCGCTCGCTTCTGGATGTCCAGGAGCTTGGCCGACCCAGCACTGAGATGTCGGAAATGATGCTTGCCCAAGTCAACGCTTCTGGCGCGCTGGACAACCACGACAGGCTCGTTGTCGGATGTAGGCGATTCTCCTTCGAACGGCTCGGCGTTGTCAGCGGGGTCCTCTGACGAGGGCTTGTCGTCGTTGTAAAAACTCAACAGTCCCTCTCTCGACTTGACACGCGATTGGCGATGGATAACGGTGGGATGTCGTTCGACACTGTTCTGCACAAGCTCATCTGAATCTGCATCGGATGCTCTGGCCACAGCTGCGGGTGCTTCCTCGTCGTCCGATTCGGCACCAACACCCGGAGTGTTCAGGGGTGACATGGCGGTGCTGCTTGGTTTCTTGTCCAGCATGTGACCAGCGTGTGCTGATGTGTGGTACTCGTCAGGCTGTGGTGTCAGCCTCTTGAAATACTCATCATCCGGTATGCCCAGCTCCTCGTAGGAAGCATTGAATGGTTCGTGGGGTTTGAGAGCAGCGGAGGATCCGATGCTAGATCGCAAGTGAGATTTGTTGGAGCTGCGTTTGATTGGCTTTCCCGATAACCACGACCCTTCCGAATCAACCGACGCCAACGATTGGGACATCAAGCCTGCGTTGGGAACTCCCGGGCTGACCGGAGAATCCGTTCGAGCAGCGCCCGAGCTATCGGACTCGATATGAAGACCAGCTGGTGGCTGACTTTTTCGCCGGGCTGCAATGGCGCTGTTGTGAATCACCTCGCGGGATTGCACTCGCGAGTCTGGTGGAGTGAACTCGGGTAGATCTTCCCTGAACTTGGACCTGGTGCGGCGAGGAACGCTAGAGGGTCGCTTGATGGCAATGGGTGCTGTGGGTAGTGGTGGCGGTGCGACCAAATGGGCGGGAAGCGGCTGGCGGGACATGGACTCGCGTGAAGTGTTCGAGAATGATGCCTCCGATGGCGTAGTACGGCCCTGATCTTGAGACCTTCGTTTGCCGCGTCTGAACAAAGAAGCAAAGACAGCCATGCGCCTTCCTTCTGAACTTCGACGGCGGTCAGTCCCCTTCTTGGAGGTTGCAGCCGTATCGGTTGTCTCCACCGCATGGAGAGAACCACTCGCGGTCGGATCCTGTGCATGCTCGATTGATTCCATTGGCGTCTCCTGGGCTATTCGCTCTGACAGGAGCTCCGGCATCTGGGACACATTCGAAGGACCACGGGTGTGCGTATGGGCCGAGACACTGCCTCGAGAGTAGCGTATGGCTTGGGCACTAGAAATCACAGGCTCCTCCATAGGACTTTCGAGAGGTGTGGGAAGCTGGCTATACTCCTCTGGATGTGGTGTAAGAGGAGAGGGACGCTGCTGGGGCGTGGAGGGCCGAACGTCTTCCATGGGCACATCGGTATCTTTTTCGATGCCCAGACCAATTGCCGCTGGCCTCTCTCTTGCAGGGCTGAGAGGCGGCGTCCCGGCACCGATTGTACCTTGGGCCTCTCTTCTAGGTGTAGTGGGTGTGCCAGATGCACCTGCTTCCGCCGCCCGTTGCTTCTCTGCACGGCGCTCTAGTCTACGACGCAGGCGCTCGGCTTCAGCCTTCCTCCTCTTCTCCCTCCGACGCTGGTCTCGCTCCATGATCTCTCTGATGGAGCCTGCATCGAGCTCGTCTGCCAGGTCATCTATCCTGCTGCTCCTTTTGTCTCTTTTGTCCTGTTGTGATTCTTCTTTGCTGTCTCCGCTGGCCGGTTGACGACCTCGGTGGGCATTGGACCTGCTCTTGTTGGAGAGCGGCGAAGTGTCGGCGCCGCTGGAGTAGTATTGCGATCCGACGGAACAGCGTACCGTGGGCCGCGGCGAGAACATGTCGAGGGCGCTCACCCGGAATGCCCGGGGATCTGAGCTGCCGGACATGGACGAGTGTATGGATTCTTCGACGGGAAGCGATATGTTGGACTCGGGTCGCTCGAAGCGGTGGTTGAGGCTACCCTTGACCTTCTTGCTGTCTCGGCGCAGCATGCCTCCCGAATTGCCTGCGGGTCTCTTCTGCGGAAGCGGCATGCTCATGGCCCGGATTTCCTCCTCGCGAAGGTGGTCATGTTCCCGCTTTTGTTTCTTGCTTGAGAGGCGCCGAACGAGCCCCGACGATTCGGTGGCAGGCTTGCGCAGGGACTGGGGTCGTTGCAATCTGCCCCGCTCGCGGGCCGTGGGCAGGCTGGACTGCGAATTGGCGTGGAAGTTGTACTGGATGGCGCCGTGCTGCTGCGAGACGGGTCGCAGGTGCGGGCTCTGCTCGAGGCGGCGCTGGTTGGGGAGGGCGGTGATGTTGTCTTCGACGCTGTGGCGCGGGAGGCCCTGCTCTTTAGCAAACGCGGCCTCGAGGGGCTTGAGGGTGGGCGAGTCCTTTTCGAGGTCGCGCATGGACGCACTAGAGCGCGAACTCCTCCGTCTCCGCCGAGTGCTACGACGGGTGGGCGAGCTTCGCAGGACGTCCCTGCTCGCGAATTCGTGTGCTCTCGCGGCTGACATGGAGCCTGCAACAGGCCGCTTCCTTTCTGCGACAGCGGATCCACCCTCTTTTATTCTAGTGGCCTTCCCGCCACGGCGCCCAAACGGCCACATCGGCATTACAAGTCCAGGCCGCCGTCGAGCGTTGGGCGGGAGGGTGCGAGTCGGAGCGCGCGCACACGGCCGTCAACGTGACTGCGCGAGCGCGAACCGTGTCGGGGAATGTGTGGCGGGCTATCTGGAATCGCCAGGGTCGGCGGGCTGCATGGTGAGAGCGAGGACGAGGGTGACAGTAAAGCAGCAGTGAGAGGATGTTCGGGGCGCCGGTGCGCGACTGCAGGCAAACAAGAGACAGGCGGAAGGGCGCGATCCGTCGTGTGGAGTGTTGTGGTGAAGGCGAGACTGGGAAGGGAGGCGGATGCGTGGGTGCGTGGGTGCGTGGGTGCGTGAATGCCTGAGGTGTGACGCAAGGACTGGCCGAACCTTGGTTGGACGCCAGCAACGACGACGGCAACTCGCTCATACGCACACACGCCCTCCAGGCTAGCGGAGCGGGCTCTGGAAAAGGCCCTTGGGGAGAGGGTCCAGGAATGAATGGGCCGGGCACGCAGTACAGTAACGGTGCGCAGTTGCGACGCTGGCTGGACCACCTGCCACTCCAGCGGCCAGCGGCCAGCGGCCAGCGCATGCATTTGTGCCATTTGTGCGCTGCGCTCCTTTGCCACTCGACTTCGACAGCATCCGCTCTCCCCCTCAAACCAATGGCTCTGTCGCCGTCACGCGGCAGATGGCAGCGCCCTAGCGACAGCTCGCCCATCTCTGCTGCTCTCCTCTGCACGCCTCCTCCATCAAACCGCCTCGACGAGCGTGACCATTGACCAGTGACGCTCGCTGGTGGCAAAGCCACTCCAGTACGCGGGCCCCCCGGTCCAGACAAGGCGTCGCCGGCGCTCCCTGGCCGCTCGTGGCTCATCAATGCCTGTGCCAATCATGCCCTGTTCCCGACCAGCTCCAATTCTCGCCCACGCCCATCCCATCCTATCTCATCCCCTCCCGTCAGGGCCTCAGCCGGCTGTTGGGAAGGATCGGCTGCTGCGTCTAAAGGGGAGGGGGAGGCGGGCAAACAACAACAGTCGTGTGTCGGTCAGCAAAACAACACGCCGCCAACACAATGGGCACTGCAGCTGTCTGCGGGACCAGCACTGATGCCGCGGGACGTCCAGCCACGTTGGCCCCGGGTGCCGCTAGGGCTGCCGCACGGCGAGGTACCCACACAGCCAATCGAACGGCTGCGGTATGCTTTGCTTCGCGATAACGCTGCACAGTATTGTATCGACGGCCCTACGCTCGCTCAGGTACCCGAAATCGCACACCCCTCCCGCGATCTGGTCTCCACACAGATGCAGACGAGAGAACGTTGTCGGCTGTCGACACATTCCCGCACAGTCTCTCATGTCGAAACACGGGAACACGGGAGTCGTGTCACCCCCAAGCATGCTGATGGATGTTTCAGCTGCACCATGCCGTGCTTTGCATTTCTGGCGACTGTCAGCCAAGCCGGCCTCGGTACTGCACGATCCGCTGCGAAAGTTTTTTCTTTTGGATCGTCGTCCATCAGGCCGTAAAATGCTGGCTGCAAAGGTTCCAGAACAGATCATCCCGGCCATAGTGTTTCGTGCCAAGACATACTCGCTAGACCTGTCCTGTGTGGATGCCACCAAGCGCACCCGTTCTCGGACACTACCCGTACGTTTCGGAGGCCATTTTAGACCGGGCTGCCGTCATTCCGAGCACGACCTCATCCGAGACCAACGGTTTTCGGCATGTCCAATCAAAGCCCATCTCGAACTGGGGAAATTGCAATCGAGCCCATCCGAGCAGCGTCAAAACCTGCCCCGTTGCGAAAGCTGACCCAGCGTGGCTTGCGACCGCGAATCATTCAGGTACGGTACGACATCGACAGATTGTCGATCCCAGGGCAGGCCTGCCTTGATGCAGTCTGAGGCAGCTTTTGGCGCGGCCTTCCAACTTTGTTTTTGTTTCAAAAGCAACGGTTTGGCAAGCCAGGGTGCCACCGATACACATGCTTTCGTATTCATCCCGGCCCACGCACGGCTCCCCACAGACAAAGCGTTGCGCCCATCTCCACAGTAGCACGACGCAGAGCTCTCGAACCATGGCGTGGCAGCCGTTCGGTCACAAACGCACGGCAGCTCCTTTCGCCAATGACGCACCATGCGCATCAAGTAGCCACGAGACGGGCGTTTGGAGACATATGCCGTGAATACGGAGACGTTACCAGGTTCCACGACATGCTATTGGATGCATTCACATGCCAAATGGTTTGCAGTCGAAGAGGTGCGAGTCCTCCCCTTGCATTCGTCCACATCTGCATCGTACTGAGCTCCAATCGTTGACCAAACGTGGGTTCTGACTAATCACCGTGTACTACCTGTGAACAAGATCAAAGTAAAGTCCGTTACGCAAAGATGGATCGCTTCATGTAGAAACCCTTTCACTGAGGAATGGAAGAATCATTCCACTCCTTGCAGACGGACGAATCATGATCGTTGACCTTGCCTTCCTATTCGATATTTGCGTCAAGCAGAGTTGCTAAGAACTGCACTCGAACAAATGAGACGATTCCAAGCGGTCATTCATTTTTATTACATGCTCAATTTCCCCCCCAGAGAGTCTCATAGTTTCTCGTAAAGATATTCCATGGTCCACGAGCCGCGCGAGCAGCCATTTGTCACACTGGAACACAACTTTCTCCCTTCCCCATCCATACCTCCTTCCCTACTTACAGCAGCGCACCATATCAGCGCAGGGACACTCGAAAGCTATCAGGCAACTTTCTGATCGTTCTGGACGTTGTGGGGAAAGAGCGTTTGCCACCCACGCTATTCGGAGATGGATGTGAACTGACCAGCAAAATACATCTTTCAGTGAGCCAGAACGAAATTCATAAGCAGTCTGTCGGAAACTGTAGTGTGAAGTACCATCGTGAAATGATCGCCCGAGTACACTTCTGAATTGGGTCTAATCAGAAATTCCGAGCTGGAGTGTCTCGTTGAGTGCTTTTTAGCTTGCTATGGACCTCTCTGATGCGCCTGGCTTGACTGTCAACGCTCCTAATGTGACTGCTAATGTTTCCTAATTTGACGAAGAAATACTACTGCTGGGAGAAATAGCAATACGTAGAACGGAATGAGCATATCTTTGCCACATTGCAGTATCTAGACGAGCTTGAGTCTCAGTCGATTCCATTCCGCCGCGCAAAAAGTTTCACTAAACTGCTCAAGCTCATCTTCTTTTTGCCACAGATTCATCCTCGCAAACCCCACTCGCTCAGCAAATGCCGTCTCTTGGTCGACCCAGTTCAGGAGTAGCATATCGACAAAGCCTTGCGTGTTGTGCCAGGCATCAGCGAGCAGGAACAAGCAGAGATCGAAATGGCCCTCTGTACGTAGTTTGCTTTCTAGCTGCTCGGTCGCATCCGCGTCGGTCTCTCCATCTGAGCTTTCCTCGTCCTTTGATCCCCCGGCAGAGCAGCATGGACAGTCGTATACTGCATTCTTATCCATTGCTATGGTAGCTTGACCGAACTGATCTTTATACACGTTCTCTGCAAGTTCCTCAAGTCCTGCTCTTGTGATGCAGGTACCCTCTACGACAATGTAACTTCCTTCTTTGACAGCCCCGTACACATGGCGAGGGTCTTGCAACAAGATGTGATGTTCAACGAGCTTGAGGTCGAATTTTGCCGCCCACATCCGTCCCGTGTCGCTGCTAGGTGGGTCCAAGAGTTCTGGGGGCGATGCTAGTATCATGGATGAAGACTGACCGTTCAAGCTTGCCCAGCTCCAACTAGGTGCCCTGTACGCTGGAAGTGAGGTGAGCACAGCATTGACTCTGCCCCACGCGAGACCTGCTATGATGTGCTTGCTCCAAAGGCCGGCAAGGTACGTTCCCATCTCTCCGTCGTAGTTCAAGATGGCAGCCACGCCAGAAATGGCATGGAGTTTGTCCGACGATACGGTCAAGTTGCGTGGCGCGTACTCATCGATGCACTGTTGCCACGTGCGAACACGGCCCAAGGTGTTCAAGCGTGTCCCTTCGGCGTCCGCGGCCATCCCACTTTCACGCTCGTTAGACATTCTGCTACTACCCGCCTCCAAGGCTCTTGTGACGGATGGTTGGAGTTTCCCTTTGCTGTAGTGCCAGTCAATCTGCCCAGAACCAACCTGCTTTTCTTCGATGCCTGAAGCTTCGAACTTCAGACCGTTTGCGCACTCCCAGATCATCTGCCGCTTGGTGTAATGCACGATCCTCGGCGCGAGCATTCTCTCCTGCGCACACCAGCCTCGACTGGCCAGTACAGAGCGTTCGATATCCCACCCCCAGCGAAGCAGCCTCTGACGCAGGCAGTACTTCTTGTCCTTGCCCATGACGGGAGAGTAAGGGACGTGCCGGTCTACAAGTATCCCTTTACTGCTATCCTCAGCGACAGCTGCGGCGATCATGAGTGCAGATAGGCCGTAGTATGAAGACATTTTGGGTGCCTCTTCTGCCCAGTCTGCGGAATTGTTCTGGCTGATACATAGAGCGTCGATCCAGATATAGCGGAAGCCAAGACGCCGTGTGATCTGAACGGCATCTCCAAAACTCTTGGGTAGCGTTTCGAGAGGGATCGCATTTTGGTACTTTGGGATAAGCGCGTCGTTGAGTTTTGTGATGCCTGCGCTACCCCAGCAGTGAGATAGAACCACGTATTGTCCCAATTCACCGTTGGTGATTCTCAGTCTAGGTGGCTGCGACGAATCCACGGGCACCTCAATGACCCTCTTGGGTAGCTTTACTGGCTCTGGCTTGGAGCAGCACGCGTGTTCGGTACATTCGTTCATCCATGAGTGGATCAAGTCGAAGCATTTGTCATCGAAGGGGTCAACGGGGACCAATCGCTTGCAGTCAATTTCTCCAGGTGAGTCTACGTTACCGAACTCAATCTTGGCTGCTCCATCAAATCAAATGGCTGTAATAACGTACCTAGCCCCTCCCCTTCCGTGCAAATGTCAAGGAGTAGGTCATCAGCAGCGTACCTACGGCTCCCCTTTTTCGCTTCCGCTGGCGTCTTCACATCCAAACGTAGATTGATGAAATGAATCACTTGTCCCGATAGCTCTCCTATGCGAGAACTCCAGCTATCAGAGGCATGGAGAACTGCGCAGAAAAAGGCGCAACCATCGCAACCACCGTATCCAGAGCCCAGACTGTGCGATTTCCTGAGTATATCGTCGTATGGACCAAGATCTTGCACTCTGATCTTCGCTTTGAGGGCTAAAGTGAGCTGTGAGCAGACGTCACATAAATTCATGTTGGTGTTGGCAACGATGTATTGTCAGATTCGATGATTGTACTTGAAATGGTCCGTGCCTCGGGAAGGCAACAGCGGGGAAATGAGCCATTGCATAGAAAGCTGCTCATGTCAATGGTTACACACATGGAAGTCGAAAACTCTTTGAAACGATCATAAGTGAAGAAGTGATGGTATTACAGAAAAGCGTCTGATCAAAAACCAACAGCAGCTCTTCAAAAGGCATGCCTTCACCCTGGTATCATCTAATACGCCATCATAATTCGTACAAGCACAAAAGGTCGCGCCAAATTGGACCTAAATGCTTTGCTCCATCTCTGTGATATACAATTTGATGTGGCTCTCCATCTTGATGTACTCATCGTGAGCGGCATGAACCTCGGCCTCGATACTGTCTTTCAACTGCGCCATCTGTAAAACATTAGCTCGGACCAGACCATTGAATAGAATTTGAAGACATACCTTCTTTTCGGTCTGTTCAATCTTTACCCTCCTCTCCTCCATATCGCGACCCTTCTCGCCTCGCTCCTTGGTTAACTTGGAATGAGTCTCATGCAATTCTTCCATTCTTATGCGTGCTGCCTCGGCCTCATCGTCCGCTTTCTTCTTTATCTTGTCCATTCGCGCATTGACGTTGCCAAGTTGCTTCTGTAGGAGTCGCTCTTGCCGTTCGATATCTCGAACGTTGTTGCTACGATCCGTCAACGCGTCCTGGTGTCTCGACGCCTTTGCAAGCTCTTCCTCTTCCTTAGCGAGATCGGCTTGGACGTCTGTGAGTAGGCGTGTGCAAGAAGTCACGTCCGTGGTGACAACTCCGAACGATTCGGTCGAAGTCTGGAGAGCGCGTGCACGACGATCAAGCGACTCGATTTGAGATTTGTCGTTGTTCAAACGATCGTTCAGGTCGCGCAGCGAGTCTTCGAGCGCTGTCGGGCTCTGTTGAGTGTACGGTCTCAGCTTGGAAGCCTCGCGACTTATGTTCTCCTTGTCTTCAATCTTGTTCTGCAAGAGTGTTTTGAGGCGAGCTTGTTCCGCTTTTGCTCGTGCTACCTTCTCCTGTACGGCTTCTTGTCCCCTCCTCAGCTCTAGGAGCCTAGCCATGAGCTCGTTATTGCGTTTCTCCTTCTCTGCCAACAGTCTCTGGGTGGCGACGCGGTTGCGCTCCAGGTCTGCGAGATGCATCTCTTTAGCCTGTTTCTCGTCGTAAAGCTGCTCGATGCGGAGCTTGGTGCGCTGCGACTTGTTGAAGTGCTCGTCAATTACCTCGGTCTGCGATTCGCGAAATCGGATGAAATTGATCATGTAGGAAAAGATCTTGACGAGGCGTTGGTGAGTAGGCTTGTAGAGATCCTGAAAAGTAAAATCGTGGATACCGCACTGTCCGTTCGGTCAGTTCAATCGCGGTTATTGTCATTCGGTGCAAGGCGTGACTACCTCATGCAGTAGCCTTTTCAAAGTAACGAAGAAGGCCATCAAATCGCGTGTATCGCTCGTGAAAATCCTGTCCGCATCTAAACCACAGAGATCCTCCGCTGCTGCGCGCATCGCTGGTGCTACCACGTCGCGCGTCGTGTTCATAATGACTTCGGCCATCCACTCGAAGACCCTTTGAATAACGTCTGGTCTCGGTTTCTGTAGGTCCTGTGGGGTGAACTGGAGGCCAATAGGAATTCCAATATCCGTTATGCATCCTGCGATTTCTGTGTCGGACTGCTGCTGTTAGCATGGAAAGTAAGGGGGGTAAGGTGTGCGCCTACTAGAGTCATAAAAACATCAGGCTCGGGCGGCGGTGGCGGGCGCTGATTGTAAGATGTATTGCGCGCCATACTCATGCGATGAGACATGTTTGCAGTCTAATATGTGAAGTACTGAAGCAATGCAAGTGGTGGGCGGGTATGCGATGGTGGGGTCGGCGTTGTTCAAAGGTGTTGAGCTTGTTTGTTTACGAACGCCGGTTGCGAGGGCAGGCGCAAATCCACGCCATACCTTAATGGGAATGGTCCAATCTGGGTTGCGCCTGCATCATCCTAACATCACAACCCCAATTTACTCGAGCCCTCAGATCATGTTTTCGCAAAATACTTCTCAAAAGTTGCATGCTCTCGTATTCTTACGATTGGACCCTGGACCAAGCAGCTACATACAAACGACCGACGTCGCCCTTAGCGTGTTTGCTGATTATAAATCTTGAGCGTGTGTCTTCATTATAAATACAACAATCAATGTTAAAGCCCGAATGTCAAGTTAGTAACACAAGACATGGCGGACACCACCCGACCTGAAAGTATCACCGGCGGCTGCCTCTGCGGTGCCATCCGCTTCACAATCATTTTCCCCAGAGAGTCAGACTGGCCTCCCAAAGGCGTAAAAACACTCCTCCCTATCCACTCTATGACCTAAACTATTATCCAGAATGGCGTCTGCCAGTGCACTATGTGCCGCAAACACTCCGGCTCGCTCCTACCCCAGAACATATCCTTCCCAGTGTCCCACGTCTCTCCACCACTCACTTCCAATTCCTCCTACAAAACATACAAAAGCGGACCGAATAGCCTCCGCGGCTTCTGCTCCACATGCGGCTCATCGCTCTCTTCCAAATACACCAACGACGCTGAATTCATTGGATTCAACATCGGCGCGTTCGACGAGGAGGTACTAATTGGGGAGAAAGTAGAGGAAAAAGCATGGGAGGATGAGCATGGGAAGCATGTGCCGAGGAAGGGGGGTTGGGGATATGTGTTGGGGATCCCGAAGTATCACATCTTTGCCGAGAACGAGGTGGTGGGTGTGACGGATGGGTTTGATGGTGAGAAATTTTTGACGGACCAGGAGGGGGGAAAGGCATTCCAAGGTAAGATGAGGGAGATGAAGAGGGGATGAGCTAGTACCTAAGCTGCCATTGTTGGAGATGACTCAAACTCGCGGAGTACGCGGCGTAATAGGTGAAAGTGGGCAATGTGTAAAGAGGCAGGTTCTCTCGAAATTAGCAATTTCTACGCTTGATGCGGGACCAGATCCATCGTTTATTATCCCCGGCTTTGCATGTTGCTAGGTTTTTCTTCCGCAGATCGATGGATGGCTACGTCGAAGTTCCCGAGGAGTCACGAACAAAAGGCGCCTTGTGTGCACGTAATGCAACGTTGAGGGAATATGCAGCTAGGTAACAAAACAACGTAATGGTCTGCGAGACGCTAGTACTTGTGTCCATGTAGGACAAGGTGAATTATCACTGCGAGAAACATGTATTTTCGCGATGACGTGTGAGTCAGTCCTCGAGTCGCGTGTCCACAACAAAGCCCAAGCTGCCGGAGAGAATCAGGCGGTGAGTATTTCTGCCGGACACGATCAATTTGCAGAACTTGATTTGCCAATTGGGCTGTAACTATCAGCCATCGGTCATCGAGTGCGGAGATACATCCATGAAGCTGCATGTCGCGTGAAAAAAAAACTGGCCCAGACGGCAACGACTTCCCCGCCTCCCACAATGCCTAGGCCACTATCCGACCCAAGCGGGCCTTAGGCCGATCGCGGCCCACGCTTTCATCATCGCAGCCAACGAGAAGAAATTTGTTCCTTGACTCACTACACTTTCGCGCACCCTTCAAATACCCGCGCCACTCCCTCCACAATTCCTTCTAGCATCTCACATCTAGTTACCACCATGTGTCCCTCCATTGAAGAGACCCCCGCCAATGGCACCAACGGCGCGAGCAATGGCGACCACAAAGATTACTCTGCCATCGAGACCTCGCACAATCCTGTCCCGCACCACAAGTCATCACCCTACCAGCCCGTAGGGGACTTTCTCTCCAACATCAGCCGCTTCAAGATTATTGAGTCGACGCTGCGCGAGGGCGAACAATTTGCGAAGTGTGTAAAGCTTTATCCGCACTATCCCACACGCTAACAAACCGCAGCGCCTACTTTGATCTCGAAGCCAAGATCAAGATAGCGAAGGCTTTGGACGAGTTTGGTGTTGACTGTACGTTGCCTCCGAAACGCGGACTCATCGTATTCGGGACTGACAACTTTTGCGTACAGACATCGAATTGACGAGCCCCGCCGCTTCGGAGCAATCGCGCCGCGACTGCGAAGCCATCTGCAAACTGGGACTTAAAGCAAAGATTTTGACGCACGTGAGATGTGAGTAGGGCCCGTGCCAGTACCCATTTCGTGACGTACACTGACTTTGTAACCATTCAGGTAACATGGAAGACGCGAAGCTTGCGGTCCAAACTGGTGTCCATGGTCTCGGTACGCAAGGCCCGGGTACAAAGTGGATGTTTCTGCTCGAAAAGCTGCGTTCTTACGCTGGGCTGAAACATACAACAGTACCTAATCCCACTTCTCTGACTCACACTGACTCGCTGGTTTAGATGTCGTTATTGGCACTTCGAGCTATCTCCGCGAACACAGTCACGGAAAGGACATGACTTACATTAAGAATGCGGCGCTCGAAGTCATCAAGTACGTCAAGGACCAAGGCAAAGAGATCCGGTTTAGCTCCGAAGACTCTTTCCGGTCAGATCTCGTTGATCTGCTCTCCCTTTACAGCGCTGTGGACAAAGTCGGTGTAAACCGAGTGGGTATTGCGGACACTGTGGGCTGCGCAAGCCCAAGGCAGGTTTACGACCTCGTGAGAACGCTGAGGGGTGTTGTTTCGTGTGATATCGAAACGCATTTCCACAATGACTCGGGATGCGCTATTGCGAATGCTTACTGCGCATTGGAAGCCGGTGCTACGCATATTGACACCTCGGTCTTGGGTATTGGCGAAAGAAATGGCATCACCCCGCTTGGAGGCTTGATGGCGCGTGTAAGTGGACATTCGCAACTTACCGATGCATATTGACTGGGTATAGATGATCGTAGCGGACCGCGACTACGTGATGGGCAAGTACAACATCAAGAAGCTCAAGGAGGTTGAAGAACTTGTTGCCGAGCAGGTGCAAGTGAACATCCCCTTCAACAACTACATCACCGGTTTCTGTGCCTTTACACACAAGGCGGGTATCCATGCCAAGGCCATCCTTAACAACCCCTCCACCTACGAGATCATTTCGCCTGCAGACTTTGGCATGTCAAGATACGTGCATTTCGCTAGCAGGCTGACTGGTTGGAATGCGATCAAGAGCCGTGCTGACCAACTCGGATATAACATGACCGATGCCCAGTACAAGGAAGTCACTGCCCAGATCAAGATTATGGCCGATGTGAAAAAGATTACGCTGGACGATACGGATGCGATAATTTCCGCTTACCACCATAATCTTGTGAACAATGAAAACAAGCCTCTGCTTGATCTCTCCGCTGAGGATCAGGCTAAGGTCAAGGCTGCAGAGAAGGAGCTCGGCAGCATCAAGGAGAAGCGCCAGTTAGATGTGGAGGCAGCGGCTGATGCACCACCGGCCAAGAAGAGGACGACTGCCTCGTAAAGTCGAGCAAGTGACACTGTCATCATCATTGGGCACATTGGAGTTCAAAGGTTTTTCTTTTCATCTCATTCTGATCTCATTTTAGGCCTGCCGTTGCATCATCCGGATATGGAAAAGTTGTTCTGTCTTGATACCTGGCCAGCCACTCTCTATATGGGCTGGCACGTACCTTTACATAGGAAATGTGTCAGATATAGTACAGGAACGATAACGAAGAAATCTAACGAGCAACAATTCATTTGAAGCAGTGAAAGGAAGCCAGCTAGTACTCTGGGGTGGCACTGTGTACATTCAGATGAAGCGTCGAACATACGTAGACCAGATGTTCGTCACGTATACTTAGTATTTCCGAAGCATGATAGGCAGGAAGCGGAAAGCTATTAACTAGAAATCGCAGCTTGTATAATCAACTTGTGATGCGTAGGAAGAGACACATGTAGAGCTATGGAGGCGCACGTGCCACATGAGCGTTCTGGCCCGGGGTTTCCAGGGGTCTCAAGCTGCAGGGCAGCCGTTTAGCGCTTTGTCTTGGAACAATTTATTGCCCCTCCCCCTGCACTTCCACTCCACAACCATCTTTACACTTGATATCCACCTGATCTAATTGGCAACAATGAGCACGACCACGACCATCACACAGCCCGTTACCGTTACCCAACCCGTTACTGTCGCCCGGCCTGCTATCACTGCAGAGAATGTGCTGCGTCTCTTCCCCGAAGTCAACACCACTGTGATAGGCGGCTCTCACGGTTCCGCTAGAAGTGACGATGCGCTCGCAGGCTACGATGAGGAACAGATACGATTGATGGACGAAGTGTGCATTGTGCTGGATGAAAACGATATTCCCATTGGCAGCGCGAGCAAGAAAGTTTGTGAGTAGTGGCGATGTGGCATGCGACATGTTGTCGAGTATGTCTACGCACTCTTTGGACGCTGCTGACATGTGTTAGGTCATTTGATGGAGAACATCGACAAGGGATTGCTCCATCGGGCCTTCTCTGTCTTCCTATTCGACTCGCAGAACCGGTTGCTCCTGCAGCAGCGTGCGACTGAGAAGATCACATTTCCCGACATGTGGACGAACACATGTTGCTCGCATCCTCTGGGCATACCGGGCGAGACTGGCGTGGGGCTGGATGAGTCAATACAGGGAGTGCGGCGTGCAGCACAGCGCAAGCTGGACCATGAGCTCGGCATCAAAGCGGCCCAGGTGCCTCTCGACGACTTCCGTTTTTTGACCAGGATACACTATGTGTCTCCGAGCGACGGGAAGTGGGGCGAGCACGAGAGTCAGTCAGATACACACCTGGCAAAATAGTCATGCTAACAAAACGTAGTCGATTATATCCTTTTCATCAAGGCCGACGTAGACCTGAATGTTAATCCAAACGAAGCGCGTGATGCACGCTACGTCAGTCAGGAGGATTTGAAGACCATGTTCAAAGATCCCTCCCTTAAGTTCACACCTTGGTTCAAGCTCATCTGCGAGAGCATGCTATACGAGTGGTGGGACCACCTTGATTCCGGGTTGGAGAAGTACTTGGGCGAGAAGGAGATCCGGCGAATGCTATAGACCAGACAGTTGCACACAACTATTCAAAGATAGGGTCAGCAATACCTTGAATATGGCGGTGTGCATGCTAATAAGGATCGGAGAGCTTACGGGCGGGGTTTCGATTTGATTGGGTTGAAGGGATGCGGCTCCCGGCATGCAACGCAATAACCGGGTCCGTAGATAACATAGATACCACTCGGCGATTTCAATAGACACATAGGTCAAGTGACCGTTCCCCACGCCTGGCGTGTCATTGTACGTCCATGGTCTTTGCTATGCTCCTATCATTATCAATAGCAAACGCACAATGTGGCGAGGCCTCGTCATCAACTCCGCACTTGTACTGCTCGTACTAGCTATAGACATAAGGAATTGTTCATAGGAAATGATCTGGTTACAACGATGAATCTGCTGGCCCTGCTACGGAATGGCGCCGAGCTTATAGCAAATGGTCTTGCTCTGGCCTTCACGATACGATGCATTGCTAGGAAGCGTGGCTGATCGGAAAGCAACCTAGCCCAGCATAGCAAGTGCAGCCGACCACAGGCGAACCATTCCCGGCACCCCACACTTTCTCCAACCAACGACACGCCTCACCTGCACAGCGAGCTTCACTTTTGTTGGCTACGGGCACCGTTGCCCGCTCCAGAGGCTCTCTCTATCCGTGTGTCTTGTCTGGGCTATGATATGTCCAAACGAGCAAGCCAAACCACTATGGCGCGATGCCGTGAGACTTGGCCGTTTCAATGATAGCTGGGACATGCCAGCAAGACCAGCAAGCTAACCATCACGGGTAGGGTTCTTCGGCATGTTATCGATGGTGTCCGCCTTAGTCTGGGGTTCGTCGTCCTCGGGACAAGGGTAGACGCGGAGGTATATCAAGTGACAAGGCCCAGGACTTCGCCCAACTCTTCCAGAAACACTGTTTGGTACGACTTTGTGCAGCTCTATCGTCACAGGCAAGCGTACTGCACCAACCAGCTCCGCCACAATCTCCACCCCCACGACGCACGAGCTCTCCGCTGCAGCCGGTCTTACTCAACAATCCTTCGTTGTCCGCTCCCCGCTGGACAGGATCCAGCCAAGACTGATACAAAGGGCAATCACTGGTCTGGTGACAAGCCTCCTCTTCTAGAAAGAGCAAGCGCCGACAGTTCCCGCAGCCATACATCTACTCCCACAACTGCTTCCCCGCTCAGTTACACATCGACAGCGCAGCACACGCATACATCAAGCAAGTTGCTTGATCTTTCCATCCGATATCATCATCATCTCCCACTCACGGGCATCTTAAGAAACTTCAGCCTATTGATGTCGGTTGACGTCCGTCAAGCGTTCACTTCCTTACGGTTTCCCGCTCGCGTCGAAACCGTGTCTAGATCGCAACTCTCAAAAGTTCATACAGGAGATAGTACTCGTCCCGCTGAAACATAAATATTGATCAGACAGCCGAAAAAAGGTATACTATAAGCAGGCAATCGATAGCCACGAAACCTGCTTGATCTGGCTGCCGCATCTACAATCAGACTAATCGCGTTCTAGCAGTGGGCTTTGAACTGAAGGTCTTGATCTAGAATCACCTGGTTCGAGTGAAAATTATTCATCCCACGTCTGAGCCGAGCCTCGTCTAGCGACGACATCTTCACGCTGGCGTATACAACGAACATCCCTATAATCAAGAGAAGCGGCAGATCCCACCTCAATACTAGTAGAAGGCCCCATACGAAACCGCAATCATGGCGAAAACCATCGGACCCCTTAGTGTCGCTCTTGTCGAGCCTAAGGAACCATCGTTGAAGCCTGCTAACGTCCAAGTCACTGGTGCCACTTTAAACCTTCTGAGGCTCTTCCAGCTGCAGCCAGCTGATGTTGCTACACCTCCCTTGCCCGAGGGCGTTCGTAAAGTCACAGCTGCAGAATACAAGCAGGCGGCTGCTTGCCTAGCCGAAGCTTTTGCTGAGGATGAAGTGGTTCGCTACCCCCTTGATACACCTGATCGCACGCATTGGACGGCGCAGGAGAAGTGGGATCTGCACGTGGAGATTCTTGAGTATGTGACGTATGCTCACATTCTGAAGGGTTTAGTCACCACTGTCGGAGACTTCGAGGCCGTTGCTCTTTGGTGCGTCTCTATGCCCAGAATTAATGCTCCCTGACACTGACCACCACAGGATGCCGCCCGACACAAATATGGACGACTGGCTCACCATCTTCAAATCCGGCATGTGGCGCCTCCAATACCGCCTCTCGCCCGAAGGCAAACGGCGCTTCTTTACCGAATTCCTACCCTTACTGCATGACACCAAACACGCCACGCTCGGTACCCGTGACAACTCTAGCTGGTACCTTGTTTACATTGGGACGTCACTTAGAGGTCGCGGTAAGAAGCATGCGTCGAAGCTAATCAGGCATGTGACGCAGCAGGCAGACAAGGACGGCGTGCCCGTGTACTTGGAGAGCAGTAATGAGAAGAATCCACCGATCTACCGAAGGTATGGTTTTGAGACGGTGAGGACGGTATATCTGCATCGTGCGGAGAAGAACGTACCCTTAGATATCATGGTCCGGGAGCCTAAGACGATTGAGAAGAAATAGATAAGCGAAGCTAAGGGATTGGGAGGATACCGAGGATAGTAAGAGCTGGATGGGAGCACCAATTCAACAGGTATGCTCCGGGGATGATCAAATTGATACTTACGTACTAGGTAGGTGAGGTTTTGGCGTTGGTGGACATTCTTCAACAGAAGTCACAGGAAGGGTTTCGTATTTTTGCCTAAGTACTTGTTCCACTCGTTTGTCGTTTGACCTCTAAATAGTCCAGAAACAGTAGCTCGTACAAAAACACCGTCTACTTTCCGCATGTTCCGTGTCTTTTCCATGCAGGGTCTGTCGAAGAGGTCTAGGGTGATGACAACTACGTGGGAAATGGAAGGTGGAGTACCCAGGGGCACGTCGACGATCGACGAAACGTCTCCACCGCTTCACTCGGTTGTGTCCTTGACGACCCGACACGTGGGATATGCGCCTCACCCCAAACGAGCCGCTGTTCGAAGTCTACCTGCCCTCTCTTCGTATTGGCAGTTTGAATAGATTGAATACTCTACCGACGAATAAGGCTCTATTTGTGCAAGGCGGAGGAAGGAAACGCGGTACTTTAAATTAACGTGGCTCAGCGCATGCACTTATGCGGTAACGCACATATGGCAGAAGGTTGCGGTGAGATAATAAGAAGACTGGCAGAGATCTGCCTTGCTGCATGGTAAAAATGATTGATCCTGTCCTGCATTGCGCCATCAGCTTGAACGCTCACCACATCTGTGTGCGTGTTGGACTGCAGAGGCTGTGATTTAAGGAAAAGACTCCCACTGACTAAGTAGGAGGAAGGGTACCGGTACTTCGATGGAACCAAGGCAAAATTGACATGAAGTCTAGGCTTGATTGTCCCCTGTGGTGGCCCGGGCCTTTTGCGGTGTGCAGATGATGGTGCCGTGAATGTCGTGCTCCCCTTGGCCGCATGAAACACCGCCCTCTCACTTCAACTGTCAGACTCGCGTGCAAATTTCCTCAGCCTCAAGAGACGACCGCCTTCAGTTCACGTTCGTTTGCTATCTTGCCTTCACTTCCGCTGTCCACAGGATAGTGTATAGCCTATCTTCAGCGTAATCGGTATCGATAACAACGTCGCGATTGGCGTCCAACCCCGCAAGCGCTTCCGATACGTACGGGACAGGACGCGTCCTCCACTGCCCCCCGTGTCAGGCTGCCAACGCATCAAAAACCCGCGCAAATTTTGCGTGAAGCTGGCACCGTACGCGTGCCACAAAGTCACTGCCGACTCGCCTGTTCTCGTTCAATAACCATTGCCGACATCTCACCTCCTCGTTGCACCAAGCACCAACACCGCCGCCGCCGCCGTTATGCCTGCCCTACAACGACGATACTCGGTCACAGGCCAGACACCGCCCGATAATGTCGCCCAGGGGAACAAGCAGCAGCACTCACCCAAGTTGCAGGCCCTCGACACCAGCGTGCAGTCGACACCCAGCTGCGGCCTCTGCGACGGCGGAGCTGACGCTGCTAAGTCGGGAGCGCCGCACGAGGAGGGCGTCGATGCAGCCGAGGGGGATCGCGGGCGCCCCATCACTCACCAGATGGTAGGCCGCATGTCTTCGAAACGTTCTGCAACCCAATTGCCGTCTCCGAGCACCCCCACGACGCACGAACTGCCGCCCAAGATTGCGAAGCTGGGACTGGGACAACCGGATACGGATGCGGACGTGGACGAGGGTGTCTTTACAGATATCTTTGAGAGTGAACCATCACGGTATATGGACTGTGGCGCGTCAGGGTTCCTATCGTCGCCATACACTGCCTCCTCGAGCCTGCCGGACGAGCCCGTTATTGAACCTTTCGAGCTAGAGTACGACTCCGGCGTCGAAAGCCTTGCACTTACACCCGTACCCTCGCATACTCCATTGACCAACATTCATCTTCCCACCACACTGCTCACTCTACCGCCCGAATTGCGCCACCAGATCTACCTCCGCCTCCCCGATCTCGTCCTTCCATACCCACTCATATATTGCCTGTCGACTTTCAACAATAGCATGCAACATCCGCTTGCCTCTGTTTCTAGGAAGATTCGCTCCGAAGCCCTCGCTATATTCTATAGCTACAATACATGGATTATCAAGTTGGAGTTCAAGATGATGTACGAGGCATTCCAAGACTGGATCATTCGGCTAGGCAATGGTGCGGGACTTCTACGTCTCGTGACGATCGCAGTTAGGGGAAAGTTATTCAAGCCCCGGACAAGCCACAACACCGTAGGTACGAATGGACAGGTCGCTCTGGTCCCCGGTATGCCTGCATATGCCCTTGTAGTCGAGCAGTACAGTCCGCCAGATGGAGACGCGAGCTTCAGCATCGACCTGAGTGAGAAGTACAACGGCGGTAAGGTCCAGCTCGTACGCAACAACGGGACGCAAGAGGCAGGCGAAAACGCCACGAGTTATCTAGCGAAGAAGGTGGCGGTGCTGTGGGAGAAGCGACAGATGGGCACACTGAATGGCCAGGACTGGGTCAATATGGTGGATGACTTCCTCACTTTTGCGGGATGGTGGTAGGCCATTTTTTCTATTCTTATCCCCGAGGCTATGGAAGTTATGGGAGAACAATGATGGACGATGTGCAATGTCACGATGACCGACGAATTTCCAATTGCGAAACCCTTTCCCTTGTCTTTCACGGCACGTTATGTTTACTGCATTTTCTCCAACATGGCGTTTACTTCCAAAAGGCCAAAAATCTGGGCATGGCAATGTCGGTAATGGTCACTTTCTTTCTTTCTTGTTCAAATAATTAAGCGGGATTTGCCGGTCTTGCGGGTATGTTTGGCAGTATTTGCATGGCATCGACAAGGAGGTGGAGGCGTGCGGATTAATGCCTGTGGTCTTCGTTTTATCTTTGCATGGAGGAGTGAGAATCTGCAATGATGTGAAGGGGAGGAGTTAATGAGGAGCGACGGTCAATCTACGGAAATAATCTCGTATACCCCGACCGACGCAAAAATACCACTTCATTCAATCGTCCATGCTTGGATCTGCCACTTCTCTCTATCCATTAAGCTTTCATGCTACGTCCTCCTCACACTCTACCCGGACCTTTGTGGGCTTCACTATTCACACTGACAAAGTCCTCACGTCCCCTTCCTTCCACCATCCCTCGGCTGCCCATCAGCCTCGCTGGGCTTCGGTTTCGCAGCATGGCAATCCATGCTGGTGTTATCTGTGCGAACGAATGGGTACGAAGGTCCAGCGAGCTGGACTGGGGTTCCGTCCGCGCGGTAGTACGTCCCTGGAGGAAGCGTCCAGGGTGTTTGGGCGAGGACTGAAGAGCCTGGGTGCAAGTCAGTGGAGGATGGTGTCGTTATCCTGGGTGTAAGATGCGGGGGTAGAATAGGGGTAGGAGGGTGAAGGAGGTGTTTGGGGCGGGGTGCAAGGGTTCATGATTGAGGTATGGATTATGCGTTGTGTTACCCTTGGGTGCATGATACGCAGGCAGCTCGTGCTTGGAGAATATGAGTGGTGGAGGGGAGGGGAGAAGAGTTATGCGTACGGTAGATCTCTGGGATGTTGATGCTGTGCGACGTAGTGTTGGCGGGTGGGGTCTGTCGGGATGGAATGATGGATGGGTGGTGGGGTGAGGTTGCCGCTCCTATTGCGGGGGGAAATCCGGACTGTTGTTGTTTGGAAGACATAGTTGGATGGATATATGTTCAAATGGAAGAATAATGAAGTGTATTCTGTGACCCTGGAGAGGAAGGCATGTAGGGCGAGGGAGAGGGCGAGAGCGAAGGGTTTATATCTTCTTCTAGGACAAGGAAGAGGTGGTCTCACGGCCAGGTGCGCTGCTGTGCCACCTTGCGATTGAATGAATGATAGTAAAAGTGTTCTTGATAGTCCAGTGTGGTCTCGTAGTCTCCTACACAAGAAGGACCTAATTGGTTAGCCACATAGTCTATATTCGATCTGGTTGGTTGTCATGCAGCAGTGCTTTTGCATATGCATGCAGAGGTCGCATAGCCTGACGCAAGCAAACCATTAGTGTATGAACCTATGAAGTGACCGAGAGCAACTAATCCTCCGAACCAAGTAAATTCGTAAAGTATCGCTATCCATGATTAAATCCCTCGGTAGCGAGGATTTACTGTCTTGTAAACTGAATGGGGATAGGGCGAGGGACGCGAGGCTGCGATTGTTGTGACGCCGGAAAAGGCGACGTCCATCTCACGCAACGGCAAAGCAAATGTCGCACCCAAGAGTTACGCCAAGGCAAACAGAAATGTACCGCCTAGTGGTCTCTGCAGATTAATGGCCATACCTAAACTGACCTTTCATGCAGGTTCCCTTCATAAGAGAAGTTATCTTGAATACCTGCGTAGTTGCCCTACATGAATTCGAAGCCATCAGGTAGTGTTTATTGCACCAAAAATAGCAAGTTCGTTACTGGTGGCTCACAAAGAGAATTGACCGGATTGTGAGACTTGGGGTACGATTTAGGAAGAGAACGGTTGATTGCATGTCGATGGGCCGGAGGAAGTCCGCAAGTGGTTGCACAACGTGTGGTATCATATCCAAATTTTCGTTGTTTCAAAAAATGAGCGAAGCGACGAGGTATTGTGTAATTAGTCCTTCCCGAATGCACTGAAAGAAGAACATAGAAAGCCTAATGTTTTGTAAAATTGCACGAGGCATGATCGTTCCGGTAGCAGAAGCTATAGAGACATGCTGCTTTTTTAATTGCAAGCTCAGAGCCCATCATGCTGCTGGGTAGTGTCCTCGATGCCAACTCGCTCGGCAAGTGAATATACGGCTGAAATATCTTCCACTATGGACCAACTACCCCCTGGCCGAGATGGCAGGTGAGCTTTGGCTCATCCTCATCCAGCTCACCGACAAAATCAAGCGGGCCGAAGAGACCGTGCCCAAGTTCCAGATGGAGAAGAACTACGAAATGGTTGAAGGCTGAACAGTCATGTAGAATTGTCCCGCGTACTCCACCATAATCCATGGCTTATCAACCTTGTGTGTATGTGTAGACAAACATAAAGGAAATCTAGGATTAATATGCTGAGATAAAGCTTGGTTGCTCGTTATTCTACGATACGTCATGCGAACACGTTTGCATGTGCAAGGCAAATGGTACTTCGTATCGTGCCTTGCGCGCCTCGCTTTTCTAGCCATTTAGCTTGCACCACGCAACAAGGCACTACCAAGGCAACGATGAGACCACCTCATCACGCTCAGCCTTACCCGCGCATAAGTAGAGCGCGTCCCCCAACTAACCGAAGCATCATCTTTCGCGTCGCGAGTGAGCTCTGCTAAACGTCACATCTACTCTGTCTTATCGATACATGCATTTCCAGATAGTCCACGGAGCTTGTTGACACACTACCGCAACTGCGTGTGCGGAGCGTAGACTCCGCACTCATCCAATTACTGAGTTCAGCTTTTCTGATCTGGACGAATGGTTCAATAAAGACGAACGGTCATTTCAGTGGAGTGAGGCCTGGTTGCCGTCCGGATCTAGTCCATGACTCGTGGACCTGCTTGTATAGACTCACCCACTAAAATACAGAACAATTATTAGCTAATACCTGCAACTCAAACATTTATCATGACGACCTCCCTAAAACAATCGATCCCAGATGTTTTGCCCGATACCAAGCCGCAGTATATGCTTGCTGTCCCTTTCTCTTCTGAGTGCACACCCTCTGGCACGTTGCAGAGCTCATCACCATGTACCGACTCGGCTATTACGCGTCCTTCTCTACCGCAAGATTCTACTGCAACCTAATCTGTCGTAACTCGACATTCCTTGTAAGTAAACCTAGTCAAATCAGCCCCTCACCTGCGTCCGTTAATGCAAACGTCGAACCAGCGTAATACAACGATGCATCAGAGACCTAGAATGGTTCATCCTCTTTCGCTCTCGAGGCAGCATTGTACCTCGAATCTTTCCAATGCTTACTTCAGGTTCTGACGCTTTCAAGGCAATATGCAAGCAAACGAGCCGTTGTTTCCACCGGTAAGACCTGCGGGCAGGTCTTCACGCATCGAAAATCGCTTTGGAGCTATACACAATCCAAGCATGTAGGGAAGCGATTCCCTTGCGATACAGAGGGGTGCAAATACCTTGCGACGAGAACGGCGAATCTAAAGAGGCATAAGCAAACTGTCCATCATCGACTGCGTCATTGACTTCCGTTGTGCGTCGATGCTCGCGTTTGAATTTGTCCAATTGATCTTCACGCCGTCTGGCCTGGACTGTTCACTTGATCCGGGTTTTGGGCTTTTTGAATAGTTACGATGATCTGTTGGGAGAGACCTGGATGGTCAGGCGGGAAATGGAGATTTTTAGCAACTAGAGCCATGGCTGAGTTCATCGGACTCATGGCTTGTAGAAGGTCATGTATGTATACTTCGGTTGCTTATGAGTGCTGAAGGCTCAAATTCCATAGGTCTGACTCGGTATTCGGTAATGAGACGGCTTGCGTAGGATGATAATTTAGGGACAAATTGTAACGACTCTTAAAGCAGAGGCTAGATCCAGTCTGTTAATGCCTTACGCAGCCAAGAGGAAAAGTGATATTTCGCAGTCTTGACGAGATGTAGTGATCGTGTATTAACTCTTTCACCTAATAGACATTAAAATCGATTATCGGTCGCCTAAATCCGCGTTGTTATTCGAAATGGAAGGGGTTTCCTTGACAGTGTGGTCCCTTTAAGTCTAGCCTCCCATCGGTAATTATACTTACTCTTGTTTCGTCATATCAGTTGTGAACAGACGTCTATTAGCATCACTCGCTGGAACAAACGATTGGCCATAAAAGATCGTAGGATACGTCATGCTAATACATCTGCATCTGCAGGCATCACGTACTTAGTATCGCGCCTTGCGCCCCTCGCTTCGCCACTTGCGTGGCGCAATAAGGCAACAAGGCAACAATGAGACCACACCCGTGAAGATCAGCCTTCCAAATATATATATTGATCGATCACCTTGCCATAATGAAATATCTCCATCACGAATCAGTTCGAGAGTGAATTTCAATGAACGCCACATCCCTAGTGCGTCCCCCAAATACAATCTTCTCTGACATTCGTTGAAGCTGACCTGCATGCAGGCTTGTTGATACACTACCACAAGTTTATGTGCAGAGCTGACTCCACACTCTACCTGCAGTTCTAGCATTAATTATGACTCCCTACCTTGAAAATGGACCCTATTATTCTTTCTGGGTCCGCGACAGCGTCCCTATCCATTGACATGGAGTCTCAGCCTGTGCTTGATGGTCGATTTTCGCCTGGGAGTACATCCTCTGGTTTAAGTTCACCACCAGGCACTGAGCCGTCTCTTACCCCTCCTTTTTCTCCAAAGGAACACGATGCCTCTCACTCTGTCGCATCTCGACGCTTCCAGTGAGTAAATTCAATCGGAATGCTTCCTATCTGTTCTCAGGATTCCCTTGTTTGTCGGTTACCTGAGCCGATTTTCGACTTTGTCCACCTTCTGATGTTGTCTAGGCGACCTACGAGAAAAGCACCCACATCTCCTATCTGTAGGACTTGCGGACAGGCTTACACGCACCGCAGATCGCTCTGTCACCATGAGAAAGCGGGTTATAAGGGAAAGCGATACGATTGCGACAGTGAGGAATGTGGATACCGTGCGACAAGGGCAGCGAATTTAAGGAGGCACAAGAGAATTGTCCATGGTCATCAACTCGCTGCGAGAGTTGATGCTCACGTTCGAAAAAATTTGAATGGGTCTTTTACTGCCTAATTTATATTGTCACCTCGATCTATAGTCTGGGCAGGGCCTCGCAGGTTGTGATGGTCTGGGGGACGAGTAATGTGATTTTATTGCCTGTACCATATGCTAAATGCGATATATCCGCAACAAATGCGACGCGCTTCCAAAGAGGGATACATTATTATGAAATTCCATGGACAGGCGATATGTAGGAGAAGCTATGAATGGATAACATAGGAAAACTCACGTTGCGTGTGTCTCGGGTTTGGATGTATAGACCCTTGAACAATGGAGGTCTGACAATAGCGACTTCCCAGACAAGGAACCCTCAGGATAGCCTATTGTTCCTAAGTGACCCGGGAGGAATGTTACATGTAGCCAGAAGCGTAACTCCTTTTCTGGGACTTGTGTGGTGGGTGTACATCAAGATCAGCGTTGAGGAAATTGTTCACGAGTGTTATCATGTTAATTAGAGGTAAATTGATCGACTATTCATGTTTTGTAATCAATAGATCACCAGGACTTTCAAAAAAAAAATTGGAACCTTAAGACAATATCCATAAGGGTTAGCATCCATGGAAATCAACAAATATTTCTCCCTAAACCACACTCGCAGCAGCGCCCTCGGCTGCCGGAGGAGCATTTTTTGCATGTGGCTCATGGCACAGCAGATGCGGATAGGTCGCTCATCACCAGATTGAGAGATAAGGCTCCAGTTGTAGCCTTATCGCTCTTGGTGCCTGACCGAATCTTACTCGAAATTTACGTTCGGGCAACTGAATCGATGCGGCAGGTCTACTGGTGTGCGTCAATGCAGAAGCTTGTCCGTATGATGCGCTCCGAGCCTGACTTCCCTCGTTAGGGCCCGAACTTTCGCCACAAATCTAGCATCCCTCAGAAGCCACCCGAGCTGGCCCTCTGCACATTGACGCTGTGAAATCACTTCGCCGGCAGCCGAGCCGAGATTGATGCAATGGTCATCTATGGAGCAAGAAGTTTCATTGATGCGCCACCGTTGGTCGCGTGACAATTGATAAAACAGATCAGAGTGGTGTGTCAATCTAACTGTTCCTTTATGGCATGTGCATGTATGACTTCACTTTTCCAACCTTTTCCGCGCTTGGGAACAAATCTCCTTTAAGGCAGGCATTGTGACTTTTGCTTTTTCGCCTTGGATAATCAGCTCTTCCAGAACCTCTATATCCTGTTCGATCACTTTGTTTCCGTGATGGAAAGCATTGAACTCATGATAAGCCAATGGCAATGCGCCCTTGACCGGAGACTCGATCATTTTCCCAGTTATCCAAGACCCGATAAACCACGACAATATCCACCCAGTCCATCCAAATCGTGGCAAGGACATGATCTCTTTCTGTGCTTGAATCAACAGCACCCATGAATTCCCACTACTCTGAAGACCTGGCCACGCCACCCAATCTTCGATATTCCATACCATGAGTTGAACTATGCCAAGCATAACCAGGTCGCCGACTATGGCAGGCTGTCGTTGAATCTTCAAGCTGCCGTTCTGATTGTAAATAGCCTCGATCTTTTTCGTGAGCTCGACGTTTTTGTTGACAACGGCTAGACCCGTGTCCGTGCCGAGGTTCGAATACAATATGTCCGCCTGCACGATCAGGGCTCGGGTTGCAGATTCCGGAACAGAGATCATTGGCGTAGGCTGATGTGCAAGCATACTCAATCCAAGCACGAGTCGTTCTTTTGGTATGCCCATGGTACTGGCATAGTGTTGCTCCATATCGGCACCAATCGCATCATAAACTACGAACGTCGTCGGAACATCGCGAATGAGGGTCCCGACACTTCTGAGTGTTGCTACTCCGCCTTCAGATTGCGCGGTGTGACCGTCCAACGTGTCAAGCACGCAGTAGAATTCTTCATCCGCCACTTCCGCGGTACTTTCGATGAGACGATATTTCTCGAAGATGTGCAGCTTGTCTGTCTTGTAGTCGTACAGGCGTTTGGGCGGTGCGAAAGCGCTGGAGCGACCTGGGCGAACGAGATACGTTATATCTGCACCAGCAGAGAGGTGATATCCTTGTGACAGTCCAACGGCGCCGCAACCGACGACGAGAATCTTTGGCTTGGCCATACTGGTCAGCTAGACGACAAGTTGATCTTGTCAAGAATTGCGGATGATGCTTTTCGCAATATCGTTTAACAGTGCAGGTATGCGCAGATGAGGCGCGCTCATAACGTTGATGCGAGGTTCGTCCGCTGGTCCGGCACGTTTTGAGATTTGTCCTTGTTCTAGTCAAGTTTATCTGAGGCTGTTGAGTACGAATACGAATACGAGTGCGAGTGTAGCTCGAGCATGTCAAATAGCGCGAATCAGACCCGAGTATATGATATCTAGTCGTGATTAATGAATCGACGAATGACACGTGCACGCTAGCGGCGCTTCAGCCACTGGAGACAGCCTCGATCTTGTCTATAGTCAATTTATCGTACACGGTTTCATTCCTATTGATTGTAGTCCTCGTCAATCTACTAATCTTGTTCGTTGACCATTAATGCTAAGAACGCCCGTTTCACCGTTATCTTCACGGTCAATAGACATATGGGAACAGGCTGTAGACCGTCTTTCGACACCGTCCTTTCGAAGAAGCCTTATTCATGGTGTCGTTCGGGCCATTGTCCGCGCACACAATGCAGGTTGCTGCATACAGAGTCACTACTGTCATCCAAGCAAGTATGTACGTCATGTTGAACATCGTTACCGGTTGCGGCTTCTCTTTCTCTTTATCATCTCCTAGCTGCAGATGCAGATCGATGCAAGGGCCGAGATAGAATGCGAGTACGATCAACGTATTCATTGTCGTATACGCTTGCCGAGCCAACTTCTTCCACTACAATGCAACGATATCCAGAAGATTGGAACCCAAAATTTGTAGGGACAAATGTAGGCTGAATAGCTTTATTTTTTTTGAAAAGAAAGAAATACCATCCGCCGAAATACTCAAAACTGCAGGTTCTGCATCCAAGTTCCAAGCAGAGAGCTTTTGCTCCGTTGAATGGTCGCAAGCAAGAGGCACAAGAAGATTCGACTATCCGTTTAGCAGGCGGAAATCCATCTCACCGTGGCTTGTCGAGGGCAATCGAAGTCAAAGTACGTGGAGAGAGCCAGTATGTGTTCGGCTTTCTCATATTTATGGTGTGCCGAATGTCGCATTCTTGAAGCCCAACGAGCTTGGCGATTCGACCCAAGCAGCGAACGCAACGAGATGATGCGCCGAACCAGGCGATGCGTTGATATGTGCCTCGCCTATGATCGCCTTGCCTGATATTCTATGATTCGACTTAAGAATTGACCACCTGAATCGATACCTTCGGCAAAGTCGCGTTATGTGGAAACTGCGGGTAAGAGTTTCCTGCTGATTACCTGAAATATATTTTCAGAATATGATGAAATACCCTGTAATTTTCAACTTAGCTCCCGTCGCTTGTTGAGACAGCATGTATAGAGGTAGAGAAGGGTGCGCAGAGAAGTGGGAACATACATATCTCAGAAACACGGTCATTCAAGCCCCAAGTGTTTCCGATGCAATTTGTATTTGCCACCGTGGCAGATGACTTTGGTGACATATTCAGGACGAACGTGGGGTAAAGACCCTCGACATCGCTAATGTCGTCGACAGCACCTTTCCACTGCTTGTAAATCTCGTAGGCCGCATCGGCATTTGATTGCACGGCGTGTTGGCCATATTGGTTGCTTAACAACGTTATTAGTGAATCATTCATGCAGAGTGCGATGCGGACCATAGTCATACACATACCGAAATATCTGAAAAGGCGAATCAAGCGTTGTATGCCAGATCTGGGGAGTGATAACGTTGTGGAATCTTGACGTTGCCGGAATTGCAGTGAAGTTAGCGAATCGAGACGGCGGGAAATCGACCCTTCTTGGATCCCCATCATTTGAGCGGAAATGGCTTTCGTAGTTGCGTTCTCCTGTATGGTGATAACGGCACCAGTGGCGATGGACGCGTCATCTGCTTCAACAAGATCGCAGACAGCTTTGATAAAGGCTGGTATAGCGCATTCATTGAACCCCTGGATGGTCGTACTGATCTGAGGAGCTTCGATGGTCTTTTAAACGGACTTGGTGACGGTTCCGAAATTATTGGCGCCTCCTTTCAAGGCCCAGAATAAATCTGGGTGTGAAGTGGAGGTTGGCAATGACCTGTGAGCCATTACCAAGAACGACATTATAATTGACTAGGTTGTCCATGGCGAATCCGTATTTGTTCGAAAAGTAGTGGAAGCTACCTATCAACGAGAGGCCAGATATGCCGATCGACTTCAATCTGCCGCCGATCGCGTATCGTCCGTAAGGCTCGAGGGCACCGTATATGTGAACCATCTGTTTCCTGGCCTAGCTCCGATGAACTCTCCGTTGTATAGGACCTTTAGGTGCGTAAGTCCGTTTAGAGCCAGCAAGACCCCATCGTTAATATTATTGGAACCAGGATTCTGGCCAACTGATCAGGGCTTCATCTCATAGAGGTTGGAGCGCGACGTTGGACACTTACATTCATGTGGCCTCCGCCGCGAATTGCAAACTGAGCCTCGCAGTGACTGAGCACACTGACTGCATTCGCCACCTCATCTGCATTGGTTGGTAGGAAAATGCAAGCTGGTTTGAGATTGGCGCGTTTTTCCTAGTACTCTGTCGACTCGGCAGTGTAGTTAGTCACGTTGGGCATAAGTAGCAAATTTGAGTGTGCATCTTGCAGCGCGTTACATCGGAGGACACTCCAGTAGTGACGCTGTAGGCTGCCAACATGCTCATTGGCGAGGCATTTGACATGGTGTCTAGTGTAGTTGCAGCTGCTACCCCCGAGAGCAGAGACACCGCAAAAGTTTTGAGAGACGAGATGCGACCCATAGTGCAACAAAGCCGCTACAGAGGTAGCGGGAAGAGAAAGAGATTGAATGAGGAGGAATGAGATGAGGCCTGTGAACGTGCAAAACGTTCGTGGTATAGAGCCATAGTCTTGAATGGTATGTACTTGATCGGCGCTTATAATGTGATTGCTAATTCCCCTAGCACCATGGCCTGAAATAGGGTTCTTTGGTGGTTTTGCGGGGCCAGATAGCTAATCGTGTTCGTAGCCGTATTGGTACATAGGGGAGTCAAACAAGCAAATTCTAGCTCGTGCATACGATAAGGCAGTCGATATAGCCACGCTAGAGCTAAACTACGCCTGCGGGTATAAGACTCGTGTGCTGTCCTTGCGCGGATGCATGGGATTGTGGCTATCTTCTGGATTCATGCCTACACAACATATAACACACGCAGCACTACGATGCACTCTGTCCCCTACATTGCAGTTTACGTAGCGGGAATCACACTGATCGAGTCTTCAAGGAGTTGCTTCTCGGTCGCATAACAAGGCATCTCCCAGTATCAGAAGGCTGAGGGATTTGGAAAAGACTGAGTTCTATCTCGTTTCTGCATGGACTGAGAAAGACGAGCTCTGGGTATTTGACAAGGACCACCTTGAGAAGCTATAGGGGCTACGACGGATAGACCAGCTACCAAAAGTCTTCGAGACCAGCCAGTAACGTCATAGAGAATATGATCGGGCATTACATGTATTGGTAATAATAGGTCAAAAGTCGGAACATTCATCGTGGACTAAAATGGCCCAGGGTACGTTCAGGCTGAGACATGAACGAACAGTTTCATTGGCAGGTATCGGCGAATCCATGCAGACACATCTCATTGCTATCCTACCCCAACGTCTATTTCTCGTCCACTCGGGCCGATATATGCAGACCTCACCGCTAACCCAAGCCTCCTTCCGATCTTGCCACCCTCCCTTCCCCGTGACCATCGAACATTTGAAATAAATACAATATAGAGCATAGAGCATGAGCACACGAGCATGTAAGAAATCACTTACCGGTGCGTTCTTGTAGATAGAGATTTTCGTAGCACCATCGGTATTGCCACAAGTTTCGGCAGTGTTTCCGCGGCAAGGCTGGGCGCAGTCATCGTCGTTGAAGGATCCAAGTCCCGCGTTCACGGTGTTGTTGGGGTTGATGGAGAAGTCACACCCTGGGGCACGTAGCGGTTAGACATAGCACAGGGAGAAGAATGTATGTACATACAGCACTGGTTGTCGGCCGTTCCAACGTACGTATAGGCGGGGTCGAGGGTCAGGCACTTCGAGATACACTTCGCCGCACCGTTGGGATTGTATCGGTTGTTCATCGCAACGCCGTTGTCACCGGTCGGCTGGCCGCCCAAGGCACGAGGAAACTCGCCAAAGGCAACATCCCTGGAGAGAGTCAGTGGATTATGGCGATGGAGTGAAGCATATCGTACGAGTAACAACCGGCAAAGCTCCAACCCGCAGGCAAGTTCGCTGGGAGACTGAGGGTACCAGCTGCGGAGACAAGGCCCGGCATGAGGACTGCCCCCCGCTATCAAGTAGCGGATGGCGGTCTTCATTGTTGCTGTTTTCAAGCGAGCGTGTCGGGAAGACGAGGACAAAAACAAGGAGAACACAGAGCTACATCTCGAGTCAGCGGCAAGAGACAGACCGGCGTTTTGAAGCTACTTGCAGAATGATTTTTTCAGTGAGTGTTGTAAGTTCGATAATGATCGAATAAGACGTAGCTTGGGAGCTGATGAAATGATTGTAAGTAAATAAAAGCAAAGACGAGTAAAGAGAGTGAGGAACGAGGCTTGGGGGTCGACGTGGTTTTATGGTCGGGAGTGGGATGCATTCCTGTGAAGATGTTGGTTGCCCACCCGGGCGCGTCTGCGGGCTAGGGGGTTTGGAATGAAAATACATGGAAATCACGAGTTGCTCCGATAAGGGATGGGCATCTCAAATGTTACCTTGCTTTTGGAAGGCTAGCAAGGGTAAGGACGAGGGCGGGTGGAATGAGCACGAGTAAAGGGAAGTGAAATGCGAAGATTTCCCATCAGCAGGAATCGTTGACAATAAAATGCCTAGGGCTTTACACTGAAGACACAAATAACCCAGAAATCAGCACCTTGTACCACAGCAGATTCAACTGTGTTCTCCTCTTATGGCAAATATTTGCTCAGACTGATAGAGGAGTTCCGAGCGAGCGGGTGCAGGAACTCGACGAGTTGGCTTGGAAACGAAAGGCGCACCAAAGAGTTATATCATCAATGCCTACTCCGCGACAAGCTCGCAATGTCGTTGGGTTGAAGATGGTGGAGGAGCGTCGCTGTAGTCGTGTACCGCTCGGAACTAGTGGGCCTCGGTTCCGTGGTCCGCCGTTCTTGCTCCGTTGGGATGACGAGGGATGCGCCCTCCTGGAGTCTCACACACATCTCCAAGCACATCTGCCACATCTGCCACACCTGCATTTGCCCACTGCTTGCGTTCTACGGCCAGCAGCCATGCTTCACGTCCGCTAATATTCAGGCTCCTCGCTGCTGCTGCATGTGGCTTCTGCCCGACGCCCTCCGCTCTGCCAGACTAGCGGCCGACCCAGTATCGCGGCGACAATGGAACAACAACAGGGGCCGCTTACCAATGTGAGCTCTTTTCTGCCTTCACCGGCGGACCTTCTCATGGCGGTGCCGCGTCTGCTTTCTAAAGCGGGTGCGCTTGGTGAGCACATCGACAACGTCTTTGGCAAGATCCGCGCGGGCGGCAGCGTGATCGCGGAGCCCACCATGGCCAATCTGACGAACGCGACCGCGGCGACCACGGCGGGCAAGTTTGTCCAAGAGTCTGTGGCCGCAGCCGCGAACGCCGGCCTAGCGTTCCAGGACGACATGAGCCTCTTCCAGGCGCTCAAGAACATTGGCTCGTTCTTCAGCTATATCACGTCCAAATGGGCCATTGCTACCTTTTCTATTGTATGGATGCACTGTCTACAGTATGCCAAAGTCTACTAGCTAACATTTTCTAGGCAATCCTACTTAATCGTACCTACTTCTACGCATCCAGCCGAGTGCCGCTTTCGTTCGACCGCCTCCACCTGCGCCTCGCTTTGTACCTTGTACCAATGCTTCTCTTCATGTACAGAATACAGAGTACTGTTCAGGCCATCCGCTGCCAAACGAACCCGAGCTGGTCGATCATGCAATACGGAGCGACCGGGAGGCAATTAGATACCGACTTCGCCGGTGACGCTGGCTTTCTATGGCGTGCGAGCTCAGCGCTACTCTTTTGGGAGAATGTGGAAGATTCCTGCAAGGCGGTCAACATGTTGCCGCTCGCACCAGACACAACGCGGTCGGCTGGCTCTCTAGCGCTGCTGTGGCCTCTATTTATCTCGCTCGGCTTCGGGCAGTTCATTGAGACCATGTCTTGTGCCCTCCAGGGAAGACATCCCATCCAGGAGGTGGGCATGACTATTTTCGAGCATTCTTTGGCTTTTGCAGAGGCAGAGGCAGTTGTCTCACGACCTCTCACTGTTGATCCGACCCGTTTCTTCAAACCACAAACTGTATTCACTCCTGACGCCTCTAAGCTCACACTGAGTCGATCAGCGGTGTCTTCCTTCGCGAACGTACCCCCAGAAGTTCTGTTGATATCGTTGATCTCCAGTATCAGCCATTTTACGAGCAGTTTTCTCGCCATTGCTGGTTTTCGAGCTAGATTCCGACTCATCACTACTGCGCTCTGGGGGGCGGGTTACATGTCTACATTTGCTTGGAGCGTCCTTCGATTTGCGAACACGAGCCTCGAACCCGGACGACATCCGGGTATCTTGAGGTTTCCTACTGTCTGCATGGTGGGCTTTATACCCCACCTGGTCATCATCGCGGGCATTTTATGCTGTGGCGTGATTTACTTGCTTGCCTTTGCTGTCACCGTTCTGAATCCTCCACCTGGGCGAAGGGGACAGCTCACCTGGCGTGGACGGTTTTTCAACCGCGTACGGCAATCTTCACGCTAATATACATTTATCAGCAATAACTCCTATAACAATCAGCTGGAACGAAGACTTCTATACTGCTGTTCTCAAAGTCGGACTCACTGTGCTAACAGCGGCAAGCGAGGCAGTCTATCTAAATGAAGCCATGCGTATTGATGTTCACTCAATGACTTGGTTGGAGAAGAAGAGGCTTCAGGAAATCTTGACTCGTCGCAGACAGGATCGACAGAGATTGGCTCCGATCCCTCCGGAACTGCGTGAAGACACCATGTTCGAAGGCTTGGAAGTTATCGACAGCCTACCTGATGCCACTGGTGTCAATTCTTTGTCTACATCAGGGTATGCACGGGAGAGGAAAACAAAGGCTGCAAATACGTCCGATACTTCGAGAGGCCTTGGCCGAGATAATGGTGTCGGACTTCAGCAGCGACAGGGACGATGGACGCTAACATATCGGTTCTTAAGGGGAATCCTGATACTCATTATGATCGTTCAGGCAAAGTTGCTCAATGCCGTTTTGCAGAAACTTCACATTGCCTATAGACCCCAATGGCTTATGCAGGTCTCTGGTCCGCGTCTCAATGAAAAAGCTCACGCTTCTACTCCTGGCTCAGCGCAATCTCAGTCAAGAGCGGCAGAGTCAAGGCTTGATGTGGATGACAACACCTGGGCACGCCCAGATAACAACTTTGATTTGGAAGCAACCGCCCGAGAAAGATTTCATGAGAGCGGTGTATACGGGAATCTAGGTTCTAGTGAGTCGGAAGAGCACATCTCTAACTCTTTATACCGCTTCTGGCAACTAGGTGTGAAATGGGGAGATGTTGATACTAGTGGTGATTATGTTCCTTCCTCTCTTGAAGATGACGATGCCACAAGTTTAGCCTCATTCTCCACAACTTCGGACGCCGACGAGTGGTCCGATGTTGACGATGAAGGGCAGCGAACGCCAACACAGGAAAGTTTCCGTTACAGTCGAGAGTCGACACCGATGCAAGAGAGCACACTGGACCTAGGTCGCCTGTCACATTTGCTTAATCCAAGATCAAGGGAAGACAGGGAAGAAGCTAAGCTGCTCGCACGCCGCCTTCAGAGCCCAGGCGTTTTGACACGCTCGCAATACCGCAGGGATCTCGAGCGTGATGAAGCTAAGCTCCTGGCTACTTCTCGCTACCGGATGGGCGCATTGTCGAGCGCTGTTCCAATGTCACAAGAAGAGGAAGAACAGCTTCTAGAAGAGTTCGTGCTTGATAAACGGAATCTAGCAGGTAGTACGAACGCTGGCACTTGGGACAGCGGCGCAGAAGGCATGGGTGCCGAGGGTCCTCAATGTGTTGTGTGTCAGTTGAGTCCTCGCACTGTCTTGGTATGGCCTTGTGGCTGTTTGAGTCTTTGTGATGATTGCAGGGTTGGGCTTGCATCAAAGAACTACACAACCTGTGTTTGCTGCCGGACGAATGTGGTGGCCTACTCGAGGCTCTATGTGCCATGATAGCATAGATTTTTGCATTGTGACGGCGTTTGATATATGTGCGTCATCGGATTGTGTTCAAATATATATAGGCTTGTTTGAATACATAAGCATCGTCACAGCTTCCTTTGCTACATTCTGCTTTCAAGGGAGCACGAAGTTTGTTCTCGGTGTAGGCAGATTTATCGATGAATGCATGTGCATCTTCAAGCTCAGGGTCAATCCCGTGGGCAGATTGATTGGAGCGCGTCCCACGTCATCTCGCTCGCTCTTGGCACCCCTAACTCGAAAACTTCGCGATAGAAACACTCACACACTCTATCACAAGACCACAAGAAGCCCCGCGCAAAGCCTATCAAACCTGACTGAGCCGCATCTCCAAGCTCAGTCTATTGCGAACACCCGCTTCTTTAGCCCTCAATTTTATGCAACCAGAGCCCTTACACGCTTCCCAAAACGCGCCGTCTCCCGAAGTTGCCCCCGAACACCCCGCCACTACCTCTCAGCATGGACTCCCAGACGCTGATCAACAGCTCTCTTTGCTCTCTCACCAGCGTGGGGAGTGGAGAGAGCTCGAGCTTGCTGGTGTCGCTCGAGCACACGCGTCGCGCGAGTCAAGTGGTGACCGCGGTGCTGATGCCCCCGCAGGAATGAACACAACGAGCCCTTCGCCTAGAAATAGGATCACGGAATATGAAAATGCATTGGTTCACACGCCTAGAAGAAGAAATCAAGGCCCTGCCTTTGAGGTCATTAAGTCGGTGCGGAAGCCTGATGACTCGAGTTGTTCTATTGCAAAGCTGCCTAATGGTGAGTCCTCATAGTAGCGGCTTGCAAGTCTACCATTTCACATCTGACCCTAACCCAGAGGTCTTGACTCATGCGCTCTCGCATCTATCGCCGCACGACCTTGCCGCCGTCTCCCTTGTCTCGAAGCGCTTCAATGGCCTCGTCACTACTCCTCATGCCTGGCGGGAAGCCTTCAGTCGCTACTTCCCTGGACCAGCAGCTCTCGTCGATGAGTCCGTTCAAATGGCCATGGAACAAGCTGGCGACACCTATCGGTCTGAGAAGCGCGCCTTCACACGCCTCTCTACGTTATCGTCGTGGAGAAGCGAGTATATATTACGGACTCGACTTTTGCGATCCCTAGCCAGAGGCAAGCCGGTCCAGGTACCATCAGCAACTGCTGCTCGTTCCGGACAGTCACACAATAATGCTCCCGTGAACATGTACAATGCCTTCACCTTCACGACTATTAACCACCTGCACGCTTCGTTCGGCTCAGGGCTAAACAAACGAGTCCCTCGGTTGATTCACGGAGCGGATGATGTAGGCATGTGCACCAGCAGCGACCCTAGCATTACCAAAGTCGATCCTTGGGGCCAGAGCGATCCAAACTTCTACGCTCAATTTTCTGAGCGCTTTCCCGGCGTCGCTGAATGGGGCCTAGGATCCGGGGACGTAATCGGTCGACCTAATGTCATGGATGTTTCCCAGCAATACGGCATGGTATATGGCCAGGGTTGTCCCGAAGGATCGTGCTATTATCGAGCTACTGATGAGCAACGAGGTCGCTTCATTGCAGAACCTACCGATTTTTCGAAGCCCGAAGCTGGTATACCCAAACTTGGCATAGACGGTGGTGCCATTTGCTCAGCCTGGATTGCAAAGACCAACACCATTCCCAATTTGACCGATGGTTTGGTCGGGCTCCTTATGGGATCCGCCGCTGGCGTCATTACGGCATGCAGCCTTGGCAGTGACGGGTTGCGAGGTGCGCGTGTACAACGTGGTGAGCTTGTTGCCCGTTGGGTGCTTAGCCCGGGCGTTCCAATCATTGCCATTGCTGTTGACGAAAACTATTCTTTGGCGCGTCAAGCTCAGAATCGCATCTGGGCGGTAGCTCTCAATGCCTTGGGCGAACTGTTCTATCTGACGAAGTTCCCTACCCGAAGCCAAGCCCCAAAAGGCCTGCTTAACGAGTTTTACTCTGAATATCTTGCTTGGCTCACTGGACGCAGTGTCTATTGGAATGTCGTTGAGCCTAGCCGAAGGGCCGCAAGACCTGACCCGTATAATGACATTGAAATGGATGGAAGCTACTCACCAAGAAGTTCATGGGATGGCATGTGCTTAAGCAAAGACCAGATACTTGCCGAGACCAGAGAGATACAGAAATTTCTCTCCAAGCAGCCTAAGGAATTCCGCAAAATTTGTCTTGGTTGGGATATGCGTAGACGCCTCGAGGTCGACTTTGCAGGCGATGATGGCAATTATGCCGGGGAGGCTATGGTTGTCTTCGAATGTGGGCTTGAAGAGGGCGATAGCGCTAAGCTCACTCGATTCACTCGATGGAAAACTCACGAGAATAGCAAGGCCAGCACTACCTCAACCCCAGTTGCATCCCAGCAGGCATCTCAGACAACGTCCCTGTTTGGCGGATCCGGCGCAGCTACTCCTGACCTCTCTCAGCGAGCGACACATCGTATGCGTAGCTCCTCGTACGCGTCTCACGGTAGCTCCCCCGAAAGGTTCAATCTTCTCGAGGAATGGCGGGTGTCTGATTTAACCTTTGGCGGTCTCAAGATGATGCAGATTACAGCTACTGCTCTCGATTGCTCTTCCTTTGCCACGATGACGTTGTCTGAAGACCCTGCACTGGGATTTTCTACCGCATCGACCGCATCCTCACCTTACGCTTCGCCTACATCAATAGCTAGCCAGCCAGCGTCACCCTCAGATATCCCTGGCCAACGTGCTCGTTTCGTCGCTGCCGGGACAAAGACTGGCGACGTTCTTTTGTGGAATGTTCGTGCTCCGGTCTCACGCAGTGCTGAGTTTTCAAACAGTATTACTCCTCTTCGGATCATTTACACTCTTTCTCCGGAGATTAGCTGCATCGCTCTTACGGCGTTGCATGTGGTTGTTGGTGGTTATGACGGACTCGTACAGGCATGGGATCCCCTAGCTTCTGACACCAAACCAGTGCGTACGCTGCATTCCCGCCATGCTACTCGCGCGCGCAGGCGAATCCAGCAGGCTCAGGCTTCAGTGCAAGGTGTTGGCGTCAACATGTATGCTGCAGGAGCAATCGTACTCGACCCTGATCCAACGGTTCTACGTGGAGCAGTTTCCGTAGGCAATCAGATCCGATATTGGAGCTACAGTTCCTCGGCCGCCGATCAATATAAGAGCAGTAAACGTCGTCTCCGCCGCTCTGAGCGTGGAAGCAACAATGCTGGCGAGCGTATTGTCGGTAGTACTCGCCTCAATCTCAAGAACTACATCGATAACGAGAAACACGAGCTTGAGCGCGAAAAGGTCGAACGGCGCAAGCATGCTGATCGTCTGGCCGGTCGCTTTGGCATTGACCTACTCGGTAGCGAAGAAGAAGCATTAGCTTATGCCACGATGCTCTCGCAAGAGGCAATGCAGAGCGAGGAGGCTCGACGTAGAGAAAGCGAGAGAGCAGTATCGCAGTCAGTAGTGACACTGTCACCCCTGAGCCTAGCATACGTGCTCAGTCGAGCTCGCCAACAATGGCAACCGACCCCGACCTCGATGCGGATATCGCAGAAGCTATTCGTCTTTCTCTGCAAGACAGCCCAGCTTCTGGCGTGTATGGCTCAAATTCGCCTGCTCCGAACGACGACTGGGACATTCCGGTCAAGTACGCAAAGGGCAAGAAGACGCCACCGCGTTCGAAGGGCAGCCCGACCGGGCCCAGCAAGGCCAGTGGGGCATCTAGCTCGGGTAAGGACGCGGAGTTAAGTGATTTGGAGTTTGCGTTACAGCTAAGTCTTGCGGAGGAGCAGAGTAGGAATGAGATAGAGGGGCACGAGTTCCCGCCGCTGAGCCCACGTGCGGGTGCTGGGAAAGGTAAAGGCAAGGCGAGATGGTGAGCGAGCGTCTCGAGTCTTGAACGCTTTTTTCCTTTTCTCTTTGGCACATTACCTTATGTGGGGGGTGTGCCTAATTTTATTCTTCTTGTTTGGCAGGTGCTGAGGCGATGTTTAATACCTCTTTTGCGACGGGTGCTTTTTCATCTGGTTGCGCGGTTCATGAGTAGTTAGCTCTTTGATCTCCCTTGTAAAGGTCGAGAACAGAGTCTGCTCTTTTACCTTCCTATCTTATAAATCGATTGCTATCTTCTATTTGAATCTACTGTTGCGGCTCTGTGATGATGGATATCACCGATTTTGTTAGATTGCTGCTCAAGAGCTCTTCGAATTACAAAGTACTCACTCTAGACATGGGAACGTTGATATTTTGATCTAGTGCCATGGAGAGCGAGAGCAGAATGCATAATGAAATCTCAATCATCATTTTGGAGACGAGGGAGTCGATGGCACATCAAAGATGACGTTCACGACACCGATACCTGGTAGTATCTCACAGCACACCAGACATAACACTTTTGTCGAACTCTTGTAAGAAAGCGCGACCAGCTGACACACAATGCTCCCTTCGTGCTTCGAAGGACACCACCTTTGGATAAAGGGGTCCGTGTTGCTGGAAGACATATTCTGAGCAACCAGGGCTTTTGTGGCGGAGGCAGTGTGGGAAGATAACACGCCGTCTCTGTGCATGGGTTTTAGGAAGCGCAATTTAGGGAAAAAGTGGTGTGCTTTGAACATCGAAATGGTAGTCGTGATTTTTTTATACAAGGCAGAGTGGAGGAAATATACGATTTGCTTGGGGACATTCGGAGCAAGCTAGATTTGAATAGAGCATATCCGGTCTAGACATGTTACGCTCATCTTGTCAATTTTGGTGGCGAGTAGGCCTAGTAGACAATATTTTTTCCCCTGAAGTGTTTTCTTGAAAATGGTGGCTTTGAGATTAAGGCCGAGTGTTGGTGAGTTTTCTGCTATGGTTAAGAGATTCATCGAGAGTAGCGCTGCGGGTGGGCAACATACTTTGTTGTAAATGGCTCTTCTTTATTATTTTTGAAGGAAAAAGGTACCAAGGAGAGGTTTTTAGGCATTCTTAGATTTAGTCTTTCTTTTCTTAAGAAGAAATCAGGGTGAAGAACATAACAACCTTCTGTCATAGAGTTTTTGGTGGCATTGGGCTCAAAGTGGGAGACAAGTAGGGAGGAGTACGTGATTTATTATTACATTTTCGAAACAAATAAATCGCTCAGTGCACGAGCTTAGAGAACAGCACTACGGCGCATGTTCTAAATTGCGTCTACTTTTAAAACTTACGGGCTCAAGCAATAGGCTTGTATACAGTAAATTCTGGCTCTGTCCATTTGATTTTGATGAGTACCTAGTCTGGATCGTAATATGGAGGGGCCAGATTCAAAAACATACACCAGACGTATCGCTCTTTGAGAGGACATCGGCTCGAGAAAGGATATGTACTAAAAACATTCAATGCCTCGATGAATCTTCTGAAGTATTTCATATCCCATTTTGCAGTAGATGGACCAAGAACAGAAGATACGAGCTCATTGAATAAATATGGCGAGGTGAGCAAGCCTGGAATGTGCAAGGTGAACGGAAATCAGTAAATATGGTCGAACTTAGGCAGTCTTTGTCTTTTTGAAATATTTCGAATCGACATAGAAACCAGAAGACAGTGACATACACACGTTCTCGTGATGTTTTGAAGCATGATCCCTGGTCGAGAACGAGCAGAGGTCCCAATGCACAGAACGTGGTATTCTGCTTCATCATAATACTCAATTAAACCCAGATTAGTACATATGAAGTTGATGATGAATGACAAGACAGCATATGATTCTTCTATGCAGATTTTTGAGAGTGCAGCAGCAAGGTGTGAAGCAGAGAGAGGGTCGGTGGATGATAGCGACTTATCTGCTTTTCTTTGTCTGGATTTTTTCAATAGCCAAGAGTACGCGGTAGACGATTATCCTCGCACATTAATGGGCTAGGACCAAGGGTTCCGCCACATTTTGCACATAAGCGACCCATAGTGACGGGACCAGATAGTCGCTTCACCGCTGTGTTTGTAGAGGAAGCCAAAAGGAGCAGCACATGTGTTCTTACACACAGCTTCTTTGGAGCACATGGGAGAAAGGGAAATAAGTCGACTTTATAATCTCTTTAAAGCGGAAGGGAGCGGTCACATAGGTGACGACTAATGCCCTATTTTAGATATGCGGTACAAAGTTGAGTGCAGGGCACATAGCATGTTCTGCGGATGATTGTAGCTTAGAACAAGAGGCGACATATACTTGACTGGTACAATTTTGAGCGCAGAAGAAAGAAGGCATAACTGCGGTATCCAGTTCATTTTCATTCAACAACCAAGAGAAGGAGGGAAACAGATACGCATTTTTTCTTTCTTTTCACCACCGTAAGATGCTTGAAGGGGTAGGTAAAGACACAATATGACCCGTCCTTGGGATGTTTTAGAGCGCAAGTGACGCAAGGATATCCCTTGTCTACGCCACTGATTACGCCACGGGAAAAGAGCATTTCAATAGATACTGTTATTTCTGGGGCCTATAAGTCACTCCATATCGATGCTGCACGGATGATTATTCACGAGCTGAACATAGGGGACGTGAATAACGGGAAGATCTTTTGACAGTATAAGTAGCGAGTGAAATTCTAGTTGCATCGGATAACTCGTTTCGGTCGATAGTGAAAGCCCGGATCGATGCTTGATTGTTTTCATGTGCCCCTCTGAAATTCCTCTTGTTTGCCGGTGAGATAGGTTCTAGGGCTGCTGGATAGGACTGTGTATCATTGGGGGGTCTTATCTAACGGGTGAGTCGCACATGCATCCCCTTGCATGTTAGTCTTGCTATTAGCGTGGACAAAATTACACACACTGCCAGGATTGACTTTTAGAATTTCGGAGCTCGACGGATAGTAGCTTATGCTAATCTTGGGCGGTGTGTAAAGGAAAACTATGTCTTCCTTGAAGATACATTTAATAGCCATGCCAATTTTGAGCCACAAAATATGCGTATCAGAGTATTCGCTCTCAAATCCAGAGTCTAGCATCTGCCGCAATAATGGTATTGAACTAATATTTGACTAATAATCTGGCTGTATCTCGACATCTGTGATGTTAAAGATCCCAGAGAGTTGGATATATGTCGAGTAGGAAATACGCAGACATAAGTTCTGAGTATGAAATCTTTGCCCGTATGGTCCAGACACTCTGGGAAAACGTATGGTTTAGGTATTCATTTTGCACTCTGGAGCAAAGTGCCCGTAATCTGTTGCTCTGTTGTTTTTTTGGGCTCTAAAGAAGCACCATATAAATAGCATTCTTCACATTTAAGAAGCCCCACAGTGGCAGATTACGTTGTAATAAAGGTGTTACGAGAGCCACAGAAGTTTTATATACGCTCCTCGTCCGAAATAAATACCATTTCTGAGGTCTTTATAATTTTGTGACGAGCGAATTTTTGGTACAAGTCGAAACTCATCCTTGGCGAGAGGAGTGCTAGGTAGGTGCTCTTACTATATCCTGGACGATGATTAAATGTCTCCTTTAAAACTTGCAGATTGCAAAACATCAACATATGAAAGCATCTCTTGCATTTGCTGCATTTTTGGTCTTTGGGTACTAGCAAGATAGGTAACCTTCTAAAACCTTAATGCTGACACATGTTTCTAACAAGGAGTAGAACTTCCGCATTACATCATGTACTCTTGATGTGAATTTGTCTTTCCCAGGTAGCACAGAGAACGGAGCACTCACGCTTCCATCTTGATTTTATCAGTCCAACTGCCGAAGACAGACATCGCGGTCTATCGAATATATGTTTTGGATTAGACCGCTACATATGAAAGGGAAAGGTGGTGTTTGATTCCAAGAAGGAAGATCAACACAACCGATCATGGCTACCAAGTCCAACCCACGCATCAATTTCATCATCGGATCGTATCAATATCGTATCGAACCATCAAGGCATGACTTCAGTAAGATATTTTTTGGTCGAATTTGTAGCAACTACAGCATGCCTAGGGTTGTACACGTAGACGGCTGAGCTTTAAGTGAACCACATTGTGTTTACGTAGGTGCTTTTCTTATGCATCGCTGAGCGAGGAAAGGTACATGAAAGTTGATGAACGTGTTCTTATTTCCACGCCGACGGCTCCCATGTGTGCCCTTGACATCAGATTTGGACCCGGAATAAACACCTGATACGTTCCCAGGCATGGTTTCACAGCCGACGGCATGTTGTACGAAGATGCACACGACGAGCAAAGCAGAACGAAACCCTCACAGCTTATGAGGTTCCAACATTCTTGCATCGCCGAGGAAAGGGAAGCACATCGCGTTACTGACATAAATTTTAGCAGCGTCTGGAAGAAACTTCCATAGCGTACGCTAATGTAGCCTGTTCGGCTCGAGAACACATTGCTCAAGTCCATCAATGTTTATATACACCGGCGAGCGAGCAGAAGAATATAGCTGAAGAACTTCCCAGATCTTAGTTCTTCCCAAGAAGACTGCCCCGTGAAGGTCCAAGACCAGTTTCTGGGCCTGAGGACATGCTTGGGCGCTCATCGATTCTTGCATACCCCACTGAGCTAGGCGAAACACATAAATCCTTGGGACATTTTTTTTGGTTCTAGCCAGAAAGGTCGCATGTTCATGGCTCGATGGTTAATCCAATCGAAGAACAAGACATAATACCATTATTTAGGATTCTCATGCGTCGATGAGCGAGGAGAAGTACATAGGTCTGTTCCTATCGTGTTGTGGTTCCGCCCACGAAGACAGCCTAGGTCCATGTTCACCTTAGGCCTAGAAACAGGGCATGAACTTCACAAGAAGAATTCTTTATGCACGCCGTCAAGCGAGCACAAGCACCTCGCTCATGACCTTTGATTTCTCGGTCTCAGCAGGGAAAACAGCCATAATGATCTATCCCCGTGTGTTTTAGACCCCGATAGAACACATATTTGAGAAGCATGTGGGAGTGACAGTGTGGAGCGAGAAGATGCCGTGGGGATGCGGGGTTTATATACCCAAATACATCCGCATCCAGTAGCTCTGAAGATCGGAATGAGAAGGAAAACACAAAGTTAGTTAGTAATCATCATCATCAATAGAATCTCAAGTCTGTAATGGTCGATCTGAAAAGTGACATTGAGGGTATCAAGTCTGCGCAGCTAAACAAAATTCCGCTCAAAAAGGACGCCAATGCTGGAGCCGTCATTCATCTCAGGAGGTACTAAACTCCTTGTCATGATGCATCATTCTAGTACTATTCGAACGTCTTAAAGTATATTTCCGGATCATCGGTTTTGGTCGTATGTAAACATCGGCATCGTTTACATGTATAGATCACGCCCTCCGCTCATCCATCGCATTTCTCGCTTCAGCAGCCGCAACTGCATTCTCGAAACTAGTCTTATAAATGTAAAACCCTTCAATAGCAGCGACGACACCTAGCGCAATAGCGGGCCCCTATTTCTCGTTAGTATATCATCCACAACCGCCTTTATTCTGATTGTACTTACGGTCCAAAGCCCCCACAATCCCCACCCCGCGCCAAATCCTAACCCGAAACTAATTGGCAACCCAATGATGTAGTATGCAAAAAGTGCAATATACCCGCCAATTTCTTGCTTGCCTATTCCACGTAGAATACCATTGCAATTTGCCTGCATCGAATCGAAGAGCTGAAACGCCGCACAGAGCGGGAGTAATTGAGCGACGAGATCGATGACCTCCTCATCGGGCGTAAAGAGTCTGGGTAGGTAACTGCGGAGCAAAGATAAAAAGAGCAGGTTGAAAATGCCTACAATGACCGAGAAAACGACGGCAACTTGGGCTGCCATCTGCGCCGGCTGGTGTAGCGTAGCGCCAATGAGATTTGCGATTCGGGTACTCGCTGCTACGCTCATAGGGAAGGGAATCTGGAACATGATGCCTGTGACAGAGCCAAGCACGCTCTGCGCTGCTAGAGTGGTAGGCCCGAGCCAACTGCTCGATAGCGTGAGGATCTCGAAAGCGAGGAACTCTGCGAGGACCATAACGAGACCGGGTATTGCGAGCCTAATCATAGGACCCCAGTTCTTCAGCGCTCGCCGGTCGAAGCCGCCCCAGCATTGATAGCCATCGATGAAGCGGACGTAGCAGAACAGCAGGAGCGGCATTATATTCTCCGTTATAGCGACTGCGATTGGCGCGCCGACGAAACCCCAATTTAGACGCCACACAAAGATGTAGTTCATAAGGGCGTTCAGGGGCGCGCAAATAAGTAGGATATACATGTTCGCGCTGAAGAGGCCTTGAGCTTGCAAGTAGCGTTTCCCACCTTCGAAGGCGGCATATCCTGGGGCACCTGCGATGAGGATCCGTAGATAGAGGCCTGCAAGACGGGCTGTCTCTGTGTCGGGCACAATATGCGAGAGAATTTGTGTGCCAAAGGCCCAGATAATTGTTACAGGGATAGTGACTAGCCAAAGGAAATAGACCATTCGCTGGAGTTGAAGGCCTACGAGATGTGGACGACCAGACCCGTAGGCCTGGGCACAGAGGGTATCGAGTGATGTAGCTAGACCTTGGTAGACGGCATATCCTGTTATACTTGCAGTCACTAGATGGATTAGCAAATCTCATATGATCTTGCATATTAAGGAAATGTCAGTACTTACTGCTTGCTAGACTGACGGCGCCGAGTTCTATTTTCCCAATATGCCCAACCGTGAAAATGCTCGCCACAGGAAGTGAATATTGTAGCAAAAAGGTTAGGATAAGCGGCGCTGAAGATTTCAAAAGCACTTTCGTTTCTAGCTGCCATGATGCCTTTAGCTGCCCCGACGCAACCGCTTCGTTGAACTTTTTAGCAAGGGTCCTCGGCGTGTCGAGGCCTCCGTAAGGCAGATTCGGATCTCCTAAGAGCGGGTTCCGCTCATTCGGCTCATTATGTTCATCTCCACCGCTTGCTGTAGCACTTCTTGTCTTTCCTAAACGGGGAAAAGAAAGCTTTGTCGCTAAACCTCTGGAAGGCCAACTTTCGCTACCTCGTCGAGGGTGCTTCGGTGGTAGGAGGTCGTTATCGCGGAGCAAGCTCCGCTCCGCATCAAGTACTGCCTCACGCTCCCTCTTCGATATATAGCTGTGCTTTTTCGCATCAGGAAAATTACTCTGGCTCGGCATACTGGAGGAGAAAATAGCGGTCCCGCGGGCTCCTGGGTTCATGTATGATGGCCGACGGTAAGAGTTTATCATGGAGAATTGGCGGATGGTCGACGACCCATCGGTGTCGGACTCAGTCTCATCCTCCGAAGGTGAATCGTCCTCTTCAAGGTCCTGCGCAATTGATTCTTCCGCAATGTATGGCGAAGACGAAAGCCTCTCCGCTTGGTTCAAGATATCAGATATGGGTGCGTCAGACTGGGAATCCCGTGGCGGCGCCATGATGGTTGTGGTTGCGGGGTCGTTCAGTCACACAACACCGCCTTTTTGCAGTGGTCGGTAGAGAGCGGAAAGCCTTGGCGGTTAATGTCGACAGGTTCAGAGATAGCAGGAAAATGTTAGATATATATGCAGAGCGGGAAGTGGAGAAAGCGGGCGAACTAGAAATCTGCAGTGCAGCTGGTATCTCAATGCGGCAGCTCCAAGCGGCGAATTCGAGTTTAGCTCGCCGCCCTTTTCTTTGACGCATGGCCTGCCGCCCAGCTTCCAAGATCTGTGACCCAATCTGCGTCATGCTCAGCTGCGTGTATGATTCATTTTCACATCGCTTCTTCGTATAGATGTCCCAGTCTGCCCGCCCAAATGAAGCTGCAAATTACGCTGTGTCGTTATCTGATAGGCGAATGTTGCGGCGGGGTATTGCGGAGATAACAACAGAAGAAAGCATCGTGCACGGATCCAGATCAATTGCATAAGGCTTGGGTATGGCGGTGTTGATGGAAGAAGGTCGATAGATGGTCGTTGTGTTGTGTCACAGAAGGGGTAACGCACGTCCACTGACATTGAACAGATTAGACGTCCACGTGTGTTGTTGTGTAACGTTGGACCAGGCACAGCTTTGTACAACCAGGATCAAGAAAGAATGCATCCAGAACGCGAATCGATGTCTAATGCTACCTACCAACGTCCCTGTCGCCAAGGAGCGGCGTCTGCTCGTTGTCCTCCCCTGCTACACCATGTCCGTTGGCGACTGGACCGCTTCCAGCTTTGGCAGCTTGTCTATCCCTCCACAAGAACCAAAGACTCATACCCAAAAGAACCCCCTGCAACATTCCGGTCAATATGAATAAGCCCCATGCGCTCCAGCCCCCAGGGCCTAGTCTGACTGCCAGACTCGCAGCGAAGACGAAACTGCCTGGTGTCTGGATGCACATCATAGGCACCGATAGGCTACCCGTCTCCTGCAATCGCCACGTCGTAGCGATTTGGGGGAGATACTGGACAGCAGCTAGCGCCGTCCCTAACAGACCTAAGAAGTTCGCCCAACCTCTGAGGTGTGTTGGCGCGGCGTAGACGAAAGTGACGGAGCCGAGGAAGGCGAAGACGAAAAAGGTCAGGGAGAGCGCGAGGACGACTATCGCTTCCTTCCATGTTGGGAGGTTCGAGTCCTGCTCTTCGGGATCTTGGGCGTTGCGCGGGAAGAAGATGAGGAAGAGTAGCATGCTAACATCCGTCAGTAGTTGGGACGAGATATCGCTGATATGCTTACATGAAGAAGAAGCATGTCCATTGTACTCCAATCTGCGCGATACCTAGCAGCGCAGCAGCACACGGAAAACTGCCGATTTCACTGCAGCAAGCCATGTCCCTTGTACTTTCAGGTAGTGTCAGGATGTTTGCGATGCTGGCTGTGCCCGATACGGTCCCCAATAGCACAAACATCGGGCTCAAGCCGCGCGACGAGCGGCGCATTATGATCTTGACATGTTGCGGAAGGTATGAGACGAGGATGCCGACCAAGATGAAGCTGGTCATGAGTGATTAGCAACGGGACCAAGCAGATAGAGTACTCTGGATTGGAAGGCTCACACTGAGACGGAGAAGTTGGCGATATCCGGATCAGCCAGCTCCCGGCATCTTTCAGAATCTGTAGGTAGCATAGTCGCGGTGATGTTGTTGGAGAAGCGAACGCGTTGTGAAGGCTACAGCTTGTGACGTCTGAGCCAGAAACGGGCAAGTGCAGCCGGGCGCGACTTCTGTTCCGATGCCTCGGCCCAGCGCGCCGCCTTCACCACCACGCTCGCGCAACTCGTGCAGATGCTCCTCTTTTCCACTCTGCCATATCACGCCATCACCATCATGGAGTTCCTCCCTAGTCTCCAGCATGGAATAGATGACCTCAAGCCTTCCCTCTTCGAACTTCTCTCTGAACAACAGCTCGCGTCGCTGCTCCCGCCTTCGCTCCGCTACCTCCTCGCCATCTCCACGCATCGATACCCACGCTATCTACTCCCTGTACTCAATTCTTTCGATGAAGTGTACGCACTAGTTATGCTGCTCGTTGAGCGGCATTTTCTGCGCACATATGGCGGCTCGTTCACCGAGAACTTTTATGGCTTAAAGCGCGCCCGGGTGTTACGAGTAAAGGGCGGCGAGATTCCGCGCGCACAGTTGGGAGCGAGCGACAGCGTCAGAGAAGCTGTGAAATTAGGAGGAGGAGATGTGTGGAGGAATCTGGCAGTGCTTGTGGGCTTGCCATGGTTGAAGCGCAAGCTTGACGAAGGCTACGATGTTCATGCCGCGCATGCCAACATACTTGGCGCAGGATACAACAGAGAAAGAGAGGGGTCTTCGCGCAGGCGCAAGCATTAAAGAGCGGTTACTATTCTACTACAAATGGTTTCTGCGGAACATCTACCCAAGTGTCAACGCCGCCTACTATTTTTCGCTACTTGTATTCAACATGGCGTACTTATTCGATGGGACAAAGTACTCCTCGCCCTTTTTGTGGCTCATAGGAACGCGAATCCGGAGACTAGGCGAGGCAGACCACAAGGCCATTGAATTGGCGACACAGCCGAGAAAGGTCGGCCCGGCTCGGCCAGGAGAGGGCGGCTCTATATTCACGCCGAGAAATATGGCACGCAGCATCAAGCCGCGCTTGATGACTTCTCTCAAAATCCTACTACCTACAAGTATATTCGCATTAAAGTTTCTTGAGTGGTGGTATGCCTCGGACTTTGCGCGACAACTGTCGCGGAAGGCCGCCGAGAATATCGAGCTACCACCGCCGATTCTACCCAGCTTGCCTCCCTCGAATAAACGAGAACTCTCAAAGCAGGGTTCAACCGAAAAGCAGCGACCCTCATCATCTTCGTCGGAGAAGAGCAAACGTATCGATCCTCCGATTTCCTCCTCCACACTATTACCTATCTTCACAGTTCCTATACCAACAGACTCACAACTATGTCCAATATGTGCCGCCTCTATAGTAACGCCTACAGCATCACCGACTGGTTTTGTGTACTGTTACAAGTGCATACACCAGTGGGTCGAAGGGTCACAGGAACGCCAGGTGGCTTTCATGGAAGGTGCAGCGGGTTTCAAAAGTGAAAACGGTGAAGAGGAGGACGAAGGCTGGGAAAGAGAAGAAGGCAGTCGACAAGGACGATGGGAAAGTGGCAAGGGAAGAGATGCTGTCACAGGAAGAAAAATCCTCGGGGGTACCGAAGCTCTCCGACGTGTCGTCGTGTGAAAAGCAATGCTCACCCATTTACTTCATTTCGCGATTAAGCGCACTAAAAATAATTATAGCATCAAATAATAGTGATACCCAGTTAAAGCTTCTTTGCCCGACATGACCACATAATGATACATAAGCTATTATGTGGCCCTTCCTGTTGAAAACAAGCAGTGGAGTAAGAAGTTGATTGTCAGAGCTCTCAGAGAGAAGCTCCTTTCAAGGCTAACTAGTACGCTGACATATAATAAACAATAAGAATGTTCCTGCTAGGTGCAGCGCGGAGCACCTTCAGCCAACACTTCCAATCGTCACCAAGACCAAAAACAACAGTGCACCTAGAGCTCCATATCATCATCCACTTGCATTCTTTCTTGATCGTTCAGGTACCCCTTCTTATGCAGCCAATCTAGCTTGCTTTTGGCTCGAGTGCTCTGCCAACCATTGTGCAACCTCTGAGCGGCCTTTGGAAGCTCAGCGGCCTTCTTCTTGACGTTTTTTACACTCTTTTCTATCCTACTGCCGATCACTCCAAGCCGACCTGTTGGCCTCTGCTTCGCAGAAGTTTCTCTCCCTCGGATGCCCTCGTTGCGTCCCCCCATCCATGTAGACTCCTGATGTCTCGTCGCATTCGGACTGCTGTTTCTCGCGTGATGGATAAGCGGGGTATGTGTCGTATTCGAAGTGTTGCTCCAGGTGAAAATGTGCTGTGGACGAACTTCGTCCGTATCGAATGGTGTGTATGGAGGCGGAGGAGCGCTGTACTCCATTTCTAGTCTTGGACGATACGTGTGAAATTCGGGTTGTAGGGGTGGCTGAGGAACCCTGAGCACCAGTTCCGGTCTTGGATGATGCATGGGAAATTCGGGTTGCAAGGGCGGCTGAGGAAACACAGGTACAGACCGCTGCTGCGTGGTATGAGTCATGAATGATGTCGCAGCCCATGGGCCGCGAGATCTTGACTGCGGTGCTGAATTCAGCGTTACATCTCTTGCTGCGTAGGCACCTGCCTGCAGAAATCGCGATGGAGTACTGGGTACGCCCATGGCTGTAGACGGGATCGCGGGCCGTCTCTCGTACCGGCCGCGAGGACTCTCAATTAGATGAGAGGATGATAATGATGCGTGTGAATGTGGGGGCATCTCGATGCCGTCTGCGGCTTCTCGCGTCAAGGAGACACCAGCAAGCCATTTGCTGATCTCATTCTCACCGACGGTACCTGGAAATCCTTGAGACATTTTGATTCGGTGCACACGTGAAGGTCGACTGGAATGAAATGTATGTCGTTGTGAGGGTGCTCCTGCGGATGGACTGTCTGTATGCACTCCGTGAAACGGTCGATGGATGTTATCGCGTATGGAAGAAGGTATGGAGCCCCTGTTCCTCCGGTTGCAGGATTGTTTAGGAGCAATAAAGGTCAGGAGCAATAGAGGCCAGGAACAATACGAGTCAGGAGTAATAGAGAGCAGGAGCAATAGAGGGTAGGAACCATAGAGGCCAGGAGCTATATAGGGCAAGAGCAATAGAGGTGCATGCTGTGTTCGGGACCAGAAGTGGAGTCGCAATAGTGTTGAGGTCAACTATTGATATCTGGTCGGGACAGTGTTTGGTACCCGGGAATGGAACCACAATATTCGACAAGCATGATTCCTTCACATGATGAAGGCTCCGAGATCTTCGTGCCTGAGTCAAGGGTGATATTTGAAAAGAAGACCCTTTAGACGCGGTCTTGTTCAGGCGGCTTGGCCTGTCGTGCTCGAGGGAGACAATAATACGCCATCTGGTTCCTAAAAAAAGTAATAATTCAGGAAGCATTATTGGGCGGATATGATTGGGTGACGCCCTTGACCTCTTTCTATCGCTCTGTGGATGAATTGGGTCGACATCTTTACTTCACTTTACTTTATCAAATGGAGGCCTATATGCTATTATCTCTGGTAGACTGGAAGTTATTATAATAGCGACTAATCTTCATTCTAAAGTGAAGCTCTATCTTTCTCACTATTATCGTGTTTTCTTATTCAGTCAACCGTCACTCCTTTATTATACTCGCTCTTTACCCCAGGGGGTTCTATGTCTGCTGCTCTGTCTTACATTTCTTGGGAAACGCACGAAAACACGTACCATAGCACTGCCCGCTAGAGCCCAACTTTGGCATTTGAGGTGTTCAAACATTTGAAATATATAGTTTCAGGCTCGAGTTCTTGCATGGATGCGCATCATATATCGTTCATTTCCTATGTATGACTTGTATGCCACATCAGAATGAACTGACCACCAAATCGAGGGTGGTCACTGCTACATAAACAGCCAATGGACGTCGAAAGCGGAGCACGAACCCTTCCGGTTCCACGATCCGGCGCCGTTATGCTCGGTTATATGCATCCCAAAATGGGGAAGATCGACTACTCCAACTTTGGGGTCGGCCATAGACCAAGCATACATTTGCTCCACTACAACTCAGACCAAAAACGTGAACACCTTTCCAAGGAGAAAATGTCTCGAATCATCTGCTCAGCGCTGCGACGCGCAGCCAATCCCACACAATGCATTCTAAACCGCTTCTCCCAACGGCACGCATTCTCCACGTCGCCACCTCGGCCCATCATGGAGACAACCGGCTTCACAGAAACCCAGCTCACCGTCCGCGAAGCCATCGGCACAATATGCGCCAACTTCCCAAACACGTACTGGCAAGAACACGACCAGAATGCCGAAGACCCCACTGATTTCCACGCGGCCCTCGCAAAAGACGGCTGGTTGGGAATCGCGCTCCCAGAATCGTTCGGCGGGTCTGGCCTCGGCATCTCAGAAGCAACAATGATGATGCAAACCATCGCCGAATCGGGCGCTGGGATGGCCGGCGCACAGAGTATCCACGCAAACGTGTACGCTACGCAACCCTTGGCGAGATTCGGGAGCCAGAAGCAGCTGCAGGAAACGATACCGAGGATCATTTCGGGAGAGTGGAGAACGTGTTTCGGTGTCACGGAGCCGAATGCAGGGCTCGATACGCTGCGGCTGAGCACGACGGCGAAGAAAGTGGACCACGGGAGCTACAGCATCACGGGCCAGAAAATATGGATCACGTGCGCGCAGGTCGCGGACAGGATGATTCTGCTCGCGCGCACGACGCCGCGAGAAGAGGCGGCGAAACCTTCCCAGGCGCTCTCGCTGTTCTGCATTCCCATCGATAGGTCCCAGCCTGGGCTCGAGCTGCGCAGGATCAAGAAGATGGGTGGGCGAGCCGTCGATGCGAACGAGGTCTTTTTCGACAACTATCGCGTACCCGCGGATTCGCTCATTGGCGAAGAAGGACAGGGCTTCAAGATCATCTTGCACGGGATGAATGCCGAGAGATGCCTGCTGGCTGGTGAAGCGCTGGGTTTGGGATACGCAGCGCTGGCGAAAGCGAAGGACTATGCAAGAGATAGGAAGGTCTTCGACAGACCGATAGGTATGAACCAGGGTATCGCACATCCCCTCGCAGACGCATATATGCGTCTTGAAGGGGCTAAGTTGGCTACGTATCATGCCGCGCGCCTGTACGATGCCGCCACTGCGGATTTAAGTATACGGCAAGATGCGGTGGGTATTGCAGCGAATAGCGCAAAATACATGGCGGCAGAAGCAGCTTTCAATGCTTGTGAGAAGGCTGTCTTGGCGCATGGCGGCATGGGGTATGCGATGGAGTACGATGTCGAGCGGTACTTTAGAGAGTGTCTTGTACCGAGAATTGCACCTGTCAGCAGAGAGATGATCCTGAATTATATCAGCGAAAAGGTATTAGAACTGCCACGAAGCTATTGAGAGCGAGGCAAAGTACAAAATCGTAACATTGAATGATCGATTGTCATTATTTACGCTGAGGATCTCTCAAGCTTCTGGAGATAAGTCAATGGGCTCAGTGGTCAACGGCAACGCCAGGGATGTTAACGCTGCATGTACTACCCGCTGAAATACTTCCCATTCTCCAGATCGTCAAGTAGCCCACGCTGTTTTGGGCTCCAACCCAACACCTCCCGTGTCTTCGCACTGGACACTGGGTTATCAGCACCAACAACCTCCGCCAACATGCCAAAATGCTCCGAAGCCTTGTCAGCCGTCTTCGATTCGACCGGCACCCCAAGCTTCTTCCCAATGATAGTAGCAATATCCTTCAGCTGCACACCCTCCTCCGCAACAGCATGCAACATGGAGCCAGCAGGTGCCTTCTCCACCGCTAGACGGTATGCCGCGGCGGCGTCCAGGACATGTGTAGCCGGCCAGCGATTCAGGCCGTCGCCCACGTACGCGGAGACGCCTTTCTCTCGCGCATTCGTGATCAGCATATGCATGAACATGACGTCCCCATCGCCATGGATGACGGGTGCAAGCCGTACGACTGCCGTGCGGACGTTCTTGGATGCCAGCCGCTTCGTTAGCTCCTCCGACTCTCCCCTCACGGCTAACACAGATGAGTTCGGATCATACACAGCTTCCTCGGTTGCCACGCGCCCTCTCGGTACCAGCAGCGTCCCACTCGTGACGAGCAAGGGACGGTTCGATCCTGCAAGGGCGTCGGCTAGTGCGTTGATGGCGTTGCGGTCTATCTCAGCAGACGCAGCGAAGCTGGCGAAGTCGTGGAGGAAGGCGAGATGGATGACGCCGTCGCACGAAGCGGCCCCTGCTTTGAGGGCCGAGAGGTCGGTAAGGGAGCCTCTGTGCACGCCGGCCCCAAGAGATGCTATGACGTCTGCGGACTCGTCGGAGCGGGCCAGACCTAGGACTGTGTGGCCAGCGGCGAGGAGCTCTTTGGTGACTGCCTTGCCGACGAAGCCTGAGGCGCCCGTTACAAAGACACGCATGGTTGGTTTAGGATAGCAAGTAGATACTGTGGAAGATTGGTATATTGGTGCCGATGTTGTGGACTGGAGGTGGTAGCGGATCTGTGTGATTTTTTATCCTACTCCACACGCTGCTTTATATACTACCCTCACAAGAGATGCCTTTGGCTTCCCAGATGAATGTATTTGCTCACCATACTTTTGCATGTCTCGCGATTAGTTGCACAGTCCCTGCATTGTCGTATGTTGCTGACATATCTGGCTACCATACAGATATTACCTGAATAGGCGTAGTAAGCACAGCATCCAATGAGGTTGCAAGCAACGCGACAAACGGCTAGCGCGACCCGCTGATCGCCATCCGCAGCATATTCCCGACGGCCATAAGTATACATGTCCTAACCTGTGCTCGTGTTGCGTTGCGCAATCTTTTGAACGATCGCTTCTGAATGGAAACTGTTTCTGCCTTTACGACGCAGCGAAAGCGAAAATCATACAGGAAATCCGTCTTCGGCTGTCGGAACTGCAAACTCCGAAGGGTCAAGGTGCCATTGTTTCCCCGCCCTTATGGAGTAGAGTGGAGTGAAGCTTACCAACATAGTGCGACGAGACGAAGCCAGAGTGTCGGAAATGCAGAGAGTATGGTGTGTTGTGCAATTATGTAGGCAGCACGCCAGATCTTCAGGTGTCCGCCGTTAGCCTGCACGGCCGTGAAGTAGCATGCAAGAGCCCACAGACCGCGAAGAGTGTACTAAATGTGCCCTTCGTCCCAGCCGTCTTCTGTTCAGATGGTCGGGATGGTTTCCAGATGGATACGCAGTGCTTCGCGGGGTTGGAGAGGTTTGGGTCGAGGGCTATCGGTGCGTTTAGCAAGGAGATGGCAAGGATATGGAGGGATTGCATACCGTACCATGCTTTGAGAGTATGTTGAAGCTCGTTTTCTTGATTGTTCTCGTCATTTGTTACGATGACCGTGGAGTCGACGCGTTAACATATTCGGGCGTGTAGAACCCATTCCTGATGCACACCATACTCGCCGTTGCTGCAGCGCATGAGCGCTACCACGACATGGTGAGTCGATCTGTTTACATGGGACATGCACAATACATGCTTACGTCCCAGCCACCCACGGCCAAAAGAAGCCTGACCGAAACGTACCATACCACCCAAGCTCTCCTTCTCTTCAATCGGAAGCTCTCCTCGCCTATGACCGACGCAGACGCAGATCCGCTTTGGGCAACGGCCGCGCTTCCTCGGTCTTCTGGCCATCGCCTCTTTCGATGCGACCGACCCACGAGACGCCTGGCCACTGGCAGCACCAAGCTCGGAAGATCTCGAATGGTTCACGCTCAGTGAAGGCAAAAAAGCCGTCTGGAAATTGACGAACCCCCTGCGTCCGGGCGGTTTGTTCAGCCCCATGGCGCACGAGTATGCGGCCATCAACCTCACGCTGCCGCGCTCAGGCGCTGAGGACATGGAACCATGGCTGGCCTCGCTGTGCAACATCAACGAATCCAGCACGGCAGATAATAACCCCTATTTTGCAGCTGCACATAATCTGACGCAACTGCAGAACAATGCCGCGAAGGGTATGGAGCGTATATGTTTTGTTAGCCAGTCACGGGACCAATTTCTGGAACTATTGCGGGCGAAGGATCGAGTTGCGCTGGTGCTGTTGGGGATGTGGTACGAGAGTGTTGAACGGGAGTGTTGGTGGGTTGAAAGGCGGGCGAAGGTGGAGGGGAGTGGGATCAGGGCGTTTCTCTCGGGGTGCTATCACGACGGTGGAGAGCTTCTAGATTTGTTAGACAGCGCGGACGGAAGAGCCGAAGGTAAAGAGAGGTTGCAGATGGTTGAATAAAAATGGTATTTGGAGCATAATCGTAGAGAGAAGGAGCGAGGAGACATTGTGTTCAAGAGAAACGGACCATTCTGCGGGGAAGAGAGGGATGAGGAAGATGCTGGTTGGGCAGCGCTCGCTTTCAACATGCAGTGGTGCAAGTACGAAATCGTTTTACCCTTCGATCCTCCTTCTTATCCGAAATGTCTGTTTCTTGACCCGTCTTTTCCCGTTGATGGTCACAGGGATGAATGTCGGTGGATTCGAACAACGTTGATTCTTGGGCATTGGCTTGTCGGGCGATCTGATGCTCGCCCTGCCACGTCTGAATGGAACGGATAAGGTACTACAGCTATAGCGCCAAGCATCTCGAAACCTCAGGCCGTCGCAGAGCGTGGTACGACGACTCTTATCAGACACTTGGGATGCGCCTACGGGCGGCCTGGCGGCCTGAGGGCCAGACACGATGCGCTTCCAAGTCGGCGATGCAAAGTGCGCCGAACAAGGAGACAAGAGCCGAAAGACGGGCGAAGGTACCTCGGGCGGAGGAACTGATATCCAAGTCATCGTATAGAGTTGCCCGTAGAAGTGCAAGCTAGTGATCCCACAGGTCGGACGCTGGGTGTGGCGCGCTTCACGTCCTGGCACCCGGAAACGCGGCTGGCCATGGAGCGAATCATACAGACAGGCAGCACAGCGTAGCGGCGGCGAGGCGATACAGCCGTTTTCTGCTGTAAAGGGAACTGATAGACAAGACGTCCGAACGACGGTGCATGTGCAGCCACGGGCAACGTGTCTGACACATGGGATTGCCTGCCTTATCGTTCGGCTAACGCGAGCCCAGGCCCGCTGCAGCCTAGCCTTTCGTACCCTTATCAACACCACGGGCCCGTGCCCCCGAATCCATCCATGCGCCGCCCTGCAGCTTTGCCGCGAGCGTACCTGCGCAGCGGGCCCGCCGGGATGATTGCGCTCACGCACGCCTGCTACGCGCCTGATTCGGTGCAGCTTTCCGCGACGCCTCGGCGCTGAGCGCAAAACTGTACATGGAAAACGACATTGGCAGGTCGCACCAAAGCTGCCCTTATCTTTGCCAAGGAGGCCGGGCGGCGCGAGCTTGGGTGCGGGTAAAGGAATGGGGGTCGCTGGCTGGCTCTGGGGGTGGAGCCAGGCCTACATGGCTGCTGTGCTTGGGTACGGAGCCTGGGAAATTGACGGTTCGACAGCTTGGCCGTGGCCTGTGTATATAGGAGGGACCGAGCCCCCCCCCCCTGCGCGAGGGGTCGTGAGTCGATTCTTTGACCAAGAAGAAGAAGAGCAACGGCGACTGCGGCTTGCTGGCGAAGTAGGTTGACCTCCCAAAAAGGCTGGACTTGTCATCATCATCATGTTGTCCGAAGCACCTACAGCTGTAAGTACCCCTCTGATGCTCTCTCATCCAACGTCTGTCCAGGCAGGCGGACTCGGTCAAAGCGTTCTGCTTCCTTGCTCTGGTTAAGCGCTTATGTTGTATACCTTTCACCATGAACAACGCAACACGCATCTCCAGAGACACGGCTAACACCTCCCTGTAGCCTGAGTATGACCCGGCCAAGCCAAACGGTGGCAACTCCCTCGACGAGGATGTCAACGCCCAGTATGCTGGCCTCGAGGTCCACTACATCTACTTGATGGTCTGCGCCTTCCTGGTCTGGCTCATCATCCCTGGCATCGGTTTCTTGTACAGTGGTCTCGCGCGCCGCAAGTCGTCTCTCTCCCTTCTGTTCCAGTCCTTCGCTGTCGCTGGAGTGTAAGTGCACCCCTCGTAGCTGGTCCATCAGAAGAGCAGCAACTGACCGAGATATAGCGTCTGCTTCCAATGGATGTTCTGGGGTTATTCCCTTGCATACTCCAGGACGGCCAACGCCTTCATCGGTGATTTGGCCAACTTTGGTTTGAAGAACGTGGTCGCGGCTCCTTCTCCTGGCTCCGTTCTTCTTCCCGAGATCGTCTTCTGCCTGTACCAGATGCTCTTCTGCACCTGCACCGTCGTGCTCGTTACTGGCGGTAGCTTTGAGCGTGGCCGCATCCTGCCGTCTCTCATCTTCTCCTTCTGCTGGGCCACCATTGTTTACTGCCCTATTGCTTGCTGGACCTGGAACGCCAACGGATGGCTGTACAACCTTCCTTCCCTCGACTTCGCTGGTGGAGGCCCTGTGCACATTGCTAGCGGCTGGTAAGTCACTCGCACTACCGACACAGAATTTCGTGTGGCTAATTTAATGCAGGGCCGCTCTCGCATATGCCTTTGTCCTCGGCAAGCGTGTTCACAAGGGAGAGAAACTCCATGGCAAGCCGCACAACACTACACTGGTCTTCATCGGCACCGTCTTCATCTGGTTCGGTTGGTTCGGCTTCAACGGCGGCTCCGCATTGAACGCTTCAGTCCGCTCCATGATGGCCGCTTTCAACACCAACACAGCTGCCAGCTTCGGTGTTCTTGGATGGGTATCTGTTGACCTCATCCGCACCAAGGGCAAATTCTCCCTTGTCGGCGCTTGCTCGGGTGCCATCGCCGGTCTTGTTGGTATCACACCGGCCGCCGGTTACGTGTCTGTCTGGATTGCCGCGCTCATCGGCTTCCTGACCGGAGCTGTCTGCTCTGCAGCCAAGAACGTCGACAAGCTGCTCCGCATCGATGAGGGCATGGACGTCTTCAAGCTCCACGGTATCGGTGGCATGTGCGGTTCCTTCTTCACCGGCATCTTCGCCCAAAAGTGGGTGTCGGCTCTCGATGGCGCCTCCATCTACGAGGGAGCTCTCGACGGTGTCGGCGTCCAAGTCGGCCGCCAACTTGCCGAGATCTGCGCCATCTCCTCGTACTCCTTCGTTGTGACTTGCATCTTGCTCTACGCCCTCAAATTCATTCCCTTCATGCACCTGCGCGTCACCGAGGAGGCCGAGATGATCGGTCTTGATCTGGACCAGTTCCAAGACGATGAGCAAATCGGAGATTGGTCGATAGTAGAGCACGCCTTTGAGGGTGTGCACGTGCCAAACAGCAGCCAGGGCAGCGTCAATCGGGCGGAACCCGAGCTTACCAAGTCGGCATGAATAGACCAGGGGAAGGCTGACGACGTGGTTGACTCGTGTGTGTGGTGGTTGTAATAGAGTGTCATTAGTATGCCTCGTTTTTGCTTCTATAGATTGAATCGTGTCCAGTAGAATGTAGACACTTCAAATTGCATGTCTGTATCCTTGTAGCTATTCGAGCTCACCTTGAGGTCCTAACTTGGTTTAGTGCGATCGTAGCACTCGGAATGGATCGATACGCTCAAGTATCAACACGTACCTCGACACTCCTTGAAACCTTCAAGGGTCAGAAGCTTATTGTGAAGGTCTCGTCTGAGTCACACACGATTTACGAATACTACGGCGGTGTCTTGATACTAAAGCTATAGCTGCGGCTGAACGAGCTACCGCGTACAATTGCCTTCTCTAGCAGAAGGGCAGAACGCGGAGCAACCGTCCTACTTTCGCAATCGCCTGCACGACTTCCTCGTACATTCATGATCGTAACACAATCCATTTCTAGCATATATTCGTCGTCGACACCGGCCACAAAGTCTCTTTGAATCACTGGAGTAAACCGCCATCGGTAGCTGTTTGAAATTCTCTGGAGTATCGAATCGCATTCCACTCCACTTGCTCACAAACCACGATGCCCTTCGGCCCCTTCGCCTCCAATAGCGCATTCCATCACCGGATCTACCTGTCTCTTCTCTCCGCCCTAAAAGCATCGAGCGGAGTACTATCCACACAACCTCTGGCCCTCTCAAACTCCTCTCCGCCCTCTCCACCGATCTTTCCACTATAGACCATCCCCCCCTCTTCTTCGCCTATGGCGGCTTTGGTTGCGCCGAGATATGGCTCTCCTACATGGACTACTTCGCCGCGCGCGGTTACCGTTGCTATGCAATCAGCTACAGAGGCCATGGACAGAGCTGGTACCCATCGTTCTTGCGTATGTATTTCACCACTCGAGGCACGATGGCAGAAGATCTAGCTGAGGGGGTGAGGTACGTGGGAGCGCTCGAGGGAGCGAGAAGAGGGAATGTCGGCCCGACGAGGGTTGTACTTGTAGCGCCGGCCCGTCAGACGAGGCAGCTCATCACATCAGCGTACTGTAGCTTTGTGAAGGGCGGGCCGGCGCTGAGCCAATATGCGCTGAGCAGGGGCATGTTCAAGGTGCATGGGTTCTGTATGTTGGCTGCAGCACCGTGGTTCGGGTTGTACGTCTGACACGTATCCATTTACGTTCCCGTCCCTATGATCGAGGCGGAGAAGACACAGCTGACGGACGGGACACTAGTTGGTCCTGCTACAAATTCTGGGCTCTGACCGCGCCGATACATTTCCCATACCGCGCTTTCCACCCGCGGTACATCCTCGCTACAGTTCCTCAGATCCACGACGCGTTCTTCACGGCCGAGACGCCAGTGTTGGTGGTCCAACATTTCACACGCTTGCTCTCGCCGTACAAATCTATGTTCTGGCCTATGCAGGCCCTCTTCCGCTTTGTCAATGGCCCTGACGTACCCTCCTCCATCACTGACTGGGGCTGTGAAAAGCATCGCAGATCGCCAGCACAGCCAGACTTGCCGAAGCAAAGCTCAGACGTAAGCCAACGGCTCATCATTCTAGCTACAGAAAAACATGTATTATGCGCACCGGTAATACTGGAAGATGCAAGCGCAGCGGTACACACAAGTCTTTAGAGATCTGGTGAGCCAGGGCGAGTGGAAAGGTGTGAGTCGACTCGACATCGCACAAGCTAGTGAACAAGGGAGCGATTGCGATGGAGTACGCTTCCGGGTCGTAAAGGGCCTAGGGCATCACTTGCAGAATTATGAGGAGTGGGAGCGGGGAGCGGAGGAAGATTCGAGGTGGCTTGAGCAGCTATGATCAAAAGAGGAGAAACCGTGTGATGTTTCAGAAACTTGTCGTCATCGGATGCTGAGCTTGTTTGAGGACTATAGTTCTCTGCTCTAGGGATAAATCTGCCGCCGGCATAGTCGATGAGTCAGTCATATTGCAAACCCATTTCGTTTTTCTTGAAACGAGTGAGAAAGGGGTATGTTCAAGAAGATGGCGTCAGAGGCCAGCCTTAGGAATCCCAAAGATTACGGCGAGGAGTAGTATTTAGTTGTGCCGCGAAGGGGCGTCTTACGGGGACACGCACTAAGGTGAAGCACCAATTAGCGTTGAATACAACCAGGTGATTCGAATGTTATGACCAATATTGGCACCCTAACATGTGCATCTCGCTCCCCAAAAAAGAAACAATACTTCGCAAGCTTACTCACCGTGCGAACAGATCGTGCCGCTTGCGGTGTTCTCATAGGATATTACGGATAGGCATGTCCTAACTCCGGTATGGGTGACAGAGTTGTGAACCAACTAAAAAGTTGGCAACAATACAGCCTCACGTCACAATCTTGAAGAGAGCTACTGTCGGTTCCTGACTGGCATATATTTAGTCTTCATAAGGCGCACTACCCAAATCATCAAAGTGTTTCCACCCAATAATGATGAGAACGTCCCGTCTCAATTGATGTGCCTCTTCATGAACCGAGCTTTCATCGACACCTTCTTCATTTCCCCTAGTGATTATGTACAGTGATTTTGGCGAATGGACGCAGTGTCTTAGCGGCCAGCACCATTGCGCGATGCCAATCGTTGCATTGCATTTCTACTTATTGATTCATCCCATTGCCTCGAAGTGTTCCAGCTCTCAAGCTTCCCACGAGCCATACTTAGAGATGGAAAACTGTCGAATAGATCGAAGTGACTAAGCGATTGAACGCTTTGGTGAACGTCAATTAGGTCTCTGGATGGTTAAGCATTGGTCGATCTCCTTTCAGCCCAGGTCTCTCCACTTCCACAGATACAACAAAGAAGCGAATGGTGGAATCATGTAATCACTTTCAATCTGCCCCACAACTTTTCTCAGGCACGCAATAGACTGCAGAGTGTTCCGAAGTAACCATGTATTAGTCTTGAAGAGGTACGGTTTTCTAGAATATGTGGAGATCAGGCTTCATGGGGGCGACACGCTCGTGTATAAAGAAAACGTATCTTGATTGGCTGTCCTGCGGTGTCCGGGGACTGTGGCCGGCCTGATGGTTGGCCTGATTGCTTAATATATTCAACTACCTCGATCAGGCCTCCAGCTCATCTATAACCACGATCTGGCGGTTCTGTGCGAAAATCAAGGTACAGTTTGTGCGATGTTACGGGTAATTGGATTAAGGCTTGTCAGCCGGGGTGCCTTAAGGCACACAAACATAATGTCAATGTGAACGGCGAAGTCCACACGTAAGCTACGTAGATCACCTCGTACCATTCAGGGTGAAGCCGAAAAAGTTTCTTCACCGAATGGGCACCTTTGATCAATGAGTCGAGTGCAAACTTGCGCGCCTTAACAAGGCTACTCCAGAACACCATCCGTAATGAATTGAACTGCATGACGGAGACTCAGGATACCGGACGCCATATCAGAGACATGGTCCGTACGTTCTGCAATACTTCTTCATATAGCATCAGAAATCAAGGGGTAGTAGCGACGAAAAAGTATATAAATGCCTGGCATCTCCTCATTGATCCATCATCAACCCAACAGTTCAATACTCTACATCTCAATCACAACATCGCGACTCGACCAGCTTTCCACACTTCTTCAAACCAATTCCAATCATCATCATGAAGTTCTTCGCCATCCTTTCCGTCTCCGCCCTCGCTGTCCTCGCGGCCGCTCTTCCACAGGCTGACAATGGATCCGCTGTTACTGAGCCAGTAGACATCGGCACTATTCCTCCCATGCCCGACACCCTCAAAGACGGCACTCCCGTCGCTTCGAACGCTGGCGATGACAAGGACCCAGAGAAGCGCGATTTCGAGGAGCGCGATCTTGAGAAGCGTGACTTCAAGATCGACATCTGGCAGGACCCGAACAAGGGCGGCAGGCACGAGTCGCTTCAAACAGTCGGTAAGTAACAGCCTGATCAAGAACGCGCTTGTACGAGAGCATTTCCATGCTAACATTTGAGCAGCCCAGAGGTGCTATAACTTGGTCAACCACTGGAATAACGCTATCTCCTCGCTTCACGTTCATAAGGGACATGGTTGCATTTTCTACAAGGCCAGGAACTGCCCTCAGCACGGAACTCGTGAGTGGCGCAAATTATGAAATATAGCGCAAGGCCACTAATCTTTCTCGCAGAGCTTACTGTTCCCGGAAGCGCCAAGACTCTGAAGAACCTGAAGAAGTTCCACTTCAATGACCAGATCAGTAGCTACTTATGCTACAACAACTAGATCAATGTTGCGCACCGATTGAGCCAGATAGGCGGGGAAGGTAGCGAGTGGGATGGGGTGTGGGGAGAACGAGTTGTGGTCGACCACTTGAGCCAACTAGTGTCATTCATTTAGTCATGCTTATTTATAAACATCTCAGTTTACTGATCATCTTCTTGAATTTGGTTCCGTCTATGCAAATGATGCCAGACGAAGCTAAGAGGGTATGAGTCCTTACAAGTGACAAAAGTCCTAATGCTTGATACTGAAGCATAAGTGTGATTCAAGTCGCTCCTAATTGCTATAGATACAGGCCCGCAAAATGGCTGAAATCGCAGACTCAAGGAAACTAAAGGCAGATGGCGTGCGTTCCTGTGCAATGATAAGCCCGCCCCGGCGGAACACTTGTAGCCCTCTCCGTCAAGAAAACGCTAACAACAATCGCATAGCCTAAACAATCTCGGAATATGCACGCGATATCCTCAGTGACTTATGCGCTTAGTGTCTTTGCTATAGCATTCTCGCTGACTACAATACTATAATTCGCGGCTGACCACTGCAATCTACCACTTCAGAGCGTCTCAGACCTCCCTAGAATTTATGTATTGATCTAAAGGTTTTCTAAGTCACAGACTGCTATAGACAGATTGTATTCTGAGTATAGCTATGTACTGGTTAAGCTAGATATGTTGCGGTAGCGATTATGCTGCATTAAGCAGGACTGCTAGGCACAGATGCTAAATCCTTGATGCATAGAAGCGGCTAGCCGTTTTCTTACTGTATCGTTACCAAAGCCGGCAATAGCCACAGCTAACTCGTGTGAACTAGCCCTGTGCGGCCTACGTGATAGTCGGCGGCTTGCAATGTACCGAGTGACCGAGCTACGATTCTAGATATCAAGACTTCAAGAGAGAGCTTAATTATCTAGTTGTATGATATCTTGATAGTAGACTTAGGTTGGCGGAGATTTACAGAAATGAATCATCATCATCATCATCATCATCATCATCATCATTATTATAGTTCGTCAATTTTCGGCCTACAGTTTTCGGCCTACAATTTTCGGCTCAGTCTCGCTTCAGTTCAGGCCCTGGCTCAACGATACCACACACACTGCTGGCTAATCCTAATCTCTATGCTCATGACGTCAATGAAGTACTTCGATCTTTGACCATATAGGCTTGAGATCGCGCGAAATTTACCATCTATGCTATAACAATGGCAGGCAAAAACTTCTCCGCTAGCACCGAGGACTACGACTTCATTCTGGTCGGGGCCGGGTCGGCCTCATGCTTGATCACGTCGCGTCTCTCGCAGCAGTTGCCCGACCACCGGATCCTTGTTCTGGAAGCTGGAGAACATCTTCGCGATGATCCTAAAGTTCAAACACCCGGTCTATCGGCGTCACTTCAGTCTAATCCTGCTTATGATTGGCAGTATTTATCCGCGCCGGAGCCGGGTCTGAATGACAGGAGGGTGAAGCATCCGAGAGGGAAGTTGGTGGGTGGTAGCAGTGCGATTAATAGTCACAGTGTGGTGTTTCCAAATTACGAGTGGCATGATCGTCTGGCGGAGGAGCTTCTATCAGACCCGGGGAGAGAAGAGTGGAGCTCACAGGGCATGAGAGATTGCTACAAGCGATGGCAGGCTGAAAGCTCCGGACCGAGAGTGAACGATGATGTGGGGTCTCTGGATCGTGTGCAAACATCGTACCCACGTACCATGGATCTTCTCCAATCGCAGTGGATGAAAGCTTTTGAGGAGCTCGGCCACGCGACACGTACTACAGGGTTTGTCGAGAGTTCTCCCGGGGCAGTCACTGTCACCAATGCGGTCGATTCTTCAAAAGGCGAGCGAAGTCATGCAGGTACAGCGTTCCTGGAGCCCGCATTGAAACGAGGCAATGTGACATTGAGAACTGGTGTAAAGGTCGATAAAATTGCATTTGATGAGGTGTTGACCGTTGATGGAAGGCTTAATGCTAGAGGTGTTCGCTACACATACCAAGGGGGGGAGTATTTCATTAGTGCCCGAGAGATCATTCTCTGCGCAGGCGTGTTTGAATCTCCTACGATTCTGGAACGATCGGGTGTAGGATCTAAAAAGGTCCTCAAAGCCGCGAATGTCCCAGTCCTATACGAGCTTCCAGGAGTCGGTGAGAACTTGCAGGATCATCTGAATTGCGGATTGTCATGCGAGACTCAAGACAACATCCCTACTCGTGACGAAGCATTATGGAATCCCGAAGTGCGGAAGGCTGCATTGTTGGAGTACGAACGAAGCCGCACTGGTCTGCTGTCGGAAGGGTCAGCGTACAGTTTTGCCTTTACACCACTGCAGATGCTGGAAACCCCGTCAGAGACGCAGGAGCTCACCAAAATAGTCAAACATTGTGTGGAAGAAGAGAGCAACCCGAGCTTACAAACCCAGTATTCCGTCATTCAAAAGACGATCGAAAGCCCTGATGAAGCGACCGCAACCACATTCATGCTTCGCACGCAGCGTCATCGGGACACCGAGTCACTTCCCAAAGACACACCGCCTTACGTCAATGGCAAATATGTAACTGTTGTTGCGATGTTGGCTCATCCTTTCTCGCGTGGAAGTTGTCATATAACCTCTGATCCTTCGCATCAAGCAGAGATCAAGTTTAACTATCTTTCTCATCCCCTCGATACAGAGATACTGGCTCGCCACTTGCTTCTCATAGAAAGACTATTACAGCAGCCTACGTTTACGGCCATGGCAAAGCCGAAAGGAAATCGATTGCCTCGAAGCTTCCCCTATCCAATATCATCGCTCGAAGATGCGAAGAAAATACTCCCAATCAATTCAGCGACGAACTATCATCCGTCCAGCACTTGTTCAATGATGAGAGAAGATCTGGGGGGCGTGGTTGACGAACGGCTGAAAGTATATGGAACGAAGAATGTGAGGGTTTGCGATGCCAGTGTCTTGCCAATCATACCACGAGGGAACATTCTGACTGCCGTCTACGCTTTCGCGGAAAAGGCGGTGGAAATTATTTGCAAGGAAGCAGAATCTAATTTCTCATCAGACCAAAGCATCCCCTTATTATAAGACTTGAGCAATGTAGAATCAATATGGGAGTCATATAACAAAGTATGTTGTCAGATTGTAGATAGACGAATCGCTACCCGGCTACATTTCATGTAGCAAGTCCTTATAAACCCCTAGTCATGAGGCAATAGACTGTTGTTATAACGACAATTCAATGACACTATTATCTCCTCAGCCTCGCAGAAGTGATAATTAGTGGTGCAGCACGCTCGGTATATTTTGACCCGCTGACTATCACGTGAAGTTTGTAGATGGTTCTACATGAGTCAGCTGTGGCTGTGGCTATGTTGTAGTCTTTGATATCAGCATTGTTAAAAATAAGGCTAGACCGCTTCCGTACCTCAACGATATAGATGCTCTCTTGTAAAGCGGTTTTGCATAATGCACCGACAGATTGCTACTACAGCGCAACCAGATTACCAGATATACTTCTTGCTCGCAATACAGCCTGTATATATTCTTTCCTTATAGATTCGCTTCCCTTGTCATTAACGTTTTGTCTAAGAGCCGAGACAAGTTAATCCAAAGACACCGAGCACTGGTAATCTACTTGAACCCTTCTCCAACCTAATCTCAACATTGTTGGCTTTAGCGACATTAGTATATCAAATGGCCCTATTAAACAACTTCATTTACCATGTCAGTCCACATTGATAATACTCCTTATGAGTATTACATATGAGCTCACTAACGCTTTTGGAGACCATCGTAAGATTTTCACACGTTCTACATTCATCTTAGCTACCCTCGTGCTAGTCACCAAATGAAAAGGTAAGTCCAATGACATCACTTGAGTATCAGATTTGTGTTATCATATAGTCTTGATTTGGTATCATTCTCATGTACACAATAAATCTAACATCGGTATCTTGAAAATAGGAAAAGGTATCAAAAACGCGAGAAATATAACCTCCGAAGACTGAACACCGAAGTCAATCTTGTCGAGCGCCAAGTTCGAACTACTCCTAGCGCACCCTTTCCTACTTAGATGAGTGCTCGATTGTCTCATCACGATCTTGCTTTAGGTCGTAGCCGCCGAAGATGGAGTTCACACGCCCTCCAATGCTAGAGCGACGGTCCAAGCCCGCCTCATGGTCCGCAGTGACGTGGTATCCGCCGGTGATCGGATTGACCTGCGCGCCCGCAAGACTAGAGCGACGCACTTTCTCAATCTCAACAGCCGAAAGACGCTTCTCATCGTAATGAACGGTCTGAACAGCTCCGCCGAGAGCACCGCCTTCGAGAGCAGTAGCAACGACATTATCGCCCTTGACACGAAGGATGTGGAATCCGTGGCGGACCCAATGAGCTGTGACGTAGGCAAGTACAACGATGAAACCGACCATGGGAACGAGGTAGGAGATGCGGGTGGTGGCGGAATCGGCGATAGCACCTTGAATCGGAGGAAAGACGGCTCCGCCGGAGACACCCATGACAAGAATACCAGCGCCGCGACGAGTGTTCCTGCCGAGATTGGCGGTACCGATGGTGAAGATGCTGGGGTACATCGGCGCCATGAAAAAGAAGATGACGATGATGCATGCCACTCCACTGACTCCGTGTGCGTTTGAGACGTAAGCTGAGAGGGCGATGCAAACAGAGGAATAGACCATCAGGATGAAGTTAGACTCCAAGAAGTAGGCCATGGCAGCAGCGACGAAGCGACCAACGGTGAAAATGAGAAGTCCGTAGGAGAGTAAGCGCGAACCCTGTTCAGACGAATAGCTAGCTGCCTCCGTGGAATAATTAATAAAGAAGGTCGCTATCGTGACCTGAGCACCAACGTAGCAGAACTGGGCCACGAAACCGAATATCATGTTGTATTCTTTCCACAGCGGCTTTTGCTTGACGATATTGCCGTATTGGTCTACGGCAATGCCGAGCTCCTCGGAATCTGCTGCAACGATGGATGCTGAGCGTACAGCGGCTTCCTGGACTTCCGGCAACTTAGCGAAGAAGAACATTACTCCGACAGCTGCTCCAGCGCAAGCAACAGCTAAGTAAACGTATTGGACGTTCTATAGTGTCTAGTCAGAAACGATACCATGATATCTTCGTCAGGTGGATACATACAGTGAGAGAGTTCGCATTATCGCCGGAGAAGAAGGCCTTGGACGCGATCAAGGGGCCAATGAAAGATGCTACACCGTTCCAGCTCTGGCAGAACTGAAGGCGGGCAGAAGCGGTAGCCGGGTGACCAATGACCACAGCGTAGGAGTTGGCCGATGTTTCCAAAGTTGCCAGACCACACGCAATTACAAAGGTACATGCCAAAAAGCCACCGAAAGCAGACTTTTGGTTCGAAGGGGTGGAGAAATGGGCAACCGGCCAGAAGAAGATCGCTCCCAGAGAATACAGGGTGAGACCCATCAGAATTGTGGTCTTGTACCCTCTGCGTTTCAGGACCTCAGCGGCGACGGGAGAGAAGCAGAGATAGCCGCCACCGAAGTACATGACTTGCAGACCAGTTGATTCAAGACGAGTGACACCGAGCACTGTCTGAAAATGCTTGTTGAGGACATCGAGGAGGCCGTAAGAGAAACCCCATAGGAAGAAGAGGGATATGACTAAGCTCAGGGGGACGATGAGCTTCTTGCCACTGAGATATCCTCCAGCAATACCAGGAGCATCGGTTGGAATGCCACCGCCAGCCATTGTTGCTGTGGCAGGGTCGTTTTGTAGGGTCTGGAGGATTTGAGGTGATCTCGAATCAAAGGAGATATGCAGATGCTACTCTCTGGGAGGCAGTGATGCTTGATGCGCGCTGTCGATGCTGTTAGTGACGGGCAGGCAAGGCTTCTTATATAGAGCCCGCCCGCCTGGAGACAGGGTCATACAAGAATTGCGGCGCCCCAGAAAGTCGCGATATGCCATACTGGTTTAGATCCCAGATGGGCCAATGAGATACTAGTTTTGACGCTACTGCGAAGGCGACTGGGGTCCGGGGATCCTTGGCAGATGGCTAGTTCGTGGGCGCCGAAAGTCTCCCCGCACCCCGCCTCCAGTCGAATCCAACTAGTAGATCTCCAGGCATACGTAAGTAAGGGCCTCCACTCCATCACGCGTATGTGGTGTCCTGGCAGGCATGGCATTGCATCACTTTGACCTCGTGACCTTCAAAGCACACCACCCAGAGTGGGCGCACAATAGGTAGTCGTTTTGTTTGATGCCCACCAAGGAGTTCTTCACCACCTCATCAATTGTTGGTAAATGGCTCACCAAAGAATTCAACAACACTTGCATATCGTAGTCGACCATGTCCAAGCCATGGTTGTTACTGGTCTCAACAGCACTTTCTAGCGTGCTTCTAGCGCGCTTCTGTGCAGCATCCGTAGGCCTCGACCACAGCAGCCTCACGATAGCTCGCTTGCGGGATCAGCCTCTAATCTGAGGTCGGTCCTTCTCCGGGGTGGGGCAATTGGGCACGCGATGATCTAATGCTCAAGAGCCTCATGGTAGCCGGTCTTGGTTCCTTTTTCGATGTAGCCAAGACGTTCGTTGAGCCGCGCACGTCACAGTCCAGACAATGCTCCTAGCCTTGTTGAAGAGGCGTGGCAAGGTTGCCTATGCCTTGATTCGTTGCGGAGTTGTGCCCTTGATGCGCCGTTCCCCAACTAGTGCTAGATCTACGCACGAATGCATGCCAGTGCATCCCGCCTTTGGAGGTGCGGGAGCTTATGTGGGAACCAAAATCTTTGCGCTGTCTGCCCTCGAAGAAGAGGCGTATAGCCTGGCCGAGATGCTGAATGCAGCGTTCCAGAGGGCTGATGAATGCGCACTAAGGCTATGCGAAGATCGCCTAAGTCGCTCCGGGGAGCAATAGAACTGAGAGGCTTTTAAACCTGAAGGCTTTTTGAACCTAAACTTGAGCCTCATCGCCACGATTATGTGGAGCGTAAATGAGAATGCACAGATGCCCCGGGGTAACCCAAGCATACGCCAACCTCTTTCGACTTTGCTCCGAGGCATTTTGGCGAGGTTAGCCGATTGAGTGAGCGAAGAGTTGGGAATTGCAGGTGTTACAGTTATTGTTTATTGGTATGCCCGTTAACAGCTGCCGTGTTATTACGCCTCTGCTAAGGCTCTGAAGCTCTTCCGCTCTGAATGTCTTGCTCTTGGGGGATCGATGTCTGGAGGGTCATGCTTGTTGTGCATGGTATCTTTCCAGTCTTTCTCCTCTAAGCCTGATACCGACACCTCCTGAAACCGACTTCGACGCCTGTTGCGCCATTTCTCCGCTAAGCCTTTTCGCCGCTCTGTCAAGAACCGCATCATGCTCTCATAGCTCAGCGCAAGGACGACTAGCGGGACCGATATCGCAAAGCCGATGCCAAAAACCCACTTTGAAACATAGGCAAGGGTCATACTAGGCTCTCCGCCATCGCCTTGGGGGAAATCCGAAATGTTGATGGTGAACAAGGTGCCGACGAATGAGAGAGGGAGGAAGATGACTGTGACGACTGTGAACACCATAATAGTCTGGCCTTGGTGGACAGTATCTGTGGCTTGATATCGCGCAAACCGAGCCTCGAAAACGTTGGCGTAACGATGCTTCAAGTCCAGGAGGTTAGTGACTGAAGCATGGACATCGCTTATATGTTGCTCCATGCGCGCGATGTCGCGATCGTGGGTCATCAGGATGCGCTGCTCGTGCTGGCAGAATTGTCTAAGCTCTCTTTCTTGAGGAGGTTCGAGCTCAGCCTTATCCGTCAAGTGGGAGAGCAAATTGTCTTGGTTTGAAAGGACTGTCCTGAGCAATGTGAACTCGTCACGTAATCCTTGGATGTAATCTAACAGGCTCGTCTCGGGATTGATGTCAAGCAGACGATCAACACACTCGGGCTCGGCAGAAGTGTCGTCATCAGCATCCAGGTCAGCTTCGGATTCATCTAGGGGGTTGGTGCTACTCCTGCCGCGGCGCTTGAGCCATTCAGAAGCCTGCCGGGAGTCAGAGTTAAACTCTCGGAAAAGTTCGTCTACTTGTTCGTCTGTACTGGTAACGGCTGACTCAAACTTGTCGAGGAAGGGGTAGTCTTTCTCTTTGATCACCCTGGCATCGAACATTTTGACACAACGGGCAGCGATGATGGAAGCCAAGTCTATCACAGATTTCACCGGTAAGGTTTCTTTGCTCTTGTTTTTGATATCTTTGATGATTCCCTCAAGAACATTCAAGTGATCATCTTCGGGTAACTCCCATTGTTGAGGTATACTGGTGACAATGAGATTATGGCTGAAGACCCACATCCAGAGTTGGCCAACCTATACAATACGTCAGCCCGGCTAAAAATCTAATCAGATGATTCATACCATGTAAAGCGAGAGCTTTTGTCGGTTACCTGATACCGGTAGCTTTGCTTTGTAATCTTTATGCTGCGGGGCCAGTTATTACGAGAACAACTTAAAGAACAACATAGACAATGTGCAGCCTACCAGGTTACTACGGGTTCCGCGATCACCCACTTTACGATAAAATGACAGTGAACGGATATCAAAGTCTTGATGAGACAGTTGAGACTGATGTTGACCGAAAGTTTCTTGGTACACGTGTGATGTATTCAACATCATTCGAGTCGAGTCCGGATTGAGTGACAGCGCTTTTCTGATAGTCTGATCCATTGCTTGTACAGTCATCTCTGTTTCAAAGCGGATATATGGCATGACTACGAATATACTACCGGCAGCCTTTTCTCTTGGAGCGCGGAGGAGCTTGCTACTGGGTCTGGGTTTTGGGGACTGTGAAGACAGCCTTGATGCTTTTCCGGAATTGCGTCGACTTCTACGTCTGGATCTGTAACTCTCATCCTTCGTGGTGACATCATGGGCCCCCTCGACCGATTTCCCAGCGTGTAGATCGGTCATAAGGGTCGTGTTATCTTGTGTAGTTGACAGTTCATTTTGGCTAAAATCTAAGGAGGTTTGTTTGGGCTTCCTTTTCTTCTTTCTTTTGCGCTGCGAGTCGTCCAGCGCTGCGGGCCCAGTATTTATGACTATTATAGGAGGATTGTTGGATCCAGGAGGATCGGATCGAGGCGGATCGGCATGAGGATTTACAATCAATCCTTTAGAGGTCATCTCGCAAAGCGGTCTCATGTAATGCGACTGGAACCTCTGCCCTCGCTGGAGATTTTCGATGGATCGTTCCACGGCCGTGAATTTGTCGACATCATAGTCACCGTCTTCGATAAAAGCCTTTGTCAACAGTGCTTCAGCCCAGCTGATGTTGTTCGATGGAAGATTGATCCAACGGAAATGAGTTGCGTCATTTGGTCTTGGAGATGCACGGATGCCAGGTACTGACGCCAGGCCGTCAAACTCCCCTATTGCTCGAGAATAGAGTAAATCGAATATTGACCTGTCCGTACGTCGCTTTCCATTGGGGTAATCTCCAAAATCCACAATGGTGGCTTTGAAGATGCGGCTAGCCTCCAGTGCATCTGGAGACAGCCTGTCTGAATGGAATGGAGCTAGTAGATGAATTGCGGGCATCGACTTAGCTTTGACAGCTTTGGAAAATGGCGTGTTCCCGTATTCATCTCTGACGTTTAATCTGATACCAGGACACTGGATCAGACTCTCAAGAATGGGTTGTACACCCGATTCAGCTGCTAGATGAAGTGGTGTTTCTCCTGTGGTAGTCTGCGCGTTGACCAGCGCTCCATTCTCGAGTAGCTTACTGACAACACCAAAGTCTCGGCCTAAGAATTTAGCTTTTTGACATGCCTAGCCAAAAAGTGATCAGAGTTTGTTTCTCGGATTGATAGGGCATTGTACTGACAATATGCAAAGGAGTCCACCCTCCAGCGCTACGGGCATTGACGTCGGCACCTTGTTCCAGGAGAAGAGCTACAATATCACTTCTGCCGTGGGAAACGGCAAGATGTAAGGGAGTCCTTCCGAGTGACTCTCTGCTAGTAATGTTCACTAAGCCCAATGTTGGGCCTTGTAGAAGTCTTTGGGTGAGCTCTAGATGACCAGTGGCACATGCCCAATGTAACGCAGTGCGCCCGTTGTTATCTTTTGCATCAACGTCCTTGATTTTAGCCAAGATTATGTTAAGAAGGTTTGTTCCTACGGTGTGACTCTTGTCCGCAGCTAGATGATGAAGCACAGTTCTTCCTTCATTGTCGACCAGGTCAAGATGTGCACCGGCACGTATTAGGATTTGAAAGGCATGAAAAGTGTAGTCGTTGTTATTGCATGCTGCGTGCATCAATATCGTCATGCCGTTGCGATTTCTCTCATCCACTGAGGCGCCGTACTTGATCAGTAGCTGCAATACGGCAATATGTCCGCGATGAGCCGCCCGAAGGAGCGGACTTTGCCGTGACGGCAATGCATCCGTCTTCGCTCCCAATTTCAAGACCAGCTCAGTGGTATGATATTTCCCAAGCTCAGCACTGCGAAGAAGACTAAGACGCAAGAGCCAATCGTACTGGTAAAGTTTGCCATTATCGAGAAGTCTTCCCGTCTTCACGGTTTCGAGGATAACTTGAAGTTGTTTGACATTATCGTGCTCGACCGCTTTCCGTATTCTTGGCTCCGGTCGCTGATGGAAATCCAGAAGTGGTCTAGCTTCGCCAGTATCTCGAGCGCCATCGTAGAGCTGTTGAGTAGGAGAGAGATTGGCCGCCCACTCGTCCGCGGTTATTCGATACACACGAGTAGCGGCAGTTGAGTCCAGATTCGAACTCATTTCATGAATCAAAGTAGGCCAGATTGGAAAATTGTATGCCGCACACTCGCAATGAGGGGAAGGAGAATTGAGTTGCACAGCAGGCGGAAAGAGCAAACGCTAGGCTTTGTTAGGACTAGTGCTTTCGTATCCCCCCCCCGCCAATAACAGGAATTCCCCGCAACTGTGTTTAAATTTGTATTGATATATCTACTCCGTACGAGAGTGATAAACAAAGAATGCGGACGAAACTGTTATCTGCTTTGTATCATAGTGAACTGGAAGCTATATGTGCCAAAATCAGTGGTATGATCACACCTGAAGATAGTCTAAATGCTTTCCGCCACCATAGTGTACCTCTAGGATTTGTTTGATCAACCTTCATACATCATTCAGGTTACCAGTGGGAAAAAGAAGCTGCTATTTTAGTCTAGTTGTTGCCGATTGTATATACCTACCTGTGTATGCCTTTTGCTTACTTGACACCAACATGCCCAAAAGTCTCATATGCCCTTCGTGTAATCTATAGTATTATACTTCTGCGACTACCCTTCGTTCCCCGCCTTTTTAATATTCACCCTGGAATCTTGTGACAGTAACGGTCATCCGAAATTGAAAAAATACACTGATCATGCTCTCACTACGGATCACGATTGGTTATCTTACCAATCTGTTTGCTTGTATATATTATACGTGCTGAGGCCAACTATTCAAAAGGTATACCTAAGAAAAAGTAGACAAATATAGCAGAATCTCTTTTCTACTAACATCACACATAGATGCCCGCGTAGATTATGATTCGAATATATCTTCTTCAGGCCTATCATGCGAGCTTCGGTCATGCGCTCATTGTCTAAGCTAAGTACACACTCAATATAGGAGGTTTGACATGGGAAAGCTATAATCAGGGCCTATCGCACATCGACAACTCGAAAGTACAAAACATGCTTCCAAAGAGCAGCACTTGCCAGCATGGGGACCAAAGTATAAGCGCAGAAGAAAGTCCTATATTAATTCTCTATATGCTACTATCTCGTGATCCTCTTGAAAATCTCCTCCTGGCTCTTCAAATCCTGCTTGAACAATTTCGTCTGCTCCGCCACGCGATCTAAATGCCCCCTGTTTAACTTCCTATTCCCACCATTCTCAGTATCCATCATCGCAATGCCTAGCGCCGTACTGACTACATTGCGTATCTGCCTTCCATTGAACTGTAATTTGCGGCCTGGTCCGGAAACCCAGCGCATTAGGTCGCTGAAGTCTTCCACAAGCTTCTTGTCACGCAGTTGCTCGAGGAAAGATTGGAAGATAGCCATTTGTTGCTCTTGGGTGAGTTCTTCATATTTGATTGCAATATCTAGGTCGGGAGGGTTACTAGGGCGTATAGGTAGGTGAGAAGGGAGGGGAAAACGTACGAATGCGGCTTTGCACTGCGATGTCGAAGGATTTCATACGATTAGTTGTTAGGATGAGGATGCCATCGTAGTACTCTAGGACACGTAGAAGGACTAGCACGATTATTAGAAGTTGTGGGAATGTCGGAGGCAGCTTATGAGAGCTCACCAGAGACCATGGCGTTGCGTCGCAGATCATTCTCGCCTTCACCACGAGCTTCAAGAAAGACATCGGCTTCGTCGCTAGTGCGGTGTCAGTGAGTGCGGTCTGATAGGTATGTAAGAGTCGTACAAGAGTAGGACTGCCTCCCATTTTCCAGCTAGGTCGAAAATCTTCTGCAGATTCGCCTCGACTTTGTCTCCTTCTATGCCTATGTCTGACACCCCAACAGATAGCAATGGCTTTCCGGCCATCAGCGCGACACTCTCTGCAGTTAACGTCTTTCCTACACCGGGATAGCCTGTGTGCAGCAGTAAGCAGAGCGGTATAATCGATATACAAAGATTTGGAGATGAATAGGCGTACCATAAAGCATTATTACCAGACCTTTACCCTTATCCGGCGCGAAATCTTGTAATGCAAGCGTCTGACCACTTCGGTTCGTCTCCTTTCCTAGTTCATGGGCTTGCACAGACTTCTGAACCAGATCCTTCAACTCCTCATCGAGCTGGAGCTTGTCGCGGAAGGTGCTTGCATCAGCTTCATCCGGCGGCTGAAGTCGATCAACCAGAAGTTGCGCCCATTTCTTCTGCTTCAGTGCGTAACCCAGAACTCTGGGAGGGCACATCATGTATTGTTCCGGTGTCATCGGTTTATTAGGTGGATGCTTGTCCCAATTGAATTTATACATTTCGCGGAAGATCGGGTTGGCTCGGCGCTCCGGGGACAGTGTCTCCAACTGCCCTTCGTATCTGGGCATGGGGCCTAGGATAGGCGTGTTTGCCGACAGGTACTCGTAGAAGGACGTGAAATCTACCATAGTAGTACCATCCACCTGCTTGATGTTAAAAGTAAGTCAAGACTTGCTTGCATATTTTACATACCCGTTTCTTGCTCACACTACGCTGGTCATGGCGTGTATTGGTATCATTGATCCCCGACATGGACATTGAATCATCCGAAGATCGAACACGCTCCCCGGTTGAACTATCAACCCTATGCAGGAGACTTCGACCAGTGTGAAAGTGTGCGTCACCCGTGTATTTGAACATCTGCTTGCCCTTAGCAGCGGTGCATATGCTCACGAACTTTTTCCCTCGCTTGATAAGCTTCTCGGTGAGCTTCTCAATTGATTTATCTTCGGTGCCAACCTCTGCTGTAACATCCACATAATACTTCAAGGGGAAGAATGGTAATTCGATAATACTTCGCCGGTCAGGACCCCAATATGGAATCTTCATTTCAAAAGGTACGCGACTAAACTCGTAGCCATTCCAATCAAAACTATAGCAAATTAGATCGAATGTATGATCTTCATTCACAAAGCCATCACAGGATTGCACCGAGAAAACCTGTGGCTCTTCTAAGAATGGTTGCGATACAATGAGGGTCCCGGGCGGAAACAGTGTCCAAAGAGCACTGTGCGTGATCGTACCTTCCTCGGCAAATGTATGTCGATCCTTGAAATACCGATCGAGTGGGAGATATCCCGAAGAAGTTGAGAGCATCTGCAATAGCTCTGCTAAATCGGCTCGGGCCTGTTTCTCGTCTGGATCTTCTTCGACAACCTTACGAGATTCTTCTAGCGCTTCCTCCCATGAATGTATAAGAGGGATGTATGGTGATCGACAGTTGACAACCATGTCGCTCCACCCCCATTTTGAGGTTAATTTACCCAGCAAGCGCTGAAGTGGTTTGAACTCAATCTCCACCTCGGATGAGACGGATTCGCTTTGGTTTCGGTATGCTTGGTAGCGAGTACGCCCCATAGTGAGCTTTCGAAAGGTGAAGGCCCGTTGCGATTTGTTTTGGGGACCGATCTCCTTTTTCTCTTCCTTTTTCGTTGCATCGATGTCCTTGAAATCGCCTTCGTCGGCGTCCCATTTACTGATGATCGTCTTGTATCGTGGCTCTACCTCAACCTCCGCCGATTTCTGGACATTGTCAGGTGTTCCCTGTACTTGAGCTTAGCCCTTGCGACACTCGTGCTGCATTGAAGACATACATCGGCAGCAGCCTTTGAGGTATCTTTGTGCTCCGTGGTCCCCGTCGCAGTCTCTGGTGCCTGAATCTCGCTTAGCTTTGAACTAGAATGGCATATGTGATATGTTATGAAAGATACGTTTTCAGAATGGTCGGTTAGTGAGGTACATCGTAGGTAGGAAGACCTCACTATGATAGTTGGAAGCTTTTATGAGTGGATGTTGTCGGTAAAATGACTAACCGTGCTGTTGCTTGTCGAGTCTGTTACACTTACGCTTGCAAGTTGAGTCTCTAGGTGTGCTATCTTGGATTCGAGAAGCTCAATGTAACGATACTCCAATGCCGAAATCCGATCTTTGCCCTACAAAGTAAAGTCATGAGCACCGACATCCCAATGACGGGGGTTTAGCCATACCGCCGACCCAGAGATCCCATTCGTTGTCTCGGCCATAACGGATAGGAAAGGTTGGTAGATGTTCTAGCGAGAAACGCGACTGACGGGAACGATAACCACTTTATGAGCTCAAGGTCCTGAGCGCCCGAAGCGAAGCTGATCACTCGAAATGATCGGACTTGTACCCTGGTTTTGCCAAATGCAAGTAGCCGCTTAAAGTCGTGACGACCGAGGCTTAGACCCAGCCTTTGTCTGAAGTAACCAATTATATCATGTAACAATGTTGACTCAATCGGTAAATGTTTGTCTCCGTGTACCGTGTTTCAGCCTTGTTCGTGTAGCTTGCTTGTGCTTCTCCAGAGAACGAAGCTATCTATTAGCTCTTCTAGGGCGTATCAGAACCTCCATTATCATTATCCGCTGTTATCCAAATTGGCACAACAGTAGACTAATTACGGTGTTCTACCAGTAGATTGGGAAAATAAAAGCTGTGATGATGATACAATACATGCTGTACCTGGTGCATCCATGCGGTGGAAGCCAACATCTGGCGTTGCGGTGCTGACACGAGATCTTACCGATCGTGCCGTTACAAGGTGTGGAGAGCAGCGGTTTTGGCCCCATGCTCCAGGGTATAGTTCAGGTAAAGTTCTTGATTTGATGCACACACTTATCGATTTCCTCTCTTGAAGGAAGCTGTCTAGTTAGAGTTGCGCTTAGCGAGTTTGCTGATCTGTTGACAGGATGTTAGTAATGGCTCAAGGTAACACTTACCTTGTTACGATTGTCGATGCCCATAGTACAACGAGATTGGAAACCCTTTTTAGCACTAAAGGCCTGTCACCTTCCCGAAAAGATCCTAATGTATATTCATGCAGAGAACCGATGTCCGAGCGTGCGCGTTAAGGAGTAAGACCGCGTTTACGTTGGGGCGAAGTCGTTCCTTGCTTCTAGGCAGCAGCGGCGCCTGTGTTGCATGTCTAATTGATCCATAAATGCTCCAGTGCTCACAAGGCTGCCAAGAAAAGGTTGCCTTCTGTCGAAAGCTGTGTGACTTCGAACTGATATAATGGAGGACGAGAAACACGATAAGCTGAGAGGTCGATGGTTCATTCGGTATGCTCACGGACACAATCTGCGCAGCAAAGCAAACTCTTACTTCATCTAGAGCTAGAATATCCGCGGAGGAAGTAGTCCCTAGTCATGATGAATTCATGCGCGAGAAGCTTTCTAAAACCGGGGGATTAGGAAGCCAACAGTTGTGTCGCATCGTGAAAGCCAAAGCGCATGACAAAGATACAAAATCGAATACAAAGGAGCAAAGTCAAGAAGCCCTTATCGAAACGTTGAACGCGATGCCGCTTGAATCTCTGTCGCAGTATGTTCGTGCAGAATCTGCATCTTTGCGAACCGCGAAATCCGATTTAGACGAAAAAAGAACGAAAGGCGCCCACCGTGCCTACGTTAAGACAGAGCGGTTCATTGTAGAATTTGATAGGTTTCTTACGGCGTACTCTGGAATCGTAAATATAATTGCCACGGCGGACGCTCAGTACGGAGGAATCGCAACTGCGACGCTCGCTCTGTTCTTCTCTGTAAGCATATGTACCGAAATTGCTAGCCATCTAATGGCTTGGGTTAGGCGGCACAAATGAAGTCCAAAGACGAAGCAGCGATTGTATCTGCCATGGGCCATATGTCGGATCGTTTACCAGACTTCAGCACATATCAGAAAATCTATCCTGATCCAGAGTTAGGGGAGATGCTGTCAGACGCGTATAGGGATATTATTCTTTTGGCGCGAGAGGCAACAGCTTACTTTCAGTCTTCAACTTTCAGTAAGTCGATGACTTTAGTGCCGTCTGGTGTGTAAGATGAGTCCTCGCTTACTGAACAGGTCGTCATGTACGTAGCATGGGGAAACCTGCTGGCTTTGAGATTATGGAACAGAACATGCGAGAAAACTTTGGTCGGATTAGGTTGAAATGCGAAACGCTTTTGGCTCAGCGGGTCGACGAGTTGACGAAGGAGATAGAAGGTGACCTATCCAGATATGTAACGATGGAACAAAGCTTATATATTATTAGAAATGCAGGAACGTAGCGATCGGACTCTGGTAGCAGGGCTGCGGGAAGCTTTGAGGCTCAACGACTATCGATGCGACGAAGCCAGAAAAGAACTGCTGCTATATCGGGAATATTTAGAGGCAAAATTCGACAGAGATCGACATCGAGAGAAACTGAGAGTTTCGGACTTCCTGGCTGAAGGAACATGTCAATGCTGGACAAGTGACGGGTCTGTCGTGCTGGTCCTCTCTGGATTGAATGACTCCGGCATCGCTTCGATTAGCGAATCATGGCTGTCGCCTGTAGCCGTGGACTTGACCCGAGGCCTACTAGATAATCAACGAATCGTAGCCTTCGAGATGTGTGACGACAAAAGCACTTGCGAGGGCGTTCTGGCTCGCTTGATCTATCAATTGCTGGAATTGAACCCGAGAGTTGTCAGGAAGGCCGACGACTGGCAAGATCTCGAACGACACATCACAGGACGTAGAGTCGATCGTTTAGAAGGCTTGAAAGCAGCACTGCTGAAGATAGTAAATTTGCAGAGAGAGCCCGTATTCATAATCCTAGATCGACCTGAGTTGAACGGGGACGAAGATACTGGCGAGTATATCAAAATGATGTTGAGCGTGGCAAAGGAGACAACAGGAGAATTGAAAGTCTTGATCGTTCAACGTACGGAGCTGTTCGATTTTGCTAAGAACAAGCACGGCATTGTTCCTCGGGGACTGGATCCAAAGCTCTTACAAACCATACGCCTGGATCAACGTCGCATTAAATGATTATGAACTCAAGAAGGCCTATACAAAGCAAAGTATTTCATTTATGGGAAAGTTCGAAAATATAAAATCCTATGCAACGGAAGACGTGATGTGGCAGGAATGAATGGGCACCTTACGACGTCAGCCCCACTAGTCTTATCGATAAGTGCGAGCTTCAACTTTTTGGCAGGATAGGAACTCTACGCTACAACCAAATACTTGACACCATTCACATGGCTTTCCGTAAGCGTAATATAGCGCTCACACGCTCTCCAACAGATAGCCCTGCCCCCGAAACTCCCATACCGCCCTCAGCCGCAGCCGCAGCCGCACCTGTCCCCCAAACGCCTGGCGTCCGCCCCTCTCCCATCGACGGTCGCCCGACCACTTCAACCGGTACCCCTTCCCTCGATGCCATTCTCGCCGGTCACGCCGGCCTCCCTCTTGGGAACAGCCTCCTGATCGGCGAGTCTGGGACCACAGACTATGCCGGCGCTTTGCTCCGCTTCTATGCTGCAGAGGGTGTAGTGCAGGAACATAAGGTACATGTCGTGGGCACGGGGGAGGTATGGGGCAGGGAGCTACCGGGAATAGCGGTGGAGAAGGGGGAGAGAAAAAAAGAGGAGGCAAATGAGAGAATGAAAATCGCGTGGCGGTATGAGGGTTTAGGGGCTGTGGGAAGTACGAGGGAGAGAGGTGCGTTCTTGTTGTACATACTGTTTGGATTTGAATATTATCTGTTCTCGGTCTTACGAATGGTATCTGAAAATGTCTGATAGGTTCTTCGGCTTCGAGTAGGGGCGATGGTGAGGTCAACGAAGATGCCGCCGTCTTCTGCCACACATTTGACCTCGCGCGGCGGCTCACGCTGCCGGTCGGCACGGCCATCAATTATATCCCCATACCGCATATAGCCAGCTCGCCGTTCCCAGAGATCCTCCGGAATCTGCAGAAGCAGATCGCATCATCACCGCCGCAGTCGATACACCGGCTCGTTATACCATCTCTACTATCGCCCGCCCTGTATCTTCCAGTGTCTTCTCAACCACAATCAGTCCTCCAATTCTTCCACGCTCTCCGCGCCCTCCTTCGAAAATACCCTACCCGCCTTAGCGCTATGATAACCCTCCCGCTAACTCTCTACCCGCGTTCCTCAGGTGTGGTACGCTGGATGGAAATTCTCTCCGATGGTGTCTTTGAGCTCTCGCCCTTCCCTTACTCGCACCTCGAGTCGCTTGCAACATCGGCAGGTATGACAAAGGACGAGGAGCGGCCGCAGGGGATGTTTGCGGTGCATAAGTTGCCCGTGTTCCATGAGAGGGGAGGCGGAGGTAGCACTGAGGGGCTGGGCGAGGATCTAGCGTTTACGCTCAGTCGGAGGAAGTTCGTGGTTGCAAAATTCAGTTTGCCGCCGCTCGAGGGTGATCGCGAAGCACAGGAAGAGGCTGTGAGGGAGGCTGGTGGGAGCGCGATGCCGCGGAAGGAGGACCTTGACTTTTGAGAAGAGGACGGTAAAATTGAAGTTGCGGCTGGGAGGCATAATCTAGTTAAATAGCCTCGTATATGTTACACTCCTGAGGGAACTCGTGGCTCCATGTGCCTTCCACCCTTTTCTTGGTGTTGTAGCGGCCGGTACATTCTTCTAATAAGTTTCAAATTTTGAAAATGATCACTCAAAACTCATCTTCGCTGTCTTCCCTGAGCAATTCTTCCATCTCAATTCCCTCCCAGCCGCCAGTCGTAGCTCCGCCTTGTAGTCCTCGAGCATAAGAACCTCCGTAAGAAGCATGTCTCGGATTGAACGTGATGCCAGCGACCCTAGCGCGGAAGTCATTTCCTAAGCAAGACGACAATGCCAGGAATGCGAGGAAAAAGATGAACGGGACGCCGAGCAGCAGTATCAAAAGGACAAAGACATTCATTGTGAGCGCATGTCAGGGAGAACGAAGAAGGATCGTGCGCGCGTAAAGCTAAAGTGACGTCGTCGGACAACACGTTTCACCGGCCGACCCCTGTCCAGATAGATTACATTCGATATCAGTTGATGTCGCAATCCCTCCTCTCCTCTCAAACCAACGTACACACAGGAAAGATGGGCAGATTACTCCGGATACCGCTCAGCGCGCTGATCCTGCTGTCCAGCGCGCTCAATGCCTCGGCGCACGGCGGCGGCGAGCATCAACAGATTGTCGTCGCACCCGACGCAGACTGGGCGACGCGACACATGGCCGGTACTTTCCCTTTCTCCTCCCCCCACCATCTCAAGGTCGCATACCAATGAAATGTGCAGAGGAACATCACATCTCCGCCTTCGACGCCGGCACCTTCTTCACACTCCACGACTACGACTCTACCGGCCTCTGGACCTCCGTTGACATCCGCCGCACCTATGGCCTCAACGACGAATCCACCTCGCACGTTTCCGAAGCGAAGAAGGACCTCGTCGTCCAGACTGTTCTCGACATGTTCGACATCAACAAAGACGGAGAGATTTCTGCCGCCGAGTTCTACCAGAAGGACCATGAAGGTGTGAAATTGCCGGACTTTGGGATGGGACCGGGACACCATGGGGACGATGAGTACGAGTATGAGATTCACCATTGGGAAAAGTACCATAGTGGGGACGATGTCAAGGAGGAAGATTTGAATCACCCTGAGGATATCGAGCATTTCAGGAAGCATGAGGAGATGGAAAGGAAGCAGGAGGAATGGGAGAGGGCAGAGAGGAGTGGCATTGTCGAGAAGAACATTCCTGCAAAGTTTAGGGTGAACTAGGGGTATAAGAGATCTCAGATGGAGTGCATGGCGTATTTCGGGAATTGGAATGGGAAAGAGGGCAAGATACCAAAGATCCTGCGAGATCGCGCGTTCCGGATTGTATAAATACTGTGCTGACGACTTTCTGTATAGTGTGAATGTACATGATACAGTTGGGCCTCTGCCTAAACACAATGCATCGTTATTGCAAATCACTCAAGCACCTTGCTCCTTCTCCACGTTCTGCACTCCACCGATCCAGATGTCAAACACAATATGCAGCACCCCCGGCGCATACGTCTTCACTTTCTCAACATGCTCGCACGTTACTTCTCTGACCTGCCCATCGGTCCTTTCTTCAAGATCCAAATATCCCCGCATCTCCGCAACAACCTCCACTTTTCTGCTCTCGATATCACGTACCCCAACGTTCTCATGCGCATGTATCCATCCACCCATCTCCCTATCGATCGATCTCACCGCAATTCCCCACGAATCCTTCGACGAGGGTAGAAATCCACAATTAACATGGCGTATCGGCGGTATGTGTGTAGCCCGTTGAAGTGCAGGGAGCACATCAAGCGCGTGCTCATTCGAGTGCGCGAAGATGAGGAAATCCGCATCTGCATTAACTTCTCCCTTTCCCACACGGGGTGGAAATGAAGTGAACGTTTGTGACTTCCACCTGTTCAACTGCGCACCCCTCTCGAGCCCGCGGATACTCCACGGGTTCAATTCCCAGCACAGCACCTTACTAACCCCAGCTTTCTTGTATGAGAAGGCAAAGTATCCGATGCCGGCGTAGAGATCGACGACAGAGCACCCTTTGGGATCTTTGACGGCGGAAGTGACTGAGGGAAGCGTGAGCAGGCGTGTCTTCTCGCGGATGTTGCCGCGGCTGAACATGGTGTAAATTGGGGCCCATGTTTGATGAATACCATTCTGTGTGTGCCGGACCCAGAGGGCGTGGCCGAGGTCGTCGCCGGTAGGAGACAATGTGGTCTGGGCGGAGGGCAGTGGGCCGAAGTTGCCATACAATGGATTTAGGTTGGATGGGCTGCGGAGGATATTTTCGGTGGAGGTTGTTGTAGGGTGATTGGTGGGTGTGGTGGGTGATGCTGTCTGAAGAGGTATACCGGCGTTGACAGCGATGCCTTTGACTCCCACTGTGGTAGCGAATGTCTTCCAGAATGGCCGGAAGATGGGGTTGCATGTAGGATTGGCTGCAAAGAGGGCTGCCCAGGGTGGTGATGTGAAAGCATTGTGTGGCAGGAGGAGCATGGGGCGGTATATCGTGTATGACTCTGGAAATACAGAGATGAGGGTGTCTACTGAAAGACCTAAAGACAGCAAAAACTCTTCTGGGAATTCTCCAAGTGCTGTTCTAAGGGCGTTGAGAACAGGGTTTGTAGACAACGACTCGTCGCGGGCAACATAGAGTGATATAAAGATCTCAAATCGAATGTCCCGTAAGCCTAGTCCCTGGAGTACATTGCCGACTTGTGTTCGTGTCTTTGAAGAAAGTCCCTTAGATGGAGATTCGTCGGAATCTTTGGTGACCGGAATATTGGTAGGAATAGCCATGCATGGTTGCTCGTCTCTCTCGTTTGCTTTCGTGTGCGGTGTGATTTTCCTCGTCTTCTCCAAGAGGTTTTCCCCTTCCAAAGCGGATTTGACCCTCTTCACATGGGTTCGAGGGACTATAAGCTCTACGTATGTTTTGAGATCCGACATGCCAGTCAAGTAATACCTCTTTGCATAAGTCTCTGGTGGTTGCGGAATTCGAGTGGGTTCCTAAGAGCGCCAGAGAGTGAGAATAGAGAAGTGTAATCAGAAAAATACCGGCACGTGGTACTAAGAATGTACACGGACTAAATGGTTCATCCTTTTTATAGCGCATGCATGTTCCGGGATCTTGATGCATGATTGACAGTGTTCTGCCTAACTTTTTGACAGCTACCGGTACCCCGCCCCCACCAACGCTTCGAGCTCGCACGGCCACCGAAGGCAACACTCCCAGTATTACATTGTCTGACACGACCTCTTCCTTTCAAATTTGCCCACAATGTCCAAATCAAATATCGATCTGATCAACGACGTCGATGGGTAATTCTGACCCTCCGAATCGTGCTCCGTACCTACTGACACCGCGTAGCTTCCCGTACTACCAAGTGGACCCCGACCTCTACGCTGCCAGCATATCAACCTACTTCGAGCTGCGCGTAGAAGGGCACGACTATGCTCTCGGCTATGTCCTCCCCTCCGTTGCCGAAGTCTTCCGCGGCATACCTCACTGGACGCTCGACGACACCGACCGCATCCTGACCCTGAACGGAGGCACCACGGCTGCCGAGCGTTCCGCTGTCGTCGCAACGACACTGACCGCACTGCGCAGTACAGGGCACTTCAAGGTGCTAGACAAATGGCGGAATGAGCTGTACCCTGTATATGGAAGAAAGAAGGAGTTGTTGTTTGATGTGGAGAGGAGTGCAAGTCCGCTGCTGGGCGTAGTCACCTATGGCGTGCATTTGACTGCCTACGTTGAGAAGGATGGAGAGTTGAAGATTTGGGTGCCGAGGAGGGCACGCACGAAGCAGACGTATGGGGGTATGCTAGATAATGCTGTTGCAGGAGGTATTGCGACTGGAGAGGTCGCATTTGAAAGCCTGGTTAGAGAGTGTGCGGAGGAGGCGTCACTGCCGGAAGAGTTGGTGCGGAGCAAAGCGAAGACGGCAGGATGCATCACATACTTCTATGTAAGGGATGAACGTGCGGGTGGAGAGACAGGGCTCATGCAGCCTGAGGTGGAGTACGTATATGATCTGCAGTTACCCGAGGATGTGATACCTAAACCCGGGGACGACGAGGTCGAGGACTTCTATCTATGGAGTGTGGACGAGGTTAAGGAGCATATGCAGAAGGGAGAGTTTAAGCCGAATTGCGCGGCTGTTATGATCGACTTCTTCGTACGACACGGCATTCTGACACCGGAGAACGAAAAGGACTTCATCGAGATTGTGGCGCGGATACACCGCAAGTTTGAATTCCCTACCCTTTGAAAGGCAGGGACTGAATGTAAAGGACGCCTACTGGGTATCCAGGCAGCTGTTGCCAAAATAGACTAGACCAAATGATACCACTCCACCTTTTTCCTGAACGCCGACCATGCTGTTTTGCGTGCTTCGTGACTTCTATATATATCCAGAGCTCTTTATTTCTTGACAAGCAAGTAGAGGTTCTCGATCTTCAGGCCGGTCAATTTCTTGTACGGACCCGCCATAACGAGCAGTAATCCTCCGAACGAAAGATAGACCTTGCTATCCACTGGTCAGCACTCGCTCTACTTCATACCTTTCCTGCAACTGCACTTACACATCCTGACCTTCGTTCGACTCAGTGACCCGGTATACCTTCCCATAGCACACATAATCGTACAAATCCGCCAGCGTCTGATCCGCATCCTTCTTCTGCAAATCTCTCCATCCGGCCTTTGGATCCTCCTTTGTGCCATCCAGTCTTATCGAGGTCGCGAGAACGACACTAAGAGTCTCACCAACGCTGACAGGGAACAATTCGTGGTTTATGTCGAGGGTCAGCTCAACGAGATTGTCGGTCGAGATGCCTTTGAGGCGCGAGACGCGGTCGTACTTCTCCGAGTTGACATCGTTTATGGTGAAGGTGTCTTCGAAGAGTTGTGCGTCGGCCATGGTGAGCGGAGAGGCGTTCGGGGTGGGGTTGATTTGGCCACGGGATATTTGGGAGTCACTACAAGAGATCGAAGCGGTAAAATTAGTAGAGTGTGCGGTAGCTTGAGCTGGTTGACAGGTCTATAAAACCAGAGTTTCGCGCAAAGCTTCAAGCTACAAAGCTTCTGGCCGTGTTACACTGAAAGAAAAGAGCTCTAAAGCAAGCGCGGGTCGGCAGAACGTTCCTCCTTCTCCGAACCAGACTCCGCCGCCCTCGAGCTCCCCCGCCGCCTCTCCAATAGGCAACGCCTTCTTAGACATTGCTTGCAGTGAAATTATGATTAAATGCTACCTACATGCGACCTGATACCCATGATTGCTAAGTGACGAGGCTGTGCGGGGTGTCCACTCGTTCTCCGGTGTTCGACAGCTCTCGTTCACTTCCGAAAGCGCGGACGCGACCTCTTACTTCCAGCTGACGGCAGTGAACCAACGAATCTACCCTTCACACCGTTTCACCACTTAATCGTATTTGATCATCCTGGCATGCGAGACGCCAGTGCTCGCACACGATAAACGACTTTATGAGCGCGCTCCACGACCTGCTGCGCCTCTACCGACAGCTCGGATTCCCGCCAGTCGACATGCCACCGTCTTCGCCCTTCGATGGCTCCGACAGCCGGGAACAGAGCCCCATGTTACTCGATCACGACGCTTTCCACATCCATAACAGCAAAAAGGAGCAGGCCTCGCCCTTTCTGCAACTGCCGAACGACCTGTTCAAGTGCGTCATGGACTATCTTGACCGCGACTCCGCATGGTCTCTCAAGCGCTCCTGTAAGGGCATGTCAACATCCAAGGTCGTGGACGAACTGCTGTACCGATATCCCCTGCAATTGAACGATGTTAGGGACATCAGGCTGGGGGATTGGAAGTATAGAACTATGGGCATGGCGCGCTGGAGCTGCTTCCAGGCAAGCATCAACGATAATAACCGACACCATGTACAGAAGCTCGCAATGAGTCACTGGTCTAGCATCGCAGATTTCCAGTGGATAGAATCAAATCTACCCAGTCTTAGTAGTTTGGACATCTCAGCCATCAAAGACTTTGTATGGACGCCTGAGGAAACCTGGACATGGAAGGACCTGGCTGAGGCTTGCCCGAAGCTGTTCGCGCGTTTGGAGGAATTGGAGGTGTCTAATTGGGCTGACTATACTGCGCACTCGCGAATCGAGTACAGCTATGCGTACAATGACTACAGGTTCAAGCAGAAGTTCCGTATGTCCCGCCGAAGGAACGGTGGATCTGTTGCGAAAATGGTCTTCCCTTGTTGCAAGAAGCTCAAGACTTTGGTGAGAAACCTTCGAGGGACTGTTTTTAAGAGGCCTGGACTGATGATTTAGGCGATCCGGGAGCGTTATTCGGGATTCCATACATGGAACGAGTGGGAGGTCCACCAACGTGTATGCTGTCTAGTCGATGGCGTTAAGAACCACTGCCCACCCAGCTTGACAAAACTCCGCGTTCATGACTATGGTAAGCTGCTCTGAAGTATCAAATCTGTATCCTGACCATCTACATATAGCTCCTTACCGTTCGCTCTTTTCGACCGACGCGTCTAAGTGGTCAAATATCACAGATATTGAGATAGGTCTTTACTCATGGATGGAGGATCGTCGAGACCGAGATGTGATAGGACCCATTCCCTATCGCATCACTCAAGGCCATCATCACCGCGACGAGGAGGAGGCTTTTGATGACAAAACCTACGATGACTGCAAGCGAAATCACATGGAACTAGGTAAGTTGACCAGGCTAAGTAAAATGATATGACTAAGATGTGCTCAATACTCTACAGGCAATAACGTCGTACAAGGTGTCGGAGCATCTTTTGAAGATCTGCTCAACAGTCTGCGTACCATTACACAAAAGTATCCATCGGTGAACATCAAACCTATCGACACACTTCGAGACATCACTCTACACCCTTTCCATCTTGTCAATGTTAATCAGCGGCGCATTCACGGTGCGAATGCAGGACAGCAAAATGTGCAACAACCTGACCCTGTCTCAAATCAAGAGATACAAGAGGCTTTGCGCTGGCTCGCAGAGAAGTGCGGTTGGAGGCCCATACTAGCATGGGACAGCATGATGTGTGACGTCTTCCCCGCCAACCTCGAACCCAGTCGTTCGTTTCCTTCAAAAGAAGATGTTTTGTCTCGCATAAAAAGCATGGTCTCCACTCTCCGCTCGCTCAACATACCCATCCGCCTCTCCATTGGTGACCGGACTAATAGCTGTCCAAGCTCAGGGTTGGATGGCTCGCTCTACTTTGGTGACTACAAAACATTCGTAGGTGAGGGCGAAGAGAAGAGAGAACTTCTTGCTCCTACGCAGGCTTCCTACAACCTGGCTGGCATTGCTCACATGGTCGACGAACTCACAATACAATACCCTGGTGATGTGCCTGGTGTCCACGGGTGGCTCCGCGCATCAAAGACCCCAACGGAGGCAGAAAAGGTCCTGCTCGCACGTGAGCTCAAAGGCTGGCGGCGCTTCTGGGAGCGCTATGCCCGCCAGTTCAGGAACCTGAAGAAGCTGACCGCCAACGTACCAATCGGTATCTACAATGATTGGGGTAAGTGTGAAGGTTTGCGCGAGCTCTTGTCCGATGAGCGCTGGGAGATGCTGGAGGTGGAAGAGAAAGGTGAGTTATCCCAGATTGTGAAAATCGTCAATTACAAGCTGATCCTGGATCCCAGGCGGTGACTTCGGCTTCTTCGGCAGCTACTTTCCTTTTTCCAGTCTCCGCTACAGCTTCGCGCGCAAGCGTCCACGCATGAAGTTCGTTCAGCGCGTCTTCTTCCGCCAAGACACTGCCCCGCTCAACCTCAAACCTCTACACACCGAGCTCTCTGACCAGGAGCGCGAAGAGCGGGATATCACGGACGAGGAAATCAAATCGAAAGACTTGTGTGAACACCGCTTCTGGCTTTTGCAAGAGGAGAAGAAAGGCAAAGATAAGGCCATGGGTGAGAAGAGAAAAGCCGATGATGTGGAGGGTATGGGAATTAGTGCCGGGGAAGCCTCTGCTGAGGAGCCGGCAAGGAAGAAGAGCAAGCCAGACGACGAATCGCTGACTATCAGACGGCTAGGTGAGACGCTAGATGTGATTGAGGATCTGCTTGCCGAAGAAACCTAGCTTGTGACATCAGCAATAAATGGAGGGCTTATTTGCGCGGCAGTATACTATTGGTACTGCATGTATCATAACATGATCGAGATCCTTTAGACGTGGGTTGGGTAATAGTCGCCTAGAGGTATCTAGATACTGGGGCGGATTGTTGAGACAACTCCTAATAATACATTAGCATGATTGAATCGTGTTAGTGATGGGGGAGACCATTTTGAGACGCAAAGCGCGTAGAAAATATAATCACATCATAAATGGCCCAAAAGGCAGTAATACAAGTGGAAAAGCATGACATCCCGGGACATGTGGTAGCTATTGATGTTCTCTCATTGTGACAACTATGATAGTCATTGTGCCAACTTGCTCACCGGAGCGTTTTACGTGATCAGAAATCTGAAGATCGGATCATAGGTATCGACCGGCAGGGAACGAACAAGGCCTTTGTCCCAAGTGCCGAAGCGAAAAATGCACCGGTTCATTCCCCCTAAGCCAGCCAATGCTTGAGGCAAATCCAATCATCACGTAGAAGTAGATCCTACGATAGATAGCATTAAACATAATCTTAGGATGGTATCGAGATGAGGATGAGTGTAATGGCCTCGAGTATTGCACTCACAGGCCAGCCCATTCAATTGAGAAGGCCCTCACAGAGTCCTTGTCCTCGCCGCGCTCCCCGTCTGCAGCTTTTTCCTCTCCTCCGATGAGATAAGCCTTCTTCACACCCGTACCCAATCTCCCCCCACCAATAACATCGAGTAGTTCAAACTCCTCGTCCCAGTCCAAGCCTGTCGCAAGGAAGTGACTGTGGAAGCGCAGCGGATCACCTGGATAGACGGAATAATGGCATCCGAAACGCAGACCAGGCATAGTAAAATACCCCCGCGAATGCAAATACCGAAACAGCGGGTAGCTCTTCGGTACTTTCGGAAGCCTAAGAGCAAGGGAAGGTTCAGGCTTCGAGAGCGGTGGGTACGAGGTGGTGGGTGTGATGAACGTAGGTTCGAGTTTCTTTTCGGGCGCTGCAACGATAGGAGCCGTAGACTCTCCATCATCGAGAAGGGATATAGAACCCTTATCCGCTCCAATGGCAGTTGGCTCGTCGCTCTTCTTCCCACTTCTCAATCCTTTCTCCCTCAGTGCTCTCTCGCTCTTCTCGCCCGCCCGCCGCACAACCTCCTTACTTATATCGCTGCCCTTCTCGTCCATATCCCGCAGGAACGCAAGCCTATCCTCCCGGCTCATCTCGAGGAAGCCTCCACGGTGCACATTCGCATCGTCAACGACATACGCATGTCCCTGCTCGACTAGAACGCGCGCCTCTTCGGGCGTTAACTCGAGCGGTATGCCCAGGAAGACGTTCTGCTGGCTGAGATTAGGAATGGTGCCGATGAGCACGCCAGTGATGTTGTGCGAGCGGCGCGCGTGTGCGACGGTCGGCGGGTCGAAGAGCAGATAGCGACCCGCTATGTAGGAAATAGGGAACGGTTCTTGGACCGGAGGCGTGTCCGGAGCCATCTTGTTCTGCTTCATAACTTGCGTTAGTCGAAAACCATGAGAGTGTGGTGTGTGAAAAACAATGGTTGAAGCGATGAATCATAGTGTGAATACAAAAATTTGAGTCATCAAGATCCCGGAGGAGTCAGTAGATTGACAGATTGAATTTTGGTAATAATCATAAGAGGAAATGAATGTTTTGAGAAGGTGCGGGAGCTTACCTTTCACTTGTACGGTTTCATGGTGCAAGCTGAAGTGCGGAAGTAAGAGAACATCAAAGTTTCTTGCGATTTTTATAGGCGGGGCTTGGCGTGGGTCGATGATTAAGCATCGAGCCAACATCACATCGTACACTGAACAGGTTCATGAACTCTTGGACATGAATTACGATTGTAGTCTCGATGGCGTGTGAGGCTATGGTTTAGAGTTCAAGACTCAATAGTTGACACAACGAATTAAATGAAATGCGGAACATATCGTGTTTCAGCTCTATCGCACTCATACCAGATTTCCAACTTTCAAGGGTATCTCATTCCTGCTCCTCAGCGAGTTACTCGCAAACTACTTAGAAATGCATGAAAGGACGACGCTTGAACAAGATGCTTTCACTTCTGAAACTCATAACCAATCAAGAGCGGATGCCTGTACCCAAAGCTACGTACTCGAACAGAATGGGGTTGCCACACACGGCCAGATATCCAATACCTATAAACATTAACTTGACATCTCAAAGTAAGAATCCTAGGTGGCATACCTGAGTATATTATTAGCTTCGTAATGACTTCGACATCGTACCTCACACGAGGTTTCAACAACTGCATGAAGATCTCGCGTTTCTCAGTCTCCGCTTCCGCAGGCGTCTGAACTGCGAAATCTGTGTCGCTGTCCGGCGGCGTCACATCAATTTTTTCAATGTTCCCCGTGCCCATCATCTGCTCGTAGGACTGTACTCTTGAAGCTGCAGGCGTAGGAAGGAGACTGACCCCAAGTGGACTTTTCTCTCTTTGCCTAGATGAGGATCTCAAACTCTGGAGAGATGGCTTCTTCTCCACTGGAGACCAGGCGGCGTCTTCTTGTACCACACCGTCTAGCGAATTAATGCTTTCTCTACGTCGCCTGTTGCGGTAGGCCAGAGTCTCGTAAGCATCTGCAGCAGACTGTGGACCTACAGACACTGATCGTTTACGGGGGTGCGCGAGGTTTTTGAGCATATGTGGCAGTTCTGAGGCCGGTGGGATGACGTTGTCGTCTCCTCGCAAGGTCGGGATACTTGTGTAGTTACTGGGTTTGTTTAGCGAGTAGACTGTGACCATCATGTCCACGACCACTTACGAAGCGTTGAGGAAGAAAGCGCGCGGTAGATTAAGCCTGGCATGTTCTAACAGGCGAAACACTGGGGGCAGGATTTTGAACAAAGCTGTCTTCATGCTTGCGCGCCAGAGAAAAATAACCACAACACCAAGGAGGATTCTGAGCGTTGCGCGCGGTAACCCAACGGTTTCCAGACGAAATGGATTCGTTGAAGGAATTGGGTCATCGAGAGCTAAGCCGGTCAATGCGTAGTGCCATGCACCAATGTTGATGCCAATGACGACGCCAACAAAAGCAACAGTATCATCGAAACACGGGCAGTCGTCTGCGGGTTCAGGATGGATCCGAACCAAAACCAAAATGACCAGAGTCACAACGAGAGGAGGCAAATGGCTCCCGCTGAAAAGCCAGTTGTCGAAGCTTTGTTCGTAGATCAGCTGAGCAATGGCGATGACCACGCCGAGCATACTCCCGATTATGACATCGAGAAAGCCGTGCATACCACAGTACAGCCTACCGAATACAATGGAAAGTGCAAACCAGTAACAGAGCACCTGGAGACCCAAGAATACATTCGGATGATATTCCTCACGTGTGCTGTAGAATTTGTGGAGAGCATAAAAAGCCACAGAAACGGCGTTGGTAGAATGCGACGAAGGGAAGCCGTATTCCAGGGCGGCCGAACCAGACATGGTGATGCGAGCTAGCGGAGGAGATAACGGCCGGGGAAGACACAGCATGTCTTTTACGAATCCGCTGAAAAAGATGCCTGCTGCCAGCATGTGGACGGTTCTGCCAAAGTCAGCACTTGAAGCTGAGCTGAGCCGCCTTCACATACGCTCGGCCAATATTGGTATACCCGCACCAATAGAGGATGGGCAAGAAGATCATGTAGAAGGTGTGTGTCCCCAGATTAGCCGTGACAGCGAAGTACGAGTCGAGGGCAGGCGAGCGCAGCTTGTCCTGCATGAGAGCCAGGTAGGGCGTCTCCCAGCGCACGATGGGGATCAGGAAATTCCGGATCGCGTTGCGCCATGGCGGCAGTCGTCGAGCGTCTGTTCGCACACATCAGCTGCTGGGCTGCGCATCGGGGGAGGTTTTTGCGCGCACAGTGGTTGTGGTGCTTGTTGCCCGCGTCGAGCCTCGGCTCCTTTTCTGGAGGTGCGCTGGCCGCCGGAGCGGTCGTGGCTGGGGGTGATGGAGGGCTGCCCTCATGGTGGGAACCCATCTGAGCGACAAAACAGCGGAGAGCGGCGCGCAATGGGTGGTATCATGGCCTGGCGGCGGGGTGAGCTCCTTCGACGGTGATGAGGGCGTTAACGATCCCTGCCCATGCTCGGGTGGCTTTGCGCAAGCGAGGCCCCGTCAGTCGCGGGCACCTTCAGTTGCCTAGACGACCCGCCAAACATCAACACGGCCGCCCTAAATCCAAGCCCGCTCGCTCCCACCGCACACCAGCTGCAAGCAGAAAGCGTGTATATTGATACCCGTCTCCCGCACCTGCGCACCTCACACTCACACCCATCACCCACACACACCCACACAATGTCTGCAGCGACAGCGCCCTCGCAGAACTACGACTACCTGCGCCGGAAGCAGAGCACCAAGGCGCCCGCGTCCTCCATCACACCTGTCCGCAAGCCCGTTCGGACACCCAGTGAGCGCAACAGCAACGGCACTGTTAGCTCGTATGCAACCACGGCCACGCGAGACACCAACATCACCGAGCCGCCCTCGTACTCGAAGAAGCTGGTCGTTGTTGGCGATGGCGGCTGCGGCAAGACGTGCCTGCTGATCAGCTATAGCACTGGCAACTTCCCGGAGGTACGCTCAAGACCACCCTCAGCACCACATCCAGGCTAACAATTCTAGAAATATGTGCCCACCGTCTTCGAGAACTACATCACACACACGCCTCATCCGCCCACGGGTAAGATGGTAGAGCTGGCGCTTTGGGATACTGCTGGGCAGGAGGAATACGACCGATTGCGCCCTCTCTCATATCCTGAGACTGACATCATCTTCGTCTGCTTCGCCATTGACTGCCCTAATTCGCTCGAGAACGTAATGGACAAGGTGCGCTTCCTCCTTCCAGCATTTGCATATCCCCCTCTGACATCACCAGTGGTACCCCGAAGTCCTCCACTTCTGCCCGACGACGCCACTCATGCTCCTCGGCCTCAAGTCAGATCTGCGCAACAAGAGAAGCTGCATTGAGCTGCTCAAAACCCAGGGCCTCACTCCTGTCACCCCCGATCAAGGCCGCGCCGTTGCGAAGAAGATGGGAGCCTTGTACATGGAGTGCAGCAGCAAAGAGCAGGACGGCGTGGAAGAGATCTTCGATCGGGCCGTGACAGAAGCCGTGGGTGACGAGTACAAGGAGCCAGAGGTCACATCACCAACCGCTCCTCGGCCCGCCTTCCCCACTGGCGGTAAGAAGACCAAGAAGCGAGAAAAGTGCACCATTCTCTGAGCACTCGTTCGTTTCTTTAGAGTCCGTGGTACTGAGCGCTTCATCCCGTCCGTCTTCTCCTTCACCAACACCTGATTTTCCAAACACTTCTGCATCTACAAAGACGGACAGGGGCTTATCAAGATTCACGACGCTGGACGACACGATCGAGATGCTTAATGACCTTATCATGGACGCGCTGGCCTTTTTACGCGGCTGACTTCGCTTTCGTGCTCCTTAGCGGTTGATTGCATCGGTGAATTCGTCAGCAATGGCCGAATTCACTTGGGGAGGATTTTGGAATCGCTTCCAACATACTTATACATAAGCGGCGGCGTTGGATTCCATACGAGGAGAGACCTAATTCTCTCGAGCTTACATTTTCTCTTTTCTCTGTCTGTATTCGGTATCTTATAGGATGCGGCTACATAGCGAGGCTGCGCCAGGTTGCAATAAATTTGACAAACATATCTTCATGCCTTGAAGGACTTCTCGTAGTGACATTCCACCTTTGCCGTGATTCTTTCCTATGGGCGCGCCCTAAAGTTTCGTAATGGGTATCATATTCTCGTGAAGTCAACACCATCCGCGCTCATATCCGCGCTCATGCGTCCCGTCCACTCCAAGAGTATCCTAATCACTCGCTATTGCCAACCCGAAGTCCTGTTCCACCGACTCATATTGATCCCAGCCGTCTTCATCGCAGGCAATTGCGTCCCCACCTCCTCTCTCTTCTTCTCCTTCTCTTCCGTCTCTATCTTCTTCCGCCCAACGCCATCTCGGCGCACCTATACAAAACAAATTAGACCAAACGCTCGTCGTTGCACAATCTAACTGCTTTCACTCGCCCCCTCCTCGACCTCTCCCTCCCCATCGCTCTTCCCATCCTTGTCCGCGTCGGCCGAGGACGGCTGGTGACCGTCTCCCATGACAGACTCGAAGTGCGACCAGAGCGACTCGACGGGCGCGAACTCGTTGCCCACTTGGATCACCTCTTCGAGGGAGCGATTGAGATGGTTGAGGTTGTGCAGGGCGGTGTTGAGAGACTTTGCTTCACCATTAGCATTGGCAGTCGGTTACTGCGTCGATGTGCGTAAGACATCGGGGGGAAGGTCGGAGGGCCGACCGACGTACTTGGGCGATCTCGATGATCAGCAGCTCGCGTTGTTGTTCGTAGTAGGACTTGGGCGGTTCGGCTGCTTGGGTGCCATTTGCGTTCGACGCGCGCGCGTTGGATGCCATTGGTGTTGGTTTGTCTGTGCGACGGTTATGTTGGAGGTTGTTGTGGCGCGTTCCGAGCGAGTGTTTGGATTCGGAATTGGTGGGGAGCTTGGGCTTAGTAAGCACATGGTACGGATCCGGGGCTTGTACGGTACGGTACACACATGTTGAAGCAAGTTCTGCCTGTTTGAGTGGCATTGTTGTATCTAGAGGTATATATCAAGATGCTCTATAGTGGAGCATACGAGACGATGATAAGGTTGTAGTATTGCAGAAAGCGCTGGAGCTATGGTCGATGAGTAACAGCTTCACCTCCTTCAGTTCTCTCTGCTACTTCGTGCAATTGATAGCATTGGTCCTCTCCAATGATGACTACACATCACGTCTAGCAAGTAATCCGGTGCTAAACTTGGTGGTAGCAATCCCGACATTATTCAGGTACAGCAATCCAGCCAGGCCTCTTTGCAGCCAGCACACACTCTGCCTGGGGGCTCCCCATGGCACTGACCGGTTGCCAGGGTGTAAATGCCCCGAGCGGCCTAGCGCCCAACTGCCAAAAGCATTCGTTTGAACCTTGCTGGCCCGTTTGACCCTTATTGTAGGGATTTGAGATAAGGAGGCGTTGTTTTATGAACGCACCAATCGCAGCCAACCAGCTACGACTCGAGAACCAAGGAAGTTCAACACGTCATCAAACACCCGTAACGTGATGACCCGCATGCGCGTTTTTCCTGCCAGAGTAATTTGGTGACGTTTGGCTTGCTTGCGGGAGGGCTATTCCCGAGGTGACACTATTCTGTACCCAACATGCATCGGTGGTGAGATTGAGTGCGTTGGCCTGAGGCTAGAATAGAAATGCTGACAGCTTCACGATATTCTTATCTGGGGAACCTGAAGTGCCTGAGTACGGGGCTTGCCGCGACATGGGGTAGTGCTGCAAATTGCTGCAATGTTGGGTCCGTAAACATCGAATTGGATTAGGACGCGGCGCGGATTTGTTCAATTCGTCAGTACATCGGTAGAGATGTAACCCCTGCGTTTGCGGAGATGTGAGCCGGACTTGTAGACCTGGTGGCTTCGGTGATCGTAAGATGGTGGTGGTCGCGTATCGCGATCTTTGGGTCTTCTCACGCCTGTGAGATGCAGTGCGGAAATGTAAACAATTTCCAATGTTAGTGAATCTCACCTCGCAACATGAGTACTCTTCTGGAGTTGCTAGCTCGTTCAGCTCCAAGACCCTAAGCACGACAAGCCTCCTTGCGCCCAGCCGTAAGCCTAGACCTTGCCCCAACGCAGCTCAACCGCTGGTGAGAAACTTGTGAGCTGAAGGCGAATGGGATTCTTGGTTGCGCTTAGAGTATATACGTAAGAATGCGCGTCCTTGGTGTGGCGCAAGAGCAAAGAAAGAACGAAGAGCGACCGAGACGCGTCGGCGGTACGACCAGTTGGGCCGTGGTGTCGTTGTTTCAAGCGTTTAGCCGCGGCGATCAAGCAGCTTTTCCGCTGGCGTCAAGATGGTCCGGTGCCTTGTTTCTGTGGCCAAGCAAGTGACGTTTGAGCTTCGCACAGTTGGCATTGTTGCTTGCCGGGGAGTTAGCGTCATCCGTGGGCGCGAATTATGGAGTCACCGCGACAACAAGGAATGTTGCCTGTCCACTAACAAAGCAGAAGCTTAAGACGGTGGCACAGAGCGCGCGGAGGCAGTCCTGCCCGTCGCAATTCCTCCTAGTGAGATCCACCCTAACCACTGACCGCATCTGTGGCTGGTGGCTTTACGCACGCCCTTGGAACCCCTGCTGTGGTGGAAGCAAACCCGGCCGCCGTTTAAACCCCTTCTGTTGCCCGTCTGTCCTCTCCCCAATCCTCACTCCTCCCGCAAGGCGTGGTATTTCCAGGCAACAGCACGAAAAGCACAGCCGTTCGCGCAGCACGCAAGGCTTAACATACAGCAGGCATTGCAAAAGGTACAAAGACACGAACGCGCCTGTTGGACCAACGACAACCGCGAATCGCACCACCCACAGCCATTTCGCCCCCAAACCGCGCTTGCAAGCCTCAGGCTACGGATCCCAGGCCAAGCAACCGGTGAGTTGCACATCTGTGTGCGACATCTGCTGCGACCAGGCACAACAGTGAGCAATACTGCTGCGACGTCTAGCAAAGGACTCCTATTGCACCATGCGTAAGTCAGGAAGTTCGCATATTTCTCCCCGCTCGCAGATTTGCTTTATCATTACAACCACTCCATCGTGTTATGTTTGGCTTGATGCTCATTGATTCTGCACAGATTCTATACGGAGACAGGCGCATCGCGTCGCAAGTACGCCCGGAGCTGGGACCACTTACAATCCATTCTCACGCGTACGATCTCGGGACACCCAACCAGATGCCGAGCACGCGCTACACAGGACGCACTCTGAAACGAATGTACAGTCTGGCGGCGAGCATCAGAGAGGAATAGAGTCCGCGCAGATAGAGAAGGAGTATGCCCCTCAGCATGCTAGCACTGAGCCATCACCCATCTCGGCCAGGGGATCACTGAGCGCCGACGGACCGACGACGACGACGACCGATTTTGCGCCAACTGCGAGCACTGGCCCAAAGAAAGCGTCGGCAGACATCAGCGACAAGACCGCTGTCCCCAATGACGTGGACACGCAGACCAATGGCTCTACAGTAAAACATCGCGGACCTGGAGCATGGGTTAAGAAGATTAAGCACGGAAAAGAGCATAACACTGAGGCTGCCGATGCTGATCACGAGCACGAGAAGCTGGACCTCGAAGAACGCAGAAAGATGTCTCTGAAGAGAAAGATTCCTGCGGGTCAACAGTTTCGCTATGTATTGTTTGGCGCGTGGATCAATATCCTGCTCCTCGCCGTTCCGATCGGCTTCGCGGTATACTACTCCCACAAAGTTAGCCCAATCGGTGTCTTCCTCATCAACTTTATTGCCATCATTCCACTTGCCGCCATGCTGAGCAATGCCACCGAAGAGCTCGCTCTTCGAGTTGGCGAGACACTCGGTGGATTGCTCAACGCGTCTTTCGGGTATGTTTTATATCGTCCCTGCATGTTAAGGAATTTTGGCTAATAGACCCAGTAACGCAGTTGAGCTCATTGTGTCTGTGCAGGCGTTGGTTAAAGATGAGATCACGATTGTCAAGACATCCCTGATCGGTAGTATGCTTTCCAATCTTTTACTTGTGTTGGGCATGGCCTTCTTCGCCGGTGGCTTCAACCGCGTGGAGCAGTTCTTCAACGTTACAGTTGCACAGACAGCCGCTTCTCTGTTGGCTCTTTGCATTGCGTCGCTCATCATCCCGACTGTCTTCCACAACATGATTGAGGAGATCGGTACTGGAGATGCCGATGCGGCGCAAGATGCAAAGAAGAACTCTGAATTGGTAAGCACGTACTTTTGACTCAGTCTCGCTTCTGCTGACCACCGAACGACAGTCGCACGGAACAGCTATCATCCTTTTGTTCGTTTATGGCTGCTATTTGTTCTTCCAACTCAGAACCCACAGTACTATGTACAACGCGCCCAGCGAAAAGGGCGTCAAGCGCAAACCCTCTGTCGATGGAAGCCTAGCCCGCGGCATTGCCACCGTTGGGGCTGGTACTGCGGCGGCATCAGGTGGCGCTGCAAACGCCGAACGACATTTCAAGAACAGTGCAGACGAGGAGGAAGACGATTTCGAAGAGCCAAATTTGACTGTTTGGGGCGCCCTCATCACACTCGCCATCTCCACAACGCTTGTCGCCTTCTGTTCCGAATTCATGGTTTCCAGTATTGACGGTTTCACCAAAGATGCCCACATTTCGACAACTTTTGTTGGTCTGATTCTGTTGCCGATTGTGGGTAACGCTGCCGAGCACGCCACAGCCGTCACAGTTGCTATCAAGGACAAGATGGACCTCTCAATTGGTGTGGCTGTAGGCTCCAGCATGCAAATTGCGCTTCTTGTACTCCCGGGCATTGTCGTCATTGGTTGGATTGCAGGCAAGGAAGACATGACCCTGTACTTCGACACCTTCCAGATTGCAATCTTGTTCGTGGCAGTACTGCTCGTCAACTACTTGATTCAGGATGGAAAGTCACGTAAGTACCGAACGCCCTAAATGCGTAATCATCACTGACATTTGGCAGATTGGCTTGAGGGCGTGTTACTCATGTCTTCGTACGTCATCATCAGTTTAGCTGCCTGGTTCTACCCGGATCAGTCAGAGACCAGCGAAGTCTGAGAAGACCCACATCCACGATTTTTCTTCCTGTATATGTTTCGTGGACTTGTTGTTGCATAGCCAGGTCCGCCTTATTCCACTTGCCTCAATTTGCGCCCCAACCCCTTTTGGGGCGTGTTCACGATTGTCTAAAGCAATACAATCCGAGTTTTTTCTGTTTCCTAGATACCCTGGACGGCAATTTGGCTGTAAAGTAAGAGCGCGGAATAACCGAGCGACTCATCTCTTTTGTGAGGGTTTAGGACATGTATATTTTGTAGTGCTATAGTATAATTTATCGTTCTTCATGTTCAACTTCTGGACTGTGTTTGGATTATGTAGGTGCGAGTGAGCCGCATGAAGCACCTTCCTCAGGTCCAGAGGGGAAATTGGCACCCGCAATCTGGTATATATCTTCACCTCGGCCTACATTTGTACATGCCTTCGGTAGCTGGTATGCACTGTTCCACGGTCTTCATTTGCGAAATGCCTCTTGTACACCTTCGACGTCCTGTACGTTCGCAATTCAAACTTGAATCCCGACTACTGAGCTGACCTACACCTTCCTCATTCCGTAAGGCGAGATCAATGCCTCTGAACACAACTACGTTTTCGGTATACATGTGACCCATCCTGCGATTACTGTTGCTTCTATGCTTCTATCGAGATTCGCTCCTAATCTTCATGCTCGCTTGCTTTCTACTTTTACCGAGAGTTGCAGACAAGAAGTTATCAACCTTTACTTGGCTAATCGAACACGACCAGCCAAATTCTCTCACTCGTCTTGATAGTTTTAGCTGACTATCACGACAAGATTCGTCATTTTCTATAAAGAACTTCATCATAAGTTTTGTGCCTTTTCGCCTACACCCCACATTCTTCCTAGTTCTCCCTCCACGTAGTAGTCCATTTTCTATTCTCACACACTCTATTACTTTTCCTATACACTTCCAACATCGTCCCACTGTCCAAACACTCTTCTAGCACTCACTCCTTCTCATATCACTCCTCTGCCTTCTACAACCATCTATCATCTTGCTACAGCGAGGTGTAGCAGACCGTCGGTCCTGAAAAGCGTGCTGAATAACTCGTCTAGAAGCTGGTATGTTGAGATCATGATACCGGGTTGAATAATTCATTGACGGTGATATAGACACCATGTCGGACGTGGACTCTGGCGATGAAGATATGATCGGCACTCAATCGTCCGGAAATAGCGACACCCAACTAAACGAAGACGACGACACACAACCATTTGAGAGCAGTGGGACTGAGCTGGCTGAAGGTGACACCCAGATGATACAGAATGTCGACGAAGGTGATCTAGACCCTGAAGGCGAGAGAATTCGTGAGTCTATCGAGGAACGTTCGGTGTATGAAGTGGATGGTGTCGATGAGTCTGAACTCCCGGACGCTGCTCAGATCTTGAATACAGAAAATCATATGGATTTAAATCATCGTGACGAAGGGGCTCAGGAAGTGCTTTCAGATATCGATGCCATAAATGGCCTGGAGGTTGAAGCACCACAGCATCGGATTGACTTTGAAGAAATTCAGGATTCACAATACGGACAGCAAGACCGTGGGGTCACCACCAGTGAAGTCCGTGAGACGCCTGATCATGATGATCAATCTCTCACGGTACACCCCCAAGACAATAAGATCAACAATGAACAACAAAGCCTCTTCATCCCGTATGAGCGATATTCGTCCTCAACTCCAGGAATATCCCGAGAAACTTCATCGATTCTCACTCCTTCGCTCAGGTTGACTGAAACCCCTGAACCTTCTACTAGGCGCTCCTCATCCAGGATGCTTCCACCGCCACTTCCCACATCTCGAACAACTACTCAGCCATCAGGGTCTAGATTTGCTATGCTCCGCAAATTCCAGAAAAAATTCAATCAAGACAAAGTTGCTGCGAGCAGGCCAACTTATCATGTTCAACCTGCGCCCGATAGCGAACAGCTTCTAGAATCGATACTTTTACCTACGACCAGACGGCCAGCTCCGACTGATATTTCTACTGTCGATGACTATGATCGGGCAGACCGAGAAGCACTTGCTGCATACCAGAAGCAGAAGCGGAAATATGACGCACTAAAACAGAAGAAAGGCCGACTCTCTTTCCGAGAAGATGTCGAATGGATGAAGATTCACGGAGCTGAAAGAATGAGGAGAGAGAAGAGAAAGCGTGATCTGGAGATGGCACGAGATGATGATCGTGAACCAGATCTCTTCCCTGACCCATTCAGATCTAGGGATGAACAAGAAGACAACGGCGCGAACGAAGACAGGATCGACAATGATCCTGCAGGCTCCTTTCGCAATCCACACAAGCGCATTTCTATTCAAGAGGCTGAGCTTCAGAGCATGGAGGTTGCACTCCAAGCTGATAAAGACCTCCCCAGAAAGAAAAGGAAAGGGGATCATACGACTGACGAAACTCAATCATCGTCATCGGGCAAAAGCCGTGGTCGACCCAAAGGATCGAAGCCCAGAGCCCCTGCCGCATCCTCACGGTCATCAGGTACGCGTGCAAAGGCAGGTGGTCATAAACCCTCTGCCAAGGACAAGAAGGAAATGGAACGTGCAGTTCGCCTGGGTACATCCCTACTCAACTCCAATGTATTCCGTAACCAGGCCCAAGGTGATGCGCCCGAGCGGCATTTCACATCTAGAAACAAGCAGGATGCCCTGAAGGAACTGATCGCTAGCGTGCCAATCGAGAACCAGAAGTCGGCAAAGGATGATAGGGCTGCCTTGATGCGAGCCATCAAAGATTTCGACGGTCGAGGTTCTGTCAAGGCCCATACAGATAGTATGTGGTTAGTGAAAGACATGGCGAGTAGTTTGAAGAGCTACCAGATCATGGGAACAGCTTTTATGAGGTACTAAAATCGACGCTCGGTATTATCAACAATAGGCTGATAGTGACTAGAAACCGTGAGAAAGCCTCCGAGGAACCCCGCGGAGGATTGATGGCCGATGCAATGGGTCTCGGGAAGACTCTTATGAGTGAGCTGCCCTCGATTACACTGTCCGCACCAGACTGCTACTTTACTAACGTGATTGTAGTGCTGGCGAATATTGTCAATGGCCGTCCCGGGAAGTATGCTGAATGCAAAACTACTTTGCTTGTCGCTAGCCCTGCTCTGATAACGCAGTGGGGACGCGAAATCGAGCTACACACCAATGCGGGCCTCGTTGTTATGCGATATACTACAGGCTCACGGATCGATTCCAATCGAGCAGATGACATCTTACGGCGCCACGATATCATTCTCACCACATACCACGAAATTATGAAAAGCTATCCTAAGAATGAGCCACCTATTGAATGTCAGACCGCAGAACAAAAAATTGCTTGGTGGAAGGATGTCTATGAGAAGAATCGAGGACCTCTTCACCGTATGATGGTATGTAGCGTTAAGATACTTATGTTTCACCCGCGCTTACCACCACTTCAGTTCCATAGAATCGTATTGGACGAGGCTCAGGCCATTAAGAATCACACCAGCAGGACTTCGATTGCTTGTCGCGCGCTAATGGCTCACCACAAGTGGGCGCTAAGTGGCACCCCGATTCTGAACAGTCTCGACGAACTCTACCCTTACTTCAAATTCCTTGGTGTTCCCCATACTGGCAATTTTAAAGTGTTTAAGCATAATTACACCGACCCAAATGATTCGGAGAACAGTGAGCGCCTTCTTGTCAGGCTATCACAGTTCATGATTCGTCGAGATCACTCGGATATCCTCTTCGATGCTCCCATTTTGAAGCTACCGGAAGCATCCCAGATGACTCACTGGTGTGAGTTCAACTCGGTTGAGCGTAGCATCTACGAGATCGTTCGACAGCGCTTTGCCAAGCGAATAAACTTCTCGTCCAACAAAGGGGAACTGGAAAAGTCGTATAGCAATGCTCTGGTGTAAGTATATCTCGTCCTGCGCAAACGGAAATTCTAATCACCCGCTAACAAATACAAAGGATGCTTCTACGACTACGACAGCTCACCGCCCACATTTTAATGCTTCAATTTGTCGTGCAGGATTTATTGGAGCGGGAGGATATCGAGAAGATCCGCGAAACAGTTCAGCATGAAGCGACTGATAGACACTCCAGGAGAGGTGCAACTATACGAGCGATTCGAAAGCAGTTAGACCACCTTGCAGCACAAGAGATGAAGCGATCTGCACAAAAAGCTGCGAAGGATTCGAAAGGGCTAAAAGACCCTCTGATCGTTGAAGAGGAGATAGATGAGGAGGTCCCGGACATTGAAGCGTTGGTCAACGATGATGACAATGATCAAGAGCTGGACGACGATGATACTCAAAATGGCCAAGGCCAGCGCAATTCCAGTGGGAGAACATTTGGTAAAAATTTTGATTTCCGCCCTTACCTCAACAGCTTGACCAGCGGCGACAGCTGGGAGAAGGTCAAGAGGAAGGCCAGGTGCAGTGGTTGCGACAAGCGGCCGCGAGGTCCTTGGATCACTAGCTGTGGCCATCTGCTTTGCTCTTCGTGCTACGATGGATCACAAATCCGGGCAGCCGAAGAAGAGAGGACGAATGCTACCTGTCGAGGCTGCGGTAGCGTCTTCACACATGCCAATGAAATACCCGAGGACGAAGTCGAATCCTTGGTGTATCATGGACCAGAGACGCGCGCAAAGAAGAAGCAACATGCTGAAGTAGTGCGGCGAATCGAGCAGCAGGACATCGCGGGGGAATGGCTCCAGATGGGTGGCGAGGGTGTGCTGCCTTCTGCCAAAACCATTGCAGTCAAGGCTCAGATCATGAACTGGTACGCTTGTCTTGTGTTATCACGGAATGGCCTTTACTGACGCTCGTTTCCTAGGCTCACGGAAACCCCAGGGGTGAAGATCATTATCTACACCCAATTTCTTGCGATGTGAGTAGATCGCGATCAGTGCTACAGGCCTCAAGCTAACTGTAGCAGGATCCGGATTCTGAAGAAGGTGTGCCAAGAGGAGCGTTGGGGAGCTGAGGAGGTGAGTAGATCCATCGACGTAGCTAGGCTTGCAAAGTGCCCTGTATTACCCCAAGATCACTTTTACAAAGCTCGATCGAGGCTCTAGTCTGTCGTTTACTATATGAACCTCATACTGATGATGGCTAGTATCACGGCAAGATGAGCCAACCCGCTCGCGATATTGCAATCAAGCGCTTCGCCGACGATAAAGGTATTAGGGTCTTGTTAGCATCTCTTCGCTGTGGTGGCTGTAGGTATCTCCTTTAACGTTCGAAGCTCCTACACATACTGAACCTTTGATAGTGGGTCTCAATCTCACGATGGCCTCGCGTGTCGTTATCCTCGATCCGTGGTGGAACTCGGCGGCCGAGCAACAGGCTTTCTGCCGGGTATTCCGCTACGGTCAGACGGAGAAAACTTCCCTAACGCGGTTCTGCGTCAAAAACACGGTGGACGAGCGCCTGATTCAAATGCAAGAGAAGAAACAGAAGGAAATCGACTCGGTTATGAAAGACGACGGCTCCAAGGTCAAGAAGATGAGCATCCGGGACCTCATGCGCCTGTTTGGCAATTTGCAAGAGGACAACAACGGTCGTCCTTTTATCCTTATTGACAATCCAGACCCGCGCGGCGGTTTCCGCGCTGATCGCGACCATGAGGGTTATGCGGACGAGATATGAGATACTCGCCGGGATCCGGTGGTTCTTGGGGGGCTGGAGTTTGGTCTGGCTGGGCGTTACGGAGTTGGAGTATGGCATGGTTTCTTACGATCTGGGTGATATTTGCCCGATAAGGAAGCTTTAGAAAAAGGGCCTGAGGTCAGTCTGGCTGCGGTTTACGGAGGTCGGCTTGATTACTTTGGGCGTCATGATTGGGCGTTCTGGTATTGCTTTTTGTCCGGATATAGGGCGGCGATACAGTTCTGCGACTCTGATATAAGGTGCTGTGAGGGTCTTCATAGCCTTCTGCGATCAAGGACCTATGCATACACTTGGAAGCCCGTCTCACAGAGATAGTGTGGTGTCGCCCTTGGATCTGTCAGCGAGGTACTAGAGAGCGGTGCTCGGCCCACCACGCACTGGGAGCGAATCACGGCTCCACCATTAGGCATAGTGCTCGTCGCAAAAGCTACGACTCTCGCGCAGGAGCGAAGTCGCTCGTATCCAAGACCAGCGAGGTCGTTCACCGTGTATATCGCCAGCATCTTTTGCTTTCCCTGGCAGCCGATAAGCCCTCAGAACAGGCCAACCACAACCTCCTCTGGACCCCCTCGCCGCCGCCTCTCCCGCAGCATCTCGATCCAATGCGCCGCCCGCCCTGACTTGTCGCGCCCGCTTCTCCCGACGCAAGCTATGTTGACAGCCGTCTCTACACTCGACCTCAAACGACATCTACGCGACGTTCTGCTCGCAGCCTAAGACCAGCGCCCGCCCGCCCAACGTCCGTTTACCCCGCGCCGCGACATCGCCGCGCCCCGCCCGGGGGATTCGCAAAATGGATGTCTCCACGGGGATGCTCGACACAACCGCACAGGGCGACGCGCCCGCCAAGGGCCGTCGAAAGACTAAGAAGGACAGTGCCAATGAGGACGGCGCGAAGAAGCGGAGGTGCATATCGAGTGCTTGCGTGCCCTGCCGCAAGAGGAAGAGCAAGGTAAGGCGCAACGTGCATCTCCGGAGGAAGCACAAGGCCCTGGCTCCCTACGCCTCGCTGACTCGCAGTCTTTGTGACTATATAGTGCGACGGCACGACGCCTGCGTGTTCGGCTTGCGCCGCTGTCTACAACACCGAGTGCGTGTACGACCCCAATTCGGACCATCGCCGCAAGGGCGTCTACAAGAAGGACATTGAGGGCCTCAAGACGCGCAATTCCACCCTGCACACCCTCATACAGGCCATCCTGAACTACCCCGAAGACGACGTCGCATCGCTCGTCCAGCAGATACGGACCTGTGAGAGCCTGGATGCTGTCGCCGAGGCCATCATCGCGAAGGAAAATGGCGACGAGGACGACGATGAGCAGCTCGATCTGCTCGATAGTCCGGTCGCCGTGTCCCAGTCTACATTCGAGAGCCAGTTGAGCGGCAAGATGGGTGAGCTCAGGCTGGAGGACGGGTCGACGCGCTACATCGGGGGCACGTCGCATCTGATATACATGGGCGCTGGAAACGACGATACGGGTTCCCCGGCCGCCCTGTCGAATGTGGATCAGTACCCACAGATGCAAGACCCGTTAACGTCGTGGACGACCGTCACGTCGGACCCGGAGCTGGTGCGCCACCTCATCAACATGTATTTCTGCTGGCATTACAGCTTCTTTACTACCTTGTCAAAACATCTCTTCATGAAGGAGTTTCAACTGGGCAAGCCGCCGCCGGGGTCAAGAAGAAAGACAGAGTATTGCACGCCGCTGCTGGTGAATGCTATGTTGGCGCTGGGTTGCCATTTCACATCGTGGCCGGCGGCGAGGGCCGTGCGGGACGATTCGGCGACAGCGGGAGATCACTTCTTTAGGGAGGCGAAGAGGTTGATACTGGAAAACGATCTGCACGAGGTACCTGCTTTGACGACGGTGCAAGCACTGGCACTGATGTCGGTACGAGAAGCAGGTTGCGGGCGAGAGGCGAAGGGCTGGGTGTACAGTGGCATGAGCTTTAGGATGGCATGCGATCTGGGGTTGAATCTGGGCATGTCGAGTAAGGGTGGAATCGAGGAGACCGAGGAGGATGCGCGGAGAATAACCTTTTGGGGGTGCTTCTTGTTTGACAAGTAAGTTGTGGCGACTAGCATGAAAAGGCGCAAGTCTGATATCTACAGATGCTGGTCAAATTATCTCGGAAGGTTACCGCAGTTACCTAGGGCAATTGTTACGGTACCAAAACCTGAAGTCTTCCCGATTGAAGACGCGGAAATCTGGTCTGCGTATACCGATTCTGGCGTCAGCCAGGCACACTCGCAGCCTTCGCGAACACGAGCAGTACGTACCATGGTATACACACTTGTGAAATTGCTAATATCGATTAGGTGGCTGTCCAAATAACGAAACTCTGTGAGATATCTAGCGATCTAATGAACTATTTCTACAACCCCATAGACATGGATAAGGCGAAAGGGAAACAGGCAGAGCTGAAGAAACTGAGCGAGATTCACCAGAGACTAGAAACATGGAGAAGAGAATTGCCAAAAGAGCTCGAACCCAAAGAAGGTGGTCTGCCCTCGATGCTCGTCATGCAGTAAGTGGCCATCCATCCCTATGTAACCTTGTACTAACGTCCATGAAGTATGTTCTTCCAGCTCCTTTACATCCACCTCTTCCGCCCCTTCCTCAAATACAACCCTAACAATTCTCCCCTCCCTGCTCACGTTTCTCCAAGAAAACTCTGCACCCAAGCCGCCGCCATGATCTCCAAAATCCTGCGCCTCTATAAGCGCTCCCATGGGCTTCGTCAAATTTGCAACATCGTCGTATACATTGCCCACTCTGCCTGCACAATTCACCTCCTCAATCTCCCTGAGAAGAACGCAAAGCGCGACATTGTCCACGGCGTTAAACACCTCGAAGAGATCGCAGAAGGCTGGCTCTGCGCCCGACGCACACTCGGTATCCTTAGCGTCCTTGCGCGCCGCTGGAAAGTAGATCTCCCGGAAGAAGCTGCAACAGTGTTATCTCGCACAGATGCGAAGTTCGGCCCTTGGACAGAAGTCAGTACGCCGAAGCCTGCGAAGCGCGACGCGGAACCGTTGGAGGAGCAGCCGCCATCGGCAGAGATGTCACCCGCGCTGCAGCCGTACAGCATGTCCCTCGCGAATACAGCAACGCAGTTTTTCGAACGCGCAGGAAACCCCTTGTCCTCGATCTCATCCGTGTCAGCGGGCCAGGAGGCCATGCAGCGCGCTTCAGAGGCACGTTCTCTTCCCCCTGACGACCCAAATCTCCTCGCTTACCCCCGCGCGCAGCGTCAACCGTATGCTTCTCCTCAAGCCCAAACTGCAAACGCAACGACGCCTGCCTCTACGCATGGGCGGCAATCTATAGACGGGGCCTCGTCTTCTGGCGCTTCGCCGAGTCAATTGTTCGGTGGCGTTGAGCAACTCATACGCGAAGGCCAGGACTGGTGGCTCAGAGATCAGAACCAGCTGGCATTCGGCTTCGATAACTGGAATCATGGCGTCGATGATATCGCGGGTTGGTTCGCGGGCCAGGGCGCTGTCGGGAGTCCCGGGCTCGTTGCAGCGCCGGCTGGCGCGGACATCATGAATGGCGGGCCGGTGGTGAATGCGCCGGTGAATGGGAACGGCGTTCTGCCGCAGGGCCAAGGGGGAGGTGGTATGTACGGGGAGGGGCTGAATGCGTACAATGAGCAAGATTGGTATCAGTGAGGAGGGTTGCGGTGAAGCGTTGTGATGTTATGGCGTTATGGAGCATGATTCATAGGTATGGTATTGGCGCTGTAGTATATACCACTGCTGTTTGAGGGCAAGGACAACTTGGCGCATGGATATGGGTATGCTGGATTAGGCGAACGCATGGGTGATCTTCTGTTGGGTCATATATGTATGAATGTTTGCTGAATGACAGGTGAACTAGTCCTATATTATTTGTGAGAGTATTATATCTTTGCATCTAATGCTATGAAGTCGGGGATTACTCGATTCATCAAAGTGGCCTATGGTGCCCCAGCCCTCATCGTCTTGATACTCTTCAATATCATCTATTATACGTTGAAAGCCTTAGACTGGTAGACATGTCACGCTACAGAATCTAGTACTATGTTATCAATGAGGCGGACGGGGATCTGCCCACCGCCGAGGCCGAGCTCTTCGCCCTCGCCGGGCTGCTCGACGGGCAGCATCTTGACGGCTCCGCTCAGAATGGCTCCTCGGGTCTCGTCTACTTCTTCTACCTCCTCCATCGTCTCTGGATCAGCTAGGCTGATGTAATCCACTTCGAACCTTGCTCTCTTGCTGGGTTCCAGAGCTTCTTGCGCCGTCAGTGTCTTGTCGGCATACTCGTCCGCTGGCCAGAGGATGTCGCCCCGTTTCCGCCTCCCAGCCTTGTACTGTGCCTCGGCCTTCCGTAGGGCCTGGCTGAGCACGATACCGACCTCGCGTCGGCGCGCCCCGAGATACACGTTTCGGGACGACAGCGCAAGGCCGTCTGATTCGCGAGCTGTGGGCACGATCTTGACCTCGGTGTTCAAGTGGAAGTCTTTGACCAAGCGTTTGATGACGACCGTCTGCTGGATGTCCTTCTGGCCAAAGTAGACGCGCTCCGGCGTGCAGATGTTGAACAGCTTCATGCACACCGTCGCCACGCCGCGGAAGAAAACCGGCCGCGACGCGCCCTCGAGCAGCTGCCCTAGTGGCCTCATCTCCACGAACGACCCCGCGCCCGGGATGCTGCTGTCGGGCGGCAGCGTCGGATACATGGTCTTCGTCGAGGGTGCAAAAATGGCGGTCACGGCTCCCGTCCCTTGCTCGAGCCCACCGCCCAACATGTTCAGATCTGCCTCCCATGTCTTCGGGTACGAGGCTAGGTCCTCATTTAGGCCGAACTGCGTGGGGTTGACGTAGATTGAGACGAAGACATCTGTGTTTTCGGCGGCAGCTTGTCGGACGAGGGAAAGGTGGCCTTCGTGGAGGGCGCCCATGGTTGGGACGAGGCCGACGGTGCGGTTCTGCATGAGGAGGGAGCGCCGAAACTCGCGGAGTGACTCTACATCGTGGAAGACCTGGATTGCTTTGCGGGAAGAGGTAGTGGAGGAGATGAAGCGGGGCGCATTGCGGGTGACTGTAACCCGGTGGGCGAGGAGGAAGCTGGGGGAAAGGTAGTCGCGAGCTGTAGGGACTGATGAAGGTTAGTGAGATGAGTCAATGGGCGCGATTGCGGGGACGTTACGTCGAAGAACTCGGAGCGTCGCCATTGCGGGGAGGAGCGGAGGAGCTCGGGGTTTCTACTCGCTCTGCGCCTGCCCTTATGGTTGCGGCCGATGGAAAAGCTGATGGACAATGCCTTTCACAGCGGGTAGGATAGGAGATAGAGTCCAAGAGTCCATGATCACCTTGTCAAGAAGATGCGGCTGCGAGTCTCAATTGTGCGCCGAAGATGTGAACACGGCTGTCACGTGCCATGGCTTACCCTCGGACATCGGCCGTGCGTTGCTGCTCCACCAAAAAGTTGGTGTTCGAGATTTGCGAAACTTCCAGCCCCACCCAACAGAAAGCGCGCAACCAAAGCCGCAGCGATTCGAGATGGCCGACGATGGCATGCTGCTTAACTTTTCTATACCTGATAGCGGTATTCTGAATAAACCATCATTCAAAGGAGGAAGTTGGAGAGACCGTTTGACGGCGAAGAAAGCGGCGTCGCATTGGCACACAAAGGCTACCGAGCGCTTGACCGGAAAGAAAGCCCCCTTACCTTTGTCAACGAAAGCCACGGATGTGAATCGCACAGAATTAGGCCCGCGCATCGAACGAGCGCCCAGGCCATCTGATTTTGACGACGACCGGCCTGCAAAAAGACCCAGAACCAGCGGAAACTACCAAGAAAAATCTAAAGATGATGCACCCGCAGCAGACTTCCGACCGCACTCGGACGCAAATGTCGTGAAGAACCCGACCGCCAAGCAAGATGCTACGAAAGGTGGCAAGCAGATCATCTCTTCGCTTTTCTCGTTCAATCCTACCGCGACGACACAACGGCAAACGAAAGAATCTACTGAAGACGATGCGCCAGTCGAGCCCTCAAATGCACCGCTTAACAATGAGCTCGATACTTTTACGTCGCTTGGCATATCCACAACGTTGGCAGCGCATCTGCTTAAGAAAATGGACTTGAAGGCACCTACGGCGATCCAAAAAGCGGCTGTATCACAATTGCTGAAAGATGACTCGGACGCTTTCATACAGGCAGAGACTGGCTCAGGAAAGACATTGGCGTATCTGCTGCCAATCGTGCAAAGACTGATGGAGCTGTCGGCGAACATGAAGAAGCGGAAGGTCGACGATTCTGTGTCTCGAGATTCAGGACTTTTCGCTATAATCTTAGCGCCGACGCGAGAGTTGAGCAAGCAGATTGCCAATGTGCTAGATAGCTTGTTAAGATGTGCCCACTGGCTGGTTGCCACAACAGTCATTGGTGGTGAGAAGAAAAAGTCAGAGAAGGCTCGGTTACGGAAGGGTATCAACATACTGGTTGCAACCCCTGGACGTCTTGCGGATCATCTGGAGCATACCAAGGCATTGGATGTGAGCAATGTGCGGTGGCTAGTACTCGACGAGGGAGATCGACTTATGGAGTTGGGCTTTGAAGATGAGATTCAGAAGATCGTCGGCAACCTCAATCTACGCATGAGGGCGCAGAAAGACGCGGCTTTAAGGATTCCTGGTCTACCTACCAAGCGCACTACAGTTCTATGTTCTGCAACCATGAAACTGGACGTAGAACGCTTGGGAGAAATTAGCTTGAAGGACGCGGTGCACATACGTCCTGACCCTGCTGAGCGAGCCAACGAGGAGATTACCGATAGAGAGGACCAGGCCTTCTTTGCACCGGCCCAGCTCAAACAGTCTTTCGCTGTTGTAGCTCCGAAACTGCGGCTGGTGTCTCTCATCAGTTTCCTGAAACGAGCGTTTGCCCGCAAGGGCTCGGTCATGAAAGCGATTGTATTCATTTCTTGCGCTGACTCAGTCGATTTTCATTTCGACATCCTCACCAGCAATCTTGAGGGGGAAGAGGCAGTTACTAAAGAGGAATCGAAGGAAGAGAAGGCAAGCGAGGCAGATTCGAAACCGACTAAGAAGAAAGCCGTTCCACAGTCAGACCCAACAAAACTCGCGGTAACGCACGCCGAATCGCCATCACTCTCGCCCAAGTCGCACAAAGTTACAACATATCGTCTTCATGGGTCTTTGCCGCAATCTTTGCGTACTTCCACCCTCGCTCATTTCACGAAGAACAGCGAACCGGCGGTACTCCTAGCTACCGATGTTGCTTCTCGTGGCCTAGACTTGCCAAATGTTGATCTAGTGGTTGAGTTCGATCCGGCATTTGCGCGTGAGGATCATTTGCATCGCATTGGGCGAACAGCTCGTGCGGGTCGCGACGGTCGCGCATGCATCTTCCTCATGCCAGGCTGCGAAGAAGGCTATGTCGACATCTTGAAGAGTGATAGGAAAGACGGCGAGACTGGAATCCACATTGGTCGCCAGGACGCAGATGAAATCTTGAAAAAGGGTCTTGTCACTTCAGGTGTGATGAAGGACAAGACAGAGTACATGGAAAAAGCTACCGACCTCCAACTCGCCGTCGAGCGTTGGGCCTTGGCAGCACCAGCGCGACTCGAAAGTGCCCGACGAGCGTATCAAAGTCACGTCCGCGCATACGCTACACACGTTGCTGCAGAGAGAGGATACTTTGACATCAAGCAGCTTCACCTTGGTCATTTGGCCAAGGCGTTTGCTTTGAGAGAATGCCCGAGCGGCATGAAAGTGCCAGGTCTGCGGACTGGCGCCGGGAGAGAGAGCAAGAGGCCGGCTAAGATCAGAGGGGCTGCAACGGGTGCCAACAAGAGCGCAGTGGCTAGCAAGGCTGATCTGGATGCTCCCGCTGTCGATGACACGGAGGAAGCGGCGAAGATGCGGAAGGCTGTGAGGGCGAGAGAGAAGTTTATGAGGCATGCTGGTATGGCTGATGAGTTCAACTTGGGTTAGTTTAGATGATACCAACGACTTGATTCTCGCAAGTAGACGCTACCGTAATCTGGAATTGGTCTATATGCAGATACTTTCACTTCACCTCGATAACTTCTGCCACTCTTTCCTTAATTAACAACGCACCTTCCCCAATCATAGCACATGCCACATTACAGGTATTACAAGCATAAACAATGGCGCAACAATCAACTCTGAACTTCTCATCGCCCCGACGCCGTCGCTCCATAGCCGCTGACAAAGCATCGAATGCAGCAAATCTAGCCGGGTTCAGCTCACGTGAAAGCGCCTCGCCAATCGACGCGAAAGACGCGCCGTCCTCGCCGCCTCCATTCCAACCTTGCATACGTTTTGTATCGCCTGTATTACCCGCAACCCTCGCAATGGAGGCTTCATTCGAGCTCCACGACTCCACCGACTGGCTTTCGACCTCTCTTCCAGCCTTCGAGCCCCTCGAGGCCTCGCTCCGCTGCGAAGTCTGCAAAGAGTTCTACGCCAACCCCGTTATAACTTCGTGCTCGCACACTTTCTGCTCGATCTGCATACGACGGTGCATCGCGACCGACGGCAAGTGTCCTGCGTGCAAAAGCGCATGCCAGGCAGACAAATTAATACCGAATATCACGGTGCGCGAGATCGCAGCCAAATTCCAAGATGCGCGTCCGAAGGCGCTAGAGCTAGCCCGCACGCAGCCCAAAGATAGCGGTGAGACACCGACTAGCAGGCGGAAAAGGAAGCGCGAAGGATCGGATGCAGACGAGCGGAGGAGAAACACTCGGTCCAGACAGACACGGAGCAGTACTAGGCGTGACGACAAGACCAGCATGACGGATGATGTGCCTGTCGTTATTCCCGATAGCGAGGATGAGCAGGACGAATATGTACCAGATGGTATGGTTAAATGCCCGATATGCTCGAAGCCCATGAAAGAGGAGGTCGTATTCAACCACATACCGGTATGTCCGGCTGCGCAAGAGGACGATAGGGCGCGTAACACGCGGTCAAGGTAGGCATTTCCGAAGACGCCGGATTGGGGCGTTACTGAGACACCTACAGGAATAACTACGCCTTTCCGAACGCACTGCAAAGTCGACCAAAAGACAGTGCGCCCCCTCCGACCCGCCTCTCAGGCCTTCAATACTCCATGCTTAACGAGAAGAACATGAGGAAGAAGCTTCAAGAGCTCGGCATACCGACCTGGGGTACAAAGCCTCTCATGATAAAGCGACATCAAGAGTGGTTAAATCTATACAACGCGAATTGCGACGCATCGGAGACCGTCAGAAAATCGAAAAGGGATCTGTTGAAGGAGCTCGACGAATGGGAACGGACACAAGGCGGCAGCGCAGGTACCAAGGAATCGCACATCATGCGCAAGGATTTTGACGGACAAACCCACGCTACAACGCACAAGAGCCAGTTCGACGACCTCATTGCAAATGCAAGGAAGAGAGCAAAGGAGGCGGCAAAGGCAAAGGAAAAGCAAGGGGAAGAGGCTAGTAATGTCGGTACCAATGCATCTCAACCACAACCAGAGTCGAAAAACACCACCGAACCACTACGTCCATACGAACACAACGAAGCAGCGCTCTCAACGATTCGAGAAAAAGTGGAGGAGGCTAACCGTAGCGACTCCGCGTTCCCGGCGTTGGACCAGGAAACCAAGAACGCAAATGCAAGAGCAGCCCCAACATTGCAGTCCGAGGAATCGCTGGGCTTTGACGCACCCGATCACAACCCGTTTGAGTCACCGACGAGGAAGGTGCCTATGTTCAAGATGCCGGAGGAACCTGTCCTTGATGTAGAAAGCTCAACGGCGATTCAATAGCAGACCGCCTATTTGTGGTAATCAATATACGATGTACCTTGTTTCTGGAACACTACCAATGGAACTGTCAAAACAAATGGTTCATGGTTGATCGCGCTCAATCACTTCTTAACATGTGCTCTCGCGTGGTATACTCCTTTTCTTGTGTCGCTGCGATCAGGGAGCATTTGTCCTCGCTGAACTCCTCTCCTTTGGAAATCATTGACTCCCCGGTAGCTCATGTACCCTCTCCCACATTGATCTACACGCTACGGTATCGTACACTAATGCGCACATCGATCACTTTCATACACGTCGCTTAACTGGGCAGATATCAATCGAGCACACCAGCACAATGGACGATGAAAGAAAAGGCAGCCTCCTCACCATCCCCGCACCGCCGCTAGAGCCCTACTCCTCCACGCCTCAACAAGCGAGTCCCTTCCACCTTGCGACATCCGTAGTGCGCGAGCATTCGTTATCACTACCTCGCCGCGCTCCAGCTCCCACGCCTTTACCTCGCTGGCACGTACCGACAGCCGTAGCTATCCCTCCCCGCGAAGACATCCGCAAGCTACTCGTCCTCGGACCTCCTGCGCCTCTGCCCTCGCTGGGCGAAGAGGTGCAGCATCTTGCTGCCAGTATTGAGAGAGAGGAAAGACACGAGGTTGACATGCCGGATGTCAATGTCATGCGTACGCTTATGCCAACGCCGCATCTAAGGAGTAGGTATGACAATACTGTGCTGAGGAGGGTTGAGCGCATTTCGATGAATAAGGTGGTTGTGGGGTTGAGATCGGAGTTGAGGAGTTGGGGGAGAGGAGGATTCAGGGGGTTAGATGGTAAGGGGAAAGGCATTGATGATGAAGGAAGCGAGAGGGTCGAGGAGAAAAAGAGGATGGTGGAGATGTTGGGGGGTCGGGAGATAGAACAAAGTGGTAAGAATGTGGAGACAAATGTAAAGCAGAGGGATTCGAGTGAGGGAGTGCAAGTAGCTTCATCGGAACCGGTACTGGATCAAGAAGAACTTGATAAAGCCGACGATGAAAGTACTTCAACGCACATCATAGCTCCACTGTTGGCGCTGGGGCACCACCCGCCTACACCTCTCGCGCCATCAACCTCCGGCAACCATGATATCCCAAACAGACTTACATCAACTCCGTCATACCTCCATCCAGGCATCGGATGCGACGTCAACCTTTTCCCCAGACTCAGCGACTCCCCGCTCAACCGCGCCCCAAAGGAACTCCGGCACGACTCAAAGCCTAGCTCACGCATCCAAATATCCCTCCTAACTTCGCACCAACATGCTCTTACCGAATCGATTGCTTACCCATCGCCGGCGTATCAACATGAGTCCACGTTCACGCGCCCGCTGCTCTCGCCGAACCCGTCCACCCCAACACCTTCCGATCATTTGAGCATGTCCATGTTTCCGCTGCATCCCACGGTGCTGAATCCGCTGGGTCAGCATCCAATACTTACGACGCCGGATAAGGAGTTCTACGCTCTGCCGGAGTATACGGGGGATACGCCTACCCCGGGGCCACCGGTACCGCCCCTCGAGAGAGTACCTATCCTTAGTTCCGTGTCGCCGGAGGGAGGGTATATGGATGGGAGGACGGGAGGGTTTGCTGGGGTGCCTGGGGCGAGGAGTGGCAGAGTATGGTGGAAGGACAAGATGAAAGGGCGGCTTGGTGAGAGTCCTAGTAGGCTGGGTATGCCGCTGCACGGCGAGGAGGCAGTCAAGGTTAGGATGGATGAAGTGTGTCGTCCGAGGGCGAGCTCCGAGTATGTTCATGGTGAGAGCGGGCGCTTGAATGCTGTGCCGAAGGCGAAGGAGGGGGTAAGTGGAAGATTGAGAGCGTGGCTAGGGAAGAAGGGCAATGGTAGGGGGATGAGAGGTTGCCTAGCTCGGCGAGGAAGTGCAGGGTGTCTGTGTTTCAGCAGATGAAGAGCAAGTTTATGGGGTAGGAGGCTGGAAATCGAAAAGAAAGAAAATAGGCGCAATATGGGTTTGACAAATGTTTTGGAACGGGAAGAACCTGGATACTACTGGTACCTGAATAGATCTGTTGTAGGATAGAGGCAAGTGTAAGAAGAATATAATAATGTTACTCTGTAACTGGTTCTAAGTAGGGTGAACGGGAAATAGTGCGAGACTATGTTTCGAATTGATCTGATCGATAGCACAGGATGAAAAGGTTAAGGCAAGAGTATTAAGGGAACTTTTTCTGTGGATTCTTTTGGACCGGAAGGTTTCCTGGGGAACATAATACAAATGTTGTGCAATGTGGAATGGTGGCAAGGGATAGCTATATGCTTATAGATAGTACTCACAATAGCCGCGACAGCTATACGCGACAAGCGCCGAACGTTTCCTCCATGGTCATCCCTACCAACGTCTCATAGCTTCCTCTGAATTAAATATGCTATTTGATACTTTTGCTTTGTCCCCTGTCCTACTGAGGTGATCACACATGCGTATGGAACTCGTAGTGCACTTGCTGTTTGCGTCCGCAGCACATGATGTCTCGCGTCACACAAGTTGGACAAAGCCACGCTTAACCCGAACCGTCCACGCAATGTAGACTTTGCTTTGCCTACTGCTGCGGTCTATTGCTATTGGTGTTCTATTGCGCTGATACCGAGCATGCGGTCGAGAATTATTGCTTTTGGGTAAGGCCTTTGACCTCTGCGTAACGTGTCTCGAATGCGACAGTGTACTCTGCCACGAACTGCACCTCCATTACACCTCTCAACTTAATGCCAACTTCACGTATCATGATCATCACGATGGAAACTGAATCGATGAGCGACATTAAGTATTCAAACGTGCCCTAGTGCTTCTCCGTGTGTTGATAACATGACCTTCGCACCAGCAGCCATCGACCCAACTTCCATCGCCTCGAGTGTCTCCAAGAACGCCCTTGCCGGCGTAACCACGCATAGTACACTCATGACCTGCCTTGTTCCTCCTAAAATCTTGCCCGTCACTGTAGGAATTCACACGGGCTCGAACATCACGAAACCAACGTCAACCCGCCATTGGTGGGCTACTATGTCCGCTGTCTCCCAGGACGATATCCCTGAGAAGTGGCAACCCAACGAGCACAGTGCGGAGAATATTAGGTTCAAGTACGATATGGCTTTTGCGGTTGGTATATTGCTGCTAGGTATTGTGATGGTCTGGTTGATTTCTTTGTACACGTACGTATCGTATCCCTTTATGAGATCAAAGGGCAAAATTCATTCATGCAATACTAATAGTTCTTTCAGGTGCTGGTGGAGGGGAGGCTGCTTCTGGCACCGCGACTCGAGAACTTTCCGGGGCTTGTTTCGTGGCGGAGGGAAGAGGAAGAAGAGAGGCTACTCTACGTAAGGTGCGAGACATTATGTTTGCTGAGAATGCGACAATTCTATGTATTACTGTATCTGTCTACTAAATGTGAGTCAATGTACATCTGACCAGAAGTTTGCTTGAGCGCGCACATGTGAGACTTGTCTCTATTCAGTAGACATCATATAACTATGTGCCATTTCTAACTAAAATCCTTCACAATTCCTGGAGCATCTGCAATGCACGATATGGCAGTGATCATTTGACGCGTTGCCCAATCAATTATACGTACTTGTCCGAAGGCCTAATTACGGAATTGGCGTTTGGTGGCTTGTATCGTATCTTCGCGAAATCGACCTCGATCTCAGTCCATTCCTGACAATGTTCTCTTTGATGAGATGCAGTACATTATGAGCCATTCTTTGTAGCTCATTATATATATATATATATATATTACAGCTGTTGTCATTGTGCATATGCACTTCTTGCTGCCACGGCTAACACATCATGGTGGTTATAGTCTTTCACTTCACCTGCCAAATTTCATTGTATTGGAAACAAACACTTATATAGACCTACTGCCGCTGCGTTGTTAACGCACTACGCACCCCTTAGCCCTCTATAACAACCAGAGCGGTTCATCTCAACTCAACATTTCATCAACTCAGAAAGCTCCCTACCCCAACCGAACAACATCCAACCAAACTCACTACGACAATCTAGTAGATAACAGTCCGACATATCTCTCGAGCCTCGAAACACGTGTCTCACAATGTCAGATCCAACTGACTCGAACCTCACCGGGGACGCATCCCAGCCAGAGGGGGCGGGCCCCCAAGCTGGGTACGTCGACCCTTATTTTGGGTACGTGAACGTTCCCAATCAGCAGCATTCGGATTATGAGCCTGCGTTTGCACAGTCTGCAGCTCCCGTGCTGCCCAACAGTCTCATTGACCCAGTCCTATTAGCTCTAAGCCACCCCAGCTCGTACACGAACTCAGCTAACATGGACACTACCAGCATGGACGTCGCCGACTTGGAACCTCATCGCGGCATGTCTACCAATGGCCTGCATTTTTCCTCGACCGATCTGCCTCACGCGCCGACTGGAGATGTGCAGTATGCGTACCAGCCCTACCAGCCCTACCAGCCCTACCCGCCTTACCAGCACTACCAGCCCTACCAAGTAGCCAGTCCCCCTCGTGAACATGGAGACCTGGAGGTGGCTCAAGGTGAGACCGAGCAACCTGAACATGAGGATTCTGAAGAGGACCGTACCAGACGGCCTCGCCCTGAGGAAATGGTTTTGATGTCGGACGAGGACACTGACGATGAGTCTGAGCAAGAAGAGGACTCCGAAGGTGAAATCGGTGAAAATGGACAGCGCGTTCACCGTCCCGAAGACATGAAACCCAACCGGCCTCGCAACGGTTATGGCCAGAACCCTGACGAAGACCTCGAAGTCCGCCAAGCAGAGATCTCCAATCGCCATATGTTGAACCGTCCACAACACCCGCTCGGTTACAATTTGACAACGGCAGCAATAAATCAGATGCTCGGCAGAGCAGCTGATCACACGAACGAGCATCCACAGACTGGCAACACCCAGTGGGTAGATAGGTACGGAAACCCACCGACTGTCAACCCTCAGTGGATCCAGTTGGACCTCAGCAGGTTGCCTCCTGAGCGCCGCAACTTGGTTTTGGGCTTCATTGCGGATGCCAACAGAGTGCCCAATCGTAGTGCCATGCCTCAACAGCCAGCAGGCCACGCCCCCGCCGCTGCCGCCGTCGAGCCTACCCTCCTTCAAGAGCGAGAACACCATAGGAAAGACCACAAATCCAAGCTTCAGTGGCGATGTACACGAGATGCGGCAGGCATTGCTGCACATTTCACCAAGGCGGACATCTTGCTCCCCTTGTGCAGGGACAACGTCGACGCTGCAAGGATCAACGCGTGCAGGACGAATCTAGAGCGCGCAAATCTATGGATCCAGTGGCGAGACCAGCATCATCCGCTCCCAACAGGAGCAGCCAATGACGCCGGTGCTGATATCGAGGATGGGACAGTCGGTCACAACCACCAGGCCTCTGCTGCAAATTATCCGCCTCCTGTTGCCTACTATCTGCCTCCTCCTGGCAACTTCCAGCAGCCTCCTGGCAACTACCAGACTCCTTATGTTGGCGACAGTGCCTCAGCTCTTGGATATGGGGCTTTCGCTGCAGACAATATGACTGCTGCTTCGGGAGCTCATCAGGGTGTTCCAATCAGCATGGCAGCTTTCGTCGCGCAGCAGCAGCAGCAGCAGCAGCAGCAATCCGCTGCTAGAAACAACGGCTCTGCAATTCCTACTGGAAACAGCCATCTTGTAAACCCCAACAATCAAGCGTCGAACACTACCAATCCTGCGGGAGTTGCTACGACCATGGGCAACAGCACAGCTGGAACAGCCACGAGTAACACGACGACTAGGACCAGGGGCAAGAGGCCAAATAACACCGCGCCTCAGGCTGCAGCAAACACCGCTCCTCAGGCCGCAGGAAACACTGCTCCTCAGGCCGCAGGAAACATCGCTCCCCAGGCCACGGGAAACACGGGTAACCAGACGGCTACCGTTACTCCAGCCAACCCTGTGGCTGCGTATTGGGCTAACATCACAGCTCCAACTACTCGAGATGCTGCACGTCGTGCACACGCCGCTAATACGGCCAATATCAATATAGCGACGGGTCTTAATTTAAATGGCTCTCCCGCCATGAATCCAGATGGGACACAGCGAGCACCTTTGCTTAAGAAACAGGCAAAGCCCCTTTCGATAGACATGCACGGCTGCTCAGTTTTCACCATCAAGACCAAGTACGGCGTTCCTATGTCTAAGCAGCTCCTCAAAGACTGGAATTTTTATCGTGCAGAAATGGATAGATGGAAACACCCGCAACTCATCGAGCTTTGGATGGAAAGGGGCAAGTGGCTCGATGCTGAAGATTCAGAATCCGATGGGGACGATGAGGTGCCAGCAGAGGAGGAAGGCGCGACGGATCCTGATGCTGAGTCAGATCGCCCTGTAAACAATGGTGGGCCGAGCAGTAGGGTCGGAAATCGTAATCACAACGAGGTTCGCTATACTGAGGAGTTCGAAGACGATGATTCCGAGGACGAGACCTTCCATCTCACTCCTCGTAAGAAGCAAAAGCGCCCCTCTCCGTCCCACGAGGATGACTCCAACGAGGGTGCCTCTTCCTCTGGCAAGCGCAAACGCGACGAGGTCGAGAAGGGCAAGGGTACCAAGGAGAGTAGTCAGCAGCCTCCACGTAAAGTTTCTAAGACTTCTTCCGGTCCTAGGAAAGGGATTCGCGACCAGACCCTCGAAGATCTGGTCGATGAAGACACAAGCGATAGCGAGAGAGATAACCAAAACTCTCAACCGCCTCCCCCTTCGCGCAAGAAGCTGAAGCCTTCTTCCCGTTCGAAACATCCCCCTCGTAAGAGCCCTTCGGAGGACGAGTCCAATAGTGGTAGCAAGACGCCCAAGCCTGCTCCTCCCTCCAAGCAGCCTCAGCGTGGGAAGAATGCATCGGTAGCGAAGGGCAAGAAGAGCAGGTCTCAAGGCATAGACTCCCAGCCCACCGAGCGTTCGTCTGTCACTCAGAAGCGCCCTCGTGAGGATCGTAGCCACGAAAACGTGGACGACGAGGACGAACCTGAGCTCGCACCGAAAAGGCGCAAGGTGTCTCAGCCCTCCTCCCCGCAGAAAAAGACACAGCCGTCATCTCGGTTCCCAAAGCGTCCCAGTCGGTAAATACCGGCGTCCATGCGAGTCCAATACCTTAAAAGACCAGACCCAATCCTCCGTAATATTTGCAGTACTGAGGAAGTTTGGTCTGGACTAGTGGTTATAGGGACCCTGTCTTGATCTCCCCACCTTCTTCCTATCCGGACTTCGTTATCCTTGCCATCTCCATACGAGCCATAAATCCTGGCTTTCATTGAAAGCATGCAGGATTTTCACTGCTAGCGCGATGAATTTTTGCTCTTCGATTGCTTTGTTCACATTTGCGAATGTTTTGACTCCTGGCGCTATAGATTTTGCTTTTTCCCTTGTTTGATTCACATTATATAGAGCATAGATACCCATGATATGAGGCATTTGACAAAGCGTTTTTGCAGGCGACGGGATAGCCAGGCAAGGAATATACAGCACTGTCACTCATAGAGTGTCAGGGTTACTATTCCTTTGCTTTGATGCTTACATTGTCATTGTGTGGAGTTTGAATGTAGCCTTATACATGGAGTTTTTTGGTACTTGTTTGGTTGGTTTATACCCTGTATTGCTTGTTTGGTTGTTTATGTTGTATATACTATATTGCGAATTGAATTTTTAATGCACAGAGCCTCTCTCCTATCGCTGTGACGTTGTTCATGCGTGACTTTGAATATTGGGCGACAATATTCTCATCCTCTTGAAACATATAAAGAGGGGAACTGGTGATATTCTATCGTTTGCTTCTCTTTTGGCTTTTTGGTACACCTGGATTTACGCTGTAAATGTCTGTTCTGCCTTCTTTACAGCATTGAATCGAAAAGGCAATAATACCCGAAGGATCAAGTTGTGGAGCGACCTCGCACACGGACAAGTTTCCATGTCTATCGTTAATGGGCTGGTCACTCAGACTATTCATAGCATAGTTCAAGTAAAGGCATTCGCTGTGAAATATTCCGGGCCGAACTTGTATAAGTCCGTCGTGGACGAGGATGAAAAGGCCAGGTCGCGTATACGGTTTTGCAGGGTATGAAAGAGCATAGTGTTTTCCTAAAACGTTTCCTAGAGAAGAAGAATACAAAACCCAGTGAAAATTATTGGTTATGATGGACGATATAGAAGCTGTTGCAAGAGACAATGACTCTAGCGTAAGAGGGAAGAAAATATATGCGGAGATTCAGAGTGGCTTTGGGTGAGAGGGCGGCTTAGAAGAATGTGGCTACAGAGAAGAAAACTGCCATAGAGAAGGGATTGGTGAGAGAAGAGAACGCCATCGTTCAGGAGTAACTTATAAGGTGCTGTTGAAGATGGAGATGAATGACATTTTTTTTTAGCAAATTCTAGTGCGATATAGGATACAATACTTACCAATAATATACTAGAGCAACCGCTTCTCTATATCTTGTGCCCCTAGCTTCTCTCCTGTTATCTAAATATTCCCCTTATTAACCGGATGCGTATATAACTTCCATAATTGTCGACAAGTGTAGCATAACTGTGACCCTTGGATATTGCGAAGTAAGCGGACCGAGGATACGGCTTCTTAGTTTTCATTCCATGATTAGATTATAAAACAAATGTTCTTTTGGTCCTCAATTCGAAAGTGAGGATGAGGAGGCGGGAGTAATTAGTGTGAACGCTATGCCTGATACAGGTTGGCATGAAATGCTATCTGCACGCCCCTCTTTCGGAGACATGTCCCTTTTTGTCTCAACCTGCAAGATAACGCCAGCCCATCATCTAAGATTCACCAATCTCTCTACGTAAGGATATGTTGCGCTTTCAATTCTTGGGCCTTCAGATAATGTCTTATGTTGATATTGTTGATATAATACACACTGGTGCGGCTGAACGGCCTCTGATTAGCAGGCGTGCTAGATAATCTCCGCGGAAGGCCTCCTTGAGGCTGAACCTCGTGATGTACGAACTCAATGGTGCATCCCGGCAGATCTGCAGTACTATGCACGGGGCGTCGTGTTCCATACGAGTGGGGTAAGTGTACGTCCCCGCCACGAAATCGCTCTATCGTCTCGTCAATCGCGTTTGTTATCTTCAACTTCATTCAGTCTTATTGTATATATTCGTTCGTTTCTGTTGTCTTGCCCTGGCTCTATCATCGTTACAATGGGGTCGCTGGATCTTGATGCAAAAGGCATGGGCGCAACTGAGGCGTCCATCTTCGACAAGAAAATCAGTCTCGTACCGCAGAAGTACCATGGCACCGACGCGGATAAGCATGATATGGATGTACTGGGGAAGAAACAGGTGTTACGGGTATGTCGATCCCTTCTTTTTCACTTTGTGTAATGCTGACCGGACCAAGCGCAACTTCAACTTTCTTACCATGTTGGGCTTTGCTTCAACGTGCATCGCTTCATGGGAGGGCATTCTCACGTATCTGAACTTCATTTTGATTGACGGCGGTACACCTCTTCTATTCTGGGGTTTCATCGCCTGTGCGGCATGCCAGACTCTCGTTTATGCCAGCTTGGCAGAGATGTCCTCCATGTCACCGACCGCTGGTGGACAGTATCACTGGGTCTCGGAATTCGCTCCTCGCAAGTACCAGAAGATATTGAGCTATTATTCCGGTATGTATTAAAAGCTCAAAACACGAATCATGAACCCATAGATGTCGATACTGACGTATTTAGGTTGGTTGACTGCGGTTGGCTGGCAGGTGTATCTTGCGAGTGTCTGCTTCCTAGTCGGTACAATCATTCAGGGCCTTATTGCATTAAATAACCCCGAGTACTCATATGCGAGGTGGCATGGAACGCTTCTGGCTATCGCGATCGTTTTCTTCACGATTAGTTTCAATACCGTCTTTGCATCTAAATTACCCCTCGTCGGTATGTTTCCCACTCAGATTCTTATTACACTCCGTGTTTAATTTTCTTATTTATCTTGCTGACTTTTGCAATAGAGGGAGTCGCTTTAGTCGTTCATATCGGTGGCTTCCTAGCCATCGTCATTACACTATGGGCGATGGCTCCGCGCCGAACCGCAGCGGATGCACTTTTGAATTTTACCAATGGTGGCGGCTGGTCGAGTACCGGACTAAGCTCCATGATCGGTCTCCTTGCTCCAATGGCCGTTCTCGTGGGATACGACTGCTCAGTGCACATGTCTGAAGAGATCAAGGATGCATCCATAACTCTCCCAAGGGCAATTATGGGGAGTGTGATCCTTAACGTTTCGCTCGGCCTCATCCTAATCATCACCATCTGCTTCACGCTTGGCAATCCTGATGACGCTCTGGCCTCGCCGACAGGCTACGCGTTCATTCAAGTCTTCTATAACGCTACCAATTCCCTCGCCGGCACGTCCGTGCTGACGTTCATCATCATTTTCATGATGTCTATATGCGCCGTTTCCGAAGCCGCAGCCTGTTCTCGGCAGATCTGGTCTTTTGCTCGCGACGCTGGATTGCCTGCTTCCCCCTGGCTTTCCAAAGTCAGCCCACATTGGAATATTCCTCTCCCAGGGATTATTGTGACCTTAACAATCAGCGCTCTACTGACTCTCATCAACATCGGTTCATCTGTCGCACTCAACGCCATCACTTCCCTTGGCGCTGTTGCCACACTGATCTCTTACTACCTCACGATTGGGTGTCTTGTGCATCGTCGGCTGTTTGGCGCACCATTGCCTGACTGTCGTTGGTCGTTGGGCAAATTTGGATTGTTAGTCAATGTGGCAGCATTAGTGCTCTTGACGCCGCTGATCTTCTTCTTGACGTGGCCGTTAACGACACCAGTCACTGCTGAGACGATGAACTGGAGCAGTGTTATGTTGGCGGGGGTGTTTATCATTGCGACTGTATACTACCTTGTGAAAGGGAGGAAAGAGTACGAGGGACCGGTGGTGCATGTTACCAGAGACTAAAAAAATACGATGTCGTAAACAGTGGCGAGAAAGGTACGATATAGAATATTTAGCATCTCTCGTGAGCGCAGGTATATAGATTAGCCTTGAATGCAAAGGCTCGAACACGATTGTGCCATGAATACTACATATTACTTCTAGCCTCCAGCTTGTGCTATAGAAGAGCATATTAAAGTAGCGAATTCCGTCTCGTTTATTCACATTATCGTCACCACAGCACCTGATTTACTGTGCTTTCTAGCACATGGAAGCTAGCAGTTTCTTTCGCAAGCTTAATCCTAAGCGTGCTCATTATCAGTCTAAGACTATAGGCAACAGCCGTTCGTTAGGAAGTAAATGATCGTTATCGCTTTGGTCCAATTATGACTTGGTAGTCTTGTAATGGAGCCCTCATGCTCATATCAATGTACACGATCCCTTCGGCGACATAGCGATATTGGTGTAATAGAAGCAATTCTCTCGCTGTACTCTCTAGTCAAAGAATCATTGTCATGGATGCACAGACGGATCTATGTTGCTAGTTCTCAGTTCTTTGTACAATTTTGTCTATGGCTAGTAGAAGACGCTGGATCGGCTGGGCTATGTCACAATGGGCTCTTTTTGCTCTTTCTGCCACGTTCGCTTGCGAAAGTTGAAGCAACGCCAAGTCGATGGTGATCGACGGTGTTCGACATATGGCTGCATAGGGATACTGAGCGCAGATACAGCCGAGATCCGAATCATCTCCGGCAGCACACCGGAACCTCACCCAAGCACGCAATCTGTGACTCTTCCATCCTCGACCTACACGACTTCAAATGGCATCAACGGAGCAGACGCCTCTATTGCACGAGGAGGATGTGCCTACCACCGCATCGCACGAGGCCGAAACACCCCAATCCCATGGAACATTCGCCCGGCGCCTAGGCGCGCTCGACGGCTTTGCACTCCTCATCAGCATCGTGATCGGCTCCGGCGTCTTTTCCTCCCCTGGTCCTGTCGATGCCAATGTTCCTTCTCCCGGTGCAGCGCTCCTGATCTGGCTTCTAGGCGGCGTATTGGCATGGACAGGCGCCCTCACCATGGCCGAGTTAGGTACCGTTTTTCCTGGTGAAGGCGGTATCCAGCCCTACCTCACGTACATCTACGGCGAGGCGTTCGGGTACATGGCAGCGTGGAGTTGGATCGTCGCGACAATGCCTGCTACTCTCGCCATTCTCAGCATCGTTTTCGTGGAGAGTATTTACTCGAGCTTCGGCGTTAATGAGCCCCAACCGCCGATAACGCATAAGTTACTATCATCGTTGGTGTTGGTAGTGGTCAGTACAGCGAATTCGATTAGTACAAAGACGAGTACGCGGTTGAGTAGCTTTTTTGTAGCGGTCAAGCTACTTACGATTTTCCTCCTCATTGTAGCGGGATTGATGGCTGTGTTCGTGTTTGTGGGTGGGCATAAAGATCTAGGCGGAGGAGATTGGCACGAGAAGGGTTGGTTTGAGCCTAGAAGTACCGTTCTGCCAGATGGGGGTCTTTTTGATTGGAGGGGTGTCAGTGCGTGGCAAAGCCTTGGATTCTATAGCACAGCGCTGTATGGTGCTCTTTGGGCATACTCGGGATGGGATAAGGTACGTATACAGTTTCGAGCGCGCCGAAATTATACTAAGTGCACTTTAGGCAAACTATGTGGCAGCTGAGCTTCGCAATCCGAGGAAGCAGCTCCCATTATCGATCAATACGGCGATCCCGACTATCATCGTCTGCTACGTTGCTGCGAATGCAGTCTACTACGTTCTTTTGCCCTGGAAAGTGATCTCAACTACGGATGCGGCTGCCGTAGTAAGTCCAGACTCCGCAGACGCTGTGAACTTGATTACTGATGATGCATAGACTGCAGTAACACACTTTCTCGGCAAAGGTGTAGCCTACTTCGCAACAGTCCTTATATGCCTCGTCATCGCCGGCTCAGCGCTCGGTAATTCATTCGTCGCTGGACGCATGACCGTCGCAGCATCCAACAAGAACTGGATTCCCCGTCTTCTAGGAACTGTAGGCCAAATCGGGAAATTCAAAGTTTCGAAAGCCAGCACTGAAGCAGAAGATGCAGATGCAGCCATGGAGAAAGGTGAATCGCCCATCAATGCACTCATCCTCAATACGGTACTTTCGGCGATCTATATCCTGCTCGGAAATATGCGCATTCTACTCACATTGAACGGGCTAGCAGAATACGCATTCTTCTTCCTGACCGTGCTTGGTGCGATCATCTTACGGTTCAAGGAGCCGGGGCTGGAGCGTCCGGTGAAGCCATTTATCCTGATCCCTATCTTATTCGCAGTCATCAGCGGATTCGTGGTTATCAGAGGAGCCGTGTTTGCGCCTGTGCAGGCTCTCATTCTTTTGGGGATATGGCTCATCGGACTGGTACTCTTTTACGTAAGGAAGAGGATTGAGAGCAGCAGATGAGATACTTCCTGAATGTGAAGACGAAACAAGAATCGCTGAAGTAAATTGAGGACGAAGATGCAAATGTACATAGCAGCGAAGGATCAATCGAATTGGGTTCGGCGGCATTATCCGTGCGCCGGCTTTCGCAGCATGACAACTACCTTCACCTCTCCAACGTGCAAACCACGTCATCGCTGCGCACCGGGTCTTCTTGAAGATCTCCAACGCGAAAAATAAGCTTAATTTATGACCAATCATAGTAGTTTAAAGTGGTACCTTGCAGGTCGTAGGCTAGAAGCAGCTTAGCGGCCGCCAGCTTCTCCACGAGTTTCGACCGTAATGGCGACGTCATTGTCCGCAAAAAGAGCTTGGGGAGAAGGTCCAAAAGGCTTGAGCAGACCCCTTATAAGTCACAGCTGCCCGACAGCTTGTAATACATACTCATACATTCACCACTTTGCTCCCTCACTCAATTGCTCATTCCCATCAATTCTCTCATCACTTCGACTTTCTCCATCACCATCTCTATAATGTTCTCTAAACGCGTAGCTTCAGAAGCCAGCGCCTTAACACGCGCAGCTCGCCCCATCCCCCGCGCACCCAACGCCCGCATCCGCGTCCAGAATGCCCGCTTCCAATCCACATCGGCCGGCCAAGCTGCACCCTCAGGCACCTCGCCAGCCCTCATCGGCGCCGTCACAGGCTCCCTCGCCACCATCTCCATTGGCTACGTCTGGTACCGCCAATCTGGTGCCAGCGAGCTTCTCACTGCCACAAAGACGACTAAAGACTACGTGTCGAGCGCATCCAAGAAGCTTAAGGAGTCGACGCCAGAGCCCAACGAGGCGCTCAATTGGCTGCGTGACGCAGCCACCAGCTACGCAGTCTTCATCCCTGGCGCACGGGGCTACATTGACGCTGCCTTCAACGACCTAGACGCCATCCGCGCCAAGCACGGCGATGAAGTCGACAGCATCGTGCGCGAGGCCTACTCGGAACTCCAAAGCATCGCCAAGAATGGCGACATCTCCATCCTCACGGCGCAGAAGGCGTGGAACGTCATTGTGAAACACCTCGGTCGCATTGGAGACCTGGCAGGCGACGCTTCCCAACAGATTCTAGACAACCACCCGCAGCTCAAAGAGAAAGTCGGCGGCAACATCGATAAGCTGAAGGAGTATGGAAGGAACTATGGGCCTGAGGCGAAGAAGGAGGTCGACCGAACGTGGGAGCAGATCAGCGACATCGTGAAGACCGGCCTTAGCGCCGAGAACGTGGAGAAGATTCAGAAGGTGGTGCAAGAGAAGGTAGAGAAGCTGAAGAAGTTGGGCGATGAGGCGTATAAGAAGGGCATGGAGCAAGCGAAGCCGTATCTTGACAAGAATCCCAAGGTCAAGGAGCTTGTGGAGGAGAATGCCGATGCGCTGAAGTCGGGCAATGTGCAGGATCTGTATCAAAAGATCAAAAAGGCTGTTGAGTCGGGCGATACGGGAGATCTCGAGAAGTATGTCAAGAACGCTGCTTCAAAGGCAAAGGAGTCTGGCTTTGGTGGTTTGGACCAATACCTCAACAAGATTCCCGGCGGCGACCAGATCATCCCCAAGTTGACTCAGTTACAAGAGGTTGCTGAGAAGCACGGCGACGAGGCGCAGAAGATCGTCAAGGATGCTATCAATGAAGTTTCGGAGGTTTTGAAGAAGAAGAGCGGCGAGGCGGAGGAGGTTGCTAAGAAGGCGAAGGAGGATTCAAAGAAATAAGCATAGGGGGCTTGTAAGCAGGGGAATGCATACGAAAAGCGATGGGGTAATTTGTACTATACAGCATTTGCATGGCACGGCTGGCCCTGGCGAACGATTATTGAACAGGCATATTTCCTAATAGCATGAATACATGAACCAAGAACTATCACCACAACCAAGACCAATCTTAACTGATCACTTTCGTTGGTATGGATTCACTTTTATGACACACTTATGTTAAAACCACACAGCTCTCGGGCACAATAGTCAAAAAAGAGCCACAATAATCGACATTCAACTAGATCTCTGGCGGTACATACCATAGCAGTACATACCATACTACAATTACAACACAAGCAAAAAGAGACAATAGAGCCCAGCTACATTACAGACAGTGAGGGTATACCAAAAGAACAACGGAAACGAAGCCGAAAACCCATCCACGAGCCCACTACTACCACTACCACACAACCATTACCTTCCTCCAGCGTGCCACCTTCCAAAGGGTCTTCTTCACCACAGCAGTAAATTTCCATGGTAGGCTATACCACAGTCTGCAGCGCCGGGATACTAAACCCGTAACCGTCCGTGTGGCCTTCGCGATCGCTCGGGCTAATCTCCACCCGCAGCGCAACGTCGAGGCCATATTTGCCGCACAGGCCTGTGGCTGTGAGCCCGCTGGCAGCCGGATGGCCCGGACCCGCGCCCTGCTCGCCGACGTGCATCGGCTTTCGCGTGTTGGCCTTCTTGTCGATAGGTGTAGACGTTTGCTGCGGTGTCTCCCCGTTCGCTGTGGGTGTAGGTACGGCTTCGGGGTGCGGCGCAGAAGTTGTAGGTGTGGCAAAGTCGTTGGACTCGGAGATGATGGCGTAGTTGCGCGAGGGCATGGTTGCGTGGTTGGCATCTGCGGTCTTTTTCTTGATGTCTACGTTTCCGTTTCCGTTTCCGTTGCCGTTGACCTCGCCGTTGGTGTGTCCGTTCGAGACGCCATTCGCCTTATCCGCGGGCCTTGGGTCGCGGTCGAAGATTTCGAGGAGCGTCTCATCAGTATCGTGATCCAAATGATGGATCTTGTTCCGCTTAGCGAGGAGATTGGCAACGGCCTGGGGAGGGGGCTTATTCGTGATGGCCGAGCTAATGACATTGGGCATGTAGCGGAAGTCCTGCTCTGCAGGGATGCCGAGCTTGGGGTTGGAGTAGAAGCGGCCGATGGCTGCGAGGTGGACGTCGCCGCCGAGGATGGTCACGCGAACGTTGTTCTGCTTAGAGAAAGTTTGAAGCTTGTGGATCAGGTCACGACGCTCGTGCTTGTGTTGATGAGCTGTGTAGTGATCGTCCAGGTCGTCCAACAGATCGACACTTCCGTCAAATTGATTGAATAGACCGCCCGCAAATCCGAATCGCTTGTTCAAGAACTTGATAGGGCCGATGATGGGAGATGAGAGGATGTTCTCCAGCCACTGTAGACGCGGGTACGCGATAGGCACGCCGAGTAGCAGAATTAAATGCTTCAACTCCTTATTTGCCGCGAACTCCTTGTTCAACCGGTCGAAAATCATGGTATACGTTTCCGGGAAATTGATCTGATGCCGAGTGCGTTCAATACGCGCATCAATGCCACAGAAAGCGATGCGCGCCCCCAATTGGGTGTAGATGCTGCGACTCCGTTCCTCGACGTAAGGTCCCGGCTTCTGACCCACTATATAAGATGGATCATCGACATCGTCGGTCATGACAAAGGTCTTCTTGAGCTGGTCAGGGTCGACGGGAATACCGTCTGTCCCGACGTCGGTTGTCTGCGGCGCATCCGTGGTGAACGTACTCTTCGGGGGTGCCATGTGGTGCTGGAAGAGCAGATAGTACTTGTGCGCAACGCCACCAATGCCTCTGAAGACGGCGCAACGCATAAAGCGATCGGTATAGGAGCCGAACCCATCGATAATGTCATGATCGTCCCAGATGTTGACCTGCGGAATCTGCCCATTGGCAGTGGAGAATGGCGCATGCCCATACCACCGGACGTAGTTATTGAAGTAGTATTCGTCGCACTCGGCCCGCATTTTCTCGCCGAAGGGGAATTCACGCCTCTTGTGCGGATTCGAGATGGCGGTCCAAGGCTTTAGCGGGCCGTCCACTCGCACGCCGTCATTGTAGATTTGGTCTCCTCCACCGAGCATGACGTGGAAAGGTTTCTGGGCGTGCATGCGCAACACATCGTTCCATAGCGCAGGGCCAGACCAAGCGTCCACATCGGTACCAACGCTGAAGCCATTGCACGAGTGGAAGAGGATGCGCATCGACTGCGAAATAGAAGGCACCACAAAGACCTGCGGCTTCCCCGACTTGGTCTCATCCACATATGTCAACCCCTTGATATCGTACTGCCAGCGCGATTCGAACTGCTGGAACGGCAGATCGAGGAGAAAGCGCCAAAAAGCCTTATCCGGGTCCTCGTAAAGCTTGTCGGCGGAGAACGTCCTGCGCCCACCCGTAAAGGATGCCTTCTCAGCGGACGAACTGACGGCACCAGCCGGGGACAAGATAAGCTCGGGGGTGTGTTGTCCTGGCTTCGTTACAACGAGGACACTGCCGTGCCAGGTGGGCGCGCCAGAGGTCTCGTTGCTCATGCGCCTGTAGTTGAGCAGCGGACCACACACGACCTCCAGACCAGGGGCGGTGCTGATGACTTGTGGGCCTTGACCGATACCCTGTGCACCACTAGGATCCGTGTGCGGTTGTATGTGTTCAGCCATTGCGACGTTGCGGCTATGGTTCGAAGGGGCAGTCGAGGAGGAACCTTTGATCACGGCGTAGCAATTTTACTAAACATACTTGTCAGCATGCGCTCCAGGTAGAGAGGATGACGGCGCGATTGCCTCTTCGCGCACATAACACTTACCACGCGAACCTGAAGAGAAGTCTGTGAGCTGTAGCGCAATCGCAGAGCTCCAGCGCGTTTAAAGCTAGAAATGCGACGAAGGCAAAGGGAGTGAAGGGTGAAGGGATGGCGACTATCGCGCGCAGATCAAGCCGTATGCAAGGCCCAGCGATTGGGGCGAAGTGGATGCGTCAAGAGAAAAAGGGAAGTGCTTGTTTTGATACGATGGGCTTATGAGGGTTGCTAGCCACAAGTGATTTCCCGGTTCTCTGGTGTAGCCAAGACCCTTGCGGCACGCTATCCGTCCACGATGACATGATGGACACCCTTTCAATCTTAACACTGACTTCACCATAGACGATCTGAATGAAGATCAAGTCGATCTACACTACATGTTTGTTTGCATAGTGCGTTGCTAAGCATCTTAAACTGCAAACGCTTTGCATGCTCTCCCTAGCTAGCCATTCAGAGCTCCACTTGGGAAGGTTTCAGCTTGGCCCCATGTGGCCCCATGTGGCGCCACGAACGCTCGATGACGATGATCTGTGGCAGTGCGCCGCCAAGGTGGTCCAATTGTAAAGTCTTGTGTTAAACCGCAATGTTGCCATTGGCTACAATATACCAACTAGTAACTCATAGCAACGAGAGGGGATCGTTCTAAATGTCATGTCCTATCCACAATTTCGTCAGGCACACATTTCACGTTCACATCAACAATGCCACGATAGTCTTACGTGTCCAGTAGCTACTTCAGGCAAATGGGCATACATCGATGTTGACCATAACATTCAGCTTCAAATCTCAACTCGGTCACCCAATAACATGCAACATTCAACGAATTCCTTTGAGTAGTCTTAATTGAACCTTTGATTATCATATATTCATAGTAACATGCAACGACTGGTCAGCGTCTGAGAGCAACAACGACCTTCTTTAGTAGCAACACTGCATGCATCGCTCATCGGAGGAATCGTGTAGAGCTCCAGGCACCGTCCATGGTCGGCCTTATAATCTTGAGTTTCCTTCCCAAGGCTTCCCTATCCTTCATACATTAACGTTCGTAAGGACCTCCTTGTTTTGCCGTGAATCACCGGCCAGACCGCAGTCTCGCTTGCCACTGAAAGACTGTTTGATTGTGACGGGGATATGATCTGAACGAAAAGATGCCATGCTGTAATGCTTCAAAGAAAACACCGAGTGCCATGCAATCGTGATAACCGGAAACAGATGCTAAGATACGAGTGAGACAAGGAAAAGGGTATCGCCCATGTAAACGCCGAAGACCTCCCAAATGCTCGTGTCGGCCTTCAATGTGTAGCATAGTAGCCATGACTGGCACTATTCCTTATATACAGACCGTCTCGGGTCTCGTAGCGTGTGTCTGGCCCATTCAATATAGCGCGGTCCCGAGTCGGAACTGCTCGCCTATCATACGCCCTGTCATACTCAGGAGCGTAAGCACGAGGTGATGCATGAACAATAACCTCGCGATACGCACCACTCGTTTCGCGCGAAGGCGGCTCACGAGGAAGCACGGGAATGTACTCATAGTCAATTGGTTTTGCACGTGGACGGGCCACTTCGTAGATATCTTGCCCGTTGCTGTTAACTGGTCGTACTGAGCTAGATGTTAGATCAACTACTTCATAACGGGGCAGAGTGTCATATGTCGGCCTCATGCGCTTGGTAGCATGTTCGGCGTAGTCCTCATACACAGCGGGCGGATAATCCTCGTATACAGGGGTTGGGATGCTCTTTCGCTTTTGGACGGGAGGCTCGGGCTCACGCTCAACTGACGGCAAAACCAGGTCTTGATCAGACGCTCTCCTAGAGCCAGGTGTCAATCTGGGTCTGCTGTGATGCAAGGAGGATTCCTGGTTCAGGACGGGGTCAATGGTCTGCCTCGCTAGCAAACGGCTGGGGCCATGGTTGTGGGTTTGAGAAACTGGGCTAACATAATGACTCCGTGCCTCTCCATAGAGGCTATCCGCATGGAAATCACGAGCAGTCCTTGCAGAGCTGTTTGAATCCGCCTCGATTGGTTGGAGCTGCTAGTGTTAGCGACCAACAGAAGAAAAAGAAGGAAGGCTCGACGTTAGCGTTCTCTACGACGCTACAATTACTCACGCTGTATAATCGCCCTGTGGAGTCGCGCATGTGAGTAGGATGCGCGCCTCCCGGGGCAGGTTCTCTAATCCTCCTATAACGATAAGTTAATACATCGATCCATGGGTTATATGATGTACACTTACGAGTCTGCTGGTCGAGGAGGAGGAAAGCCTAAACGAAAGTATACAATAAGTTTCAATGCCAAAGGGAATTCGATATCCTGAGGCAACTTACCGTGCACTCGCCGGAACGGTTCAGCTTGGACTCTCACCGGCTCGCGAGCAACAGGCGATCCGGGGGGTAAAGCTCGCGCATCTACTCGACCTAATTGAGGAACGAAGTGAGTGTGTGTAGGACTAGGAACGAACGATTGGCGAGGCGAATAGTTGGGCACAGGACGAAGAATGATGGTTCTTCGGGATGCCCTACTCAGGTAGGGATCGTATGCGCGCATGCGATCAACGAGTTCCGGCTGAAGATCCCGCGCAGTGGCTCGATTAGAGACAATCTCCATGCTGGGCTCACGGGTGTTAGAAGCTGAGGTTTCATCGTCACTTGAGTCATCCTCATCATCATCTAATACGATGACTTCACGGAAAGTCTCCTCTAGCTCTTTACTCGCTTCGTCGGTCTCATCCCTCCACTCCTTGAGCTTTGCTAGTGAGACATGCTCAACTCGTTGTCGAGCTTCGGTCCAGGTCCCTGTTTTGTGCTTCAGGATGTTGTCATATTCGGTATACGTGTGACGAATGTGTGCGACCACTGCAAGCTGTACGCGACGAGCTAAAGAGAGACCCTTCGCGTTACCAACCCTGTTTGTTCCCTGTAGAAAGTTAGTTTCGTATGCATTAGTATCTCAAGACTAATGTACTTCTTCAAAAGCATGATTCGCAATAGAGGTCAGGTCAGCTTCGGGTATTTTTGGAAATATCTCGCGTATAGCGCCGCGGATATGATCCTTGTCGTCTGTGTCAGTGACAAGGTTGCCTTGAAGACGCTGCCTCTGCTCGTAATCTGCGATTCCTCTCTCAACGTATGCTGGACCATATTCCGGGCTGTCTCTCGTTCGTTCGAGGCCACGACTCTCACTGTACCGATAGTTAAACTTCTTGCAGGCAAGTTCGATGATCTCAAGAGGAAAATGATGGCCAATGCGGTGAACGTGAGCCGATATTTTTTCAGGGTCAAAGAAGGCTTTGCTGCGTGGTTTAGCCTGCACTTGTTAATTTCACTCAAGTTGTACAATATTGCGATGCTGCGCTTACCGAAACAATATATACTGCAAGATTCCGCTGCCGGCATTGTTCTTTGCACCACTCCGTTATGTCCGGATGTCCCACAGGAACATACCCGAATCCCGGTGGTGCCTGGTCATGATATGTGAGCTGGAAGGGTATTAGCACTGCCCATGGAGTGGGGTTGGAGGTGGTGAATCATGACGGACAGTAGACTTCAGCTTGCGCTTTTCTTGTGTAACGGCTTCGAGAACGATTTTGTAGGGCTTCTTCTTGCGAACAGCCGCCCGGGACCGATCAAGCGGTACCGCAGCCGACACTCCGCGATGGGAGGTCGCGCGGGAGACACGGGTCATTCCAAGCACTCAGGGCACTCGTGATCAGAAGATGGATAGGGCGAATTAAGTTAGGTTGAGAGCAACAGAGATGCGGCGGGATTTAAAGTCCCCCTCATACAAAATGCAGAAGCGTTGTGCAATCAAATCTCAGCTGAAACCCTAATCGCGAGATGTGCGAAAACGACCAACTTATGACACGCTATTCTGCTGCTCCGCTCTGCCGATCTTGCTGTCGTTCCTGATTTGGCTTGGTTTGATGCGCTTGCTGCTCTGCTTCTCTGCAGTGCGGTGTGTTGAATACACTGTGCTGTGCTGTGGCGGTGAGTAGTTAGTCTAGCGAGTCGCGCAACTATGGCAATAACGCAAGCGCGTAAAGCGTCTACAGTGAGCTCAGAGCTACAATCCAGGCTTGCCGGAGGCGAGCGCTGCGGGAGAGTTGAAGGTGGCGGGGAAGAGAAGGACAGAAGGAGTGAGGCGATCTTGCGACGCGGGAAAACAGGCGCTGGTGCGCGGCCCGACATTATCTCCGAGCTTCACCTTCTGCGTTGCAGCAAACAGCCCAATCAGCGCGCTCTTCGCCCGAGACACTCAAGATCTCGGGCATGTCACAGCAAGACATTATTCACGCCTACAGGCACCTATATCGTCATGCACTGCGCGCTGTACACTTCTCGAAACCTGCGCGCTTCACTCTACGCGACAGACTCCGCCTAGCTTTCCGTAAGGGTTCCGCAGCTGACTTTAAGTCGCAAAAGATACAGAACACGCTAGAGTTCCTCCACTACGCCACAACACAAAATGGTCTGGAGCACAAGATAGTGAAGAACCTCCTCTTTGTCTGGTGGAGCCAAGAAAAAGGTGGAAAGGGCAAGCCAACCGCAAAGCATCAGTGAGTTTGTTGCCCTTTGCTTAGAGTATGCTAAATGTCTGGTAGAAGCAGCGACGAGATCCGCATCAGAACCACCGCCTTTGACGCCTTCAATCACAACATCCACATGCTGAATGAGAGCATGGATATCTGCCTTCCGGCTGCGACCGTCCGCGACCCGTTTTGAAGCACCTCGCCGAAAGCCCGCTCCGTACCGTTGGTTATACCATACAAGACTTTTAAAGGGGAACATCAAGGAATGCCTAGCTCTTGGTGAGAAATGGCGTATGACAGGACACCTAGAACGAAGTGACTAGATATGGAACAAGACTTTGGGCCTGGAACTGGCCTCAGAAGAAGTCGTCGAGGAAGTCCTCTGACCGATCCTGGTTGCTGGACGCTGCAAGATTGTCCTCGGAGAAGAGGTCGTCGTAGGCGTGGTCTTTTTGCCACGCTTTCTCCTTCCTCTCTTTGGCAACTCGAGCTTCCTCCTTTCGCTAGAAGGGCCTGTTAGCCTAATATAAGGAGAAGTAGAAGCTTGCCGCTTCCTAGCGAAGCCGGTACTAGTATCTTTGAACACTTACTCGAGCTTGCTGCGTAGCCTGATCTTTTCTCCTCAGTTCTTTTAATCGAGCTTCTTTCTCCATTGCAAGATCCGGATACTTCTCTACCTTAGTCTTGTTGAGACGATTGACGATAGGGTTCTCGCGCTTTTCAACGTGTATCCGCTTAACCTGCCCTACTGTCAGTGACTTAAACTTCAATCGTAAGATCACGTAGGACCAACCTTGCGCTGATCCTTGAATCCCACCTGCCCAACCGCCATACTCCCATCCTTCTTGAGATTTGACCAAGGCGTGTATACAATCGTGATGTTGTCCTTCTTGTTGCCTGGAGTGCATCAGCCACACCCTATCATCGTCACGCGATTACTCGCAAAAGCATTCTTTATAAGTGAACCAGACTTAGGACATCAAAGGACTCACCCTCAATACTATTTGCCTTGGTCAATTGCGCACAATCCACCAACAACTCCTTATTAATAGTCTCCCAATCCTGGTCCTCAGGCAACCGCACGTAGATATGTGCGGAAGAAAGATTGTCGACGTGGAACCAGACATCCTCGTCCCAGCCATACTTGATGAGCTCTTCATCTATTTGCATGTTAGCCTTTCACTGCGTAAACTCTTAACATATATAAGTAGCCATCGGCGTAGTACGCACTTTCCACCTTGTCTTTGCCGACGTATATAAAGGCCGCCGGAGACACGGTATTTGAGCTGAAATAGTACACCATTTTACTTATGCGCGAAGAGAGGCTGTAGAGACTTAATACTGCGCCGTGCAGAGGGTAGTGTATTCTTGCCGGGTCGTGGTTTGCAGAACAGTGAATTTCTAGGAATATGGTGGGGTTAGCGGGGGCAGCCACTGTGGCGCCAAAATGGTGGCGCGAAAAGTCAGCGACTTAAAATAGACAGGGCATAGAATGTAGGCCGGTTAGCTATATGGTATGGACTTTCCATCTACTGGAAAATTATCTTCGAATGCATGAGGTGGATGAAACATAAAATGAGCAATTCTAGACAGTCGGAGTATGTAACAGCGGTTTAGTAAACCTGGTGAAGCGCAAAGCCTTAAATGTTACCAAATTTACACACTTTTCAAGTCCCAAAGCATCAGAGAAACCGCTGCTATTCTATATTTTACTATTTTCTTCGACTACCTGAAATTTCCACTACAAATGATAGCGGTTGGTCTCAATATTCCTCACTTCAAAACTCGTAATTTCCATTCGCACATTGCACAAGGTCAATTTTCTACCTTATCTGCTTATCATGTTGATATGAGCCTACAACCCTAAGACATGCGTCATGATCTTGCTAAAGGAACTGCTTGCGGACTGAAAGATCGAATGGCGCATTGATGACATAATACACGGGAGCTTGGGCCTCTGTTTCACGTGGGGCGGGGTTGCTTGCGGAGGAAGTCGCGAATCGATTGTTGTGGTTCCACACCAAAAGAACACTCCGAACGATATCGACGGCAAACGCGCGCAACACATCCGACGCTTCTCAAGTCGAACTGAGCAACCATGCCTGCAGACACAGCCGCACCCTCGCAAGACGTCAAGCGCAAAGCCGCTCGCGAAGTCATCGACATCCTCCACGAAATCGCGACCCTCCTCGTACGCGTTCCCTTCCACCGTTCACACCCCCGCGACTGCACTGACACACACTGCAGAACACAAACCTCGACCGTCAGCAGCTCTCCTACTGCGTCTCTCTTATCGAGAATGGCGCAAATCCCGAAGCTCTAGCCGTACGTTCCCCCCGTCACGCGCCGCGCCTCTGCGCAACGCCCAGCGTGCTATCTCGGACCCCAAAACACTGCACAGGGACAGGATGCTGATAACGATGCAGAACGTCATCCGCCAGCTGCGCGAAGAATATGCAACGGAATCCGTGGACGGCGAAGCAGAAGAGCGCTGAGCACGCACACACGCACACAGACAAATACGACCCGACTTATCGCTATACATATGAATATCGGTCTAACTGCTATGGTGGTGCGTGCAGCCGATCCGGGAGATTGACCCGTGCGCTTTTCTATCTGGAACCGCCCGAAGTGGGAGGGCCAGCGATTATTGGCGAATGTGGGAAAAGGTGGTCTCTTATCGGAAGCGGTGCTTACCCCAGATGTGAGGGCACATGCACACACCAGCTGGCATGCGGGGCAAACAGCCAACCAACCGCCAAGCCGAAGTGTGCAAGACATGCACTGTTATCAAGACCAAGACAATGACGCGATAAGGTGTGCTAGGAAACAGGCCGACAGGACGACGCTCGCCCTGGTCGCTGGATATCGTGCATGCATGGTTTCATTTTGTGGATGATGACGACGACGGTGGTTTTGGGTAGATGGAAGACAGTAGTCAGGATTAGTATGTAGTAGTAGTAGTATCTCTAGTAATAGCTGTAATGCGATGTAGCGAGGGTATCTTCGAAAGCAAAAACAAGCCCGAGCCTGAATGAGATGACCGCCTGTGCTGGAAAGCAAGATCCGCAATGTGCGAAGCGGAGTAAAGTGGAATCATCTGCTACCCCAGGTAGGAGACGAACGTCGCTGTCTGAAATTGCCCTTCTCGTCGGCAACCTTCTCGAGGGCCTTCTCAGCTTTGGCTTCCTGCTTGTCCATGAAGCCATTGTAGAAGCTGGGAAGAATGCGTTTGGAATCTGCTCAGTGTTAGCTTAGCCTTCATCCCAAACCAACCCTCACCGAGGAGATTGGAAAAAATAGAAAGGGAAAAGGACTCACTCGCATGGTCCCTCTCAAAAACAATCCCATCCGCACCCCTCTCCCCCGCAACCTTGACAGCCTCCTCCAACAAGCCCTCGCCCACGCCCTTGCCCCTGTACTTCAAGCGCACCGTCCAAGCCCTCACAATCGCCTTCCCGCGCTTCCTGCGCCCGCGCTGCTTCTTCGCGGCCTCGCCGTCGGCCCAGCCCAGCACCAACGCGCCAATCACGTCCTCGCCCCACTTGACGACAATCATGCGGTCGTCCCCAAGCCACTCCCAATTGACGTCCTCGGCGAGGCTCAGATAGCGGCCGGTGGCCCAGCGCACGGCGACGAGGCACGCCATGAGGATGCCGCCGACGGTGGGGCCGAGCATGTACAGGTCGTCTGTCGTCTTCCACATGCGCTGGGCGAGGAGGGCGACGAAGAGGGCAAAGGCGGCGAGGTGGAGCGGGTGGAAGATGAGCATCTTGCTCGCGATCTGGCGCTGCTGGGCGACCGAGTCGGCGATGAGGCGCAGGCCGTCGATGCGGTCGTCCTCGGAGTCGGCCGTGTAGGTGCGCAGCTGGGGGAGCTCGTCGGCGGGCGCAGACGGCGCGGGGGCGGGCTCCGTGGTCGACATGATGGCCGTGTCGGGCGAGGGCACCGTCTGCTGGGTTACGGGCGCGAAGGAGAGCGGCGACGGAGGTGGGAGGTAGTGTGCTGCGCTGCTAGTGCGGAAGTTGATGGGCGTTCCGAGCGGTGATGGCAGGTCCGGGTCGATTCGAAGATTCGCACTCAGACTGGTGAGAAATGCTGGAGATGAACATTAGCAATTGTTATTGCGCCTAAAACTTTTCTTTTCATTGTTGTGTCCCTCGAGTGGTGTTGTGTGTGTGTCCCGCTTCAGCCGCATCGCGCACACGACCAACCCTCGAAGCAAAACAAGTTGACAAAGAAAAAAAAAAAGAAAAACATACCCGCACTTGTTCTGAAACCAGGAATGGCAGGAATCAGCTTTTCGGTGCCAGCGTAATGATTGACCACGACGGTCTCGGCGCCCAAATATCTCTGCGGCAGCGCAACAGGGCCAGACGCGACCTTGAGATGTGAAGGAGTATGTAGATGTCTCCTCATCATGGCCGAACTCCGAAATAAATCCTCAGAAGAAGGAAAAAAAATAGCTTCTCAATTACATAAACAAAAATAAAGCCACCGGGGACGAAGCCAATAAGGAATATCAAATACACGTGTGCAGGAAGAGGGGGGCGCTAAAGGTGTACCGGAGAATTGAAAAAAAGATATTGTTTGTGGAAACGAAGCAACAGAACGGCAGCAGCAACGTGGGTATATCTACAGGCTGAGAAGCCAAGGCGCCGCCAGCGAGCTTTTGTCGGAGGCAGAGCGATCTGTTCGTTGCTAGTGTTTATGCTGGCCCCCATTGGCTGTGCCCGTCGCTGCGCGATCCTTTCAACCTTGATAACGCCGCAAAGCCAGCCAGTCCAGTCGATTGCGATTCTGGGCCCGCAGACGCAAGACGCACGCTCACACACAGACACACAGACACACACATACGCCATGGTTTTGGCGTATCAATGTCATGCGTGCGTGCACAGCTTTGCTATCGTTCCATTGTCCTACTGTCCATTGTCCATCCACCCCCACCCACCCACACCTCCTTGCTTCTTCCGCTATCGTGCATGTCTGCATCCCAACACGGGCGAGAGGGTCTTTGCTCGACTGAGGCCATTTGCTCTGATTATTTTTGGGGGAGCGCAGCCTCGCGCGAGACGGCAGGGCCCAGACGGGGGTGTGCAGCGTGGGACTCGGAGCCTCGCGCTCAGAAGGGCAAAGTGGCCCAAAAAAAAAGGGAAAGAGAAAAAGGACAGGCAGGCGCAAGCGAAGGCAAGACGGGGGGGCGCATCACTCAATCTCTGACTCGGCTGGCTTTGAAACGAACGCACCTCTCAAACACCCCTTCACGTCTCAGATGTCCCCTGTCCCCTGTCCCTAGCATGCCCGCTGACGCCATGCTCCTCCCCCACATACACACACACACCTCTCTTGCTCTCTCTTTCGTTCGTCTGGGGTCCCTCGTTGCATCACCGCTTCATGCCTGGGAGTTTGACATATGCCTTAGTGCACCGAGTCTAGGAAGTTGATGTGCGCATGGAGCTGCGCAAGCAAGCACGCACGCACGCACGGTGGAACCGCAACGCGCAACGCCTCTTCGTCAAAGGGGGTGCCCTCCACCGAGCTGATCTAGAAAGCTCCAGATCGTGGGCCCCCGTTACGTACCTCCGTCTCCACTCCGAGCGAGCGAGCGAGAAAGCGTCGTTTCTTCTCACTTTTGCCGGTCGCCCGCACTTCTGCGTCTGTCTAGGTACTATGTACATTGTTTCGGGCCCGCTGTTTTGATGCCCTGTGGTGCCGCGCGCCGCAACAGGCGAGGATGGACATCGCTTCGTTTGATCCTGAGGCACCACCCGCACGCTAGATGATCCTGAGAGCATCCGTGTCCTCCTTCCCCGCCGGGAGGCTTGCCACGACACGGCAAGAGTATGCGGAGACAATGGGTAAGACGGAGAATTAAGCCTGGCGATGGGGACACGGCTCGCGGACTCACAGACCTATACGGACTTCACCGTACATGTGCACGTGCAAGCGAAGGCAATATTGCTTTCTTGATTACGTTCACGTCATTCTGCCCCCGTGGGAGAACATCTCATCTACGTCTGACAAGCTATGGCGGCATTCCAGCACCATCCTACGACCCTACTATGCACACAACTTGGCCCAAAACATCCACAGTACAGTACATGCACGTCACCCAGCGCGTGAGTGAGTCAACCTGTCAACAGATACCCAGACCCAAAAGAGGAGAGAACCGCCCGTGACAACCACAATCTAACCAAGTGTGAAAAACGTCGCGTGAAACCCATGCGCTCTTGAATCAAACCACCAACATGCCATAACCAAAAGTCTCCGGAAAACGCTTCTCTTGTCTCCAACACCACCATTACCGTTGCTCCGAATCTGCATCATATCGCGTCTTCGAATCGCACACGCTTTACCGAACTGCGTCCCAGCCCTCTGTATAGGGTAGGCTTGGTCGGCATGTCTTCGTGCTGCTTTTCTCCGACATCGGTTCTAGCCTTCTTGTTAACATGAGTGAAAGGAAATCATAACAATAATAGCAAGCTACGTCTACTCTCATTTCTTTTGCTGAGTGGGAGGGGCCGAGGCAGACCCAGACCCAGGAACGAGCGTATGCTCATGGTTTTCCGCTCGAATCACTCTTCCGCCTTCTTCCTGCGCGCACACTTGGCTGTTCTTGACCCATTTGTCGTCGAGAATCTCTTGGAGCGTGGCACGCTTCTTCGGGTCGACTTCGAGCATTCTGCCGATGATGTGCCTGCTTTCCCTAGGTAACAAGCGTAACAGTCGCCACGGTCCCTTGATGATTTGCGGTTGCTGCTGCTGAGCCGCTGCGCCATTCGCCGATCCTGGTCGGTTTTCGTTGCTTGCAGGGTCGGAATTGCCGCCGTCCTTTCTGTGGTGGTGGTGATGATGATGATGGTGCGTGGAACCAGGCTGGTCGGAAGTTTGGCGGGAGGCAGGTTCGGATTGGATTCCAGACCTGCGACGGTCATCATTTCCTCCCGAATTCAGATCGGATGCTGATTGGGAGGGATTAGTGATAGATCTTGGTCCATCGTTCGGCGGTGCTACGAAGAGCTTGTAAGAGTTGTCCGATACGCGAGGAGCCTTCCACGGGAAGCGACGCAGCGTCATACAGCAGAAAATGATCGCGAGCGACCAAATGTCGGTCGGCTGAGGGTCATACTTGGATAAGTCATATACTTCGGGCGCCAAGTACGGATCGGAGCCAACGATACCTGAGATTGGTCAGTACATTCGTCAACTAGAAATCTACAAAGGAGGAGCCGCCTACCGCTTGCAAGCACAATATCATTCTCGAAAGGATACCGGAAGACTGCGGCGCTGCCAAAATCGATGATCTTCATAATTCCATGCTCGTTGACAACCACGTTGTCTAATTTCAGATCTCGGTGTGCCAGGCCCATGCTATGGAGGTATGTTACTCCATTCAGAATCTGAAGGGTGCAGCAGCTGACTTCCTCGCGGCTCATCTTGCCGGTCATAACAATGGCGAAGAGATCGAACGGAGCATATTCCATGACCACATAGTAATTTCCTTTCTCGTTCACGAGATCCATAGTCTCGATAATGTTTCCATGGTGTAGAGTTGAGCCTATACAGAACTCTGCAGTTACTTTCTTGTTGTAATCCCTCTCCGACTCGTACGAGTGTCTTGCTCTGAACTGCTTCACGGCAAACGTAACGCCATCGCTGCTACGCTTCATAAGGCGCACGGATCCACCAGCACCAGATCCGAGGACTTTACCAAACTTTCCGTACTTGCTCTGGAGGCCATGGTCATCAGCAAATGGAACGGACACTGATCCATTGGTGATTGGCGGGGTCATGGCGCCTGTCTTTTTCGACTTCATCGCTTTCTCCCTCAGGGATGGCGCGGGAGACTGTGGACGCTTCGGCTTCTGCTTGTCCTTGTCCTTATCTTTGTGCTTATGTCCGCCCAGCTTGAAAAAGCGTTTCAACTCAGACATCGATCCATGATGTTGCTGCTTGCCCAGGACCTGGCGACCGTCACTGTCTTCTGTGGCAGACACTTGTTTCGAGCCACCTCCAAAGAAACTCGATCGCTTGCTTTCATCCCTATCGGAGCCGGTTCCTTTCGATCTTGGAAGAGTCGTGGTAGACGATGACGGTGAGGTTTGTTTGGGTGTTCTACGACCGCCTGTGCCGAAGACAAAACGTGCATCGAGTGCTTCTAGGTTTCGAGGCTGGGGAAGGCGTTTGGAGCGCGAGTAAGGATCGTCCTTGTCTCCTTGTGGCGTGAAAGGTCTGCTGGCTGGTGTTGATGTTCCTGGCGAATGGTGGCCAGAGCCAGCACCTCCGGCTGACCCGGATGGGCTTACATCTCTCGACACAGGTAACGAGTCACCTGTGGGACCTATCGCAGAAGCAGAGGGATGTCTGGGTGCCCCAGGGACACTCGGCATCTCTACAACGGATGTTGGTCGTGGTGACTGTTGGGGAGATCCCTTTGGTGACCGAGGAACTACGAGCGATTGAGGTCTCTTTTCGCGATTGTGTACAGCATCCATCGACGTCGGCGGCGCTTCATGCTGGGGCGGCGAAACTTGCGGTGTCATCATGGCCGCGTCCTTTCTCTGCTCGGCCGGAACAGTAGGCTTTCCATCTTGAGAAGAAGTGCCTGCGGGGTTAAGAGGGGGTGAATGCATGGCAGACACGGGAGGAGACGGGCGAGGACCGGATGAATGGCGGTGGGAAGAATGGCCCGAGGGTGTGCGTGATGCAGGTGTTGGTGATGGCGCCTGCAAGCAGTCAGTCAGTTATCGGTTAGGCAGGCAGTGGGTGGCTTACTCGGGATGGTGGGAGGGACACGGGCTCATACGAGAAGTTGGCCATGCGGCGAGCCTGGCATCGTGACTGTTGCAATGTCTTGGACAGGTTCCGGAGCTCTTGCTCGGCCTCGGGGGACAGAGGTTCCTCCCGCTTCTCGCCGGCACCTGACAGCGTCGTGACATGTTCCAGAGCTTCCTTGGGCTCAATCTCTTCGTGGACGTCGCTGAAGCGCACCGACTGCGCCTGCTCCTGGTTTCCCGCCATTGCGTGTGATGAATACGGATGGATTGATGGATGGATGGTGAAGAGTGATAGGCTCGATGCCAATGACGAAATGGGCCCTCGGCGTAGCGCAGTGTCAGAGGGTGGAGGGCTCGTCAAGCTCTACTCCGCCTCGCGTTGCTCGTCGTGGGGAGTGATATCGGCGTCCGCGGATGGCGTCGGATAAGATGCGGAGAGAAGCCCGGTCTTCAATGAGGGTAGGAAAGGCGGTTCGATTAGAATATGACTGTTCTGTGTGCTAAGGCGTCATAGCCAAAAAGCGCGCGTAGCCCCGCGATGATGTTTTAGCGTACTACTACCCGGAGTAGAGATAGTGGATGGTGAGAACAGGCGCTCGCGGCGGCGGCGGCGGATCAACGAGGGCAGCGGGGCGGTACAGCGAAGTCTCGGGCGGGCACGCTGCGACAGGCGAGCGACGAGTTTTATGTCGTAGTGGAGCACGGCGAGGAAGCGGCCGAGGGGCAGTGGGCAGCTGCGGAGTTTTGGTCGGTGCTCGCAGCTGCATCCCGATGCCGACCGCACCTGGGCATACACAGTCTTTCGTAAGCTTGACAACATAACGTGAAGACGTCAGACCCAGAGACATCCAAGCTGACTACGGCCGAGACTCCAGACCTGCTGCTGCTGCTGCCTGTCCCGCGATCATTGTGTGCTCGTCTGTGCATCGAACGCAGACGCACGACCAGAAGCGCCGCCATTCCCGGGAGTCCCGCCACCGCCTGCACATCATCCGCTTGTCGTTCCTGAGCCTTGGCCATCTTCGTCAACACCAAAGAAATCTCTGAACCAGTAGCAAGACTTCTCCCAATCAGAGCTTTTTTGCCTCCTACTTACCGTTGATTCTTGGATATTAGTGCCCAGACCGCCCGCAAAAGCTCGCAGAATGTTTCGTTGGGCCCAGCAGCAGTCAGTCCTCCCCCTCGACCACCTTCTTGGCATGTCCCGCGTTTGCGCGCCTCTGCGGCCCTAACTCATTCCGTGGCCCCCTTCTGCCGCCGCTGCGGGCTTACAGTTACGCAGGTTAGCCAATGTCGCCGGCACCCAGGAGCCCGAGTACGGCCCAGAGGCCATCCAGCCCGTGGGCAAGAACCCGGGCGACCCCGCCTTCACGGAGCTCAAGAAGGACCATCTGAAATGGATTCTCGTCGAGTCGACTTGCGTCGAGACGCAAACGTTCTATCTCACGGCCGACAGCGGCCATGTCTGCTTCTTGCAGGTCATTTATAACAACATAGCGTAAGCATGCATCTCCTTCTCTGTATCCGATTACCATTGACAATCCAATTCAGCGGCCTACGCATCACTGTCCAGTTCAACTGCAAGATCTGGTATCCAAACAACGAGAAGCCCGCAATCTGGACGAGCGATCCTCTCGAAAACTACGGTTTCGACGACGACCAATTCTCCTTCTACGCCGACGGTGTCTCGATCGAGCTGTCCGACGATGGCTCTTTCTACACAATCAAATCTGCCCGCAACGAGAACAGCATGGTCGACGTCAAGTTCCACCGGACGGCCCCTGGATTCATGGGCGGAAAAGATGGCACGACCACCTATGGAACAGACCCGAAGGCCCCGTGGGGGTCGATACGACATGCATTTTGGCCAAGGGCCAATGTTGAAGGCAGGATAATCACCAAGGACGGCGAGTTGGATTTCAAGGGCCGCGGCATGTTCAGCATGGCTCTGCAGGGCATGAAGCCACATCATGCTGGTACGTAGTGTTGACAAGCTTTTCTGCCAATACTGATAAGAACAGCTGCGCGATGGAACTTCGTCAACTTCCAATCGCCGACGTATTCCGCGGTCTTGATGGAATTCACCACGCCTGCCTCGTATGGCTCGACACTTGTCCGCGTCGGCGGTATTGCCACCGAAGGCAAGCTTCTTTTGGCCAATACCAACGCCGGCGACGTGAAGCACACTGCTACCAAGCAGGACAGCGAGAACGACTGGCCCGAGCCCACTGCAGCGAGCTACCACTGGGAGGGTAAGACAGATGATGGCAAGGAGATTTCTGCCCATCTCGAAGGCAGCCTCGGGGAGCGTCTCGACCGTATAGACGTGATGGCCGAAGTTCCAGGCTTTGTCAAAGCCATTGTTGCCACTGCCGCAGGCACGAAGCCTTACATCTACCAGTTCCTTCCGAAATTGACGATCGAGGTCAAGGTAGGAGACGAGGTCAAGAAAGAGGAGGGTACGCTGTTCACCGAGGCCACTTTCATCTCGTAGATGCTCAATACGGATTGGATAGACCTACGACACCTAGCTTTAATGACTCTACCACACTCAGGACAGGCGCTTGAGGACCTAATAGATTTATAATTACTCTGGCAACCTATTGCAACGTGCTGATCTCATTTCCAGATTTTCTCATCCTCCATTTGTCTCAGTAGTGAGGGGCGAATGAGAGAGCTCAGCCGGTCGTATCAAATGACAGTGCAACAATACATGTGCTACAGTTTTTTCGCCGAGCCACCGCTACAATCTCTCACTTGCCATCCCACTCTCCACGCTGCACGTTTGGCAACTGTGTGTTTTGGCCGTGTATACCTCCGTTCCTTCCGCAAACGCCTAGCTACTCCGCATTTCTGAGCACCTCCCAGATCAGCTGACTGCGTTTGGCGGACGCGTCACGAGATCGCGCTGTCGACCCCGCTTAGCACAAGCAGCCTCATAACGTATTTCTTGCTCGCAGCAACGCAACACAACACCGATCAGATAGTCTCCGCGCCATGTCGACTCCGAGTAGCTTCTTCGGCAACGGGCTCGCGCGGTTCATGCCGCGCAGCTCCAATGATAGACGGCCCGGCTTCGCGCGGCCATTGCCGCAACCGTCTAGTTCCACGGCGCGCCTTTCTAGTTCGGCGACGGCGACACCAGCCACCTCACGTGCTACCCAACATGGTCTAGGCCTAGGCAAGGGTAAAGGTAAGGGTAAGGGGGGTGTTGGACTGGGCAATAGGATCCATATGAAGAGGCACAAGTAAGTGAATTATCAACTGCAGCATGTGGTAAAGGTGCTAATCATTTTGGTAGAAAGATCCAAAAGGACACAATCCAAGGCATCACGAAAGGAGATATCCGGTAAGCCGCCATCTGCCTGTTCTTCTCCTGTACTCCCTGGCCTTCTCTCACTGACTTTTACCTTTGCGCAGGCGTTTGGCACGTCGCGGTGGAGTGAAACGCATTTCCGCAACTGTCTATGACGATATCCGGACTGCCTTGAAGGAGCGACTTAAGACTGTACGAACCCCTATACTGGCTCGAATTATTAGCTTGCTAACAGGCATACAGATCTTAGACAAGACGTTCCCGCTCGTGGAGATGACGGGTCGGAAGACAATCACCGTTCGAGACATCATCTTTACCCTGAATACAGTATGTGACACACTTATTGTCTAGCAACGAATGCTAATTGGCGTAGCTCGGCACGCCGATTTACGGCTTCGACGCCTCATTCAATGGACGTCACCGCTAGGGCGTCAGCCGGTACTTTATTGTTACGTACGATGTGTATAGCAAAACAGCCGCGAGGACCTCCAGCCGTGTCAAATAATGTTCCGGTTCACTCGCTTCCAAGGCGTTCGATGCAGAACTCGGACGCTAACGACGGCAGGTCGCGTGCTTTTTTCAAGCGTATTTCTATCTCTTGGAAAGTAGCGTGATCTGGGGTATACCTGGGTAAACTATCGCTTGTAGGATTGTAAGGTGAGAAGCTCAAAAATCGGGTTTGGATTTGCAGAAGGCAGAAAAGAGCCTGGCTCGATCGCCGTACCGGGAAATTATGGGCCTGTGCAGCAATAAGAGAGCTTGCACATAGAGAGCCTAGCAGCAATAGGATGGAATTGAACATGATGTGGCGTTCACCACAAAAGCCTTTGCGCCTATCTGCAAGAACTGACCTGCTGCGCTTTACTGACTAGCATCAGTACCGACATCGGCATGCACGTCTCTACGGCAATACCGCATCTTTGGGCAGCGATATATGGTTTATGCGTTATTTGCTCAAAGCGGTCGCGGGCGAGGAACGCGTCGTCTGCACATTGAGGTGGAAGATTGCAAGACAGGTCCATATCTATGATTTCAAACCAGAAGCCTGAACCACCCACCATCAAAAACGGAAAACAGCGGTGAGTATGATTCCTAGCCGCGAAGCTTCGAGACTCACATTCGATAAGATCTCGGGCGTAATGTATCGGTTCCTGACAAGACCTAAGGCGTCATGCTCTTGCTAGATGGTGCAATAGCTTTCAACTTGCCCGAGACAGTTTAGCGCGGCTCCACACCACAACTTCGTTTTCTAACGTCCACCCTCGTGATGAATCTGGGGTATAGACTACTGTGGAAAGACTCGGGGTTTTCAGGCGCTTATCATTGCTGTGAGTCATTCTCAAGACACGTTGGTGAATTTGTAAGTTGCACCGACGACAGTGTTGGTAGAGGCCACACTGCACCCCCTACTTGACCAATCTAGACAACGAAAGACCATGAATTTGCGTTCCGGGCTCGGAGACTAAGCCGGAGGATTGCGCCATCTCATTTCAAGGCCCTATATTCGTCGCAACATACAAGCACTACCAGCCGTAGCCCAAAGGTCTTGGCCACTTCCCCGGAGCGGCTGCACTTGCTTTGAAATTGTGGGGAAATAGTATGACTTTGTCCGTGCGAGACGGCATTGTGTGCTATTGCGCCATCGATTTAGAACGTCGATGTGAGTTCATCATGAGGTTATCTAGGGCAGCTTTATAGTGGCCCTAAACGTGCCCGAATCCATATAAGTAGCAGATTGTGCCATTGCGCTTGATTTTCTCTACTCTGAATAATCTCCTGGCCTCCCACGGTGCGAATTGAAACATCTTGACCGCTGTTTGCTCCATCGCCAACGTGCCTTCCACACATCTTATCTCACCACCGGGCACGCCATTGGCTACAAATTATCTATAAAGATAAAGACATTCTGTCCTGGAAGCGTACATTTCTTCTGCTACCTCCAATATAAACCTTTTCGATTCGGGTATCTCCTCTGTCTCTGGTGGATCACGGCTTCGAGTTGGGCTACAACTATACGGATTCATTCACGGTCTTAGGCCGAGAGAATCTTCTCGACACAAGACAGCAAACTGTTTTTGGTTTGAGCTTTCGAAGCAAGATTACACTATGGCACCAGGCCTTGTGGATACTACGACCGAGGTCACTCATGTAATCACAAAAGACCTTAAAACTACCCTCAAACCCACTGGCAACCGCCTCGACTACGTTCCCGGCCGGACCACCGTCAAAAAGCACGATGAGACTTACAAGTACGAGGATCTGCGACCACGCTTCCCCAATATAACCTGGCCTGCTCTCACCCCAGTCGAATACCACGATAAGGGGATCCTCGGCGACGCCAACTTCAAGAATCTCCTCGCCTCAGCCACTGACGTCTTCGACTACAACCCCAAGGTTGGGACTGAGATACACGGTGTCGATCTTGCGAACCTCACCGACTTGCAGAAGAATGACCTCGCTCGATTGATTGCCACAAGGGGTGTCGTGTTCTTCAGGGACCAAAAGAACTTTGGAGTTGATGAGCAGAGAGCGCTGGGCAAGTACTTCGGAGAGCTACACAGCCATGCTACGACGGCGATGCCGAGGAGGGAGGGTCTTGAGGATGTACACGTGGTCTTCACTGGCGAGGACTCTCCAGATTTAAGGGCGATGTTCACACCAACCTTCCTCTGGCACTCAGACGTAAGTTTTCGCGCCCATCCACCCAATAATCCTACGAGCTAAATCTTCATTTTAGGTCACTTACGAAGAGCAACCCCCTTCCTACACCTCGCTCAAAGTGCTGTCAGGCCCACCCCGCGGTGGTGGCGGCGACACACTCTGGTCCTCCCAGTACGCCGCCTACGACATGCTCTCGCCCTACATGCAAAAGTACCTCGAGTCGCTCACCGCCATTCACTCCGCCGAGCTCCAAGCCCAAGGAACGCGCGAACTTGGCCGCACTGTCCGCCGCGAACCCGTCACCACCGCACATCCACTCATCCGCACGAACCCTGTCACCGGCTGGAAGAGCCTTTTCTTCAACCCGGGCTTTGTGACGAAGATTGTCGGCGTCCCCAAGACGGAAAGCGACCACATCATCGGCTTGTTGAACGAGATTGTGGCGACGAGTCCGGAGGTGCAAGTTCGGTTCCAGTGGAATGAGGGGGATGTTGCATTCTGGGATAACAGAGTCTGCGTAAGTGATCCGTGGCGGATTTGTCCATGTGCGTGCGAGAGCTGACAATGAATAGAACCACTCTGCAAGCTACGGCTTTGCGCCGCATCGCAGACACGCCGTGCGTGTGTGCTGCCGGGCCGAACGCCCGTATCTCGATCCCGAAAGCAAGTCGCAGGAGGACGATCTTTCTGCTCGCTACGGGATTCCCAAGGCAAACAAGGACGGCTCGGGCATTGTCAACTACAATGACTGAGCTTGCCTTGTTGCTTTCTCCTCTCTCTTGTTCTTTGCCTCTCTCACTAAGGCGCTGTCTGCGACTCTTTGAGGTCGATATTCGGTTTGATATATTTGCTGCGGCTTAGCGATGGGCTCTGGGTTTCTTTCTAGCGGCATAATGGTGCGCATATGGGATAGGGAGATCTTGTGACCTTCGTTGATGGATATGAACTTTCATCCTCAGTCTACCACTTGGGCATAATTGCTTTCAGCGATACATAACTAGCATATGGCCTAGCATAAGGCTATGCATAACAATAGAGAACATTCATGGAATCGAGTTTTGGATCTAGTTGTGTGAGTCTAGTTTGTGGATCCAGTGGTGATGGTGGCGTGATCCGAAGACTCCGCTCATGCATATCGTTCACAATGTAAATTCGCACATCAGCAATGTAAAGAATATACGGGATAATGCAATCGTTTGATAATTCCGATGGATTTTCGAATTGCTCTCTTCCGTCAGAGCACGCATCATGCCATTCCTGGCGACGCAGATATGTATCCAATTGGTCACTCAAACCCTCGCTCTCGCCATCCCCTCATAATCCCAATTCGAATTGGCAATTGCTTGTAAAAAGAGTTGAGAACCGTGGTCGTAACCCGCTCAAACGCCCAAGCGCCGCCGCCAAAAGATGCACCCAGATACGACGCCGGCAATCCAAAGCCATCACGTCGGAACATGTCCCAGACCCGCCCTTTAACGCCGCTGAATCGCTGCAAACCAAAGCATGTGTCGATGTATACAAGCCCATCTTTCCTTTTTTTTTCATCGCATCTGGCCCTTTCTTCTCACCACCTCCGCCATACCCTAGTCAGCATGTCGAAACTCGGCACCGGTACTCCGTTTATGTTCATCCATCGTACATCGTCGCTCTTTTGCTCGCTATCCGCGACCCTCAATCCCTCTCCTTTCTCCGTGTTTGTAGCATTCGGTTGCCGCGGCCATATGCCGGCGTCTTCAAGCTTGGGCGAGAGTACGGGATGTGTGCCCTTGTAGGCGCGGTAGAGTTCGTAGTTAATGTATGCCGCAGTGCCGATTTCCAGGCCGAGAGCAAGACCCTGGAAGCGCGGTGGCACGATTTTCGAGGGCCGCATTGCTTGTGTGTGAGAGCACGGCGATGGGGAGGAGTGGTGCGGTGGAGCGTGGGTCGTCCGAGAGGGGAGGTTGAGGGAAAGGCCGGCGGAGATGCGCGGTGGGTGGGTGGTTGGTGGCTTTCGGAGAATTGTGAGCTTTCTTGGCGGGTTTTCGCAGCCTCCAGCTTGCGCCTAACTTCACATTGTCTTCTGCATGCACAGAAGGTATCGACTATGCCTCGAGGCTCTCACGTCAAGCTGGTGATCTCGTGACGTGACTGCAGCCTGGAACTTCTCAGGCGGTTTCCTTAGCACTAAAAACGGCTGCGCTCTGCCTCGCGCCACCTCTGCGCAACTTTCTTTCGAACACGAACTTACCGGCGCGCCCACCATGGACGACCTCGCCAACCTCGAATTCCTTGCCCTCGTCGCAAAAGTCACAGATGAAATCCAAAATCACGTTGGCGTCTCCGACAAGACGCTCGCCGAGTTCATCATCGACCAGCATGGCAGCGCGAAAGGCCTCGATGATTTCGAGACGCAGCTCAAGGCTATTGGCGCTGAGTTCCCCGCCTCGCTGGTCAAGAGCATCGATCGCCTGATCCTCACGCTACATCCCAAGTACAAGAGCAAGGGCGCCGCGAATGGGAAGGAGGTTGAGGATGGCGGTGATGAAACGGATCGCAAGACACGCGTGTTCAAGGGTCTGGCGATTCCCGACAAGGAGGTGGAGTTTGGGGCTGAGAGTGGCGGGGAAGAGAATGGGAAGGTGCAGCCGGATGCGCTGGATGATACGTTTGCCCTGCTGGAGGGGCTGGCTGGGCCAAAGCCGGGCGCACGAAGGGATCGGTCGGCGCGCAAGAGGAGTATGAGCCCGCTGGACGAGGACGACCGAGACAGAGGTCGGAACAAGCGCTACAGGAGGTCACGGTCACGATCAACGTCAAGGGAACCTCGACGGCGGCGCGATGATCGCCATGACGAGTTCGTTTTCCAGGATGAGTTTGGTCGCGACCGAACGGTTAAGAGGCAAGATAAGACGCGCTCGCGGAGGAAATACCGCGACGAGGATGTCGACGAGTTTCACCGCCCGCCTACGCCTGAGCTTGACGACGAGCCTGTTCTGTACAAGGTGTATACTGGCAAGGTGACCGGAATGAAGCCCTTTGGTGCTTTTGTCAACCTGCAGGGCGTTCGAGGCAAAGTCGATGGCCTCGTGCACGTCTCACAGATACAAGAAGGCGCGCGCGTTAATGACCCCTCAGATCTACTGTCTAGATGGCAAGAGGTCAAGGTCAAGGTCATCAAGACGGAGGGCGGAAGGATATCGTTGTCTATGAAAGAGGTGGATCAGCGAACTGGCCGCGACCTTGCTCCCTCCGCACGCATAATGGGAACTGGTGCGAACATGTCAGCGCTCGGAGGAGGTGCTGGCTTCGGCGTTGGCGATCCCGTGCCAGTCGTTGAAGAGGGCTTTAACAGCAGAAGAAACGGAATGCGGAAACGGATGACTTCACCTGAAAGGTGGGAGATCAAACAGCTGATCGCTTCCGGTGTTATACCCAAGTCAGACTACCCGGATATTGACGAGGACTACAACGCACACATCAACGGCGAAGGTGGTTTCGAAGAGGAGGAAGACGTTGATATCGAGCTGACAAACGAGGAACCCAAGTTCTTGGAAGGACAGACTGCGAGGGCGTTGGAGCTGTCGCCTATCCGTGTTGTAAAAGCACCCGATGGATCGCTCAATAGAGCCGCTATGCAGGGTGATACCCTCGCGCGTGAACGTCGTGACCTGCGACAGCAGGAAGCTCAAGACAAGGCTGCAAAAGAGGCTGAGAAGGTCGATCTCAGCAGCCAGTGGAATGATCCAATGGCGCAGCAGCGACAATTTGCAAGCGATCTACGCACTACTCGAACCAACCAGGCCCCAGAAGCTGTTCCAGAATGGAAGAAGATTGCACAAGGGTCTAAGAATACATCGTTCGGCAAGCGTACCGACATGAGCATTAAAGACCAGAGAGAAAGCCTGCCAGTGTACAAGTTCAGGACACAACTGCTTGAGGCTGTCAAGGATAACCAGATCCTTATCGTAGTCGGTGACACGGGTAGCGGAAAGACAACGCAAATGACACAGTACCTAGCGGAGGCTGGTTATGCTAATGAGCTCATGATAGGCTGCACCCAACCCCGTCGTGTGGCAGCTATGAGCGTAGCGAAACGTGTCGCTGAAGAAGTTGGGTGCCAACTCGGAAACGAAGTCGGCTACACTATTCGATTTGAAGACAAAACTACGCCAGAGACCCGCATCAAGTATATGACTGACGGTATTCTCCAAAGAGAGATTCTGCTGGATCCTATGTTGAACAAGTACTCCTGCATTATGCTTGACGAGGCTCACGAGAGAACGATCGCGACAGACGTACTTTTCGGTCTACTCAAGAAGACACTGAAGAGGAGACCGGATATGAAGATCATCGTCACTTCAGCTACTTTAGATGCGGACAAGTTCAGTAGCTACTTCATGGAGGCGCCTATCTTTAGTATCCCCGGTCGTACCTTCCCCGTGGAAATCATGTATTCTCGTGAGCCAGAATCGGACTACTTGGACGCTGCACTGGTCACGACGATGCAAATTCACTTGACCGAGCCCGCAGGCGATATCCTTCTATTCTTAACGGGTAAAGAGGAGATCGATAGCAGTTGTGAGATTCTAAGTGAGCGAATGAAGGCATTGGGACCGAATGTGCCAGAACTCTTGATCCTGCCTATCTATTCGGCCCTTCCAGGAGAGACTGCGAGCCGCATCTTCGAACCTGCTCCGCCAGGTTGTCGGAAGGTCGTTATAGCCACGAATATTGCTGAGACGAGTTTGACTATTGATGGTATCTACTATGTCATTGATCCTGGTTTTGTTAAGCAGTCGAGCTACGACAGCAAGCTCGGTATGGACAGGCTTCAGATCACCCCCATCTCCCAGGCGCAAGCGAGACAGCGCAGCGGACGTGCAGGCCGAACGGGTCCAGGTAAATGCTTCAGGCTTTACACCGAAGCAGCGTTTCAGAACGAGATGCTTCCTACTACAATACCTGAGATTCAACGCCAGAACTTGTCAAACACAATTCTAATGCTGAAAGCTATGGGTATCAACGACCTCCTCCATTTCGACTTTATGGATCCACCGCCGACGAACACCATGTTAACAGCACTTGAAGAGCTGTACTGCTTGGGTGCATTGGACGACGAAGGTCTCTTAACGCGTCTCGGCCGCCAAATGGCAGACTTCCCCATGGATCCATCCCTCTCCAAAGCCCTCATCCGCTCTGTAGAAATGCAGTGCTCCGACGAAGTCCTGACGATCGTCTCCATGATATCTGCCACGCAGAACATCTTCCACCGCCCCCGCGACAAGCAACAACAAGCCGACCAAAAGAAAGCCAAATTCAATGACCCCTCCGGCGACCACATCACGCTCCTCAATGTGTACAACGGTTGGAAGTCCTCGGGCTTCAGCACGCCCTGGTGTTTCGAGAATTTCATCCAGCCCAGGAACATGCAGCGCGTCAAGGACGTAAGGCAACAACTTCTGACTCTGATGGCTCGGCACAAACACGCCCTAACCTCTTGCGGCCGCAACACCCAAAAAGTGCGACAAGCTCTCTGCTCTGGCTTCTTCCGCAACTCGGCGCGCAAAGACCCCTCCGAAGGCTACAAGACGCTCGTCGAAGGCACCCCCGTCTTCCTGCATCCTTCGTCCTCCCTCTTCGGAAAACCCAGCGAGCATGTCATCTATCAGTCTCTGGTCGAGACGACAAAAGAGTACATGCACTGCGTCAGCGCCATCGAGCCCAAGTGGCTCGTCGAGGCTGCGCCGACGTTTTTCAAGGTTGCGCCGACGGATAAGCTGAGTAAGAGGAAGAGGGCTGAGAGGATACAGCCTTTGCATAATAAGTTTGCGGGCGAGGACGATTGGAGGTTGAGTGCGCAGAAGAAGCAAGGGAGGGGTGGGGTGGGACGTGGGGTTGAGATGTTGGTGGCATGTTTTGTTTGGAAATCTTTGGCAGTCGATTGGAGCTGTGGTATTCGTGGGTTTGTAGACTGTATACTGTGGGCATGGGCTAGATGAAAATTATAGCGTTGAGCGAGTCGTTCACTTGTTTTGGTGAATATTTTGTGTGTAAATATGTCAGCAAAGAGTGTTCACAGCTCACCAGAATTGTGTCCTGCACTGTGACACCGCGTACCATCGTTTTGGCACAGGATTCTTCCACTCTGACTGGTCACTGTCACACAGCACAACATATGCTCAAAAGCCCAGCTCTAGCCTGACTTCTTAAGATATAGAATAGCCCGGCTTCTTCCTACAGCTCGCCCATGTCCTGTTTCAAACTCCCAATAGATTGGAGAAAGATAGTTGCCGATAGGAAAATTGCTCAGGGTGAAGATGAGCTAGTAGTGGAGAGGACACGAATGCGTTGAGTGCGGAGAGGTACGTGGATGGATTTTTGGGGCAGTGACCCGATATGTGTAGGCTTGTGTTGAAGTTGAATTACAAAGGAATGGATGCGGAGGATGGCGATAGTGATCGGGGGATAAAGTAGACGAGGCGAATCATTGGAAGGGGGTATTGAAGGGTGGTCTGTGTGTGTATTATTGAATGAAGGTAATTTGGATTATGTGTTGATGGAATGAAAGATCCCCTCGCGTTGCGTCCGCTCAAATTTATGCATGTTAGTGTCTGGAACACTTGCGCACATATACTGATTTTCATTCAGTTATGCTGCCTGGTCTAAAGAAAGAGGTGGGGATCCTTGACTACCCCGGTTTTCGCTGCAGACGTCTCACGCGTGTGATGCTATCTCTTGAGTCTTGACTCGGATATCTTTCCATAGAGGTTAGGCTTGAAGGCGGCTGCGGGTACTCTCCATCTCTCCGTCGTGTGTAGACCTTGGTTATAGCTTTCTCGACGCTTGTCTGCTCAGGCCTTCTGACGTATAAAGTGCAGACTTGAGGTTTCTTCAGTAGGCGACGCTCGACTCTACCATTGGGCAAGTCGGTCTCTTTGTACAAAGGTGGCGAGACGATGAGCTCCACTACGCCCTGACCTATATGTTCAAGGGCCTCTTCCATCCTGGAAGGATCGAATTCAGCGCCATATATGGGCCGTTCGAAAATGAGTGAGATGTCTACGGTGTGCTTTTTTATATCCAAGTCAAGCTGTATTGCGCTCTGAATTAGATCTATCAATCTGGATTTCGCTTCGTTCTTCTCTTCTCTTGATAAGTTGCGGGCAGCGTATGGCCGCAAAGATCGCCATAGTATGTGCCTAAGCTTTAAGATGCGGTTGTGGATCACGTGTTCCATATAGGAAGCTGGTTCAATGTCGCTGCTTTTCCCAGGAAACAGTAACGTGAAAGTGGATGCTCTCCATTCGCGGTACGCTCTGCGGCTTGCTTGACTACCGTTACGGGAGGCTATAGTGAATCAGCTTTTATGGCGTTGCGAAATAGACTGGCAATGTACACACCTTGTGAGAACAATTTATCTACGGAATATTCCTTGTCTGGTCCTGTGAAGAGGAAATAATGCTGTCTCTTCGAATATTCATCGAAGACGTAGCATTGTAACATGTCCCACACCCGCGCTTGAATAAGCCACGGCCGCCAATCTTTATCGCATAGATATGCCGCCCAGTTATGGGTAAGCCCTCTGAATCTCCTATCGGCAGATCTTGTGAAATACGCCCCAGTATGCGTGAAATATGTGCGGCACCATTGCCGAACGTCATAGCGCAATTGATCCAGCGCGACCTTGAAGTGTTGATCGTCATACTCGATAGGCCTCTTCGATTGTTCTAGCGCTAGTTGAGTTTTAGCCTCAACAAGTTGTTCCTTCACACCGCGTAGCAGTGCTTGCAATTGTTCGATCTGTTGGGCTGGTTCAGCCTTGTCCGCGAATGGATTCTCGTATGACTCTTCGCTGAGTCGCTCACTAAGCGCATCTGAATCATATATGCCTGAAGCATCATCACTTTGGGAATCAGTATCATCGCCCAGGGTGTGGCCGTTGGATCGCGGTATGTGCGAAGGACGAGGCAATCGGTTGCTCTGAGGCTGAGGAGCAGGCTCAGGAGGGTCGGGAATATGGAGCGAGATTTCCTCTAATTTCTGACTTGTGAGGCGACGGACCTTGTCCCGCTTCGCTGTGAAGGTTACATATCGTACACTAAAAGTGTGGAGTAAACCTACGATTTGGCGAACTGTCTGGGCCCGACATTAAGATGGAGAATTGAGGCTAACAAGGATCGCACCGACGACGGATTGCGAGCCAGCATGTTGCCAAGACGCTAAAACACCGAGCACAGGACTAAATGTACAAACGCACGACCACGTTAGTGTACAGAGCCAACTTGGAATTACAGCTATGTTCTACGTGTTCATCACGGACTGAGGATGTCCTAAAACTACGACCACTATTCAACATTTGTCGGATCACACCTCGCCCTCAAGCAGCTAGAGACACGCCAGCCAGTGGAAGAATGATCTGGACTGTCAACGCGATCACCGGGGTCAAAACGGCTGCAAAGATCTGCAATCTACTTTTCCACTTCTCTCCCCTACTCTGACTAGCCGACTTTACTTCTTGAATCTTCTCCTCCGTTTCCTCGTCGATTTTCGCCTTCAGCTCATCCCTGGCCTTGAGTTGCCTCAATTGCTTTTCCCGCTGTGCTTTTAGCTGCCGTTCCAACCGACGTACTTCAACTTCGTCCCCTGTCATTCTAAGCTCATCATATCGAAGTTTCATGTCTCGAATATTCTTCCTTCGGGTTTCTATTTCCTTGTCCAATTTTGATGCAAGAGCGGAGCCAGCTGATGTCCGATTCAGCTCGCACTTGTCGTCCGAAAGTTCTTGTTGAATTTTCAGGACGACATCATCTCTGCTCAAAAGTAAGCCGGCGATCGTCTCTGCCATACCTTGCGTTCCATTGTACTGGAAGACGTTGGCTCCATTGGAGATCAGATCGCCCCAATATGCATCTTGCAGTTCGACTTCTCTCCTCAAACCATCGTTCACTTCAATCTTACTCCACATTGTCGTAACAAGAGCGACGTTAGACAGTGCGTGGTCACCGCACAATTGGCGGAATGTTTCTAGGAAGCGTCGTGCGGAGCCAGAGAATCGATTTTGTGTGATTGGATATAAGTAGATGATACCCTTCAAACAGATGCCGAGACGGTATTGTGCGGTCAGAAAGCGAGTTATTTTTGCTTTTTAATTATATGTTAGTGTGTACTACATTCATCACGGGGGTGTACATTACCTAGTATTTCAGCATCGCTGTCTTCGTCGTCGTCGAATCCTGGCGTGTCGACCACGCCTGCGGTAGAATGTCCGATTTTGATTTGAATAAGTTTACATGTTTTGGTTTCTTGATTTTCCTTTCAGCAAGATCGGATCCAAATGCATTGGGAAGGGTATTCCTGTACCAGATTTAAGACTATGTCCTTCAGCGACCGAGTTAGGCTTCAGCTGATTAACGAAATAGCTTTTACCAGCACCAGTCACACCCATTACGATGATGAGGTTCTCAGACGACTGTGGGGACCACTGGTAAGTGTCGTCTAGATAATCGGCACGCTTGACCTCAGCCTTGCCAGGCGTACTTGACTTTCTTCGAAAAATCCTCGGGACAGGCATTGTGTTCCGAAATGGAAGTAACATGCAACGATAAAGTCGTAAGAACGGCGCCGAAGTGTTAATTTTCAGATCTAGAAGTGAGACGATAAAGGAAGATGCGGAGGCGCTGTCGACTCAGCCGAGCGCGTCGTGAAGTTGCTCTCATTGGTGAGCCGCGCAGGAAGTCTTTGCCGCCTTAGAGCCTTGCGACGCCAACGCGCAATCTTTGCCGATGCCATTCTCCTCCTTTTCCTTAAGTTACAGTGTCAAGTGCGATCGTTTCATGCTTTAAAGAGCGCTAATCGACCATTCCGACCGCGATGGCTGGGCGCGCTGCGAACTCCGCGTCTCAAAGGCACACTCGAACGCGCGAGCCTTACATGATTGTTGCCATCGATTTAGGCACCACGTATGTAGTCTTGGTTATTAATACCTTAATTGGTAGATAATTGACGTATATTAGGTTCTCCGGGGTATGTTGGAGCTGGTCCGGCGACTTAAGCAACGTCCATACGATCCGAAGTTGGGGTAACGACGACGATTCCGTCAAAGTCCCTTCAAAGATCCAATACAAAGGTGGCAAACCGATCGCGTGGGGTTTTGAGACACAAGAGTCGTCGACGACCTTCAGCTGGTTCAAATTACTACTCGACTACGAAAATTTACCAGCGGAAGTTAAGTCTTCGAGACGCGTGAAGATTGTCCACGATAAGTTACGAAACTGGTATAGCAATGATCCTGCGGAAGCTGCTGTTAAGGTTACGACAGACTACCTTGAACTTCTGTGGCGCCATGCTGTCGAGATTATTGTGAATCAAGAAGGCCAGACATGGATACATGGTATGCCATGCAAAGTTGTCATCACGAGACCGGCCATTTGGAGCCAGAAAGCCTCTGCTCGCACAAAGCGGGCAGCGAAGCTGGCGATTCTCCGCAACAAGTTTTCTTTCGAGAGTGTTAGTGTAACAATGATATCCGAACCCGAAGCAGCTGCCCAAGCTGTCCTGCAGGCACCATCAGTGGTAAAACGGCCAGATGTTACCGAGGTATGCCCTGTTGACCTGTTCGCCCAGACCTTGTACGGTGTTAACCCATCCTTAAAGCCAGGTGATATATTTCTGGTATGCGACGCGGGTGGCGGTACTGTGGCAAGTATTAAAAAGGATTTCTGAGTTCGACAAAGCTGAGTGATCTAGGATGTCATTAGTTATGTTGTCCAGAGTCTCAACCCTCTGAAGTTAAAAGAATGCGTGGAGGGCAAAGGTTCGATAGCACCGGTCGCCGATGCACTAATGATGGATTGTTCTAATAACAGTGTTAGGCGATTTATGTGGCGCGATATTCATCGACGATGCATTCGAAAAAACCATGCAGCTCTATGTTGATTGGGAGGCATTGAGTCCAGATGCGATCCATCGCGTGATGAACAATCAATGGGAGCATGCGATAAAACGCAGATTTGATCCATCGAAAAACTTGCAGTGGGTTGTAGATGTACCCGGCTTCGGAAGTGTCACATTTGCTCGGTAGGTACAAAGATGAGGAACACAACTGGGGACAGACCTTCCAGGGTTGATATTGTTCAGGGTGACTCAACTCATATCTATCTGTCTCCAAATATTTTCCTAGTATCATAAAAGCATACTAGATTATCGTTGATGCTGACAGCGAGTAGTGACAACATTGACACATTATTTCAGCCGGCCTGCTCCAGAGCGAGGTTGCTCATCAAACAGCAAGTTGATGAGATAGCTACCATGTATGGTAGGCTACCAAAAGTAATTTTTGCTAGTTACCTAGAACTAAAAATGTCCCCTAACAATGACAGGCTATCATTTTAGTGGGTGGACTGGGTTCATCCAGATACCTGAGCCATAAATTGAAGATGGAATATGGGAACAGAACAACGATTCGACACTCAACCAGCAATGATACGTGAGTCCCTCCTAGAACGCTTATAGAGATTAAGAGGCGTAGCTGAACCTTGTGGTAGCTGGAGTGCTGTTTGCCGCGGCGCCGTCATGGCCACTGCTGAAGAAATCATCGTCTCGCGAATATCTAGACTGAATTACGGCTTCTCTCACGACGTTGTTTTCGAATCCGCTAATCGTGAGCATCGCGCTTTGGGAATAGAAAGGATTTCCTGGAGTAAACAGGAACAACGGCACATGGTCACTGGAAAAATGGAATGGATCGTGAGAAAGGTCAGACGAAGCGTTGCTGCTACAGCTGAAAGGTTGCTCACTTGCGTAGGGAGAAAGAATCGAACACATCCGCCCAAAATCATTCTCAGCCTTGCAATATCTATCGCATGCCGAAGAACTCGCAGATGGCAGGGTTTATAGTAGCATCTGGGTTTGTAATGACGTACAAGCGCCGGATTGGAAAGACGCAAGTCAGTACAAAGCTTCTTTTCAAGTTGGCTAGTACCGCTAATCCACTGACTACTAGGCGTGGAATTACTTTGCACAATAGAAGCAAGGTTAGACAGAGAGTTTTACCAACTTCCGGTCTTTGTTAGTCCATCATGCATTGAATACCGTTGTGTGGACATTGACATCGTAATGTCGCCAAATGGCAATACGATGGACTTCAGCGTATATTTCCAGAACAGACCATTACAGAAGGTTTGTAATATCTGCTTATGGAACGATGATGCATTTTCTAACGATTGTTCTGGAACAGGAAGTGCAATGGCCGGACATTAGGCACAATAGCCAGAACGTCACAATCGACGCAGAATGACGAAGTCTACTTAATTGGTCAGGTAGTTTAACTTATATTGAATATTTGAGAAGAAGCTTTTTAATCTCTAACTATCCGCGAAATAGCTCTAGAATTACGTCTTCTTCGTCGTGCTGCAATTGATCCTGTGGGTTCACGTAACACGCAGGAATCAAAGAGATCATACCTCGTCTCCTAACCCTCTATCATAAACGTCATAGCTTCCAAATGGCCTGCCAGATCACAGCACCATCAGGGCCCCAGCGATGAAGCAAGTACACGCTGGGGAAACCCGTCATCAAAGCCTTTATCTAATTCATCTTCATCCAAAGCTCTATCGAATGCGTAACAGTTCCTTTCGGAACATCATTCCTGATATCTACCAATAACTTAATCGCTCCCTTCCCATAAATAACGATATGTCCGAAGCTGAAGAGTAGGCCAAGAGAATACTAATTGATAACGCCGGCAGTATAGAACTCCCTTTCGCGCCAAGAGGAAGTTGAGAATTGCGAGAGCATAGTTGATGCGATAACCCAGAATGATAACCCAGCGGCTGCGACGACCTCGGAGCTTGAACTAAGCCGGAAAGTGACTATTCGATGTGCTACGCACTGATGGACGTGTCCAGGTGCCGAGTAAGATGTGTTCATTAGTGGCGAATATGAGGGTTACGGTGGAGGAGGAAACCGGCAAAAGGTGGTGCAGGCGTAGCTCCATCGAGAATGTAGATTATGTAAACCGACATCTTGCTCAAAGCTATACACACTTGCTGGGGATGACTGTGGAAGTTTGTGTTGAAACGTATTGTGTAAGTATTGGAGCTAGAGGGCTTTGCAGGCCTACCTATATAGGCCTATCACGTAACCTTTACATTAAGGGTGCTCCTACCAAGTGCTCTTAAGAAGCACCTTCCGTCAACTGTTTGTAAGGCATAGATGCTTACATATGTTTGATATCTGCGGCGTAGTATCAGACACCCAAGTAGCCCCCACGCTTTGCCTTTCGTGGTCAATCTCACCTATTACACAACAACTTCCAAATTGATCTTAAAATAATGACCAGTTCATTTCAACTGTCATCACGAAAATCAAGCTACATGAGGGCATGGAATCGTTGTTATTGACCAAGTTGATGTATTTTACAGATGGTGAATACGTAAGCTTTCAATCACCACACTTCATCCGTATGATACGCGACCTTTCCTGGCAATGTCTCCTTTAGTAATCCTAGTGCTTCTAGCTGCTCCACCAATCTGAACGATTGCAGATCGCAACCTTTCGCCGCCGCAAACGCCACAGTAACAGGTTGCCACTCCTCTCTTAGCGTGTACGGACTTACGTACCTAACCTGACCAATCGGCACGACGATCTCTGGAATATCTGCATAATTCGCCCACACACCGTTATAGTAGTAGGTAGTCAGACCAACAGGCCGCTTTGTAATCTTCTCGGTTGCAGGTGCTGTGTGATAACTATGCACAAAGATGCTCTCGCTGCACGTCGAGTTTGATGAGGGTAGAATGTGCGTGTTGAACCAAGAACTAAAGAGCTTGCGCTTGCGGATAGATTCAGGTAGACGAGCTTGCGTAGTTGAGTTGAGTGCGTCATGCCATGATGCGTTGACCATGGGGTCAGCGGGGAAGTGCGAACCGTTGTTGTATGCGCCGTAAAGCTCGTTTAGTTCTCGACCTATTTCGTTATAGAATTGGATAGAATTTTGGTCGGAATATACATAGGTCATGTATTCAGATATTGATTGGTTAGTGGGGCCTTTCAATAGCCATGTCTCGGTCATATTAATGGAAGATGTGGACAAGCTGAGGGAGGCGGAGACGTTCGCAAAAAAGGCGAGCTTCATAGTCTCAGCCTCGGGCTGTACCAGGGGACCCTCATCAGCGTAATAGAGCAGCTGCGGCGGGAATGGTCTATCTGCAGCATTCTCTAGGGGAGTATCTGTCGCCCACCATCTGCCGAGTTTGGCGAAGATGGACGGAGATCGTGTTAAGAAGCCTGGCGTATCTTGTTCTGCAATACCCACCAAGATACCTGTTAGATTGAAGATACCATGGCTTGGCTTGTATCCATATAGACCACCAAATCGCGCCGGGAAGCGGACACTACCGCCGGTATCAGACCCAATAGTGAAGTCAAGCCAGTCGTATGCCGTAGCAGCGGAGCCACTACCATTTGAGCTTCCACCAGTGGTCTGATAGCCATCGCCACGCGCATTCCAGGGGTCCAAGTAGTCGATCTCTGCACCATTGTTTGGTGCACTCAGAGCAAATGCGATGGTGCGCGTCTTGCCAACCAGCTGTGCGCCACCAGCTAGCGATTTCTCCACGGTATGAGTAGTGTAATTTTGAGGTCCGTATACCTGATAGTAGGCTCGTGATCCTCCAGATGTTTTCAATCCTTTGACATGGAAGATATCTTTGACTGCAAAGCGCAACCCTGAAAGTGGCCCAAAAATTTCAGTAGAGGTCGCAGATGAGATCCGTGAAGGAACAATGATGGCGGGAGTCCTTGAACCCGGGATAGAGACTTACAGTGCCAGGTGCATTCCGCTAGCTGTGCCACTGGGAATTGACCCGGACATGAATGACTCCCATACATCTTCGCGGAGACCATACGCTGGAGTGAAGCTGACATCGCTTAAAGATGAGCCTATCGATGCTACATAAGGTCCATTAGTCAGCCCGGAAGACGGTGAGATGGTGTACACAGAGGCAGTGTAGTTTATAAGTGAACCGAGGTCTACTAGTTTTGATGTATTGCTCAATAGTCTGACGACTAGGCATTGAGAGAACTATGGACAGTGAGCGGACGATGCATGGTGAATTTTGAATGCTGACCTGTTCTATTGACCACACATCATCATTTATGGCCCGGTACTCGTCGATTTTGTTGTTCAAAGCTGTTGCAGAGAGACTTCCTTCTAATGTCAAGACGGTGCAAGCTTGATATTGCTCGTGTGCAGATTCACTATCGCGCTTGTTTAGGGCACAAGGAGCCGTCCCAGGCGGGCTTTCCAAAGAAAAGGTAGACGCATGTAAGCCTAGTGGTGCCCAGAAATTTTGACCTCTAAACTTCCAAAGGAGAAACTGGTAGTCCGGTATAATAGCAGCTCGAGCCACCTGGAAAAATATCCCAAGTTTTCCGATTGCTTTGAGCGAAAGCATGATGATTACGCTTGAATGTAGGCCTTCTATAGAGTGTTGTATCAACAGGAGGCAGGATGTGAATCTTCATTTTGTAAACCATGTTTATCTCGGTCGAGTCGAGATTCGGAGAATGCACTCCAGCTCGCTATCTTGAACCGATAGATAAGGCGATAAGGAACCAAATAGATGAGGAACATCAAAGCACATCAACCCATATGAAGTTCGAGGATCGGACTTAAGAGCTTGGCGATGCATGACATCATCAATGGCAAATAGCATCCGCAAGCCTGCTTCGGAGAAGCGCACCCAGAACGATAAGAATGTGGATCCCGGCCTCAATCTTTGACCACTGATCATTTCAATTTCTTGACATTGACCCCCATAAAGGTCGACTATGCGACATTCGTAACCTGACCGGAAACAATTCTGGTAGCTACAATCTAACGTACAGGGAAGAGCCAAATTGAGCGCAACATATGAATATCGAACGTTGTCCCATTTTCGGTAATTCAAAATACTTTCGTAGGGCTGTGAGATTTAATATATAAGATCTTCTCTATAGATATACTAATCCCTAAAACCAGTCTGAAGCATGGCGTGCTCACTCTCATAAGCTCTTTCTTCAGCCATGATCTTTAGATACCAATGGTTCTCAAGAATCTCATTCTCGCGTTCTTCTGAAGTTTGCATCAGTGGTCGGCGAAGCATTTTACCGTATCCGAATCGGTGGTTCAAAATGTATTTCGTTCCCGAAAATCCGATTTTCTGCGCAAATCCATCCATCTGTGCAACGAGGTTTTGAAGTCTTTGCGCTTCGAAATATTCTTCGGAACCATATACTGGATGCGAGGATGCCAACTCCCACAGCCGTGCACAAGTCTTCTATAGACTGTTTCAGCTGATTTGTCCGCTCTCTATCAATCATACACTCACAGGAGCAAAATTTGGTAGTCCAGAGATAGCTCCAGCAGCCCCACTGGTAACGCTCGGCAACAGAATATCAATATATCCATCAATGACTTGGAAGAAGTCCCACCCACTATTTTCTCCAACACTCCATCTTCGAGGAAATGCTGCCTGGAATTTAGGGTCATCGATAGTTGCTGTAACCCTCGTTATTTTCCCTACAGACGCACAAGTGAGTTTTGCCCCAGCAAAATTATCGCATGCCTTGACAATTTCGATGATAATCTCGCTGTCGAGGTCAATACCGCCGCTCACGCTAGGAAAATTGTAAACGATCACGGGAACAGGACTCTTTTCTGCAACGTCTATGAAAAAATTCTTGATACTCTCGCGGTTGGCGAGCAGCGTCGTAGCATAGTACCCTGGTGGGATGATCATGACGAAGTCGGCCCCGGCGACTGCAGCCTCCTTGGCCAAAACAATGGATTCTCGGGTCGAGGCTGCTCCGGCACCAGCGATGATAGGTACATGAGTGAGACCAGATGCATCCAGCGTGGAGCGTGCGGCCTTTATAAGAATGATGCGCTCTTCATGTGTCTGTGATTGTTAGCGTGCACGACATCAAGATGATGGTTATGGATACCAAGTGTGCTGCTTCACCAGCGCTTCCTGAAATGACCGGGATAGTTCCAGCTTCAGCAATATATTTGACATGTGCTTGGAAAGAAACGAGATCTATATCTTCATTTTCATGGAAGAATGTGGGGAGAGGCGTGTAGATACCCTTGGGTAGAGGTCGAGTCATGGCATATGACTTCTAGAATTTGGAAGTGGGTGTTGTTTTGTGATAGGTTTTAGACGTCTTTATATATGCGATATCAAACGCCGAAGCTCCGAAAGTGGATCAGCGCTATCTTGACTTGATTAGGTCCTAAAATAACCATAGAGCCGTTTACGCATCAAATATACTCTCGAAACACAAAGCTCTAATTTTATCGAATCCGCTATAAGCAATGGTTGGCTGATCCTCTGATCGGCGGATTGAGGAATCATTGTATACTACAAGCTTAGAGTAAGGAACGCTGCGTAACATTGCTCGGTCTAATTCAAATTCAAATGTACATTCAACTTTAAGAATCCCATCCCATCATATCAGTTATGGTCTGCACTGGTCTCACAATGTATATCGAAACAACGGCGAACTTTCGCCCATCTCCGCCAACTCTGCTGGCGAATATGTAGCTTGCACCTCAGCAAGTTCCATCTTATCGCGACGCAAGTTATCTCTTCGCATCAGGTACCAGTGAATCGAGCCGGGAATCATAGCGCCAAGCACAGTTGCGCCTACAGAGAACCCAAAACCCAAAGGATACACAGGTGCCTGCTCGGCTAGGTAGATGTTGGAGCCAATGGATCCGCCACCTACGCTGCCAAACAACATGAGAAGACCAATAGCTGCAGCGCGTTTGGATGGATTGACGACGTTGACTGATGTCCATGCACCAACAATGGGTGCTTGCGATGAATAGCCAGCTGCAGCAAGAAAAATTGCGAAGTACGATACACCAGAGAGGTGCGGATGGTGTACCGAGATCCATAGAATAATGATACCAATTAGACCAAGCGTATAGCTAGACATGATGGCAAAAAAGCGCTTCTGGTAGCGATCGCTAGCCCACCCTACAAAAACGCAGACACATGTTGCGAAGATGTAAGGAGGCGTAGTCATGGCTTGAGCCTTGACGGCACTGTATCCGAGATTTTTGACCATCGTGGGGAGGGTATAGGATAGTGAATAAGTCGGCACAGATCCTCCCCACCAAAACATCATACACATGAACCACGTCTTGCGGTCTTTAGCAGCAGCAATGACATCGGACCAACGAAACACGTAGGTGGGGGCATCTGGTCCGTTGATAAATTTGATGCGAAGTCGAGCGTAGTCCAATTCTTCCTGAGTGAGCCATTTGGACTTCTTGCCTTCATATTGATGTGGAAATTGTCTGGTATGATCAGTTTTCATCTATTTCCCAGAAGCATCGTATGAACTTACGGTAGGAACCAGAAGCAGCTTAAACCGGCAGCAACTGTGATGACTCCCTCGATCAAGAAAAGCCACTTCCAGGCTCTCATTCCATGAGCACCATCGAGATTGCCAACGCCGTAGGCAATTACACCACCAAAGGCACCAGCAGCGGTATTTGCACCGTAGAAGATAGCCATTCTTGTCGCCAGTTCCTTAGGCGTGTACCACATAGAGAGGATGAAGTATGACCCGGGATATAGTCCTGCTTCTGTGATTCCCAGGAATAGACGAATGGCCACGAAATCACCGTAGCTTGTCACTTTGCAAGTGAGCGTTGTGACTAATCCCCAGCCGCAGACTATAAAGGGAAACCAGACCTTGGGGCCGAGACGACGGAGTGCGACGTTAGATATTGGTTCGAACAATCCATACGTGAAGAACAAATACATAAGAGCGAGGTTGAATTGATGGCTGGACATGCCGACGTCTTCCAGGAAACCAAACAATTTGGCGTTGCCAGCATTGGCCTTATCGAGCGAGCACATCAGGTACAGAAATGACAACACTGGAAGCAGTCGCCAATCAACTATTCATTCGTCAGCAAAGTTTTCGTGTGCACGCAACCACTTGCAGCAATTCAGCCCTTCAAAGGAGCTCTTCATATTTTCGTTACACTGATACACTTTTCACTTACGCTTTCTCAATAGTTTCTTCTTCCTAGCGCCTTCGAACTGCGCATGAAGAGCTAGATACCGCTCATATTCGAGGACATTTGCTGATGCAGCCTCCTGCACACCAGTTCTAAAGCTGCCTTGATCTCCTGTTTTTTCTGACACGCCAATGTTCTCCGGAAGCTTGCGTTCAATGTCTGTCGTAGAGCTCGAGGCTGGTGTTGAGGCCATACTCTGCAGATCGAAATTCTGGAACCGACTGTAAAGGACAGATTATTTCACGATTGATGCAACCAGGCGTCAGCAGTCATTTTAAGCGATCCTAACGGAGGACGAGCCAACCCAGCGACAGTGTCGCAGATAACAGTCGCTCTAAACTGGCCATGGCGAAGATAGACAATCTGAGAGGCGTAGATACTGGTGGCCACCGGCGTACTTACCAGCTGCAAGGGTCAGTCCTGGGTAGCGTTCTCCAGATTGTTTTTGGTGTGGAGTGGTTGAGACGATGCGCGAGTCATGACCCGTCTTATCTTTGCCGCCGATGGCAAGCTATCGCCTTGCTTTTGATTGGTTGGTTTCGCCGAAGCCATACACCCTTTGAACTTCGCCGAGAGTCATCAGTGCCTATCTCCGAGCCCCGCGCCGACTATCACCTTAGGTATCCTCATGGACCGAGACGCTGTCGCCGACCAAGATGGAATACCTCGTCTCGGTGATACACCCGCCGAACGATTCATCCACCTTCGCACCGCGGTATACCAATAGGCTTCCGAGTTACATCTACGTGCGTGGTACATATATCGTCACTTCATGGTGAATTTAATTGCAAAGCGATCTTGACAAAACAATTTATAGCCTCACACCTTTACGTTTCTGGACACCATGGCGCCAGGACTGACTGGAGTTTCACCCACGTCGGCAAAGGTCTCCGAGCCTTTGACTCAGATTCTGGTAAAGCGGTTAAAAAATGAGGATGACTCTCCTCTATATCCTGACTACATGCGTAAGAGAAACCCTCTCCTAAGCATCATTTGCACACCTTTACCCAATATCATGCAACGCAAAACTGACGCGAGTCCTGACAGCCTTCTACGACCCTCTGGAGAAAGTCGAGGACATTGGCGAATTCGAACACTTCGATGCAGGCCACCGCGCCGATCCTAAACTTCCGAATCTGCTTGCAAATGCTACAAAGGTCGTCGATTTATCGCCACATGTTGGAACTGAGATCGAAGGCGTTCAAATATCGCAGCTCTCCAAAGCTGGTCTAGATGAGCTGGCATTGCTTGCGGCGAAGAGGGGAGCATTGGTGTTTCGTAGACAAGACTTTTGTGATATTGGGTTTGAAGCTCAAAAAGCCATCGTCGGACATTTTGGACCGCTGCATATACATGGCTGGGCGCCACATCCGGCCGCCGGGTCTGAGGCGCATATGATTATATACGATCACAAAGAGTGGGTTATGAAATGTCATGAATGATGACATATTGTTAACATGTTGTAGCGATCTCCGCGTACGACGATCATGGAAAGGCCGATCACCAGTACAGTGGCACACCGATCAATCGCCGGAGCCACAACCACCAGGGACTACTTTCATCGGCATGCTCGAATCTCCCGAATCGGCAGGCGGTGACACACTCTTATCATCATCTGTGGCAGCTTTTAAAGCGCTCTCGCCGCGCTTCAGAAAGAGGCTCGAAGGCCTGACCGCTATTCATTCGAACAACGATGGTGTGGCGCAAGAACTGAAGAACGGTCATGGAGCAGTCATGCGCCGCAAAGAGCTCATCCAAGAGCACCCTGTAGTCATTCTGCATCCAGTTACAAAAGAAAAGGCGCTATATGTCAATCCAGTGTATACGAAGCGGATTGTGGGCTTCGACGAGGAGGAGTCGGATTACCTCTTGAAATTTTTGTTTGATCATATCGCAAAGAGGCAAGACCTCCAGTGCCGTGTCAGGTATGAAGCTGGTACAGTCCTAGTCTGGGATCAGCGGGTTACAAATCATAGCCAGACACTGGATTATCCGGCTGGAGAGAGGAGACATGGATTCAGATTGACGCCGCTGGCGAACAAACCAATTCCGAGTATGGTTGAGGAAGATGATGGAGAATGTGCAAAGGATTATGCAAGGGTGCAGCTGGATCTTTGTTAATGCCCACTTATGCTTTGAAAAGCCTCTTCTGGAGCCCGAACAGTCCACAGTATATGTCAATATTCTTACTTGCTCTAATAGGCCTATCAAATTATTCCATAGTGTCATATTTCAAGTATCAATCTAGCATCATGACTTACTCATATAAAATAGCTGTAAAGAGTAATATAACATTTTAGAACGTTGACTACTTGCGTTCTCTATCTTTGTAGGTAATCGCAATGACTTTGGTTCGTCGGAGATAAGCGACTTTCGGATATGCTACCCCGGGTTGCATTAGATATCACTTAGTGTGTAAATCCACGCGGATTCCCAGAACGAGTCATGCAGGAAACATCTCCCATCTTGCAAGCAGTTCACTTCTCATCCTCCTTAGATATCATATTGCCAATGCAATGAGTGTGGCTCATCCTCCTTCACAAGATATTCATCACACCCGCGCACGGGCTCCACGCCTCCGACCTAGTATATCAACCACCCCAACAACTCTTCTAAAGAGCAGTGCTCACGAATGTGTAGGTCGAGCAGCATGTGCGACATGCCACCAGCGCAAGGTAAAATGCGATGCCCAAATGGCAGGATTTCCATGTACAAATTGTCGCAAACATGCTCGCTCCGACTGCGTTTGGCATGAGAAGAGAAAGCGGGTGCTGATTCGATCACCGCACAATCCAGTTCCTATTTGTAAAGCGCCACCAGCATGCAATCAAAGAGCTCTGCGGTCTCCATCACTACTTTCGGAGAAACAGGTTCCATCACCGGATGATATAGATATCCAACAAACGTCTGAACATGAAATGGAAAGTGACGATACTGTCCCGCCTGGATTTCCTGTGTCGAATGAAATCGCACTAGGCTGTAAGAGGCACCTCGTGGAATTTATCAACCAAGAAGATCTTACCTACAGGCCGATCGATAAGGCCGCTCGATTAGCCTACGTTGGTTCGTGTTATATCATCGCTTAAAGGTCCTAATCTGATGTTTCTCCAGGAACCGATGTATCAAACATAAACTTTCTCGTGCGACAGTCCGTTCAACGTCCTATTGTTCACCACTTTCCAACAAATCGACTAAATCGGTTGTTCACAGCGTATGAGCCAGATCGTGTACCGGTAGAGGCATTTCAACTGCCTGAAAAGCAAGTTGTAGATGCGCTTCTGCAGGCTTATTTTGAAAAAATCAATCCAGGCTTTCCGGTCGTCGACAAAGAACGGTTCATGTCGCAATATGAAGCTCGCGATCCCACAAATCCGCCGTCCCTTCTATTATTGCATTCGATCCTATTGGTAGGGTCACATGTTTTGCTCGAACAAGCAGAATTAAAGCCGGTTTTCTTCCGGCGTGCGAAAATCCTGATAGATTCACGATTCGAAGCAAATCGCGATGTCATTGTGCAAGCCGCATTGCTCCTCACCTGGCACACTGATGGGCCAGAAGATGTGGCAGCTAATGCCTGGCATTGGATCGGTTTCGCCGCTCGGACTGCTATGGGGCTCGGGATGCATCGTGACGCTGAACCTAGCACGCTGGTCGAATACAACAAAAAGATGTGGAGGAGAGTATGGTGGCTGCTCGTCCAGTGTGATCTACTAATTGCGTTGCAATTTGGACGCCCACTGGCTATGTATGTTCATTGGTTGTTCAGCTCGACACATGCTAATCTAGCAGTGACCTCGAAGACTGTGATGTGCAGCTACCACAAGCTTCCGACTATAGTGGCTGTGGTTCGAACACCCAAGTTGAATATGCTATTGCTACAACCGAGCTGTGTATCATTATAAGGAGCATCTACCGGAAGAATTTTGGGCCGCTTTCGAACAAGTTTAGACGATCAGATGTTCTAGCCGAAGCTGACAAGAGGCTCGCCACATGGTCTCTGATGTTACCACAGCGACTTCAGCTTAAACCTACTCTTACCTTGGACTTGTGGCCCGCTACGCTTCACCTAATGTATAACACTATCCTTATTTTACTCCACCGACCAAGACCGCAACCCCTGGATCCTCCTTCGCCGTCTAGCATCCCTACCTCGAACGATGCGGACATCTGCTCCGCTGCTGCAGGAGTCATCCAGTCAATATTCGAATCGCTTTGCGATCGCCAACACCTTTCGTCTCTCTGGGTGTTCAGTGTAACAACACTATTTACAGCCATGATACAACTGAGTATTGAGGTGCGTTTCGCGAATCCACTTCTAGCCATCTCTGGAGTGCGAAGATATGATTCGACACTATACTCACTGAAAAGTCTGGCGGAATTCTGGCCGAATGCTGAGAGCATATTGCACTTCTTCGAACACAGCGAAAAATTACCCAGACGAAATGAATGTGTGGAGCCGATGACGAGTCACGAGCGGACACTCACTTCATCATCTTCCGCACACTTTGATGAGCAGGATAGCCAAGCTGGTGCTCGTCAAATCATTTCAGGACGGATGTCACCAAAAGACACTATAGGTGGATATTTTCGTCAAATAGACCGTCCACCAGAGGCGTCTATCCAACAGGATGTGGCTGACCCCGACATTGATATCGGTGATGCCAAGGCCTGGCGGCAGCTGTTTCCTTTCACTGAGACTTTTGACACTGGGGAAGCACTAGGAGCCGAATTTCTGGATTATTGGACCGAGATGTACTGGCAAGAGCCTTTTTTTGGAGCTGGTTTTGATTTTTGAGCTCACAGGAGATATGAGAAACGCGCAAATAAGTATTGGCTTTACAGTACCTACATCGAACGCTGAAATGAGAAATCCGAATACTACAACAGGAATAAATGAACAATTCAACCGTGTCTAAATAAGCGCTGTTCTCGAACATCTAACTTTACGCAGCTGAGAGCTCAAACACTTAAATACCCGAGTCATCTTGAAACTGATAGTCACACTTAAGGTCGCCAGTTTCACACCACTTGCATTGATCTCGAGCAGGTGAGTTGAACCAATTGTTCCAATTTTGGCACGTTTGTAACAGTGCCGATTGATCATGCAGGCGGATCTGATCTGTGTTTTCGAGAATCTGCATGGCGAGACCAGATGACGCATGCCATGCGATATGGCAGTGCATGAGCCAGACGCCTTTGATAATTGTCAGTGATGATTAAAGCGAAGACTGAAATGACCAACGTACCTGGATTATCCGCCTTAAATGCAATGAGTATATAACCGTCATCTGGTAGCAAGGCCACATCTCTCCTTGGTGGATTATCACGCTTAATCGGGACTGAGCAGCTGAAGTTCCCTGTCCCTTGAGCCAGAATAGCGAAGTCGTGCCCATGTAGATGAATGGGATGTGCCGCAACGACATTAGTAGTGGGGGGACCAGTGACGAGTAGCTCGATCCATTGATCTCCTGCTGATGGCAATGTTTCAACAATTAGTTTTGAGGTGAAGTTTGACGTGCTCCCATCAAGATCTAGCAATGTTGGGTCGCTGAAGTTGAGCCACATCGGAGCTTTGTGCATTTGCCAGCGACGACGAGGTTCAGGGAAATAAGGCTGCCCAACTGCAGGGACTAGTCCGATATCTGTGTCTGGCGCTTCGGCTTTTACAAGATCAGCCCTGATTCCTAGTATAGTGGGAAAATGGCTTCTACTTACAGCATTCGCGGTCAGGAATAGTCCAAGGGAGTACCGGTATGAGCTTATCATACGGCTCGTCAGAACAGTCAAGAGGAAATGTGTTATTAAGACTAGTAGGTAAAGCATCACTGTTTGGATCGTACCGGACGATACCCGTAGTTGAATTGTTGATTGTCCACTCTCTAGTCGAATTAAATGCTTCGCATCCTATTGCAGGCACAGTGCGGATCCAGTAGTTTCCATCATCTGTCTTGGGTGAAGGATTAGCCTCCACGATGACGTGATAACGCTGGCCTAATCTCAAGTTCAGCTCTTGGTTGCTCAAAGCTATGAAGGCACTAACCGATTCCTATAAGTACGCTGTTGGTTGTGTAGGGTTTTATAGGCACAAAATCAGCCTCGACTACCGTAAGATTATGTGAGTCAATCGAGAAGATAAAGGTAGTGTCCACGGAAGTATTGATAAGCCGAAGAAGGTACCGGACACCCTTTTGCAGTTAGTATTCGATACGTATTGTAGTCGACAAGTAAAACGAACCTTCTGGAACGTAGTGGCATACCTTTCGCTAGGGCGGCGATCGATACACTGATCTGACGGCAGGCTAAGGGGTGCAAGTCCTACTACATTAGCGCTAAAAGGCAATCGTTCATGGCTACCATACCTGTTCCATTCAGTAGAATACTATTCATTGGCGGAGGTCGACTAGTGTTGGTGGCGACGCTCCAGGAGAAATCCTGAAACGCACTGCGTTGATTCCAATCCGTCATCAAGATAGGATCCTTCGCAGTGTCATAGTCTGCAGAATTTGGCCCATGGATAGTGAGAGGGCCTGCTAGGCCATCAGCATACTACATTAACGGTCAGTGTACTGTGTTCTACTCTGTTTCATATCGGGGACTTACTTGAACAGAGTAATGACTGTGATACCAGCTTGTGCCGTATTGTCGAGCGCTAAACTTGTATGTAAAACTATCGCCAGGTGCAATGGGACACCTGAACGATTATTAGCTGACGAGTATATAAAGAAATACATTCCAAAGTTTTTAGGAGCTTACTGCGTTACACCATTGACGCCGTCATTCTCTACATTGTTATACTGGCGAAGACCATGCCAGTGAATCGTCGTCCCGTTGCAAGGGAGGTGATTGGTCACAGTGACCTCGATGTCGTCGCCCCAGCAAGCCTCAATCCACGGACCTGGATATTGACCATTGAACACCTTCATTTCGCTATTCTTACAGCCATCGGGGTACATCGTCTCATTGGTAATTGTCAGGTTATACTTTCGTGTGATACCTTTTGGAAATATGTTTTCATAGTCGGTCCCGATGCTGTACTCTGGCAAGCCGGAGTCTGAATCCTTGGGCCGTAGCCAGCATGTTCGGTTTTTGTGCTCTGAGCAAAACTCATAATCTGTGAGAGTGGGATACTCGCATTTGAACGTGCTGAGCTCGGGACCGTTCGGTGGCTCGAAGATCGGATAATCAACTTTCTTCGGCCTAGCAGGAACATTGAACAAAGGCTGCTGATTGACATCGCCACCACTAAATCTTTCGACTGGGAATGATATGAGAAAGTTTGTAAAGCAGACCAAGTAATTCCAAAGATATTGCAGAGGCGCCATTTTCGTCTACCCCTAATGTGATACAAGTGAGGTCCAAGGAAATCACATCAGGTAAAAGACTGATCTATTCTTTTGTAAGAACTAGAGAATGCAAGACTTTGCCTTCTGGCTGATCACAGTAGTACAGACGGTAGTTAGATACGGCATTGCCGTGAATTGAGCGGTGGCAGCTCGGCCAAGGTAACGCCACTGCATGGGTCAAGTCTCAGTTGCAGGCGACGATGTTTAGTCACTAATGAGCTGCCGACGAGTAAGCGTCAAATGATGGCTGTCGTAAATCACGTCCTCTATCATGTGAGCGAAGGATGATGGCGGTCACGCTCGGCGCATGGCTTTACCAATCGTACAACTACTGGTATCGAACGCGGTGTAGAGTGGCTTAGATTCCTATGATTACGTTTGAAGTCGTAAGCCTAATCAGGCGAAGGTTGTTTTCAGCTCAAGGCTTATGCCCAATCAAGGGCGCCTCCGAAAAGGCAAACCAAATAAGTAAGCTGAGCTGAGAGTAATAGATCGTATTTCTAGCCTCGCCGCATAGTACCTAGATTGAGAAAACTTTTGGTACTAATCTTTGCCTAAGCTCGCGATGTGTCCGATGGTTCCTTGCTCTCTGCATCCAGCCTATCAAACTTGTCTACCACCTGCCTTGTGGCATAATAGCTGAATGGCAAAGCAAAGAACCATAGTCCACAGTTGATGCTCGCTGTTGCGATGAGTATTGTAGGAACAGCCTGCACACCAAAGCCGACCGCCACACCGGCCGTCTCAATCCCTCTTAGTAGTGAGCTGTATCTTATTTGGTCTCCCGGTGAGTCCGACAGATTTCCTATACACCAGTATATGTAATTCTCCACCATGCCAAGACTCAATCGCTCAAACATGTACACACCGAAGCCGCGACCGAAAGATTTCTGATCGCCCCAGTCTAATATAGGCTGGGTACGACGGTACTCGTTCTGTATATAGACGGCCCAAATCCAGGTAGCTGAATTGCAGGCTGCAATCAACGCAAATGTGGCTACTGCTCGAAACTGTCTGCTCTTGTGCCAGGGTATGTCAACCAATGAGCCTCCAAGCCAGGTTGCAAAAGTTCCGACGACGGCTGACATGAAGGAACCGAGCGCGCGTGATCGCACTGTGAAGTAAGTCGCGAGGTAAGTTCCGGGATAAGCCTGTATCCAGCCGAAGTACCAAAATAGTGGCGTAAGAAGCAAGATGGGCTTACTGCGAAGCAATCGCCACATCTGCCTACCCTCCACTCTCCAGTTGATTCCTCTCGGTGCTTGAATTCGTGTGCCATCATTTCGAACAACTTTCTCAGGGTTTGAAAGTAGTAGGCCAAGAAAGAACCCTAGGCATTGAATCGCGATGAATGCCCAATAAGTCTGATATCCCACTTTTCCCCTGTGGTTAACTTTGTGATTGAGCCCTAGGGAAATAGCGCCACCTATAATATTCCCAAAATTTCGGAAGGTAAACCTTAGATACGGGTATGCGGTCAGTGTCAGTCCAAAAGCGGGGATTGGTATCGTGAACGACTCATATGAGCGAAAAATTCTTTTTTCTTTTCGCTAAGACGATGCGTCCACCTTGTACCCAAGTCTTTACGTACCAAGTAGCGATGTACCTCCCTCTCTTATTATTCTCGGGGTAGCCGGTCGCGATGGCTCCCTCAACGCTCCAAAAGAAACCTGCGGTGACCCCACAAGCCACTGCACCGACATAAACGAACCATGTATCGCCAAAACGATTGTTGACATACAATCCCGCAGCGTATAGAGGATAGCCCAGAGATCCAATGGCAAGTGTGTATTTGAAACCGATCAGATTGGTGAGCCACGGACCAAGGAAACAAGTAACGGTCATGAATGCATATAGTAGTGCATTTGCGGCGTTGACGAGGTCAGGTGATTGAGAGCCGCCGACCCCTAGGCCGTTCATGGCCGACCAAATTCCGGGAGCGCAGAAGGCGCATATTCCCACGACTAGGATTTGAAATAATGTTGTTCGAGGAAATGGTGTTCGCAAAGTCGAAGAGACAATGGGCTCGGACGCGACGTCTTCGTCGCCGATTTTTGCGTGTCCTTTAGACACCACAGGCTCTAGATTTGACATGCGAATGGTGGTCGATTGATACTAAAATACGTAAGAAGACGACAAGGAGCCGGGTATATCCATATTCAATTGATGGCGCATTGCGCCCTCTTATCCACTTGCGATTTTCTGCTAAATTATCGTGTCGCTTGGTGCACTGCAAGCACGCAACATCTAGAGCTATTGACGTTTCTGAGAGTCAGTCCACCGCTCGGAGAATATTTCCCACGCGAACATCGATGCTGAATGGTAATCATGCGCATCGAACTGATTGGCGAGTTGACCTCAGCGCTGCATTTCTCAAGATGAGTTGCCAAAACTACCACCCTTTGCTGTTGAATGAAACCAATGATCGAAGGGAACTTGACATCTTTGGCTAGTTATTGCCACACAATTTTAGGGCTACTTTCGCAAGTGGTTTCTATTTGCGAGATAGGTAACATCCCAAGCTTAACTCCGGTTGCACAATTGTAGGATGAAATGACAGCATAAGCGAGGTTGAGTGGGGTAGCTCTAGGCGGAGATCCGCGCGTATAACCATCAAGCATTGGAACGTCATGCACGAGAGAACTGCATATGGGAAACTTTGATTACTTCTAACCTTAACTTTCTCAAGAGTGGTTCTCGACCGGAACATTGGATTTAGGGTTACAGATCTAAACGCGAAAAGTTCTGACGGCTCAACATGACTACCTCTATCGCCCCCCATGACGTTCACCAGCTGAAGCTAGACGGCGACGCCTCAGCACCTCTTGTCTTCGAATCGTTCTCTCTTCCACCTACTAACCAACGTATACTGGGATACCCTCACCCCAAGGACACGGTCACACCTCTGGCGCTCAAACCGTCCACACTTAAAGGCACCCAGCTATCTTTAGATACTGCGATCTCAACCGTCAAGGTACTTCAAGGAAAGGAGGGTCTTTTTACGAGGAAACTCGCTCAACATGGCACCATTCTCTTCCGCGGTCTCCCGATTCACTCCGCAGATGACTTTAGTAGATTCGCGCATGCGTTCGGCTACTCTCCACATGAGATCATTGGAATTGTCGTAGACCGACCACTCCTTGCTCCGAACGTCGCCCCAGCAAACGAAGCACCTAAGGAAGTCCTCATTTACAACCACAACGAGTCACCGCAAGTCCCTCATGCACCTGAATATATCTTCTTCTACTGCCATAGCGCCCCCCAAAAAGGCGGAGAGACGCCGATTTCGTCTTCGCTGGAGCTACTCCAGCGAGCCAAAGAGGAGATTCCTCAGTTTGTTGATGACTTAGCAGAGAAGGGCATCCTGAGCAAGGTCACGTACAAAGTCGAGCAGCAATACGCCGGAGGATCAACACTCAAACAAGCCTTCGGCAAAGACATCGTGGACGGAGATGATGAAGCGACTCGGAAGCAGAAAGTAGAGCAACAAATTAAACGATACGGACGAGACAAACATACATCATGGGAGTGGGCCGATGATAACCAGACTCTCATCCTGACACACCACCTCCCTGCATTACGCACGCATCCACGCACGAATCTCCCTACTCTCTTCACTGGTCTTGCAGCGTACTACAAAAATTTCATCGATGATTCGTCTCCGAAATCGCGTCGCAGAAATATTACCCAGCAGCTATATGGAGATGGAACACCTATTCCTGAGGGGTATTTGAAGAAGTTGGCCGATATTACGGATAAGATTCGGGTATTGCATACGTGGCAGCAAGGCGATGTACTAGTGTACGACAACGTGATCTCGCAGCATGGTCGGCAGCCCTGGGAGGGAAGACAAGAGGATAGAGTTATTCTAGCGAGTCTATGGGATGGAGATGCTGTGCCAGGGCAATATGAGGGGAGCAAGGGTGATTGGGCGCAGGTAGTGCAGGCTAGCGCATGAAGCACGTGTTTTGCGCGTACTTTAAAACATTCTTTTCCGTCTCTTACCACCTACCTAAGGTAAATAATACCTTTACATCGACTACTATCAATTGAATTTGCCATGACTTGTCCATTGAGACGCCCATACTGATCAGCTGGTCTCTTGTCACAACTTGGCGTCTCCTTGGGATGCGCGAAGCGCGACTTATCAGACAGGATTGGAGACGCCGCTTGATTACACGAGAATTGACGCGACACATGCCTTTCAATCACTTTTATAAGCATCAGAGAGGGCCTCGCAACTATATATTCAATGTCTTGAAGGTGCCGCAGCATCCTTGCTCCAAGTGCATGTTAAGCGACAGTAAATCTGCAAGGGTGTGAGACTAAGGATTCCTTCGGTTCCTTTAGCGTCATTCTACTGGCCCTGAGGATGGCTCATTTCCTTTCCGAAATGATGCTGCAGCATCTGCTCGTTCCGTTTCTCCTGTCGACTTGTTCCTCATTTGTGCACCTAGACTAATGATCCCACTATGACAACCTAATTGCCGTCACACCATTGCGGAATCCAAACATTGAACATGCCTTGTAGTGATTCATCAATCGGAGGGCGTTACTCTTGGGTTTCTGCGCACCCTACCGGTAAGTATAGAAGACTGGCTCGACCTCTTCGTACAAAGTCATACCTTTGAAAGATTACTGAGAGATTTTGCGACCCAAACAGCGTTAGTCTCCCGTACTGATTAGTAGGATGCAGTTAACAAGCCCATTCATTTCATTAGACGAATTATTACGTGAACACGCTCAAGAGCGCAATTATCTCCTTCCTTTGTATCCAAGACCTCCTAACGGCCCGTCATTGGAAACGGATTGACAGGATGAAGGAATATACGAGCTGGCAGGATGAAGAAATATTCCAGACTTGCTGCTAACGTTCCCGACCCAAGCTGGAGAAGGATTGCTGACTCGACTAAAAGTACACTGTTTGCAATCCTTACTGCTGCTAGATGCCTGAAATGGTATGCGCTGTACGCGGTGCTCGACATGAATCAAACTTTATAAGCATGTATTTTCTCTCCCTACAGTGAAACATCCGCACCCACGCAGTCCACTCGTTTCATATCCGCACTCGTGCAATCCAGTCCTTTCAATCGCTACATTTTCTATCAATTAATCTTTTTTCAAAAAGAATCAATACCCTACAAACGTTATAATGAAAACCTATTCCATTTTTACCGCAGTTCTCGTTGCTTGTGCTGCAGCGGCTCCAACGTCTATATCGAAGATACAGACTATTGAGAAGCGAGGCGGTCCCGCCATCACTGCCTTCGCTGGTATGATGCTCTAGCGAGAAGCGTTCCCCTTACTGATGATTTGAGCAGATATCGACTTCCAGGGTCGCTCCCAAACTTTCAATTTTGGCAACCGAAATGATTGCTGTAAGTTTACAATATAGTCCTCAAAGATTGGAGCTCCTGACGCGTGTTTAGTGACCCTGGGCAATGGTTGGGACGACACAATTTCCAGCGTCAAGGTTCTGCCGGGATGGAGCTGCGTTGCCTACTTGTAAGCACTGTCCCTAACTGGACAATACATGGCTAATATATTTTCTAGCGATCCTGCCTGTCAAGGTAAATCCATATTCCGTGCTTGCGCTATATACTAAGCTGATATATTTGATAGGGCTAGCCAGTTTTCAGATGGGAAACGGTGGCGGAGAATATGCTATCTCCTATATTGGTAGCGCGTCGAACGACCAGTGGAGCAGCATCAGATGCTTCTAAACAGAATGTGACCACTATTCAGGGAGAGAGTTACATAGAAGATTCTTAATGTTAATAATTCGGTTCCATTTCGAGCATCATGAATTTATTGTTCATCACTTCCCACAGCACAACAGTTGCATCTGCAAGGTTATGAAGGGTTCAAATGTCTTACAATGCTCTGTCACGGGTTGATGATACCACAGCAAGATATCACAGATAGAATCTATTGCCATAGATTTCAAAATGAGTGTGAGAGCGATTATGGATTTCAACTGGTATCTGGATCTACCATTCTGATTACCACTTCTGAATCGGCCCAAAGCTACAAACGTAGGGAAACACTTATCATTGTTATAGATCGCGACAGTTCAGTCCGCAAGTGTCGTAGAATCGATGACGATTCATCCTCGAGAATTTCAATGTGGCCTACACTAAATCTAAATTGAAATTAAACACCACAATTAAAGTGAGTATGCACTGCAAACTCGAGATTATCACATTGATTACCATTGTTCCTACTAAGTATTGATTCTCTTCTTATCATGATAGACACATCTATAGGCAAAAGTCGAGCAGTCTTATGGGTTGGCTATGCCTCATATTGTTCATAGACGATATCGGTTTTGCAGAGAGAACCGTGCTGTAAGGTTGAACGCGATTGAAGTCATATCAATGACCAAAATGGACGTACGACGTACCTAATCATAGAAGTTGAAGCAGTGCAGGCATTGAATTAACTCGAAAAGGAACGTCTACGGGTTGCATCAACCATTTCAAGCGGCTCATGACGCTTGCTACTTTGTATTTTTAAGGCCTTCAAGGACAAGTCATGACCATATTGTAGGTATACTGGCTCTGGTGCTGACACTGAAGGATAGTATTGCAAGGCGGTAGCCATGGACCAGGTTTGCCGCGGATTTGAGTTCTTCCGGGGCTCAGAGCCAAATGTGGAGCTAAGATCGATTGGTGGAAATTCGCTAACACCACAGACGCGCCACTAGCGAAGGCCTGTTTCCCCGGATAATTTAACGAACCCCAAAGCTTGCGGGGAAGCTTGGAAAAGCTTCGACACTAAAAGCACGCGAACTCGTTGTTTGGATGATGATGCGCGCTAATACAGGGTTCACCATGGGCGGTGATGTTCGATGCAGAGCTCAGACCAGTGAGGTACGAGGTCCAAGACGGAAGAATTTAAAGAACAGGTACGGGAATGCGTAACCGGGTACCTGGGAGAAAGAATAAAAAGTTTGGCCAGGTCGTGAAATGTTGTACAACCAAGCTGAGTTTCGCAAGCTTCGTCTCCGCTCACCATGAAGTTGTCACATTTCCTTGCCTGCTCCTTGGCTTCTTTGGCTTCGGCATCTGCTGTTGCATTGGAGAATGATATTCCCGTTGGAGCATCTATAACGTTACCACGCTCAAGTTCACTGCTGCCTCGCCTTCCTTGGTCAAACAAGAACCGCAAAGACAATTGGGGCAATCGAGTGGAGAAGGACAGAAAGAAGATCACCATCCGCGCCTCGAAGAACGATCACGACGATATCAGTGCTGACTTCCTCTGGGCACTAAAGAAGGCCAATCATGGAGGTCTTGTACATCTTCAGAAAGGCAAGAAGTATGTCATAGGCAAGAAGCTAGATCTCACCTTCCTGAAGGACGTCTATGTCAGACTGGATGGTGAGTTGAAGGTAAGTTGCCAGGTCATGATATGGTTGCTGTTGGGAATAACCAATCTTTGGTGCAGTTCACGAATGACATTGAGTACTGGCAAAAGAACAATTTCTACTACGACTTCCAGAAGAGCATCACGTTCTGGGTGTGGGGTGGAAAGTAAGTGATGATCCCCTCGTGTACCTGGCTTTTATTTATACCTTTCTAGAGACGTGAAAATCTATGGCTCTGGTGTCCTTAATGGTAATGGGCAAGCCTGGTGGGATGGTTTCTCCGGTGCAGAGATTCTTGACCCTAACAACAAATACTATCGCCCGATTCTCTTCCTTACCGACAACGCGACCAACATCGAAGTCTCCGGCCTCCATCTTAAAGACTCGCCTTGCTGGACGACCTTCTTCGTACGCACCAAGAACGTCGTATTCGACGATGTCTACATCGATGCTGTGTCCACAAACGCTTCGACGCTACCCAAAAACACTGATGGCTTCGATTCGCTCAACGTAGATGGTTTGACCGTTACAAACACTCGGGTGAATGTAGGCGATGACTGCTTTTCGCCAAAGCCTAACACGACCAACATTTTCGTCAAGAACCTTTGGTGCAACGGCACACATGGTGTATCTATGGGCTCTATCGGACAGTACCCCGGTGTCAAGGATTACATCTCTAATGCTTGGATCGAGAACGTGACCCTGCTCAATGGCCAGAATGGTGCCCGTCTCAAGGCCTGGGCAGGTCCAAACGTTGGCTATGGCTACATTGACAACATTACCTACAAGGATATCCACATTGAAAACACTGATGCCCCTGTTGTGCTGGATCAGTGCTACTTCAACGTCAACGATACGACATGTGCGGCCTACCCATCGAAGGTTAACATTACCAATGTCAACTTCTTGAACATCTATGGAACCAGTACCGGAAAGAATGGCAAGGTTGTCGCCGATTTGACATGCAGTCCTGGCGCAACGTGCACTGGGATTCATCTTGAGGACATCAATATAACCAGCCCGGCTGGCAGTCCATCACAGATTGTTTGCGATAACATCCAGGGAGATATCGGGGTTGACTGCATTCCTGGTAGCGAAGCAGATGACTAAGTTTTAGAATAGTCTCTACGTGTAATGTAGATATCTAATGTTGAATGCAATTTGAATCGGCCAGTTGAGCCTACAAACTAGAGAGTTTCTAGACGAACGTCGGCAGGGTACCGTGTCATAAGTCACCCAGATCCGGGTCTCCATAAGGTGGAGTTACTGAATTCTAGAAGGTTTTCTAGTGTCGGGTGGTCGACGGATCGACGTTCCAAAGTACCGAAGTGGGTAGACTAACCTAGCTAAACGACCCAGAACAAACCCGGGTTTGTCGCTCGCATGCAGAGCAGCAGCGTACTTTCGTTGGCTCGATATGACGTTCGTGGGGTATCCCTGAGAGGTCAGATGCAAAGCAATATGATATTGACCCAAGATTGACTCCTGCCCTGCGAAAATAACTCTCGCTAGAAGACTTCGAGACTAGCGCCAAAATCACCCTGAGCTCATATATCACCGGGCCGAGCGTCACTTGGTTCTATTAACTTTCCATTTACCCTAATTGCACCATCAGAACGTCCACCTATCGTGACCTCGATTCGAAATTCTTTGCAATCTCCCTCAGTGAGCCTCGGCCTCGATATCTGGGCAGCAGCCTCTGTTCGCGCGCATTTCCCAGTGTTCGAATATGCACGTGGTCGGAAATTGCACCCGTTGCTATGGTCGAGCAAAACCTGGTAGAGTTATGGCCATCCCACGCCTACAAGCAAACGTATCTCTGGGCATCTCTTGAGAAGATTGTACCCAGGTAGCTAGGCGAATCTAGATCGCGTTTCCGGTTTGGGAAGGTATGTGATCCACAACTGCACGGTGCTATCACCCCTTCTGCGCGACTCAGTGGGCCGCGTAACAAAGGCGGATGATTCCACCTGTCTAGCTTCCACGGAGGAGCTCGAAGAGGCACAGTCCAAGTCACATAACGCCTCGGTCTCAGCGGAATCACTCAGAGCGATCCGTTAGCGGCTCGCTCATCGAAGTCATGCGCTTCGTTCTTGCAGCTTTATCTTCGGCCAGAATGGAATAGTGCCGAGCATGTTGTATCTGTGGATGCGAGTTGACCGGAGAGCCTGGGATCTTTTCCAGCCCTGGCCTGGGGTTGGACGTTACGAAGCCAAGTACATAAAGGGGATCATCTCTAGTGATCGTAGCATATCCAAGAGATCTCAAGTCAATCATTTCCTCTCTCAGAGCCCACAAGAGCCATGAAGAACGCTAGGATATTGGCTGCCGCCGCTTTGGCTTCTGCAGCTCAGGCTCAATCCCAAGTATACGGTCAATGTAAGGCACACAGTCAACCTGCTTTGGTACTTGGACTCACGTTACTTCAGGCGGAGGTGTCGGCTGGACGGGTGCCACAACCTGCGTGTCTGGATCCTACTGCTCCAAAATCAACGATTGTATGTCATCACCTGCCCCTCAGTATTCAAATTCTGAATGACATACTGAGCTATTTCCAGACTACTCCCAATGTCTTCCTGGAACTGCGAGCGCTTCCTCTAGCGCAGTTACGTCAGCAAAGACTACAGCGACCACGCTTTCTACTGGCACTCGCACAACCACTGCAGCAGTCACCTCTACGCCGACTGTCACGAACTCTGCGAACCCGCTTGCAGGCAAAACCTTCTACGCCAACCCTTACTACTCTTCCGAGATTGTCAGCATAGCTGCCCCATCGCTGTCCGCCGCAGGATCCGCCGCCCTTGCAGCCAAAGCTACCAACGTTGCGAAGGTTGGCACATTCTACTGGCTGTAAGATGCCCTACAAGAGTTCAATTACCAAAAACTGATTTTTATCTAGGGATGTTCGCGCCAAAGTTCCCACCATTGCTACATTCGCAAAGGATGTACAAACCAAGAATGCCGCGGGTGCTAATCTAGTCCTTCCCCTCGTGGTCTACGATCTCCCCGAGCGAGACTGTTCAGCTCTGGCTTCCAACGGCGAGCTCTCGCTTGCAAACAATGGTGCTGCCCTTTACCAGGGATACATTGATGATATCGCTGCTCAGATTAAGGCTTTCCCCGACGTCACTTTCGTCCTTGTTATTGAGCCCGATAGCTTAGCTAACCTCGTTACCAACTTGAACGTTCAGAAGTGTGCCAACGCAGCTGATGCCTACAAGACGCTTACCAAGTACGCAATCAAGACGCTTAACCTCAAGAATGTAGTCATGTACCTTGACGCTGGACATGCTGGCTGGCTTGGATGGACTGCAAACATTACCCCCGCGGCCCAGCTGTTCGCGCAGCTGTACAAGGATGCAGGCTCCCCTGCCGCTGTCCGAGGTCTCGCAACAAACGTGGCGAACTACAACGCCTGGAGCATCTCGACGTGTCCGTCATACACCCAAGGCAATGCTGTTTGCGATGAAAAGAAATACGTCAACGCGATTGCTCCTATCCTCCAGTCGAACGGCTTCCCTGCGCACTTCATCACTGACACTGGTAAGTCTCGCTTCATCCCTAAGTTCTCTCCATATCATCCTATAGGTTATTGATACTTTCTCGCAGGCCGCAACGGAGTCCAGCCAACCAAACAACAAGCCTGGGGCGATTGGTGCAATGTTATCGGCACCGGCTTCGGCATCCGACCTAGCACCTCCACCGACGACCCTCTCCTGGACGCTTTCGTATGGATCAAGCCTGGTGGCGAATGCGATGGTACTTCGAACTCGAGCTCAGTCAGGTACGATGCGCACTGTGGCTACGCAGATGCCTTACAACCTGCGCCTGAGGCTGGAACATGGTTCCAGAACTACTTCACCCAGCTGCTGACGAATGCTAACCCGGCTTTCTAAATGCGCGAGACTGCAGGGGAAGTATTCCGGTAGATCTTTGGAATTTATGTAAATAGCTTGCAATTAGATTTCGGTCTCCGTTAGTCTTTTGGTGCTTTGTATGGACACAGCTTGTTCAGTGTGTGCAACACCAGATTGGTGTATCCTATCCCGAAACTTTGGACGCATATCTCTCTTAGAAACACACCATTCAATATTGACTATGAAGGGCTAGTATATCCGTAATTTATGCAAGCCTGGAAATTCTAACGGCCCACCTCGCTTGTATGCGAGCGGGTCTTTCTTCGCTACAGGAGGTAGTCACACCTCCTTCATTCTCTCACCCGACCTTTTCGTTCTCTGTCCAGTACATATAGTTCCCGTAGCCAAGGGCAGCATCGGTTATCCTCCGTGGCGCAATTGGCTAGCGCGTCTGACTGTTACGTCTACGTCTACGAAAGCGATCAGGAGGTTCGTGGTTCGAGCCCACGCGGGGGAGATGTCTCTTTTTAACTTTTTTTTTTTTGGCTGCGCTGGCCATTGATGCAGGGGTACTAAATGCAGAGTTAGACGTCGGTGGGGTTTGTGTGTGTCTAGTGAATTCGGTGAGTTTAGTGCAGGCGCTAGTGCCTAGGTTGAGTTTTTCCGGCATGGCTGAAGCGAATATCACGCATTCGAAGAAGACGTGGTTATAGAGGCATTAGAACTATTCATAAAAAGATCCCATTGAACTAAATCATTGTGTTTCTATTAGTCACTCTGAAAATTTTGGTTTTCTGGGCGTTGCAATTTCCTTTTTTCAGATGACAAGTTGCTGATGAAAGGACAGATATTGTTTGCAATGGCAAGACGAGTAGCACAGCTCTTCAGCTAAATCACAATAGCTTTTTTCCTAACATAGATCCGTTGAATCTATGCCTGATCCTAGAGACGTACATAGCCTAGGGAGATTTCTACCCGTAAAGGCCTATCTGTACCCCGCCACAAAGGCAAATGTCATAAGAAAGCAAGGCCGAATTTTCTCGTACCAGAGTCAGTGAAACTATAGTCCTCATATCCATTTTAGAATAACATCATCAAATAAGATCCTTGCAATACCATGATCGTAAGTAAAAAGCAATTTCGGCCTTGCTCATGAGATGAGTAATTCGTGAATGCTCATATACCCCAAATTCAGTCTTTCTGGCCTTCGAGGAAGTCATCATGTGAACGTTTCTTGACCGTATCGCTGGAATCAGAAGGGCCGATGCCCCGATCCACGGACGCGCTTATGGTACCTCCAATCCCATTGCTAGGCTCTAACTGGTGGCCGCTTTGAACCACGTCCTTGCAAGCAGAAGCTTCTTCCTTAGTCTCGTCGCCAGAGCCAGGCTCGCAACTCCCTGAATCAATATTCTCGGCGTCATCTCCATCTCGATTGCTCGATCGTTTCTTTGACCCAGAGGCCCCTTTTTGGGGGATTCGTTCAAGGATCTCTACGAGGATATCGAATGCACGTTCCTTTCTGCGTCTAAAATTGACAAAATGATCCCGCTTCTCACACCAGGTGAAGATGAACATAGTCATGACCCTCAGCTCGACGCTCCATTGCAAGGTGTCCTCGTCGCTTGATGACAGATAGTTGAACGGCTTCGAAAACTTGATTTCAAGCCTACTAAACTCCTTGTTCTTGTGGATTAGCTTCTCCGGGATGCCATTTATGGAGTGCATCAAATCGTTGACGTTATCGTCGAACAGCCTCACAGAGATAGGAGCGTCATCAAGGAGCCGAGACTTCCCGATCTTAAGCCAGACGCGGCCATTCTTGTCGCTCCAGAAGCCAAACGCGGACTCGGGTGGGAGGCGATCAATTAGTTTTGGATCGAGATCTTCAAGGCGCTCCTCAAGGTCGGCAGCAGTGTACTTTGGGTTGCCACGAGGCATGTCACTTATTTGATGAGGAAAGGATAGACTGAATTGGTTTCACTGTCGAGACAAATTTGTTGAGCCGAGCGCTTAAGTGTGGAGGCGAGAAAGACGGAAGGTAAGAATGTGGGCGTGGGCAGATTCGGATATGTTGTAGTTTAGGTGTATGAGGGTGAGCGCGAAAGATGAATAGTGTGTACTTACATGCAGGGAGATCAAGAGCTGTGGTATGTTGAGTGTGTGGCTGTAGGCACAGCTACTATTGTCTATGCACTTAAGTACAAATAGGACGTGTACGATGATGTATATTTACCTATCCAACGTGTACGAATATCGGTATAGGTGCGGCTACAGACACAGTTCTCAGATTTATGGATAGGAGGAAGTTTCTGAGTGTAAAAGAGGGAACTAGGTTCAAAACGTCTCGGTAGTTCGGGGGCGCAGGTAAAGTTCGGTCGATAACCCAAGTACCAAAGTAAGAAGACTTGGTGAGCGAGCAGCTGGGAAGAGTGAGAGCACTCCACAACGCGGTGCACTCTCACCTTCAGTATAGCAAAGCAGATAGTTTTGTATAGAGTCAGTTATGAGTGTTCTTTTATCTTTTGGGAGAGATAATTCCATGATGTTATGGCTTTGATTTGCCGGCTCTTCCATGATGGTACTAGCGCGTACATACTCGCTATTCAGCATCCATTCGATAGCATACGATCTTACACTCCTCGAATGAGATTCATAGCTACTCCAACTCTCCGATCAAGCCTTCCCAAGGCTTCAATATCACCGTGCCACTCGTAGCCTTATCGCCTAGTTCACCTTCCGCATAATTCCCAATGACCCATTTACTTATTTTCAACCCATTCACTAGCTCCCAGTGTACTTCCCTCCCACTGAAATTGAGTACAGCCAGCACAGCATCATCCTTGCTCCATCGCCGATATGCCATGATCTCTGCGCTGTTTGGGTCCTTGTCCGGGTTCACGAGCTCAAAATCGCCGTAAACGAAGATGTCTTTGTTCTTTTTACGATACTCGAGGCTACGCTTCCAAAAGGCATGGACAGAAGCAGAAGCATTAGGTCCAGCAAGCTGCGCGGCGACATTGATGTCCATATAGTCGTCGTTGACGCGCATCCAGGGTTTAGAATCTGGGACCGTGAAGCCGGCATGGGGTGAGTCGTTCCATTGGACTGGGGTGCGGGCGTTGTCGCGGGCTTTGCGTTGCATGATCTTGCGGGCGTATGCTTGCTTCTCCGAATCATTAGGGTACATATCAGCGTATCTTATGCTGTTAGCTGTAGGTTATCGGGAGACGACAGCTGCACTCACTTCTTGAAGAAGTTGAGACTCTCAATATCCTTGTATTCAGCAGATTTCCAACTCGGCGGCACATTTCGCATGCCAATCTCTTCTCCTTGATACACGTACAGCGTCCCAGCTAGCGTTGTCTGCATTAGAGACAGTAGCTTGGCACCAATGTCGCGCCACTCATCGCTGTCGTCGGTGTAGCGCGATACGCTACGAGGCTGATCGTGGTTCTCTACGAATAATGAGTTCCAGCCATCTCTTTCCAGCATAAGCCTCTGCAGCCTGTTGACGCAACGCTTTAGGTCACGTGCATCCCAAGGATGCAGAGAATATTTGAAGTCACCAGGGACATTGTCAATGTCGACTAGATCGAACGCAAAGATCATATTGAGTTCTTCAGATTCGGCACCGACAACGCGAATGATCTCGTTCTCATCACGCACGAAAGGCATCTCTCCCACGGTGATCGTGTCGTACTTGGATAGCACCTTGCGATTGATCTCTTTCAGCCACTCGTGCAGGCGCGGCCCATTGGCAAAGTACTTATCACCAGGTTGATACTTATGGCCTGGAACAACTACGTCAGCATCGGGAAACTCCTGTACCTTGGAGATGAGGTTGATCACGTCCATGCGGAATCCTGAGCAGCCGCGGTCGAGCCAAAAGCGCAGAACATCGTGAACAGCTTCTCGGACAGCAGGGTTCTCCCAGTTCAAATCGGGCTGTTCCGGAGTGAAAAGCGAAAGGTAATATTCCTGCGTTTCTTCGTCCCAAGTCCATGCCGGATTCGCTTCACCGAGGATTTGTGCCCAATTGTTCGGCGGTTGGCGGTTCCCATCTACATCATATCTAGGAGGCTTCCAAATGTACCAATCGCGTTTTGGTGAGGCTTTGGAAGAGCGCGAATCTAGGAACCAAGCATGCTGATCCGAAGTGTGATTGACCACGAGATCCATGACGAGTTTCATATCGCGTTTCTTAATTTCTTTGATGAGGTTATCGACATCGGCGAGGGTCCCATAGCTAGGGTCGATGTCTTCGTAGTCCGCAATGTCGTAGCCCATATCTGCCTGGGGACTCTTGTAGACTGGGGCCATTAGCAGTGAGCTATCTCCTTTCCGAGGGAGCTGTACTTGGAGAGATCCATATCACGTCCACACCCAGATCTTTCAGGTAGTCTAACTTCTGAGTGATACCAGGCACATCACCTGCAGATTTGGCGTGCAATTAGTGGATGTCTCACATTCAATCAGCCTTCGTGGTTGTCTTACCCCACCCATCACCATTCGTATCTAGGAATGAAGCTGGGTAAATCTATAGACGTCAACGAAGGCTCCCGCATGTTTGGATCCTATAAGAGCTTACTTGGTAGACGACAGCCTCTTTCCACCATTGATGCTTGTCGGTGCCGACATACAAGCCAGGTGGCTGCGTACGGGCCTTCTTTTGGACTGACATTTTGGAACCCGTACTCCGTGTTTGCGGATGGGAAGCGTGTAGCAGTAGGTCTAAAATCCACACAGGGTATCAATAGACGGTGTCAAGTTTTAGAACTGCCTCTGAATTGCACGTCATCCGTTTTGTGGGTCAGACCCACGAGCATGCAGGTGCAATCCAAGTTGGGAAGGGATCGTCAAAGCCTTCGCCATGTCTCTGCCGAAAATCGAGCACTTATTAATATGTCCTACACTCATGATATTAATCTTTTATAGACATTATTCTTGAAAAGCGTGAACCATTGTGTGCGTCCAAGGATGCACACCTGCTGACATTATCGCGGCTACACTAAGGTGGACTCTAGGTATATACGTCATCGGCGTCCCCTCATAAATTTCACCCAACACAGCCCTCGCAGACTTCTTCCATTAATTCTAGGAACCAACAACAAACTCCTTGTTCGTCACATAGAGCCAAGTGGAAATCATCGTATCACAGAAAGTATGGATCACGATCGGATTGTGTGTTGCATCGATTGCGTTGATTGGTCGCTTGTCGGACCGATTTACCGTAATGTATAACCTGAGCCTGTCCTTTGTAGTGATCACCTTTCGACCCGCCCTTGCTTCCATCAATCCTTATGCATAAAATCAAAATCTTCCCGAAAATCCTTCCGTCTGTTACTTCGCTCAGACTGCGGTAGCTAGATAGAAGAACATGCTCTATTCAGAAGGCCAAACGATCGACCAATCCTGGAACGAAGCTCCTTGCTCTGCCTCCCAATCGTGCCAGTCTTTCGCTACAAGGCAACATAATTACGCGGATCGGTGCCGTCACAGTAGTAACACATGGTGATTGGCTCTGCATCTTGATTCGCCGCAGTCATCGTCCAGGTCATCGTTTCAACAGCGATACCTGATGCAGACTCGCTCAACACACTATCCACAGCTTTTGTAGCGCGTAAAAGACGGGTATTCATCGTAGAAGAATGTCTAGAGAGGAGTGACAGTCCACATTTCTTGACGAGGTTCGCTGTCATATGGCAGTTGAGGTGGAGGTGCCGCAAGCTTGCGAGATTCGTGCAGTTAGCTTTTGTCGCAATGGTGCGTTCGATTGCTTGGTAAAAGCCGGCGTCTTGAAAATTGTCCGTGGCTATTGCCTTGCTGAGCCTAGGTTCGTCGATCTCTAACCTTTCAACGTTCTTGCATTGTCCGAGAACCACCTTCAATTCCTCGATTTTGAATGCACGTCCGATGCAAAGAATGAGGGAATGGATGGTAGAGCCAGCTGTCTGCAGCATTTCCATCGGGAACCATTCACCAACATTTGGAACTCTCAACTCAAGCGAATGCAATGTGTCTAGACGGCGAACTATCATGACAAGCTCGGTGAGGTGTTGCGATACTTGACGGGAATCCCACTGCATTCCGATAATGCAAATTGTTTCAAGTCGTAGACTTAGTGAACGAGTATGGATGCATCTGAGGAGAGGGCAAACATCGTCACATCCGCGGATAGTCAAGCTTTTGAGGATCTGAACATTCAAGAACGCCAAACCGACAGCGTCGGAAAAGCTCGATTCCACGATCTCTAAGTTTTCCAACATCCATGCTCGGTGTTGCTCATCGAATCCAAGAGCTGAAGTAAGGTGGCGAAGCTCCACTGAGTTTATCATGCCGTTGTTGAAGATAACGAGCTCAGTGAGAGGCAATACTCTATCATTGCCTGGGGCGTTTTCCAGGACAAGTTCTGCCGCGACTTCAATTGGGGTTCTTGCGCCACTCTTGCCGCTCAGAACGCATTTGAGATCGCGTAGTTGTTTCTTACCCATTTTCGAGAGCGTGAGTGTTGCATTGAGATCTGACACGTGAATTTGTGTGGCCTGAGCATGAGGAAGTGACACAGGAGACTGTATGACGTTACCTGTAGGGGTAAGAAAGAGGAAACCATCTACTCCGGGTAGTACTATCTCGACCAGGACCGGCATCTTTTTAACCCAAGCCAAGAGCGACTGTAGCAATTCATAGGTGACAGTCGGCCCGTCACAGAAAACCAGGCGACGGATTCTCCCCAGGTCAACCGAACCTAGTATTGATTGGGCTAGGTGTTCTGTCCATGGTGTAGTACCCATAACGATCGTGATGTCCTCTGTGTACTTGCCGAGCTTGGTCATACGTTCTTTGGGCATGTCTAATCTGTTCGCGCCGTGGCTCAGATCAAAGTGTTGCCTACGGAAAAATGCCTGATCATCCGCGCGCTGTTTCCATGCTTTATTAACGAGTCTGAGATTCCGAACGGAGAGGAGGTCACACTGGAAGCCAGGTCAGTACTAGAGACTTCTCGAGCATCAACAACTGATTCCTTACACAATCAACAATCATTAGCTTCACTTCTGTTGGCAGACTGTCAAATGTTGGCGGTTCGGGTACAGTGTTGAGCTCCCCGACAGCCTCACTGGAGCACAGTCGTTTCAAAGATTGCCCACGAGCTTTGCCTGAAGCTGGGGCACATTTCTTCAAAATGCCTACGCTTGGAGGACTCGAGCTGACTTTGCGAGCTGTGTCGGCTTTAATGGTACTACCAGTACGCTCAGCGCCGTCTGGCACAGACGACTGCTCGCCGCTCGGGGCCGTGTTGTTCTTCTTCTTCTTCCTCCCCTCCTTGTTTGCCTGTTTGGCGTGCCGCTGCGGCATTGTGTATAGGAAAGCGGCGATAAGTGCAGTCAGTGGGCTGGGTGATCCGACGGTTGAGATTGTGGCAGGTTGAAGACATCATGTCCTTGGATTTTTCACTTCACTTTCACACGACCGTGAGTTCAAGAGTGAATGCGTGGAAGGTACTAAGCTGCGTTAGGTTAGTGGCTTGGAGGCCTTGCAAACGCTGCCCGACCACCGCTTTTAACAACGCCGTGCCTGCCCTCTGAGTTCTTTACTCAACTTCCTCGACCTCTTTACTTCGCATACCACCACAGTGATCCTTCGGGATCCGCACCCACTATGTCTCGAGTACTCTATTGCGCCTCCGATGGCAACTTGCAATAGATCAAAGTCAACAAACCACCCGCGAGGCCGAAGGGTCTAGGCCAGTCGCCAGTTGGAGGCTTCTGTAGCGCTGACGGTCGATTACCAACTCCCCAAGCCAGATCAACGAGCAGTGTTTGGGTATAGTGCTTAAAACGCTAGGCGAAGCTGGCAGTGGCTCCCGTGCCACCACCGGTTATGATACGGCTCATCCAGTCCGGCTAGGACGTGAGTCTATCGGTGCCCAATTCTCTGCTCCTCTTGATCTATGACTCTTTAGAGTCTTGGTAAGGATGTGTGACGATCTCCGTGCTGACATGTTAGCGCATCGAGCACTCCAAAGTTCAAAGTATCCACGTGATCTGCACCCACTATGTCTCACGTACCTTGCGGGGCTACCGATGGCAATGTGTAACAGATCAACATCGACAATCCATCTAGATGGAGAGAGGCTAGGCTAGTTGCCAGTTGGAGGCTTCTACGATACCAACGGACGATTATCAACTCCCCGAGCCAGATCAACGGGCAGATGTGCGGAAGGGTGAAGCTGGCGCGGGCGCTCTGTGTCAACGTCGGTGGATGTCAAGTGAGCGCAGTCCGGCTAGGAAGCGAGCTTGACGGCCTCATGCCTCTGCTAGTTTGGGTTTCTGCAAATGGCGTCTCCTTTTGGTCTGGTAAGGATGTGTGCTGAACTCCGCGTAGGATTTCCTACGTGTCGAGATCAATGCCTCCACGAGACCATGAACCATATCGTATTAGGCGAGATGCCGAAAGCAGTATGCAGCATGATCAAAGTCGACAACCAGCATGTCTGGAGGAGGCTAGCTATGGAGCTGGTTGGCGGCTCCATTGTAACGGCCGAATACCAACTCCCCGAGTCGGGCCAAGTGGCGGGGTGCTTGACCGACCGTACGGCGGCACGCCCTGTTACTTTGACTTCGATGAGGATGTGTGATGAACTTTGGAACTCGACGCTGGCTTGTTAGTGCGTTGAGCTCAAGGGTCAGACTGTAGATTGCTGGTTGGGTGAAGCCGATACTTATGTCGCTCGCGACTTTGTGCGGTGGATGGGGAGTTGTAATCTCCGGCTAGGAGATGCGACTCTCGACTGACCCCATGTGCTGAAAGAACACGATCATCTCTCTCCAGGTCTGACTCCGAACGGCTGGCCTGTTACTGTTAGGCATGCGATGACCGCAAATCCTCACTAACATTTGACCTTGGCATAGAGGAGGTCGCTGAAATTTGTGAGTCTCGAGTCAGCGCTCACCTTTTGCTAACGTTTACAGTGTGGCCCTCGAAGTCGAATCCTGCACCTGTCCGTGGTGAGGGCTACCAACTGCCTACAAGGCATTTGGTCTTGTTAGGGCAGAGCCAAGTCAGGAACGCGTCCGGATAGAATCACAAAGAGGAGCATATGAAAAAGGGATATAGATACATTTCTGATAAACCAATACTAATGCTACTACCGCTATGCAGTCTCGAACACACCTAAAAATGTATTCTATGTTTCCACAAACATTTAGAGCTATCACACTCGCGTTGCGCATTCAGATTTAAGTGGCAGACAAGGAGTAATGCCCTGGATTCTTGGCTTTAAGGCTGTTCGCTCGTCTACTATCTCTAACATTTCTCTTTGTTTGCCTACCATCCTAGATCAATAGCCTATAATTCATGAACCTAGATAACATTTCCTCTCCGTCACATAGTAGTTATCCACGATATTGGCTTAGCCTCATCATTTGCGGTAGACAACTCGACAACTCTATTGGGATAGTTCGCGCGTTTGGCATTGTTAACAAGTTCCACTAGCCTAGTTTGTGATATAGCACCTATAGATGTCGCTAAAGCAGCTTCCCTTCATGCTTCAGTCTCGAAGCTATCTGATGGCCGGCGTTGGAACTTGCATGCCACTTTCGGAGCTATGGGGCCATATCTATACGCTCAATGATGTTCTTTCCGGCGAGCATATAAGGCTCTCGTGTGGGTGTAGTACGAATATGAGGGGAGTATGAGACAAGAATTGATCGCGACACTATATGATCTCGGAAGTCTCGAAGGGTGTTCGAAGTGTTTGGCATACCGAAACTGATATCTACCGAATATCTGGATCTCACGAGCGTAATTAAACAATAGCGCCGGTGGCGCTATGCTAAGATCTGCGATGCTTCAGCGGGCAAGGGAAAGGCATGAGACAAAACAAGAGGTTGACATCATCGTGCTGAGTCTCCAAAAATCTCAACATTGAGGAGATTATATCAAATTCAACTGCGTCGCCATGGTCTTAAGGTAGCCAGTAGCGCCGATAAAAGATTAGACTAGCCTCGCTTTATCTTCCAATTAGTGCTACACCATTATCCCCGAACAGCCCCCACATCTATCTTTCGACTACTCATTCACCATAACATCATGGTTTCAGTATATTAAACGTAGAAATGGCTGGGTGATAGGCCAGTATGTACACCGTGTCTTCAAATTTCCAATCGCATTAAGTTTTTAACCCCTTCAGAACTGACTTAGCGATCCTATAGTCGTACATATCTCACTCATTCTTGCTGATATTCCCTCGTCAGAAGCCTCTAAGCTGCCAATTTCACCATAGTAGCTATGAACCTTTTCCAACTCGAGCCAAAACTATGATAGACATTTGCTTCCAGATCTGTTACAAAGACGTACCCCGCCATTCCTCTCAGAGTCCGCACAAAGTCTTCGGTATCTTCTTCTGGTACCGCATGTATCATGTAGCTCGCTTTACTACTATCAAAAAGCGAAGTTGCAAGCCATTTTTGACATTCCGCGGTTCGGAAATCAGAGTATGCCAATTCTGCGATAGTTGCAATATCTAAACCTGGGCTTGCAAGCCGGTGATCAATCGATGTTCCCGGGTTATGAATGACCTAGAGTCGGATTTTAGCTAAAGGAAACCTTGTATATTGGAATCAAACCATTACCAATCTCTCGCCAACCAATCCATCGGTTTCTTTTACTTTCTGCGTAATGACATCTAGGTACTCCTTCGACTCTTCCGAAAACACATCAGGCGTTTCATCAAAGAATATTCCACCCAGGCTTAGGCCTGGAAGGCTATCGTCCCTTGACCAGCTCGCATATCGATCGATATCCGCGAAGAGTTGCTCAACTGGCCGTTTGCAGTATATCGTATGTACGTAGCCCACTATTCGCACATTAGGCTGAGCGTTGAATCTTGGTATCTCGCGAACATAGTCGATGTTTGGCCACCAAGGCTCAGATCCTGGACCATTATGCGGATTTATGATCACGATAAAGTCGAGCGTTGGGTTTGATACAATGCTAGACATATTAGTGGGGATCAGAAAGATCATGGGAACGGAAACGGTACGCTTCGAAGAGGGGTTCCCAAGCACCTGCGTCAGGGTAAATATATAAAGGCAGGAGTACTTTCAGTTTTGGAGCTGGAGCGGACATGCTGACTAGTGCTGGATAGCAAATACGGGATCGTGAGTGTTTTTATATATTTGCCGACATCCCTGTTATAGCTGACTACTAAATGAATAGCCACGTTTCTTCCAACTAAAACCGCTAGCATAAATTTTGACAACACCTGCCGCCTTCTTGCCAACAGACACTTGTAGTGTAATAAGATTTGAGAACTATTGCTTATATATTTGTGTGCGGTTCTACCACGCCAAATCCAAAAATTCCTCTAATCGATCGCTGTACCCTTCGTACCTATCGTCGCCCGTACGATTTGTGACAAACAGCCAGCCAACATTTCTTCTAGCTGCATTGATGATGTTCCTAATCCCGCCTCGACTTACATTCTGTGGTACCGAATGCACCAACTCAGCGTAATCCTCCCGTCGACCATGCAAGTCTCGCAGCTTTCCCCTCAGCTCTCCCCTCTTTGGCACGTCCTTATACTCACCCTCAAATACCACCGTCACATCGGCACGATAGCTCGCCATATTTACATCAGGCAATCTGCCTGCATTATGAATCACCATCCGCGGGTCTAAGAACCCATCCGAGTGCCTCACTGTCGCGCTTACATTCTTCAGATAAGCGCGTGCATCGTCGACATCTTCCGTTGGTGTGTGGTCAAAGAAGATACCGGAGATGGCGATATTGGAATTGTTCCAACCTGCGTATGTCGCGATCTCCTTGCGTACTATCTCAACGTCGCGCGCGCCGTAAGCGGTGTCGATGTAGCCAATCGTCTGGACATTAGGAAGTGTGCTGAGTCTCTTGATAGGAGTGATATAGACCCCCGAGGGCCACGCGTTGGTGGTGGGACCGTGGTTGATAGACAGAATTACGGTGAAATTTAAGTCGGGATGCTTCATGAAGCTGTTCGAATGCCGTTAGCACGCGCGGGCTATTGTATTTAGACCGGCAGAAAGTGCAAATACTTACGCACTATACAGTCTATCAAACGCACCCGGATCTGGGTACACATAGAATGGAACAAGGATGTTGATCGGCAGCTGGACGACGTATTTTTGTGGCAGGATAGCGCTGAGCGGCACGCCTATAAGGACTAAAAGAGCAAGGGTTATCGTTACCGAGAGAGCGAGGACGCGTTCATCGATTTGGTGAGGAGGCCGCTTTCTCGATTTCGAGGGCTGCCCGTGCCAGTCTGTGAAGACAAGCTTTGTTGATGAAGAGGTCGCGCTGAAAGTTTGCAGTGGTATGTCAACAAAGCTGGATGAGCCGAGTAGCTTTTCGCGGGAGCTAGTAGCGCTGGAGACTTTCTCATTCGATCTAGTCGTGCCATGTGGATGTAGGAACCTTTCGGATGACATTTGAGAAGGCTTGGCGGACAGCATCGTGATTGTCCAGATCTGTGTCTGCTTCATTCAGCATTCTGTAAGTCGAGTTGTTGACGAAGGGCGGATTTGCTTTACATTCCTCGTCCCCGCCACGACGAAAATGCTGTCACGTGACCTAGGCTTTCACGAACCCATGTGACTTCACAGCAGCATGCACCTTTGATTAGAACAACCCGCAGTCGAAGCATCACTATATCTTTGCGCACAAAAACACGGTACCTGATGCAGATAGTCGGCATCAGCTTAACCTAAAACAGGAAGCACTATCATGCACGGAACGAGCAGCATGAACTCCCCCAATGAGCTCGCTGGCCCTTGTACAAAATCATACCTTTTCCACCGTTTGCAACCTGAATTGCGCAAGAAACGAAGGCATCTATTGCGACCTATGTCACATTTACATTAGTATGTAATCAAAAACCTTCAATGGTCGTTCTGCGGCTGACGAGACTGACGATGCTGTCCCGGAATGCAGACTTGTGTAGTTCAAACGTGCGACGGCAAATATCGGATGAGGCAATGGCGTTCTAGAAGGCCTAGGGTCAAATTATTGAGCAAACTGGACGTGACGTGGATAGGCAAGAGAGAAAGTCTTGGCTTTCAGAAATGCATGAGTCCGAGTCGTCGAATCAAATTATTGGTATCGATAGCAGAACCACGGAAACTGAGATGGAGGATTTTAGATAGTCAATTTTACGTAGAACATCGTCGTTGTATCTAGGTTGTAACTACTGCAGGTTTTCAGAATGGCGCATCAAGACGGTAGCCCTTGAAAAATGTGAAACGGGACATCCAAAGAGTCTTAGCGAGCGAAATATCATAGTAATCGTAGACTGACAATGATCCAATGAATTGGTAGATAATAAAACCTAGATCATAGCCTCATTCTTATGCTGATCCACCCATCTATACCTCATTCAACTTGCCTACCATCCGTGATCACAAGTGTCCTATAGTATCCACTTTCAAATCATTGAACTCTCCCGATTCCAATCATAGTCACACAATCCACGAAGACTTCCTCCACCAATACTCCCACATCTCCCACATCCTCACTCAAAGGTAATTCTTGTACCGCTCTGACTAGTTCCATGAACATTGGAAATAGTGTGTCGTATACTCTGTCGTTTTGGGGCGTCGAAACATCTCGCAAAGGCGTTTCTATAATAGTGTAATTTCTAGCACAAGGTTTGGACTTTACACGAAAGTACAACTTCGCCGCCGTTGTTGGTTGTAAGTAAGCTCCAGATGCGTAGTTCGTTGTTGTCATGAAAGACTTGTAAGTTGTTTGATGCTGTGAAACTAATGGTGAATATGCGTATATGATTAAGAGCGGTGCGAAGTTGTTCTTTGGGGAGAGACATGAGTGCAATAATGGTGTACACTTTTGGTGAAGATGCATTTAGTGGTATGTAGTCCTTACTTATAGCATTTCTCACTATGTTTGTTACGTTTCCATAGAGATGATTGACTATATTTGTCGCACAAAGCCCTAGGTCATCTGGCCTAGACATTTCTATCTATATACCAAGCTATGCTATGTTTCATGATTCCACTCGGAAAAACACTCTCATGCACGTGCATGAAATCTTCGAGCGGAAAAACAGGGAAGAAAGCGACCCTAGGAAAGTGCAAATAGACACGATTCAGTCTTCCTATCATGATTCCACCCGTTTCCCTCATCCTGCGTGCGCCAGATTTAGTCAGAGTCGTCGCTTGACGTTGACGCATCATCATCGCTACGCACCACAAAACTCTCACGTAGCGACTCTTGTTCTAACGCATCCACTGTTTCTTCGGGCTCCTGATCGCAATGATCGACCGCGAGTTCCAGAACTTTCTCTAGGATATTTCCAGCACGCGACGCCCGTTTCTTCCTATCTCCCGGCAGCTGCTCCCCAATTTCGGTCCTAAGCTTGAGCCAACAAGCATGATGGTTCCTGATGTTAATCGCATGCTCCGCTTGTAGAGCGCCGTTCGTACCATCCCGGTTTATATACATTCTCTCAATCGGTAAGAGAACCACATAGTATAAGACAAGGCGCAACAGATCCTGCGCGCGGGTCGTGACCGGCAACAACTTCGCCGGATTTGCAGCCTCGTCCAACATCGCTTGTTCACTGTTGCCGCGCTTCGTTTTGTCTACGCTTTTGATGATAAGGTCCTTTGCTTCCTCCATAAAATAGTTGCGCAAGATTATAAGCTTATTCTGCATCAGGGCCATCATCTCTTGCGCGAATCTTTCGTCTGCGGGAAACTTCGGACGGGGCGGGTTGTAGTCAACGGCGTCGGTCGGAATCTTGATGCGCCTGAAGCCGCACTCGACGGTGTCGAGCATCGTTTTTTCGCTGGAGGAGAGGTATACAAAGGGCCCTGAGCAGACAGTAGATTCGGAACATGCGAGTTCTGTACAGCGGAGTGTGTTAATAGAGCGACCAATTCAAATCGGGAGGTTGAGGCGGAACTATACCTGTATCCTTGCGCGGGCTACACATTCTCTTCACGGCCTTGTTTACACCGTCGCGATGGGTCATTATTTCGAGCTTGCTATATAAGAATCATTCAGATTAACCGTCCAAGCCTGCGCTAGGTAGCTCACCGTAGGTTAGCTAAATCGACGAGGTTGATGAGTAGAGTAGAGTGAGTGGCGCAAAGGATTTAATAAGGGAACAGCGGTGTCAGCGATTGCTCATCTGGTTGCTGCCCCATCCACCGACAATAACTCTTATGCGTAACGATTGCTAGGGCAACGAACATGTGTGAACGAAGCAAAAAGTATTCTATTACAACACAGATAGGGCAAATCCACTGATATTCGAAGGCAAACTGATAAATCATGATTTGGAAAAATGTTGAGATATTTTTCCACGACATTCCGGATCTTGAGGCTGCTCGACCGTTGTGAAGCTTTTTCTAAGTACAACTGCTGTATATGCGTCGATTAGCTTGAGTCTCATGCGTGAAAATCGATTTTTCCGAGATTGTTGAGATAGATCATTCTCTTACTTAATCTAATCACTCGCAACGTAAGATCCAAATATCCATATCGCTCCTATTTTCAGCAATAGCCATCGCTTCGCCGACACATGAAAATCATGTCTCCCTTCTCACCATCACTACGCTATAGTGGGGAGTGGTCCCGCCTAATTCTGAACGCGAAATCATTGGGCTGGCCGCGAAGCTGTCCTCACACTAATTTCTTGCCGTCGCAACTACCAGGGTCCGTGCCACGCATGTTGGCCTACCGAAAGAGTTCCAAAACGAGTACGGAAAAGAAAAATCCCAGTGTGTGGTCAAACAGGAATAGATATTTCCAATTATAACCTTTGCATCAGAGCACCCATAGATGTACGCGATACACAGCCCCCGGCTGCAGATCTTCCGAAGCGCCAAGAGACTGTGGGTGCAACCTCGGCGAATAATCAAAGAGCAAATATGACTTCAGAGGAACTTATGCTGGGCCTCGAATGAAAGTTAATTCTCATTGACTGCGCCGTTTTCGAGCTCTTGTGTCACACCAATTCTCCTGCGTCACATATTCTTACAAGTTTCGCAATCCTAAGAGCTACCATCAAGCATTGAAAGCACTTTGTTTGACAATGATGAATTAAGAAATCGACTCGTCAAATTGAGAAGATCCTTCTCACAGTAGTGCCCAATATGCGATACTTCCGGGAGGCGCATCCACTTCCATAGGTTCCATCCGGACAGAGTCATTGCGTTCATCATGGCTAAATTATTTGGACGGAGATTGGAGCGCTCCTAAGTATGTAATCGGGATATCTTCCACGTTGCGATGGGAACGATGATGTGACCAGAGACTTGTGTATTATCCTACACGCGCCATCTAATGTGTAAAGGCACGTGAAAAGGGCACATGATGAACTTGTCAGATATCGAGATGGCGAAAATAAGTGGTTAGTGAGATTGTTCGCAAAAACTCAACCGTTTAATTTAGGTTAGTTTTCTGGGGACTGGATGAATGGATACTCTGTATGATGAGCCTTAAATGAGTTCAAGAAAGGCTTTCACAGGAACAGAACAGTTCATATAATGCTAGCTGTTATTTTCACTACTAAGCAATAATTTCGCAGAAACGTTCCTATTTTCAATGGCCAATATCTAATGCATCTCATGCTGTCTTCAACTATAGATCAACACTATTTGATCATAGCCTATGCTACCAACGCAAAAGTCATGCCTAGGAAATCATACTATTACTAGGTGTGGCAGAATACCTCAACACTATCGAAGAGCCTGCTCCACCAAAGCCCCTGAGTCATACTCAGGAGAACCTATCCTCACGATGCGTGACAGGACACCTGAACTGGTGGCTCAACCACATCTCTCTGGGCCTAAGTTATCACATTATTCAAAACTAGCGTCGATTCAGTCATTTAAGTTTGCGGTTCTGGCGTGGATTGGCATAGAACTGAAAATGACCGCATGCGTGAGTCACAAAACACGACGGTCTAATGCGAGCCAGACACGGTGCTTATATGGATCCCTCTGTGGTTCAAGCTCCTTGCAAGCCTTTGAATTGCCTAGCCTAAGAATGAGCTTCCGCTTTTATCGAACAAAATAATTTGCAGCGAACGCTGGGCATCCTTTTTCCAGCGCTGGAGAAGATCATGACCACGATCAATGTCATTCTGACACTTACGTTTAGAGACAATATAGAATAAATTAAGGGCGTTAGTTTTTTGAAATTAGCTCAACAAGAGCCTGGGGAGCTTCACTGGCTGTGAGATTCAATGGTTGTTTAGCACAGTTGTAGAGTGCCAGCAATCCCCATCTAAGACTTCCACTTTGAAAATAGTGCGATCCCTCACTTTATTCCTCGCCTTGAACCCGCCGCTTCGAATATCTATCAAATACTCACCCTCCTACTATGCGTCCTCTAAGGATCTCATCTTTTCCTAGCGCCTCTACGACCAAGGGTCTTCTCCGGATAGTACGTGTAACAGACCTTAGTAAGCAGCTCAGGCTAGCGTGCTTGCTCACCAGCTACCAGATATGTAATACGTTGCGCAAGGACACTGATAGATTTAGTATAATCATGCCCAGCGCTTCTGACCTAGTAGTATAGGTCGTCATAGGTTGAACTAGCCAGGTTCCTCGTAGATAGCTCGCCATTATCAACGGTAAATGTAGAGTGGATATGCATCAATTTTTATATTTGATGAGGTTATATAAAGCTATTATTTCAGGCAACACATATCCAATACACCATGAAGCTCAAATATCGTAAATCAGCTAAGGAGATTATTTCATTGGCTGGGTCCGAGTTACAAGCCTGCATGCACTCAGCCCCGGAGGTTAACTTAGCCACACGAGCTCTCACCCGTTAATTTCAGCCTTGCTTACCAAAAGCTGATCTTAATAACCCAACAACTCTTTCCAATGTTGCTGCTTTTTGCATTCCTGTTGCTCCCAGACATGGAAGCAGCTAGCCTCGTGGTTGGTATTGCTGGATTAGCCGGGCTTTTTAGTGCGTGCACCAGCGCCTTCAGGCTTGTCCAGAAGGGCCGCGCTTTCGACAAAGACTACAAAATATTCGAAACGAAATTCAGCAACCAAGAACTTCGACTTCGTGCTTGGGGTCGTGCATGCGGTCTTATCGATGAAACTCAGTACGATGCGCGATTAGATGAGCCGGAGCTAAATCGCCAGTTGGTGTCGACGCTAGAGTGCATCAGCCTGTTATTGAACGATGCAAAACGACTAAAAGACCGCTATGGCCTAGCACCATACACGGAACCCACCGACGCAATGCAAGGCGAAAGCGCTATCATGACGAACTCTCCTTCAATAATTTCAGGAGGCAAATTAGAAAGAAGAAGCAGCCTCACTCGCCTCCTCAGACGACGATCGAGATCTCAGCAAAGCCCATCAAACTCGAAAGTAGCAGTAGCAATATGGGTTATTGATGACCGTGAAAAGTTCGCAGAGCTCATCAAGCACCTTAAGGATTTCATCGACGACCTGGAAAACTTGACCAAAGCAACAGAAATTCAACATCGTCAGCAGATCTTCATAGATTATGAAATTGAATGTATTGATGATGTAGAAGAGCTAGAAGAAATTGAAATGGCAAAAGAGGGAGAGGAAGATGCAGTTTCGGACGCCGCAAGTGTGCGACTAGAACAAATCTCTCAGGGGACGACCAGTATACGCTCTTCTATGGACACCGGATACCTAGGATCTTTCACCACTCTGGAGTCATACTACACAGCGAGGACGCACCTTTCGAGAACCAGCAGTTTTGCTGAGTCTTGGGGGTCGAGGCCTATCTCTATAGAACAGGAAATAGCAGTTCGCGAGCCCAACGGCAAGCGACTTCTCTCGGATGAGATGCAACAAGAGCTTGTTTCTACTGCTGCAAGAAGGCTGAGTAGGCGGTTGAGCACAACAGAATTCCCTGTCAATACGAGACAACAAGCTCCCGTTGCTATCAAGCAAAGGGTCAAGAAAAGTTATAAGTAAGCCTTGATCTGATCATGCCAGTTTTACGGATGTTCTCTTATTAGGACCAGATTTGTCGTAGTAGGCGAGGCATCAGCTCGCAAGACACAATTGCTTTCCACATTTACACGTGGATATTATACTACCAGTTATTCACCGGTCATTTTCAACGATTGTATAAATGACATAAGGCATGTCTAAACTACCTCCTTAATTTGTAGTGGACCCACTACACATCAAGGGGTCCAGTCTTCATCGCTAAGCTTCTTATCAGGATCGACGGTCAACAGACTAGGCTTTACCTGCGGGACATAAGCGGATGCGAGGATTATGAAAACCTACAAGCTCGCTATTATGCAGGCGCAGACGTCGTTATCATATGCTTCCCTCTCGGCGCATCACCAGACTATGATCAGGTACGAAAGAAATGGACCGTCTATGTGGACTCGTACTGCCCTAAAGCTCGCCACATTCTTGTAGGCGTAGCTCCAGATCGCTCCTACACATATCTGGATTCCGATTTTATCAATGGAACCAACCTCGCTAAGGAAATTGGTGCTGCGACTTACATTCAATGCAAACTAGAGACTGGTGCTTGTGTGGATGACATCTTCGAATCCGTACGTTGCTTACTTCTCATAGCTAGTATTATGGGCTATTCTAAAGATCACAGGCAATACGAGCTGCCATTTCAGCCTCTTCGCCTCCGTCTCGCAGTTTCAGGCTGCCGTGGCGTAGTGAACGCCCTGGGCTACCCATAGTAAATGAAACACGTGAAGAAGCAAACACATAATGTATTTCTGTGTTTGGAGTCGACCTCTCTGTTAAAATGGTCTTAGGTGTGGTTGTGTTTACAATTGTATGAATAATTGTTAATTAAATTCTCGTGCAGACTGGTGGCTCGTGCAACAGAACTTGCCGTATATAGAGCTACACGAAATTGAACCTACCATGCTTCTAGCTCAAGTACGCATTTAATCATCATACCCTCTTCTAAGTCATGTGGCAGGAGAAGCGTCCAAAATATACTGATAGGATGGATATAGGTTCGCTTTTGGGCCCACTCGGCTCGTGTGATTTTTGGAACCTTGGAAGCAATGAGGGCATGGGAAGGTACTGAAGTTAACCAATAAGAGCTGACGGGCTATAGGGATAAGTCTGGGACTTTAGGGGCAAGTGATACCAAAAGCGGTGACCGAAGATTCTAAATTTTCCGGGAATGGAGTTACTATCACAATATTCTCCAAGATCTTGCTTCTGAGCTGCGACGATGATAATATACAATAGAAGACTTTTCATCCAGATGCACATTCATTGGAGGAGATCCTATTCGGCGCTGCTTTGGTTTTCGGAACCAAATACATCTCTCATAAATAATTATCTTACACACCTCGAGACGGTTTTTTGGAAGAAACGGTTGAGGGAGTAATGTCTACACACTTGCTAAACATTCAGCGGAAACTCCTCGGCCACAAGCTTATGAGCCATCTCTCTGCCTCTCAAATTGCGCTTCCAATCAATCTCAATTGACAGCTCATGCACCAGACCCGAGCGAGCTGTCTGGTAGGCATTGATAGTATCTAATCGGTTCTGTGAGAACCGCGCCTTTTCAGCCTTATTAAGTGGTGGATTTCTTCCATGGTGCTGTCGCAGGCTCTCGACTTGGGTCCAGTACCCAACGGAGCGGCGGATAAGGGCCTGAGCCTTGATGTTAAGCAGTGGACGATTGTGGTGATCGAACAGCGCCCATGAAGGTAAAGTGGTCTTTGTCCTGCTACTGCCATCAATTATGGTATAAACGTAGGCCGTTTTCTCGACAGTAGCATTATGGATATCGACAGTGGCTTGTTCCCTTAGCTTCCTGATGTCTGCCCGTGCTTTATGAAAAGTTGCAGAATCCTGGCGTGCGACAAGGACTGGCAGCTTATTCGGCCATTGAGCAGCCGGGGCTCCGTGACTATCACACAAGGATTCGTCAGTGTCACTACTCGCTTCGGATCCGTCGTATGTGCTTTCGCTGACCTTTATCTCAGAGCGCAAGTCAGGAGAAGAATGAGTATCAGACACGGGCGTAGCACGAGTAGCACGTCGAACCCTCTTCCTCAGAGAAGCACTGGGTCTGGACTGACTACCAGGAGATGGACCCCAGCCAGCTGGTGGAGATTTATCAGCGAGTACCCCAGGGTATATGGCTTCTCCGGCCAGTCTCATGTCGATTAGTATCTGGTGGACCTCCCTACACTTGTCCTTGAGACTTTCTCTACTTTTGAACTGGGTGGGGTCAATGCCTTCATCATCCAGAAACTTTGACATCCCATTTTTAAGAGCCTTATTCTTCATAGTATTGTCTGAGAACGTCGCTTCTGCCTTGTACCAACAGTCTGGGTTCCAATTCTTCTGGATCTTCCACTCAGTCTTCTGCCTCTTGGTGGAACGAGCAAAAGTAGACTGAGCGTTGTTGCCGTCATCATTGGATGGTTGCCGCTTCAACGAACCCTGCGCAGCAATAAAGGGAGACGTGCTGGTAGTCTGTGTATCCGGTAATTGCAAGGTACTCATGCAGCCCTGGGATATTCCAGTGGCAGAACTTCCTGGTGGTGCACTGCCAATTACCGGGTGAGTCAACGCGCGTTCGTCGCTGGGAGAGGTAAAACCTACTCAGCTGTGAGTAGCGTGCTCTCTGAGGCGCCTACAAGGCTATGCTACTTACCACTGCCGTTACTGAGATCATCCACGTGTGAAATGCCATCGGCAGCCTCGAAACGAGATATATCGATCGTGGATGGACGAGAGCGTTGGCCAGCACCAATAGGCGAGTCGAGTCCGTGTCCCGTTGATAGGCGCGGCAGAATGGTACCGCGACCGCGGCGAGATGGATTCATGATAACCTATACAAGTTTTGGATCTTAAGCAAACCGGAGCAACGGACGCTTTAGCAAAGTTTGGATGGACTATTTTTATATTCTGCATGCATTAGTTGAATGACGAGTCCTCGATGATTGCAAAATGCAAGTGTAGCGGTGACCTACCGAGTAGGGACCAGTGGAGACGTCAATAATATTTCTGTCGGAGAAATTTTTTGTGTGTGTAGAGGCCTCGAGGGTTGAGCGGTACCAGTGATGCGGTTACTGAACCCACAGATTTTGCGGCGTAAGAGTTGAGCCTGTTGAGAACTCAGAGAGAAAGCTTGAGGGCTGATTTGGTGAGGAGCGGGTCTTTTTGGTTGCATCTTTTAGTAAGCCAATGCTAGTCGTACCAGAAGCGACGAGAGTGAAGCACAGCGATAAGAGTCAAAATGACTCAGCAGGTCAGTGGAGTAGTGGACGTATAACGCGTACCTGCTGGTAATCATCGACTCGCGCACGGGGTGCATGGCGATCTGCTAAATTATATTATAAAGTTGCGCGTCATTGGTAGAGGAGAAATCCTCCCAGCCTTATATGATATACAAGAAGAGCTGAAAGCAGCTGGATCCGATATAAGTATCTAGTTCTATAACACGTAGAGGTAGCTAGATCTCAGCCATCCTGAATATCGAAAAATGCATAAGACTTCGCCGCTGGGAGAGTCCGCGGATCCTCTGGAAGTACTGAGGCTCCGAAGGAACCGGCGTCCTCACGCCCACCAAAAACACCTTCACTGCTACTAAAGATCAATGCAGGGCTAGATGGATTTCTAGAGTTATGGTCCGGGGTTTGACCTGCAAAGGATTTGCCCGCGCTGCCAGCATCGTCACCTACCTTTGCGTATCTGGCACCTGATGTTCCATGCTTGCAGTGTTCAAAATTCTGCGGTAGTCCTCTACAATGGCGCCAGGTCCTCCGTTTTGAGGTCTTTTATGTCTTGATTTGGAACCAAAAAGGACCAAGAAGAAGAAACTGTCTTCGCGGGTTGTGTCTTCTCTCTGGCCTTTCGTTTATCTGTTGCAGATAGACCGGCATCATTATTACCATTACGATGGACGGCGGCGACTATATCTGATCGATTGTTAGATGATCTTGTATGCTAGAAAGCTCAACCGCTATTGTGAGAGCGTTTGCTTACTTGGCTGCTCCTTTGCGGATTGCTATGAAATCTACTCGTATGGATCTAAGAATTCACCTCCTAAGTCTGCCTTTGCCACAGTGAGTTCTCTCAGTCACTAAAAAGCGACAAGTGCAACGCGAGCGTATCTATTCACTTGTCAGGTATTATCACATACTGAATAGTCTTTACGCTTCTACAAGGTTAGAGAAATTACTTTGCACACGTAGAGCCCATAGAGCAGTATGTTTAGCGTATAATATTCTTAACACAAATTTTCAGAGAGTCATCCCCATGAGATACCCGTGTAGTGCTGTTGCTCTGACCCGGACCATTGCGCTGAGGGCTAAGTGTCTTGAACAGATAGAAGTACGCTTTAGATGGCAGACCAAAAGGCGTGGTAGTTGCGCCCATGGTAAAAATGAATAGTGATGCTGCAGCCATGATCTACGCATATATAAGCATCTTACACGGAGTTATTTCACGTGAGAGACAATGCAGAAAGATAATGCGCATCGAGCACTCGAATATGGCGGATGCAGGTAACTGATAGGAGTCAGTATCACCTGTGAATTGATTAGACGATGTCAATTGGCAGCGGTGACAAAGAGTAAGTGGGAACTAACACCGAGCGTTTCTTTTCAAGCAATGTGTCTGCTCAAATAGACAATGCGTGGCACCATACCCGCCCAGCTGCCCAGTAATGCCTCAGTAGCGGTTGGTATTTAAAGAGAAAAGAAGCTTCCGGTTCTTTAAATTTATTGAGTCCCGGCGGGAGAGGCAAGGCCTGCAATACCGAAGACTCAATTACCTTAGGTCTCTTTTCCCATATTATCATGGAGAGGTTAGACCTGGTGTGGTAAGGAATGTGCTCGAATCATGTTGTTCATAACTTCAGTGTAGATTCCCGTCTCAACTCTCTTCTCTTTTGGGTCACGAAAGGTGTGATTGTGTATGTCAAAATAATTTTCGACAAGACAAACTGGACCAAATTTGGAATTAGCTGAGCAAAATGTTCCCTAGGTACATTTTGAGAACCAGAATGTGATTGGGCCGGAGTTCGAACAGCATCCTCATCGTGGGCATTATTACAACAGTAGCAGCTACTAAAACATTGAACACAGTGGAAAAACGTTCAATAGATAGTACAAGGCCATACTCAGCGTTTATTGAATGCATAGCCAAGATTGTTAGATTCATTCTCGCACGAGTGTAAATGATAGAAGGCCTTTTCGGGTGGCATGCTAGATTTGGGTCACGCGTGTCAGTATAATGCTGCCGGATAGCATGGATAAATACCGTCACCATCCACCTACTCCTAAGCAACATCATCACCATACTTTTTTACATTGCATATTTCACGAAAGAGTATCCCGAGCATAATCGTTCCAAAATGAAAGTTCAGCTTGCAATTGCATTCGTGGCATCCTCCTTCCAGCTCTGCGATGCGCACTGTAAGCTTTGTCTACGGCGTTCCGGAAGATGCGTAATCTTACTCTAAACAGATAATTTCCCCTACTTCCTCGTCAACGAGACGATGAGCAGCGCATTCAAGTATACTCGCCGCGTCTCAGACGCAACCCACGCCGGGAACGGACCCAGCTATCCCCCCTTCTACGCGAGAGACCTCTCATCGTCCGATATTCGCTGCGGTCGCAATGCCACCGTCTCCGGCATCGACACCGAAGTCGCTACCGTGATAGCTGGCACAAAAGTCGGATTTCGACCGAACTTTTGGATCAAAGCAGTGAGTATGAGCGACTTCAGCGTTGCACTAGATTGATATGTCGATAGACCGGCTCCCATGCTCTCGTCCTACACGATGGTCCGTTGTCTGCGTATCTGGCACGTAGCCCCGTGCAGAGCCCTGAAGGCTTGCAAGCATGGGATGGCTCCGGCGGCGCCTTCTTCAAAATCGCCGAGCGCGGGCCGTCGAACAACCAGAGTTGGTTTTCAAGAGAGGACTTGGAGGGTATCCAATTCAGCGAAGTGCGTCTTCATACAATCTATCCGGCTATTTCTGTGCTTACGCCCTGCTGCAGTTCAATTTCACAGTTCCAATAAGGACACCCCCGGCGGGGTACTATCTGATGCGCATGGATAGTTTGCTACCAAATGGTGGGAATTATACGCAGTTCTATGCTGGGTGTGCGCAGGTACAGATTGTAGGGGAAGGCGGAGGGGAGGTATCCAGCGGATGAGGAGTACATTAGTTTTCCAGTGCCTGAGGATAGGTTGGAAGAGTATCTTGCACCCGGTGGAGCTACAAGAATACCGACATATAAGATGCCGGGCCCGAGCGTGTGGAGGGATTAGATGGTTATAGGCGAATCGATGTGCGGCAAACCATATGTTGTCGCTCTGTCGCAAAGTGTTTCTGGTTGTGAGCACGGTTATCAACTGTATTTCCAAATATAGAAAAAGGTACATGGGTTAGGTAGAAGGATCGGAGCTAGCCGAATTGATCAGGTCTCTCCTGAATACGCCATATGGCCAGGTTGCGTGGCGACAGGTCAAACTGACTTGACTTTTGCCGAGCTTTACTTCACCTTACCTAAAAGGGTATCTACAAGTGTTTGCGCACTAACCTGTTGCGCTGGCAGAGCCGCGCTAGCTCATTTTCAAGTCAACCTCGGCAAAAATCAAGTCAGCTTGACCTGTCGCCACCCGTATGGCGAACCTTGCGCATACCATCTCGATGAACACAACGTTGGCGATGCACTTCACTTTCTGTTCACCCGTGACGAAATTTGAGCCATGGCAGCCAACATCGTTCACACTGAAGTTGAGATCGCAGCATCTCCGGAGGAAGTCAGAGCCGTGGTATGCCATTATCGTTCGCTATGCCATATAAACGATATATCTGATGAAGAGCAATAGATGCTGGATTTTGCGCGCTATGCAGAGTGGCAGTCGAAGTTTCCAAAAAGCATCAAGCTTCCGGAGGGTAAAACAGGCCTAGAGCTCGTTGAAGGTGATCAGCTGCATACCGAATTCGAACAAGCGAGCACACACCCCGTAATTGTTTGCAATACACCGCAAGAGTTTCGCTGGTCGGCTCAGGTAGGATACGGCGCTTGGGCTGCGATTCACTTCTGGACTTTCACACATAGTAAGACTGTGCCGGGTGGTACATTGCTTTTGCATGGCGACGAGTACATTGGATGAGGCAAAATAATGTTTAGGGAAGGATGGCCGCTATATTCAATCGCAAAGACAAGGTTTGAAGAGTACAACAAAGAGCTAAAGGCGCGTGTGGAGGCATTGAAGGCGGCGGGTGATATCTTGAAGAAATGATAAAACACACACTACGAGGACAATATCTAGCCATTACCAGAGTTGATTTAAGAGCTAGGTTTCAAATTCTTGAAAGTCTTGGTGATATTGGTGATTGCCTCTTCTACCGGCAGCCGTTCCATCGAGCTTGCACCGTAAAAGCCGTGCACGCCTTTCGTGCGTGAGATCACGTACTCTGCATCTTCCGGCGCGGCGATTGGCCCGCCGTGGCACAGAACAATGACATCTGGGTTTGATTTCGTTGCTTCATCACGGATCTCTTGGATCAATTTTACGCAGTCATCCAAGCTCTTTCCGCTAGTCGCACCTATTGACCCAGACGTAGTGAGACCCATATGGGCGACGATTATGTCGGCCCCGGCCTCACTCATCTTTCTTGCTTCTGCAACATTGAAGACATATGGTGTTGTAATTAGGTCCAGCTCACGTGCTTTTTGAACGAGCTCGACCTCGGCGTCGTACCCCATGCCCGTCTCTTCGAGATTCTGACGGAATTGGCCATCAATGAGACCGACCGTTGGAAAGTTTTGGATTCCAGCAAAACCAAGGTCTTTTAGCTGTTTGAGGAACCGATCTATGTCGCGGAAAGGGTCCGTAGCGCATACACCTGCAAGAACAGGGGTCTTTTTCACAACAGGGAGAACTTCGTTCGCCTACAATCAATCGTTAGTTATACGATTTAACCATTACCTAGCATATAGCGCACCATATCTAAGACAACGTCGTTCGCGTTTCCATACGGCATCAGTCCGGCTAATGAGCCCCTGCCAGCCATACGGAATCGTCCGCTATTGTAGATGATGATCAGGTCACCGCCGCCCTGCTCGATGAATTTGGCCGACAAGCCGATCCCGGCGCCAGCACCAACGATGACAATGCCATCCGAGATAGAGTTGCGCAGCTTCTGCAGTATATCTTTTCTGTTGTTAGGAGGCGCCATACTGGTGTTGAGGAGGTTTTCTTTCGTGTCGCTATCGAACGTGGCAGGTGCGCTGACGTCAACAGAGCGGGGCTAATGCGGGACCCAACAATGGAGGGCAAATAACATTCACCCTATTCACACCCTCCATCAAGAGTGATGACAACTCGCCGCTTATTATCATGGCTACCGTAGCTCTCTTGGGCACTTGCGATACCAAACTAGAAGAGCTGCTGTTCCTACGCGAAACGATCCAGCTTTCAGATCCGCAGGTCAAGGTCACACTCATCGATGTCGGAAGGCATGACACCCCCCACGCAGCCATTGATTTCGAGAAGAGGGAGGTAGTACAGAAGTATGGAGAAGGCCAGGATATTGAAGAGCTGCCGCGTGGAGAGGTCATCAAGACGATGGCAGGCTACGCAACCAAGTTAGTGAAGGAACTATACGACGCCGGTTCGATTCATGGCATCATCTCTGCTGGAGGCTCTGGAGGTACATCGCTCGCTGCGGAGGTGATGAGGAACGCAGTTCCCTTTGGCTTTCCGAAATTGATCGTCTCAACGATTGCGAGTGGCGATACGGGACCTATCGTCGAGGAGACGGATATCACGCTGATGTACTCCGTTGTGGATATTGCCGGCCTCAATCAAGTGTTGCGCAATGTGCTCAGCAATGCCGGTGCGGCCATTGCAGGGATGGCTCGTTCGTATGTTGCACGGAGCTCAGGAAGTGTTTCTTCGTCCAGAAAAAGAATCGGAATTACCATGTTCGGCGTGACGACTCCAGCCGTAGACACGATACGCAAGCACCTTGAATCGAATTATGACGTCGAGACTTACGTCTTCCACGCAACCGGCCATGGAGGGAAAGCTATGGAGCGGCTGGTCCGCGAAGGCGGACTCGATGCTGTGCTAGATCTCACCACTACAGAGGTGTGCGACCTCGTTACAGGCGGTGTAATGAGTGCCGGAGAGCATCGTCTCGAAGCAGCAGCAAAAGCCGGCATACCGAATATCGTGTCAGTCGGTGCAACCGACATGACCAACTTTGGACCGAAGAATACTGTGCCAGAGCGCTACAAGTCACGGAAGCTGTACGAGCACAATCCAGTTGTCACCTTGATGAGAACTTCCGAGGAAGAGGCAACAGAAGTCGGACATTTCATCGGTTCTCAATTACGTCAGCACGCCCTAGATCCGACTAGCATCGAAGTGTGGTTGCCTCGAGGAGGTATTAGTATGATTTCGACGCCTGAAGGACCATTTGCGGATGCATTGGTCGATGAGGCTCTGTTCAACGCCGTCAAGCAAAGCCTCGATGGCAGCGGCATACAGGTCAAGGAAGATGTCCGAGACATCAACGACACAAGCTTCGCTCATGAAATAGCAGAAGCATTAATGGACAAGATTCAAGAGCATTGTACGCACTAATCTCGTGCAAGAAACCTTAGAGTGGCTTCGTGCACCTCCTACGATCCTTCGTTTGAGGAAGGGTTTGAATAGTTCGGGCTAGGGGGTGACTGCGGTCTTTCTAATTTCGGGTTCGGTGCTCATTGGCTCCGCGGGGTCGGCTGCCTGGTGTGCTGATCCGTGCGTGTAGGCTGGCACGAGGCTGAGTGCTCACGCCGGTTAGCGCCAAGCTTAGAGGATCGCAATGTTAAATTCACGGGGACTGCACTCTTTTTCTCCACCTTTGCGAAAGCAGGTAAATCTTACGTCACTCCTTCCATGATGTTTGTTTCTTTCTTTTTTCTGTCGCTCGCTACCTCATTTTTTGCCCATTCGAGCACCGCCTTGGACATTGATGTGAAAAACCAGGGTATGGGAATTTCTAAAGTTCAGGAGAAAACCGATACCGATCTAACCTATCTCAGATTCGATCAAAAGCGCTGCGAAAACAATCGCCGGTGGCATTGTCGCCAAATACAACAAAGATCTCAAAGATGAGCTTATTCCTGGCCTCTTCAATGATCCGTATTACTGGTGGGAATCCGGCGCTGTCCTAGGCAGTTTAATCGACTACTCGTACTTGACTGGCGACAATCAATATGACGATCTTATCGCGGAAGGTGTGATGCACCAGGTTAGCGACTCATATTCTTTCATGCCCCCGAACCAGACCAAAACTTTGGGCAACGAAGATCAAAGCATCTGGGGACTTACGGCTATGGCGGCTGCCGAAGATGGGTTCTCGACGTCCAAACTTGGAAACCACTCATGGGTTGATTTCGCCATCAATGTGTTCAACGACCAGGTCCAGCGCTGGAACACCGAGACTTGCGACGGTGGCTTGAAATGGCAGATTTACGCGTTCAACAGCGGTTACACCTACAAGAACAGCTTCACAAATGGAAACTTTTTCCTACTCGCTGCTCGTCTTGCTAAGTTCACTGGGAACTCAACATACTCAGAATGGGCAGAGACGGCTTTCCAGTGGACGAAGAATATCGGCTTGATTGATGATAAGTTCCACGTTTATGATGGGACCGACGAGAGCACAAACTGCTCTCAGATCAATCGCATACAGTGGTCATACGGCCTCGGTATCTTCACCGAGGGCGCCGCCGTTATGTACAATGTGGTAAGTATTCCAAGCGCATACCTCCTTAAAGCATTCGCTGATACACACAGACCAACGGCAACGATACGTGGAAGGAAGCAGTCACCGGCTTCGTCAACGACACCACTATCTTCCAAAAAGACAGCTCTGTTCTCGTCGAAGTTGCCTGTGAAGGAAACGGGAAATGCAACACCGACCAACGTGCCTTCAAAGGCATCGCTACTCGCTCTTTCGCCCGTGCCGCTCAAGCTGCTCCTTTCGTTTCGGGCTCGCTTATACCTATTCTACAAGCTTCTGCGCAAGGCGCGGCTGACAGTTGTGAGGGCGAAAAGGATAGTTTGAAGTGCGCGCTCAAATGGACGGGGAACGGAGACCCCGTTGGAGTTGATGGTGGCCTGGGAGAAGCGTTCAGTGCGCTGTCTGTGGTGCAGGCGCTGTTGGTTTCGGATGCGAAGGCACCTACTACCGAGTCTAGTGGCAATGGAACATCGTCAGAGAACTCAGCGGCGGGCTCTCCAACTGCGACGGGTAGTGGCAAGCCTGCTGAGAATACCGGTGGTGCAGATGCACTTATCGCGTCGCGCAATTTGGTCATTGCCTTCGCGATGCTAGCCGTGTTCTTCCTATAGTCAATATTGGTAGTAGAGGAAGTGTAGAGAAAGTACAGAGGCCCAAACAGAGATGATTACTTTGAAATGAAACATCTGATCATGCCTGCACCGATATTTCCAAACGATTCTACTCGGCTCAAACGAGTATATCAGCGAGACATTCCCATGAACCATTACTCCAGGACCGTAGACCATTCTCAACAGTCCATATTAGACTTGACAGTTACCGTGATAGCATGGCTTGCACCAAACTCTCACCACACACCACCCTCTGGACAATTGGCGTCCTCAACTAACCATCTCCGTAACCCAGATAACTTTTACCTCGTAGGCAAGTAATCATTGCATAAGTAACGACCTCTAGTAGTACGCAAGGATCACCCCGTGAATATTTCAACAAGATGCCATTGGGCACTTCTAGAGCCTCGAACCACGACACAGTACAGGAACCAACGTAGAACCCGACATATATTCACGCAACCAGCCGAAGTTGCTCTAATGAGTTTCGTGGAAGAGCAGTGCAATCTTTCGTGCAGATATTCTATGATTTACACACGACCCTTCATGAGTTTCCTTAAGAATATTGTCAAATTGCAGAGGACGTGATAAACATTCCGCTACGATCAGCTTAAGTCGTAGAGTTACGTTAGACATGGGTCTCGACTGGTATTGCCAGCCTTCTAAGACGTCAGGGAGAAAATGACTACTCTTTGGTTGTTTTAGCTAAGAAAAACGCCCCGGCGAAGCTCATTATGAATAACCACAATTGAAATGCCTAACCTATTGTTTCATTTGAGTGCCACCATTTGTCTCATGTCTTGCTTTCTTTCAAGAATCATCTACTTCTGCTCTTGCTCCATCGCCTGCTTCGCTTTCATGCTCTTAGCCCTCTTCTTAGCCTTTGTAGGAACTTTCGCGCTACCCGGTCGAACAGCCTCATCACCCACACCTTCATCTTCGGCTGATCCCACGTCGAGATCACGGTCCTGCTTCTTCTCGTCCTCGTGTTCTATCTGCACTCCTCGCACTCCTTCTTCCCCATCGTCTTTTTTCTCGTGATCTTGCTCCTTTCCTTCCACGTTCCCATGCTCCCCAACCGCCACGCTCTCGCCCCGAGTGTCACTTTTCTCCTCTTTCTCACCAGGGTCGATCTGGTTCAGCTTTTCCATATAATCCTCCAGAGTGATTAAAATGTCTTTCAGTTTCTCAATCTCATTCTTTGTGGAGGCCGCAGACTGTTGAAACTTATCAATCTCCTCCTCAGCCTCATAATAGGTCGTAAACTGCTGATGCGCATTGACCTCCAACGAAGTCAATAGCTCCAGAAAACGCTCTTTTTGGACAACCTCTGGAACAACGGCCTTCTTCAACTTGTCAATCATGTACAATACACCCAACAGAAAGCTCGACAACAGATCCTGATCATCCTCAATCATCTCCATGTATTCTTTCGGATCGACCTTGAACTCGGACATGGTCCAAAAAAGGAGGTAATTCCGGGTTGCTGTGTCGACGCGGTTCTGAGGAGGCTGAAGCGGAGCGGGAAGCTCAAAGGTAAGAGAGCGATAGACGTAATTGTTACCTGCGAAGAAGGCGAGGATATAGCCATCGTCGCGCTTTTTGATACTGTTATATAGAACGTCATAGTTCCACAAGGGCCACTCGATGTCCATGTAGCGGTTGTAGGAGGGAGGAAAGAGGCTTTCGATCGGGTCAGTGTCCATAGCAGTCATGGTGGATTTGCTTGAGTATCGATACAAAATGTAAGCGGTATGGTAGAGAGTTGGAACACAACAGCGAGATTGTTACGGGTGCGTGTGAATTTACATGGCAGGAGCGTATGAGACATTAGTTCCTAACAAACGGATCATGGTGTACGACGCCTTCACTATGAGGACAGACGGCAAGACCGAGCGAGAGTGAAACAACAATTGCTTGACATCTCTTTCCCACTGTATGATATCATCTTCCCATTCAAGAAGATTGTCAACGTCAACATACATCTCTCAACGAAAGGGTCTAATGTGATTAGTCCTTTCCTATATCTAGCCGTACCTCGTATTTAGCACCTCCTCACATTTCTTTATCCATGTCTCGCTAGATTAACTTCTTCCCTAGGCGCTTGTGCGATTCTGGATATCACAAGTTCAGTCTTCATCCAGAATTAGTTAAAGTGTGTAGCGGGCAGGCATATATAATATAGTATAGAGAAATGGCACTACGATAGGGCCTAGAAATCTAAATTCTATACTTAAAGGTAGCAGCCGGGCCGTACTAAGGTACGTGAACCTACTAAGCTAGCATCGGGTAAGTATATTGGTACCTGCCCGTATGTATGTGTCAAGTGCACAAGGCCAAAGGTTGGTTGCGCGCGAATTCGAGTCAACAAACGTGTGATGAGCCACCTCTGACAGAGCGAATTGAACATGGTGTTAACTAACACTACTATATAGATTGCCCATATTATTAGTGACTACAGGCCATTTTAGACTTGATTGGAAGCTCCAAGGTGTTCTTCGCCGTATTTTTTACGCGAGAGCCGGATTGCCTACCAATAGATGTGTCAGAACTTGACCCTTATCCTCAGACACGCTGTTCAAAGTGCTGCTCACCACCTTACCACAAGAAGTGTGACGCATCATTCCTATAAATGCTCAGGTCTGAATGCGCCCTCTCCTATCTCTCGTCAAAAAATCACCATTCCCATCTTCGGGCAGATTCTCAAGCCGTTTTTATTCAGCAAAGCCGTCATTAATTCACTAATTTTCAGATCCTCCCAGAAACCCGATAGCAAACCCACCATGCAGCCCGCAAGAGATAGTCGTCTAGCAATCAAAATTGAAACCATAACGGCGCCCTTCAAGAAAAGCGGGACACCCTTGAATTCCAATCCACCAGTTGTGAGGACCTACAACACAAACGCGAGATGCATGATCTCAGGCTGCAGAAGACTCAGACCTGATGACAACCCATATAAAGGAATCTGCGCAGGCTGTTGGATCGACGCAGAGTTTAGTATAGACAGAGAGATGAGCGAACGAGATGTGAAAGAAGAAGAAAAGAGGGACAAGGAGGCCGACAAGAAGGCTGCGAAGGAGGCTACCAAAAAAGGAAAGGAAGCCAAGCGCGAGGGTGAGGGCGAGGCGAGTGGAGCCTAATGATATGTGACCAATGTTTGTTCCTAGAAGTATCGGTAGTGGGATGGCGGTATTGATATGATGACATCAGTTATGATTTTGGACTGACTCGATACAATCTTCAGTAGATAGCTATTTTTAACTCTTCATGTTGCCGGATAGCCGGTGCAAAGTTTTTTCATGTGCAATTCTTTCACCTTTGTAAATAAAAGTTGATTTGTCCGTATCATTATGCAAGGTGTGAGTGACGTGCGCTGTTGCTGGTTCCGCATCAGTGATTAGATCTCCAGATGTGCGGAGGTAAAAGTTCAGAAGCATGAGATTCTATGTCGACTCTTCAAAGAACCACCGAGTAAGTATCTACACCTTTGTCGATTTTGCAGGCTGGATTTGGCGGAGCTATGTTAAAGGTTGCCAGGTCGTTGGTGTGTGGAGTCAGCATCTGGAATGACGTGGCGACAGGTCAAGCTGACTTGACTTTTGCCGAGGTTGACTTGAAAATGAGCTAGCGCGGCTCTGCCAGCGCAACAGGTTAGTGCGCAAACACTTGTAGATACCCTTTTAGGTAAGGTCAAGTAAAGCTCGGCAAAAGTCAAGTAAAGCTCGGCAAAAGTCAAGTAAAGCTCGGCAAAAGTCAAGTAAAGCTCGTCAAAAGTCAAGTAAAGCTCGTCAAAAGTCAAGTAAAGCTCGTCAAAAGTCAAGTAAAGCTCGTCAAAAGTCAAGTCAGTTTGACCTGCAGACTGTGGAATGACTCAGTGCACCTAGCCTCGGTTGCAGCTTCCCCTCAAAGCTCCGATCTCGGTACTTCCTTCCCACAGGGCTACCCCGCAGCAGCCAACCAAATGCGGTTCATTATCATTAGAAGATATCAATACTCTCAGAGATAGCACCTACTCTCTGCGACTTATTCACTCCTTTCATTCTCACAATGACGCCTTACGATAAAGCCCTCGCAGCCATTGATGAGGCCCACGCTAAAGATCCCAACAAAATCACCATCGATGGCAAAGAAGTCCCCTATGAACTACACTACGCGCAAAAATGCACCTCTTACCTCGAGAAACGATGCCCCGAAGCTTCTGAAGCTCTCCATCTCGCTATCCGCGCCCAACACTTCCGCCGTTGGGAAGTCCCCCGCTCCTCCTACCCTATGACGCGCATCGGGTACCACACATGGCGCACGCACCTCAAGAAACGACAAGCCGACCTTGTGCTCTGCATTCTCGACGAGGAAGGGTACGGTCTCCAAGGTGCAGCGTCAGGACCTAGCGAGTTCATGTCTAGGGTGGGTAGTTTGATCAAGAAAGAGGGTCTGAAGGAGGGAGACGAGGAGGCTATGGTATTAGAGGATGTGGCGTGCTTGGTGTTTCTAGACGATCAGTTTGAGAAGTTTCAAGGGGAACATGATGAAGAAAAGATAATAGGGATTCTAAAGAAGACCTGGGTGAAAATGACGGAGAAAGGCCATGAACTTGCGCTACAAATACCGATGGAGGGGCGACCAAAGGAGTTGATACAGAAGGCACTAGCCGGATAGTTGAATGGTGATTGGATTGGATTATGCTACATAAATCGGAAGCCCTGGGAGCGGAAGGGATATCTCAAATTGAGTCGATGGAATTATTGATCATCGCAGTCGTGGTCGGACGGTGCAGAGCGCCTATGCGCCACCCTCTCTTTTCGCATACTCCTCCTCCATGCGTTCCTCGTACAGACGTTCAGCTTCCAACTCGGCTTCCGTCTTCTGGGTATGAGTGGCCGAAGCTACGCTCTGTGTAGAAGGGTTTTCGACTCTATGCGCCGTTTGTGCAGTCGCTGAGCTGGTGGACTTGTCGGTGGACTTGTCGGTAGTAGAAGGCATTGGAACAGGCATTTTGAATTGTATTGTGGAAAACGACCGAAAGGATGTGGAAATTTGCTTCGGTTTTTTTTGCGTAGATGGCAGCGATTTTAGTGGTTGTGAGCAAAGGCATCTACTACTATATACGCAAAATCTATCCACGTCATTGTGGCTGTGCAACTGTGGCTAGAACATTCTAACACGTGACTTGCCACTATACATCTCATTGCACGTCAGATTTTCGGTGCCAAATCCATAGTGGGTAAAAGTCTCGATTTCATCTACCAACCATTACCTTGTAAATGAAGGACGATACTCAGAAGTTCAAAGTGGATACGATCCTTTGAGCGTGAGAGCTCATAGGACATTAGTCTTTTGGTCATATGACTCGTCTACATTACAGAACTACCTCCTGCTCCGTGAACATGTCAGCTCATAGCCTTCACTCCAGAACCTAATGGAATACGGTATGGCATTGGCTCAGCGATCAGCGAGCGATACACTAGTTTTCATACAACATACTACCTCACTGTTTGTATTCATCATACATTATTTAGGCAGTAAATTATATCGTGCTCCGACTCCACCTTCAGTTCTTGAGCCTTGTGTCCAAACATGCGCTTAGTAGCGGCCATCGGCACAGTGACCACACCATCCACAATCCTTGTCACATAGCGCCCAGTCCAGACTATCATCCCAGTCCCCCAGACTGAAGTTCCTCTGGTACTCCTCCTCGTCGCTTCTTTCGTAGGAGTCTGAAATCTCGATATTATCGTTGCTGTGTGTGTGCTCTTTGCTCGCGTTAGACGTTCTATGAGCAATGCCCTTGATGCCTAGAACCTATGCTTGCGGTCAGCACCTTGAACATCTTGTGTCCTAAATGAGCGTACATGTGCTGTCTTCGAAGCGCCCACAGTCTTAGGAGGAGATCTGTGTTTTTGGCCCAATTTTATGTGGGCATTCGAATTTTTGTGTTGTCGAATAGCGTGTTTGCTGCCAAACCTTCGATTGCAGAGGCTGCATCGAAACATAGTGGCATGTGAAGGTGCGTTTCGATGGTTTTCCAGAGCCGTCTCACTGCAGAACACTTGATCGCATTTGCTGCATGTATGCGATTTGCGGACCGCCGGGTTCTTGGTGCCGGTGTGAGCTTCAAGAGCTCTCTTAGTATCGAATTGTTTGGTGCAGATGGCACATGGATACGCCATGATGAAGAGGAATTGTTTCTTGTACTATATGATGTGTTGGATCAAATGAAAGATGGGAAGTCGTTATAGTGAATGAAGTTCGAATTAAATGCAGAAAGCGGGGTCGAGCCTGTGTGACCCTACATAATGCGTGTACACGATAAGGTGGTAGTACATCAGATCATTGTCACAGCACTGACGAAAGAAGAGAGTCCCCGTAGGCGCACCCATGTTGTTGAACAATGAAAAATTACGTGGCGATACATCAATAGTACACCTTATGCGCATAGTCTGGCTGCAGTCCTCTTCAGTAACCGATGTTTATCTAGTACCTCTAATTCAGCTGTATACAGTGTCAAGTCATTGCGATTGTAGGTCAACTTTTCCGCAGTACTCCACTTATCAGCACTGAAGAAGATAATCAGCTTAGCCCGTGAAGGCCGTAGAGGTGTGAGTTCACATGTATCATTAACGTCTGATTGATGGTATGGCTACGGATCTAGATGTCGATGGATAATACTATGGCATTGCTATGAAAGTTCGAATCTAGCCGATACAGCATTTACCTCTTGAGTATTCCTGTCTGGGCTCTACATTTGAAGTTAATTGCATTCAGGCGCATTTATGCAGATCGCGAGATCGTGTATGCCGACCGAAAAAGACAATCTAAATGCCCGAGCGATAGTCACTCCTGCATGATGTTAGCGCGTTGGTCTTCTTGAACACATACAGCATTACGACTACTTGTGAAGGCTCAGACTTGCCTTTTACACGTAGTATCGAGATCATCGACACCACGGGCTTACAACGTACGTACTAGGTAGAGGTGCGAAGTAGCGTCCGGATGTCTCACCCATTTGGCCCTTTTATGGGTATGTCCCCTAATCATAGCCACTTCACTTAGAGAAAGGAAACGTCTTGACTTACCGGGATTTTGTCCTAGCTTAACACATGTGTTCCCTTCGTCTTGCCTGTCTCCATCTTCGCGGTGCGAGAGCCGAACTGAATAGCTCGTTTCTTTTCCGCTGCCACGCCTTTCATACCTAGTTCCCATGCGAGCATCCTCAGTGTTCTCTTACCGGGCTCTAATATTCTAGCTGGATCATCTGAATCTTCCACTTGCGTGTTTTCGAAGTCGCATTTCGAGGTTACTGGGAGTCGAAGAGCAAGTGCAATGAAGTCCTCGTCTAGATATGGAAAGCGGACTTCTTTACCCGAATCACTTATGACACGATCATCGCGTCCAAGATTGCGCTTTCCAAGCCTGTTGAAATCAAGCTCAAGCTCAGTAATAAGACCTGTATAGCCTTGTCGACTGAATGCGACCGCATGTCGCTGGTAACCGCCGAAGAGCTCATCGGCGCCGAGACCCGACAAAAGCACATGCGCGGGGCTAATGTAATCTATGTAAAAACCTTCTAGATTGCGTACACGCCCGCAGCCTCGGGATGCGAAGTAGAGAGCATATGAGATGGACAGATCCATCTCTGTATTGTGAGGATGCATGAGTGTCATGACCTTACTCCGATGAGCTAGAGTCTGACTGTAAGGAACATCAACCTCGACGAAACGCCAGATGCGATCAGGGCAGGTTTCGGAAAGCTCTTGATACGAGGTCCTGCCCGTGATGCGATCCGGACATAGCTCGTAAGGTGACTCGTCCGGTCCTAGGTTGTTATGGATGCGGGGATTCTCAAAAGCTACGTTTAACAGATCCACGCTTTGCTCAAGAGGGATGAGCTCGTGTGTCAATCTCGCGAGAATGGTGCAATCGAGGCCTCCAGAGAATAGTACAGCTATCCGGGCTTCGTCTTTGGTATTGTAAGAATCTGACAAATTTGCGGCTTCGCGAACATGCTGTACTCGGAGGGCAAGTGAGCTTCGCAGAGAGGTGCCTAATTCTTTGACGACCTCGAGATCTGGATGCGCATGCCGGTCCGGTGGCATAGTAGGGTTCAAGGTTGGAAAAGGAACACGCTGGCAGTCTTAGCACGCATTTTGTCAGAAGGGACTTACCTACAAAGGATAGCTGAGTGATCTCGTTTCCCTGGCGATGATGAGGGATGTGGGTAATGGAGAGTGGCCCTTTCTTCTTAAGTGCCCTAAGATCGACTAAGTTTATACCGTCGGCCTCAATCTCCTCCCAATCTTCCTTTATTGGGCTGTTGCAAACGCTAGATATGATCAATTCGTCTTTCAGAGTGCGCTTTCTTAACAGCGAGCGTCGCCCAAGGCAATCGCGACCATAATAAAGGCATTGATTCGCAGCGTCATAAAATACAAAGGCATACGGTCCTCGAATTGAAGACAGCATGTCGACGACGCGTCTCTGCGTAGAGCTATTTCCTTGATTGGGTTCTGTCTTGCATGCCTCGAGCAAGGCTCGAAAGACGAGCTGCGAGTCGTTGCCGGAGACTGGCTTTCCCTCGATGCTCCAAGCTTCGCCATTCCAACAGAGTGAAGACTCTGAGGAGTCGTCTACAAGTGGCTGTTGAGTGATGGTCGTACCCCTCAGCGAGAGCACGGTTGAGACGAAAGTCGCATGCAGCCGGGGCGCAGCTGTGTCATAGTCGACAGGAATAGTAGTGATTGCAATCCGCCGCGTGCCTAGGCTATCTGGGCCACGGTGTTTGAGGAGCTCAGCTGTACCTGCGTCCGGTGAGACGAAGTCGCGATGACAGAGTGAGAAGAAGATGCCGCACATGACAGCAAGATAGCGATGCAGGGGCCAGGGCTGGTGTTGAGGCTGGGTGGCTGGAAAACCAGTGGCGCTAGAGGGGCGGCGGAGTCTCCCAAACGCCGGCGAATGTCTTGGCGTGTGTGGGCACGAGGCAACCCAAACAGTTGACGGCCTACGCACGCAGCGAGATACTGCTAATCTGCCCTTGCTATACACGCCTGACCCACTGAGGACTCCCGAAGAGTTCATGGACACATCGTGAACTGAGCCGCCGCCATTACCATCCCCGCAGGCGCCCAACGGTCTATGTCTCCCCCGAATCAAGCGCCGCACCTTGATGAAGCTCAAGATAGCTCCCGCGACCCGAAGCTAGGAAATGGGGTGACAGGTCAGGTGGAGGGGGCAACGATGCCAGCAGAATCGACACAGCAAGGAACAAAAGCGTCAAGCACGGAAGACAGTCTTCATGGTGAAAATAAAGATGCGGGGCATGCACCCAACTCCGACGATGTTGGAAAGATAGAACAAGAGACTGTAGGGGACGTGGGCAGCAAGGTCGAGGAGGACGAAACCGACTCAAGATCTGTGGAAGTACCCATCGACTCCGTAAAGAATGATACAAAAATACCACCAGGCGCTCTGGAAGCACCCGCAGCAGCAAATGAGACCGACAAGGCGAATGAGCCCCCACGAGCGTACACGCCCCCTCCAGAGTCAGAGAAAGCTGCTGGGAAAGCACCCGTTCGCTCACCTTCACCTCCGCCGCCACCTCCCAAAGACGACAAATACCTTTCGACGAGCAACGTCCCCAGCCGTGCCACATCGCCCGTGTCGCAAACCCAGCTGAGCAGGAGGAATTCTGAGGACCCCGACGCTGCTGAATATACCTCAAAGCATGACGGCGCCGACGACACTGTCGACGACTCGCAGTCGGAGATACAGAGCATCATGGACCAGTTCGCAGACGGACACAGCGGGCCAGGCGCAGACGAGATAATGTCGCCCCGCTTAGAGATTGCCCAACCTTTCCCAGATACGCCGATAACACATCCACCGCGCCAGTCGAGCCTGGCTCCGGTGGACAAACCCTTGCCCATCCCAGCTGATGGCCCGTCTTCCGAGCAACCTCTCAAGTCCCCACCTCTACGGACGTCTTCGTTGTACCGCGTCGGGACTAATACTTCTTTAACTGAAGTCTCATCACCAAGCGCACATGCGCCATCGTTCCAGACCCCCGCCCCTCCGCCCGACCCCGAACCAGATCTTCCCTTCGACTTCCACAGATTCCTCGAGCAGCTAAGACACCGAACTGCTGACCCTGTGGCCAAGTTCCTGCGTTCATTCCTCCTCGAGTTTGCAAAGAAACAATGGATGGTGCACGAGCAGGTGAAGATCATTGGCGACTTCCTGGAATTCATCAGTAAAAAGATGGCCCAGTGTGAGGTCTGGCGGACCGTGTCTGATGCCGAATTCGACAATGCAAGAGAAGGAATGGAGAAGCTCGTCATGAACAGGCTTTATACACAAACATTTTCGCCGGCGATACCCCCACCCGAGCCGATCGCTCCTTCCAGAAGCAGGCGGAGGCAGGATCCACCCGGCCCCGGTCGCAGGGGACAGCACCAGGAAGATGTTGAACGAGACGAGGTACTTGCCCAAAAAGTACGGATTTATGGATGGGTGAAGGAAGAGCATCTCGACATTCAGCCGGTTGGCGACAAAGGCAAAAAGTTTTTACATCTAGCGCAGCAGGAGCTACTAAAGATCAAAAGCTACCGAGCGCCCCGAGACAAAGTCATATGCATTCTTAACTGTTGTAAAGTCATATTTGGCTATCTGCGAACAGCGTCAAAAGGGGACCAATCTGCTGACGCTTTCGTGCCGCTTCTCATCTATACCGTGCTGCACGCAAATCCAGATCATCTAGTGTCGAACGTTCAGTATATTCTCCGCTTCCGAAACCAGGATAAGTTGGGCGGCGAGGCCGGTTACTACATATCGTCTTTGATGGGAGCGATACAATTTATCGAAGGCCTTGATAAAACATCGCTTACCATATCAGACGAAGAATTCGAGAAGAACGTCGAAGCCGCCGTGTCCGCCATTGCCGAACGGCACAATGCGGAGACTGCTGTGCCAGACACTACCGAGAATCCACCCCGAATGCAACCTCCTACAACACCTGGGCATCGCCGTATGCCATCACCCCACTCACTCCACTTGTCAGAGAAGTCAACACCGTCTCGACCTGAAGTGACCACACGAAATTCATTAGACGCTGAGCAGGCTGGACCACGACGCTCAACAAGCAACCGTACAAGCAAAAACGAAAGTGATCCGCCAGAGGAGGAGAACGCCGCCGTTGCAGGTCTACTCCGTACGATACAGCGCCCACTAAGTACCATCGGCCGTATCTTCTCTGATAATGATACCACAACTTCGTCTTCAGGGCCTGCAGCCACTCCACAACCCGGTAATACCCCACGACTGACACCACAGCCACCCACGCTTCCAGGTCGATCTTCAGAATATTCTGGGGACGTTCCAGTGGAGCAGTTTAATGAGAAACAGCGGCTGTCAGCAGAGCAAGAAAGGCACCGACAAAGACTCTCGGCCGAGGAGGCTGCGGCTCGCCAAGCCTCTGCTGAGGCGGAGGAAGCGCGGCGGATACAGCGACAAGAGCATACTGTTGTGGTAGAGACATTAGCAGGCATGTTTCCTCAGCTAGATCGAGATGTCATCGACGACGTGGTCCGCTTGAAAGAAGGCCGGTAAGCTATCCATCTATCCACACAAAATATTGTTAAGCATGAGCTGAAAAATTGACCAGGGTCGGCCTTGCTGTTGATGCATGTTTAGCTCTCGCAAACCCTTGATGCCGGTACATAGCTCTGCATTATTCTAGATCTTTTCGGTATTATTAACATGTAACGGTGCACAGTGCTGATAATTAGCCTAGCACCTCAATCAATTATCAACTCCTGCATGCTGTGCCTCTTTGAAGAATTGTTTCTACTTTCTATCTTAGCTACTATTTGTCGTGCCTGTGCGTTCATGGTAAATGGGTTATACGTCTCCATGCATTGCCTCTTCGGCACTAACGATTACGATGCCATCGCGCTGATAACTGAGCCCGGTCTAATCAATAGATAACTGTGCACTACGCTCGCAATGATCAACAATGAACATTTAACCTGTCCAGATGATTTCTTTCGATCTCTCTGCAGCTACGACAGAATTTGAGAGTAATGATAATTTCGCGACGTCTTTTCGTTGTTTGGGAAGCAATGTGAAGAATTACAACTAAGCGTGCATCCTAGCAAAGGAAAGTATGCATTTTATGTTTTTGAGTAAAGAGATGCTAGTATGGGTTTGATGCAAAAAGTAGACTAAACAGAACTTGACTCACCCTCAAGCCTGACACAAAATTTGACAAAGAGTTACAAGGATATGAATCACGGGCCATTTGAGTTCTGTTCTCAGCTATCTTCGGAAAGCTTATTTACTACTGGAGTCACGGGCAGATAGTGGCATATGTTTAGGAAAATCTACAGTCTCATCCTCAGGCATGTAATCGGGAAAATCGCCAACAATAATATTTGACATTAGTCTTCTCAAAAGCTAATTCTTTGCTACATCTGCGCCACCCTAACTAGCCAGTTCACCGACGCTCAAAGCAACAATGCGAGCAGAGCGCCCATCATTAACATACAGCAAACCAACAATAGCGCATACTGAAGGACTGTGACGATATTTTCAAGTGTACCTTCTCTACTCATTCAATTAGGAAGGCTTTCAAGAGCAAGTCAGGCTGAAGTACCTCTCCGTCACTTTCATGCCCCTTGTCCCCTCTCTGTGGCACCTCTTCTTCTCGTCCCTCAGCGCGTCCAAGTCCTTGAACACACCCTGTAGTGTCCCCCTCATCAGGTTCATACTCATCTCGAGTTCTTTCCACTCCTGTAAATCCTCATCGCCACTCAAGGCTATACTTGCAGCCGTCTTTCGATGCAGATTTTCGATTTGAAACTGGGAGCGGCGGAGCACTCTGACACTTTTGGGGTCCATAGCATTCTGTGCGCGGAGGCGTTCCAGCTCGTGAGCGGCTTGTTTGATGTGCGCTGAGCGACGGAGGAGGGTTGTTCGGAGGTCGGAGGTAGTCGAAGACATGTTAAGTGGGTGTGAGTTTATGATGGCCGTAGAGAGGCGTGGTGGTGTTTGGCAAAGTTTTGGAATGAATAGTGATGTAAAGGGCGGTATTATTCAATCGAAGCCACTGAGTGAGGGCGGAAGCCAGGAGGCTACTGGATCTGAAGGAAGGCACGGGTGTTCTGCCACACTATGGGAGAGGATTATGCTGAGTATAACTAGGCTTCGGTAGAACAGGCTAGCGCGTAGACAGTGTTGAGTCATGCTGCTACCATTGATAAGGTTCCCTGGTTGAGTGTTTTGTTGGGTTTTCACCGACCAGCTCCTTCCACGGCGCTAGGTACGACCAACCGCGCCTGCACCACAGACAGCGCACTACTATTCGATCACATGAGCCAGTTCTGCGAAGACGAGACCGCGACAAGTCATTCTTGAAGCCGCTACAAGAACCACACATACCTTCTACACCCTCAAAACACAACCATACCTGGTCACTGAAGCACCGCCCTCAGATCTGACTTTCAACAAACACTGTCATGGAGCCAGTCATCCGTAGGCTGCTTACCACCACTTCCATAGATCCTGTGACTGATGAATCTTTAGGGGAAGACTGGCGCTCAGATCCTTACGCCAAAGCGGCCGACGCCCTTAAAGGCGCTCTCGTCGATCATGAGCAGGGTCTCCCTACCGTTGTCGAAAATATCCGTGCCATCATTCAGGGTTTAGAGGAGGCTCGCGACTATGCCCAAGTCGAAGAAGATCCCATAGCTGTCTCGATTGATAGGTTGACTAAGCGCCTTGATGATATGGAGACTCACATCGATCGCGCTGGGTTGGAGTCTGTGGCGAAGTTGTTGAATAAGATGAATCTTCGACTCGAAGACGTGGCTAAGATGGGTGAGCGCCTTAAAGCTATGGATAACCTCAATACTCGTTTCGAAGTTGTGGAGAAGATGGATACACGCCTCCAAGCCATCGAAGCTCATATTGAAGCCGTGCAGTTAGACAAACTGATTGCACGTCTCGAATCGATGGATGCTCGCATAGAAGCTACGAACTCCCGCATCACAGCCGCAGCACTAGATGAGATGAACGATATCAACGCGCGTTTCGACACGATAGACAATCAACTCACCTCTATGGGCTCCAGTATGGAAGCTATTAACGACCATATCGAAGCTGTAGCGTTGGACAAGATCCATTCAGGTCTAGAGTCAGTAGTTTCCTGTATCGAAGCTTTGGGATCGCAGGGCTCCCATGATCATGATGACACGCAAACACAGATGGCTATCGTAGCGGAGCGTCTCGAATCTGTGGAGACGCAGCTCAAGTACGAACGCGAAGATAAGCGCACATAGATGGATGCCATCATCGAGTGCCTCCAAAATGTTGAAGTCAGCGTTACTGCCTTCGGCAAGTCTATCGAGGATACCACGGGTGACATCGCAGCAGTGTACAAAGCTGTCTCATATGTGGCTTCTAAATTGCAACCGATGCAGGAAAATGCCGAGAACTTCGAAGCTATCAAACACGATGTAAACAATATCATGGCTTTCGTGAAGCTTGTTAGTAAACATTTCCACAATTATCCGATCAAGGAAACGCTGCAGGCTTTGCGGGACGACATAGAGCGCATTCAGGAAGTTGTCAGTATTGGTTTCCATGATACTGTCAAAATCAAGGACATGAAGAGCATCAAAGATGTTGTCGATATCGTTGTTGGCCATACATCGAGGATCAAAAAGATGGACGACATTGCCCATGATGTTGGGGCCATCACAAGCTGGACCCATATGCATGACAATATTCATGGGATGCTCGTCGAGCACAATGATCAAATAATCAACGTCAATGATGCTGTGGTAGAAGCACGTCGTGAGATCATACAGGATATCGCTGCTACCCATAAAACCGTCAGTAACATTGAGTGTATGATGGACGAGATGGCAGACGAAATGGAAGCGACTAATCGGCGCGTTAAAGCTACTGAGGAGGGCACTGCTACCGAGATTGAGAACTTAAATAATCTCGCTAACACCTGGGAGAATCTCACTAGCGCCCTGAACGATAACTCCATGGCTATGCAGGATGTCAAGGAAAGCCTTCAGATTGTAGTTGAGAACGCCAGAAACTCGATGGACATCGAGAAGATGTTAGACGAGATCGTCAAGAACAATGCAACCAATACGAAGAAAGTTTTGGATAAGATCTCCGAGAGCACCAAGGGTCTGGAAAGCATCAAAGACAACCTAAGCAGCATCCAAGAATCCCTTACTGATGCCTGTAACAGCATAGATCAGGTGGAGGCTAATACCGGAAGGGTTACCGAGATTACTGAGGGCTTTCAAGAAATCAAGGAGGCTCTGAGCCGCTTCTACGTCTCGATACAAGATCTAACTATCAGGAATTCATCTCAAACTGAATCCATGATAGCCCTTAAGTCCGCTGTGGACCGTCTCTCGGCTTGGATGAAGACAGTGAATCACGCAAACTCAACAGAGATCAAGCAATACGTGAAAGAGATTGTTGGTAGCCTCAAGACCCTAGACGAGATCCAAATCGCATTGGCAACGACGTTGAGCACTGATGTTAGCGAGGACACATCTGCGGTTGTTTCATTGAAGGACATCAAAGAGATATTAGATAGCATCGCTAGTGATGTGGAGGATATCGAGTTCCGTATGGTATCGATGGAATCTAAAATCCACGACGTCAACGCTACTGTGAGCGACACTTTTGCCACGTAGATTCGGCGGCCCCCAACGTTCAGGATATCAAATTTCACTAGACAGCATTCGATCGATCTTACCTTCAAGATCGCGAGGACGGCAGTAGGGTGGATCATCTTGTTAGTGGATTGGTACGATACCGGCTCAATATCTAACACAATCACATGGACTGGGGCATCAAAGAGCATACGTTCAGTCAGGAACAATCGATAAGGGTGTATACTCACGGATAGGCATGAACGACTTCTTGATGAACAATATGTAGCTTGCCTCATTACGAGGGTCAATGGATATCCAACAAATGGATTCGAATGTACCGTGGAGTTGAAAATGTTGATTTTTACAAGCAATAAAATTGTTTCCCCTTTGATGTAGCTACAGTCAGAAGAACACCTGGCTTGCACCAGACACATTTTTGCAAACCTGAGCTGTTATAGAGAAGCATAATTTCATACTTTTGTAATTCGCGCATCTGCACTCATGGAGGTTTAAAATGCACTTTGCAGATCAGGTCCAAAGACTTTTGCTTAACATAGGTCAGAATTATGCTTTAGACGCTTTCGGGTTAAGCCCGTTTCAATGGCGTTTATACCCCACCAGAAAACATAGCTTTCGTTCGGCATAACTCTATTAAGATGTAGAGAAAGTACTAAAGTAGAGCGACGCGCCTTTGGCGGCTACGTCAATAGCTCCTGTCACGCTAGTTGCTCCCATAGTTCAACGAGTGTTTAAGGTCGCGATGGAGATAGTGTTTTCAGAAATGCTCCTGCCTAAGCTGACAATACGTTAAGACCGTTCCATAGGTGTTAGAGATGTTGTCGTTTAGTGCGGTAAGGCTTAGCAGGTTTTCACGATTCAACGCTGTATCGTTAAAATAGGTCTAGCAGGACATGTCTACGTTGGCTATGGCACCGATCAGGCCTATCACAGAGGATAAAGCCATAGGCTACACATTCTGGGGATCATATAAATTGGAAGATAGCGTATTGAAAGACTATGTAGAGTTACTTCACCGAAGATCCAAGATCGCCCTATTTGGGAGGATTGGGTTGGAGGTATTGATGGGAATAGAGGCCTCGCATGAACTAACTGCTACCCGCAGAGTCATGGCGATCTGGGGCTCGTGCGTGACAATATTGAATCTTTGGACTTAGACCAGGGCGCTGAAGGGTTGTGGTAGTGGTGTAGGTGTAATGGTAGCGCAAAGGTTCGAAAGGCTTACCTTCGTGAACCAGATGGTAAAGCGACTATACGAATGTATTATTTGTTTAGATAGGGGTTAAGGGGCTCCGCATTAATCTTGGCATGTGAGACAGAAAACAATCAAAGATGTTTAAAGACTATCTATGTATTACATCAAACTATGGAGTCTATATGCTGTACTGTCACATACAGATGCACGCTACTCAAAAATTGTGAAATCACAGTGCTTGTAACGTCCTGCACTGTGACGCGAGACAAAGGACAGGTATTTTGATATTTAACCATGATTTCTAGTCAGCAACGCTTGTCCCTCAGTATAATTTGCCATAGCTATACTCTATAGGACCTGAGCAATGGTTCCCTGGTCTACATATGGAAAATTACTAGTTGTTCAATATTCTTTACGCCGACTCCAGGAGAGCGGCTTATTCGGCTTCCTAAAGACACCTCAGTCTCCAAGGGTGCACACCGACCCAAGACAGCTTTACAGAGCATCATAATCTTCAGTGATTGGTAAGAAACATCACCAGTCCATTAGCCAGCGAGTATAGACTGTGTGGTAGCTGTAACAAGTGAGACTATGCGTCGACGCAACCTTGTTCGGTAGCTGAAACTACAATGCCCGACGCCAATCAAGATCCGCACGGACGATAGACTGGTATCAAAACTTATGTAATGACCTTGGCGAAGTGATGTGGTCAGCAGCTTGTGGCTGTGCGTCAGCCTTTTTATGATAGGATCACCAGAGTCATCGAGAGAACTGCTGACACATTCTCTCCAAGAGATTTCGCAACGGAGCCCCGCTCCAAGCTTCCTTCCAAGACAGTGGCACGCAGGACACTCCGCGTACTCAAATGCACTCGTTCAATAATCTCTCCACTCGCAACCTTCGTGAAATTGTCCAAAATGCCCCATGAGGATACCCACAATGCGACTGCCGACCTCAAACAGCAGAGCTCAGTCGCCCGCTCAGACCTCCGCGATGACGTAAACTTTTCAACCCCAAAAGATCCAACAGTACCCCAGAAACCACAAACAACTCAGGGATCACAAGCGGCCAAAGAATCTTATGACGACTACATCAAGAATCTGCCACCGCCATTCTGGATGACCAAGACACCACAGACGAAAGCAGCGAACGACGAGGCGATCGCGGCCAGAGTCAACGCTGTATGTGCGCCAGTGACAGCCGAGCAGCACGAAGAAGATGAGCGTCGGAAAGCCATGTCCTGGTCCGAGCGGTGGCGTGAGCGCAAGGCGAGACGAGAGGCTAAAGAGAAGAATAAAGACCCCGATTTAAGACCTGTAGAAAGGGGGAGCCGAGCACAGTTGAATGTCTTTGGTGTCAATATTAAGGGGAAGCAGGGGAAGCGGTGACGTGTCTACATAAGACATGTGCTGTAAATTGCATAGGACATTACACAACTACAGAAGAAAACAACAGCTATGGTATGCTCGTATCTCTGTGCCGCAATTGTGACGAGCATGTTTCACTCTCGATTGCCGACAAAGTCATCAACCGTATGATTTGCACCTACTCCCACGGTAATTCCCCAGGAATTTTGTTAGGAAGTACCATCTTTCGCGATTCACGTCTGCCGGTATAGCGTCTTTTCTGCTGCAAACTTGTAACAATTGTAATTATCTTATTAATATCTTTTTCTGAGGAGGTACTGTTGGTCCTGCGCCTTAGCTGGCATCGACCTTCGGCCGCGTGCACGATGATGGAGAGTCGACCGAGGAACCTCGCCATGATCTGCAAGAAAGCGAAAGGTGAGGGTAACACAGGGACTCCTTCTGCTAAGACCTGACTTGCCTTATTCATGTCTATCGACTTGCTGTTGTTAGTCGTACAGAGGATTGACGGATGTAGCAGAGCTACACTGCCGCGCGACAAAGGACACATTGAACAAGGGCGGCAGCAGGAACAAGAGCCACAGTTATTTTTAGACAGTATGCCATATCGGGTATAGACGTGAAATAGATTAGATAATCATTGCTATGTATCGTAAAACGCCACTAAATTGATCGCTCCCAGAAGAGCACGGAGAAACTCTCGAGAAGTGTTTCTCTGGCCGATCATCGCAAGACGCTTGGAATACAATCTTTACCGCTCAAACCCTCTACTCCGACCACCGAGCGATCAATCAACGCTCTACGGACTTCGGAAGTTACAAGATCATCGATATCTCGAGCAACAGTGGGAGATTCATGGCCATGATGTAGGGATATAGAAAACATATGCTATTCGATCGATCCCAAAAGTTTTAGGATGAGATTCTTAATACATGGGAACATTTCGAGCTTTAGATACAAAAGTGTCTCGCGACACTGTGTGTCTCGGGTCACGGTGGGTGACCTTACTCAGATTTCAAAGCAAACAGAAAAGCAAACAGAAAATAAAACACGACGTAACGAAATTGATCCGCTAGGTAGGTTTACACTCGGTCTCACCCTCGGATCTCAACGTCTTCACCATCTTCGTCAAGGGAAGAACTCTGCTCGGCATAAAGCGCACTTGTAACGGCTGTGGTATACAGTCGTCAATTGGGTCGCCAAGCACTCCTCTCCAAACTCGTGGCTGCACACATTGACCTTGCGCATCTTCTCATGCCGATCAAAACATATACCGCAGGACGATTCTTTATGAGTGGGGATGGAGATACTCACTTGATCGATGGAGGCAAATTTGGGGCCTCGTAGCACGTCTTGGAGATTGTCATCATCAAACGGCTCATATTCGTCATCCTCCATGTCCTCATCATCGCTATGAAAGACCGGTCCATCAAATATAGTGCCTCGAAGGATCGGGCTACGTTGACTAAAGAATTTCGACAGCTTTGATATGCACCACTTATATGTGTTTTGCTTCTGTCGATCCGACCCGGAAAGTGCCGTACGCATGCGCGGGACGAAATCACTAATGACCACATAGACGTGATCATAAAAGGACTCTTCAATCGCATCTACCATGCCACTACCAAAAGCGCCATCGAGATCAAAGTTCCCGAGCATATTCAGAGCGTCGTGTCGCTTAATATAGTCTCGCATCTGATGGCAGATCTTCGATTCAGCGGATGACTTGAGATCCGTCAGTTTCGTATCGATTTCCTCAGGACCAATCGTAGCGAGATTACTGAGGCCATCTACAAGCTCGCTCACGATGGGACCGAATACCTCCCCTTGTAGATGCTCGGCGAGTTTGTCTATCATATGTCTTGGATCAAAACTACCAGGCGCTCCAGTCGTTGGTGCTCTAGTCGCCTTATGGAAGGTTTCTAGAATGGTGTACAGGTATTTGAACTCTGTTGGTTCTTCGTAACGAGCCACACTTACTTGGATGCAGGCGAGCTTGAGCTGTACCAATAGCATGGATGTTGTACTGTGTGGGTAACCAACCCATCCTAAGCTACCCATACGCTCATGGAGGGAAAAATGACGGGATATCCGAGTGATAATAGAACGAAGTCGTTCACTCTCAGGGCCAAGTAATGAACTGCCTATTGCATCCAACCGCGCGATCGCAAGGACAGGCCACATGATGAAATGGTCATCCTTCATCTCCATGGCGGGTGTCCATTCATCCGAAGTGACCTGAAGGCTACCCGAGTTTGACATGATGCTGGCGAGAAGACTTAGTGATTGTTGGGGATATGTTCGATTATGAATGATGTTGATATTGAAATTGAAGTTTTGAGATGAGTTTGGTTTCCCCGCTGGAGAGAATCCTTTTGATTTATAAGGGTGACGATATCGAGTTGTACGTTCACAATGCCTTTAGCCTTTGTGCTCCTGTACAAAATGCCTTAGACATTCTATTTTTACTCAAAGAATAGCCCCTTTGTCAACGTTAAGCGCGCTCCGATCCATGGTCCTGATCAACTACGACAAATAAAGGACTGCATTGTAGGGTTTTCTCCATAGATGACGCGATTAATCCACGGAAGTTCTGTGGTAGCACGCTGCACTCCATGTTTCGTATCTCTTCGACTCATACACTACTACAACTAGCAGAGGACGGGTCTGTTGCTCCTCTGCATTTACGAATCCCACTATATTCACACTAGAAGTCAGGTAACGTTACCAATTCACTTTCTTTACGCATATGGAGTACTTGGAAGAGATAGGTAGAATAGCTTTGTTGAATGCTTTCATTATGGCCATCTCAGGATGGCCTCGTAGACAAGGACTGTATACTCATTTCTTCGAAAAAAAAAAAAGTGCTTCATTGGCAAATAAAGTTCACTGAGAGACTTTATAAGAACCAGAAGCTGCTAGAATTCCTCTCGCAAAAGTAATTTGAAGAGAATTGTATTTGAGAGGTATAATGCGGCAACTCTTTACCCCCCTTAGTTGGCGTATTGTTGATGTTCCGTGGATATTGGTAAAGTATGGCCTTGGCGTTCATGGAGCTTGATTCTCTGGTTATTTTCAAAGGATTCAGAGATAAAGCATGACCGATATAGTGAGCGAACAGCAAAAAGTAGATTAGACGCAATAGAGTCGTACAAAGCGAGCTGCTCGTAACTGCTCATCCCCAGATGGATGTTCTATCTGCAAGCGCCGATCCAGTATGCATTTTCTTGTTCGAGCCCTTTGAAACATATTGAATCTCACGATTAGCAAGTCGTATTTTGCTGTTCAGGATCAATTGGACAGATGAAGCCGGCGTAATTAGGCGGAGTCGGAAATTGATTACGTCATTGTCAGTGACTGTGCTACCCTAGACTTGTGAAGACCTATCTTATCCCTTTTGCATACTTATCGTGGACACATCTTCGCGTCCATAACTAGAAAATTCTATCTCGTTATGCATTTCGAAAGCATATCTACCTAAGTATCGCACATCGCGCGCATAACGACGCCATCGACGGTAAGCACATCTTTCGACTAGCCAAAATGCATCCAAGATCTATAGAAAATTTCCGAGATTACGAATGGTTACAGATCACACTGGGAAAGCATACCGTCTCAAGCAAGACAAGCGAAAAGGTGTAAACTCTTCAAATATCCATCGCTGCCAATTGAACCCTGATCGAGCCTTGTTATGAGAATGGCAGCATATGCAAATCATCGCAGTCAGAATCATGTCTTGATAATTTCAGACACAAGAAGGTGGAGGGTGCTCTTCGCGATCAACACCAAAGCTCTCCATATGGTATAAGCCTTCCGGTATCGCTTTTGCGTGTCGCAAAGCTGTTCACTCTACCATAATCGGTATCTTTGACTGGTTTTTCATTTTCACATCCAAGTATGGAAAGATATCCGACTCCTTGTTCTCGTTTTTGATCAACACGATCTTGCAGGCTGTTCCTCTCGAACTCTGCGCAATGTCAAGGTCCCACATACTGGGCTTGAACTGCGCCGCCATGTCAAAGTCTTCGCCTCTATACTATAGAAACGTAGAATTATCTCCGACATTCTTATATTTGGCTTACGACGCACCAGGCGTGGCAAATTAAATTGCTTCAACCGACGGCGACTTTAACCGGCAACGAATGGCTTTGACTGAACAACAGACCCCAACGACAATGTGAATCGGACCATAATTTGATTCTCCGCTTGAAATACAGTCCCTTTCATTGGTCGCATCATATATGAGATGTCTCGCATACAGGCTCTTCCATTGACATCGCGTACTACTGTTTAGTGCTGTCGTTCAACTTCTGTGCACCACACAGAGCTTGCGTATGCGTTGTTGCAGGTGGAGCACCGAAGGAGACAAAGGATTCGCAAGTCAATAAATACAGAGTAGAAATGTACCATGCCATAGCAAACGGTCGATATGTGGGGCACTACATCCATGCTATCGTGTCCTAGTGAGCTCACATAAAGGTCGGAGATTTGCCTGAACCTCCAACGACGATTCCAACTATCTCAAGCCATCTCAGCTATTTCATAATTTGTAAGTCTATCTTCACCATCGATCTGGGAAGGTGTTGGGACCGTCGTGCGGGTGCGCAGATCCAAATTTGACAATTGCTCACAGGATGTGCGAAATAGTCTAACAACCATCGACAGGGTTCTTTCTCAAAACTCATCACATGATGATTCCGCCCATGAAGCAGTTTGCTCTTCTTGCGGGATTGATTCTCCCTGCTTTGGTTACCGCACACCCTGGCCATAATGTCAAAGCCGAAGCTTCAGAACGTGCCGCCTCAATGGCGCAAATGCAGCACCGTTCCCTTTCGCATTGTGCGGAGAAGCTAAAGAATCGCGGCATTGAACAACGTTCCATCGCCCGCCGTTCGGCAGCGGTCGAGAAACTACGCAAGAAGCGCTCGCTCGAGCCTCGCAATTTCAAGGAGGTGCTGAACACCTCTCATCACTCCACGGAGTACTACAACACTTCCACTCCCGCGGACATTTTGTTTATAGGAAACAATTCTTGCATTTTGACTCCTGAGGTTACCGAAGGCCCTTACTGTGCGTATTTCTGAATCAAGATGGACATGCGGCTAATTGTGAAAGATGTCACCGGAGAGCTTATCCGAGAGAATGTGATCGAAAAAGAAACTGGTGTTCCTCTCACATATGAGGTCCAGGTTATCGATATCAATACTTGCGAGCCTTTGACGGGAGTGATGTTGGAGATGTGGCACTGCAACAGCACAGTGAGCAGGTCTGCTAGCTTTCATGTGACATGTGCTAACAGCAAAAGGGCGTTTACGGTGGCATTGCAGGTGGTAATGCAAACGGTGTTTCTGATGATCGGGAGCTCAATAACACTATGTTGCGAGGTATTCAACCAAGCAAAGAAGAAGGTGTCGTAACCTTTGAGACTATATTTCCCGGCCATTACATTGGTCGAACACCACATATTCACGGTAAGAATTGCAGCTTGCTATACAACGCCTTCTTCAATGACTAATCTGATGATACGTAGTCATGGCACACTTCAACACAACTGTGCTTCCAAACAACACCATCTCTGGCGGCACCATCTCCCACGTCGGCCAACTCTTCTTCGACCAATCTCTCATCTCCGCCGTCGAAGCCACGTCTCCGTATAATACCAATACACAGCCCCTCACAACCAATGAACAAGACTTCATCATGGCTCAAGAATCCGAGACCACCGATCCGGTCCTCCACTACACGCTGGTCGGCAACAAGATCGAGGAAGGACTTTTCGGCTGGATTGCGTTTGGCGTCGACCCGAAAGCCAACAAGACCGTCAGCGCGGCCGCTAACTATGGAAAGGATGGTGGCAAGGCGAATCCAAACCCAGGGTTTCCCGGCGGGCCTGGCATGCCGCCCTTCCCCACTGGTGGGTTCCCTCCAGGCTTCAGTTTCCCGGGAGGATTCCCTACCGGCTTCCCGACAGGGTTTCCATTCCCGCCGGGCGGACCGCGAACGAGTGCAACGGCAAGTGTGAGCGGGTCGCCTTCTAAGGCTCAGCCGACACAGACAGCTGGTGTGGCTTAGTCTCAAATTAGTTGGGAGCAGATCTGGTTTGGATGAGATTGTGTCTGCCGTAGCTATCAGATCAGATTTCATCAAATATCCGCAATTCCGTCACTTGCTTCTTAAGTGATGCTCAATGTTAAAATGTGTGCGCTCGAGCACGGACTTATTACCAAGAGAGCAATAGTGATAAGCTATACGACACTACTTTAGTGCCTCCAGTCTATGAGACTGGGAGCATGCACAGGTTACTCGATTTCTGTAGTCTCGAGCAAGCAGATTTCCTAGACATGCTTAGTATCTAGACGAAGGCCGATCAAACCTTCACCACTGAAACTTTTCCCCACCAACCCTCACTAACGCCCCACAACCTCTCCGCCTCCCCCTTCTTTGAAGCCCTCGGCCCCGCTTCCGCAACCTGGCAATCAATCAAATACGCCCCCACAACCTTGCCATCCTTCTCCTCGCCCACTCCCACCGCAAGCTTCGGATCCAGCGCCGCGACCAGACTCGTAGAGCTACCCGCGCCAAGCGTCTTAAGCTTATACACGTTACTCTGAAGCATCTCCTCAATCAACTGCAGCGTCTCTTCTCCAAAGTTCCTATCAAGCTCCGTCGGGATGACACCAGGATGCACGGCGGTGCTGAAGATGCCGTACTTTTCGTAGAGGCGTGCATTAGCGGCGATACCGAAGAGCACGTTCGCCGCTTTGGACTGATTGTAGCCCTCGAGCGGGATATAACTCTTCTCGAAGATATCCTTGTAGCCCCACCTCGTGAGCAAGCCCTCGTTCGGGCGCTCCTCCTCGGGGAGATCTTTGTTCAGTTTGTCGAAGTTGATGTCGCTCCAGCGGACGCCCGCCACGAGGGGCGAGAGAGAAGTGACATTTACGATGCGAGTCGCGCCTTTGGGGTTGCTTTCTGCGGCTTTGATGAGTTTGGGCATGAGCAGGTTGGTGAAGAGGAAGTGGCCGATGTGATTGGTGCCGAAGTGCGCCTCGATGCCGTCGGGGGTGAGGGTGCGGTTGGGTAGGCCCATTACTGCTGCACTGTTCACCATTATGTCGATAGTGGGTACGTCGGTCCAGGAGAGTACTTCCGAGGCGGCGGAGCGCACTGCTTTCTGGCTTCCTAGGTCGAGCGTGAGGGCGCGGTAGTCTACGTTGGGATATTCGCTGCGCAGCTTGGTGATGGATTCTTGGATTTTGGATGGCGTACGACTGGCAATGATGAGGTGAGCGGGAGATTGAGAAGCCTGGTTCTGGGTTAGACTCTGGAAATTCGTAGATGCAGCATATGGCAGATGCATACGAAGGCTTGTAGCGTGGTATAAGCAATACCTCTGGTGTTGGCGCCAGTCACAATGATTGTCTTGGCACGAATGCTATCTGAAAAAGCTTGAGCGACTTCGAGCGCTTCAGTGTCGTGACCGAAGTTGGAATGTGTCGTTGAGGCCATTCTGATTCTGCTTTGGAGTGCCTGAACAATCTGTAGAAGCTTGGTGTTGATTTATGGAAGGTGGCTTCAAGCGAGGACTAGAAAATTGGAGAATGGAGGCTTGGAATCTCTTCTACGCATGGGGAATACTTGATCTACTTATACCGGTCTCTCAGTTCTGCTGTTGTTGGTGCCCACTCAGCATCCTCATCGAATCAGAGACTTCCGACCTCTTTGGGAGTGCGCTGAGTATGAAACGCCCTGAACTAAGTAGAATACTCCGCGTTAAATCCGTTGTCTTGGTATATATGGAACCACCGGTCGTAGCAAAGCTAGTGTCAGCCAATAAGAGATTTGCTGCCCGATGCGGTATAGCGCCCTTATCGACGAAAACCGCCCAATGAAACTGCATGTTGCTCATGGTCTGCAGTTTGTTTCATAAGAATATTTGTTTAGTAGGTTTCCAATATGGATTGCCCTGTAAGATGGAGACTCTTTAAATCCGGAAGCGTAGCGATACGGATTTAGGGGTTTTAATATGTGCTACAACGCCCCATCATCTGCTGTCAAAGAATGTGAATCGGGAGTGCTATACTTCCTCTGTAGGATCATGGGCGTTTTTCAATCGCCTCGGTGCGACCTCTCCCAGACTGTCCTCCCAGACTCATCATGTAGCGCTTCAATCCACGGGTACTTCCTCAGAACCTCGTACGCCTCGTCCCATCTACTCAGACCCATCCTTCTAGCCTGTTCCTTCGCCATTGGCACAAGCCACTCTGCATCTACATCATCTAGTATCCAGACGCCTCCCATCATCAACAGCCATAATTTCAGCTCATCTTCCCCGTCCAACGCCCCCCTCTCGAGTACACCCCGCAGTCGGCACGTCATGTTATCATACTCCATCAAACGTTGCCGACCGACTTGCAAGAATAGAGACATCATGAAGAGTTTCAGTCCAACGAGATATGCATCCTGGATTGTAGGTTTTTCGGTGTTTCTTTGGGCGTCAAAGGCGAATAGGCGGTAACAGATCGATACGAGAATCTCTTGAAATGTGTAGAGGTCGACTCTATGCGTTGATAGTAGATCGTTGAATAACGTGGACGTATTGATAACGTCTAATAGAATGTCAAGAAAACGTGGGTTCAAGCTGGGGTGTTGGATTTGCTTTTGCGCTGAGTCTCTGTCAAATGGTATATTCATGGCCTCCAGATTGGCTTTAATTTCAGGCAATTTGTCACGATAGAACCGTGGGACATCTTCGTGATGAAGAGTAAACATGATATCGGTCCTTAACGATGAATCAGATTAGTAGGTTCTCACTCCGGTGTATCGCAGACTTACTTGCACGCCTTCAAAAGCACAGGCAAACTCCCCTCTAGACTCTCCAGTCCGCCTCTCAGCTCAATCATTTTTGCTAAGCCATCCATATGTATCTTTGCCGCTTTCTGCTTCTTCCGCACCTGCTCCTGTGTGATAAGCGACATCACAATACCCATAGTAGAGTCAGACAACGCCTCACCACTGTCCAACCTTTCTCTAACGTAGGTAAGGCTATTGGAGAGGTGGTAGATTGCCTTCGGCGAGTCTTCGCCTTCCCCTAAGAAGAGTTCGTTGCAGGCTTGCATTAGAGCGAGATTGCAGTAGAAAGCTGGCGATGATATCAATTATATTGAGATTAGCTATTCAATGGCATGGAGAAGTACCGGCTTCGTCTGACATCAAAACGTTGATCCATGTGTATTTCGATGCATCCATCGAAATGCCCAGCTGGACAGGGTATAGTTTGTTGGCAATGAACAAGAGGACTAAAGCTAAGTCAGGGAATCAAGACTAGTTACGTGTGAATTCAAACTTACAGTTCGAGATGATCTCGGCAAAATGGGGTGTTAGCTTTACTGGAAACGACAGGCCAGCAAGCACATTGCTGTATATGTTTTCCGGTGAATAAAAGCCTAACTTAGATCTTCTATCCCACTGCGCTAGCTGCTGCACGTCCCGTGAGAATTCATCTGGGGGGGTCAATGGTTGGCACCGTAGCTTCTTTGGTCTGGACTTCCGTTGCAGCGTTCTGCCTGCGTTCTTGCCGATCATGACATGTCGGCGCATCTGTCTCTTGGCAGTCCTATCGTGTTGCGTGCCATTTACGAAAAAGAATGTTTGCTCCATGTTGATGTTGCTTGACAAGGGTCGCTGCGAGTTGGACTCTCGCTATGCAGATGTATGATGAAGTTGCCGGTCGGACCTCACTGAAGGTTGGGCTGATGATCACCGACGCTATGCCTTTAAAGGTTAGTCTAGGAGTTAACGGTCGCGTCCCCGAAAGTCCGGCATAGTCGTCCGCTTCGAGTACATCAATCATAGTGCTGCTCGTGCGAAGGGAAACGAATATAGGATGAATATTGACATGAAATCCGCTAGTATAGATCTCGGAACAATCTTTCATCAAGTAGATTTACAGCCATCAGTGCTGATTATCTTCCATGTAGCTTACTAGAACTCATATTAGCTCTTGACAATTGAGAAGAATCACCTGTGGTTATTACATACTAATGGGATTCAATACTCTAGCACCGGTCGAGTCCGATCATACACCAGTTCAGCCTTCAAATCATATCAAGGCCCCCAAACCGACTCCGCCCACGAATACATCCATGCAATGGTCGCCAACCTAGAAGCAACCACGCGTTAGCGCTCTTGTACAAGCTGCACCGACAATGACCCGCTATCGTTTACGATCCGACCATCAACCTGGTAAACCACACCGTCAGCACCATTCAGTCGCTCCGACCAAAGATCATCGCCGGCTCCCAGGCTTGTAGTCGAAATCGGGAAACCTGTCTTGGTACTTCACCGGATCTACTATGGGGATGACAAAACTCGCGCCATCGTCCGGGAAGCCTAGAAGTTGGGAAATGCACTCCTTGTATACGAACCTTAGAGCGCGCCGCACGCTTCGCGCATATTCCTCGGGATCTCCCGCCGACGCACCACCGAGGTTACGATCCAAGCCAAAAAGCTTCATCGTCCGGAGGAGTTGCGAGCCGATCCAGGCGACCTGGCCGGGCCGTGGTATCCGTGCTATGCAGTCGCAGTCACCTGAGTGGTTGGTGAATATTGTGACCAGCATGGTGAGGGGATACATCGAGTGCCAAGCACCGTATGCCACAACGTGTTTCATGTGTACATCTTCATGAAGGATGTGCTCTTTTGCTATTGGGGGGTCGCGCATGTTGTGATATGCAGGGTAGAAGTGGTGAGGTTTTGGATTGGTGAGGTCGGAGATGTAGTGGATGCCCTGACGGTTTCCGAGGTAGAAGGGGATGGAATAGCACATGGAGTCTACGAGAGACTGGATGACTTTCTCGGGCGAGAAACGGATTTGAGCGCTGGTATGAGGTTCGACCCAGGCGTGTGTATGCATGATAGCGAGGATCTTGCAAATGATTAACTGATAGCCTCGCCAGGTGTTAGAGACAGAGGCGATCTGAACCGAAGGATAGATTTCGCACGTTTCCTGGTACATGGGGATTGGCGCGCCTGAATACTTAGCTTTTGGCTCCCAAATGTGTGGCTTCCAATATTTTGGGATACTTTGTGCCCACTCAGAAGAAGCTATCTCAAACTCGATGATCTCTTTGTAGAGTTGAGCAATGTCGGCGCTGTGCGAACATTCCCCGATAGGGCAATTCAAGTGCTCTTTCAGAATGAGTTCAAAGCGATACTGAATATTCGCCACGCTGATACCGATGCAGCTGAGTTTTATAGCCGGATTCAACGGCATTGAATACGGAAGAGACGCAAACCAAGGTACCAGCTCTGGATCGACCTAAATTCGGAGGTAAAGGTCAGCATAGTTCAGATTGGGGAGTTAGGGCAGGCCATCCACGCGCGCCTCAGCTAAACCAAGGAAGAGATCCTTGCTGCATGGAGGCAAGCTAGCGGAGACAAGGTCTTTTCGTGCCCTGGCTCTACGTACAGGCTGACACTCGCGTATCGCCAGCGATACCTCGATGTTGAGAACATTTAGCAGCAAGCCTCTCGAGTCCATGGTAGAGAAACTCGAAATCGGTAATTGTCGAATTAGTGCCAGAGCACCATTGTAGTGTACCCGAGAAGCGGTGCGTAAGCCAAACACAGCAGCGATGTTTTCGTGGAACTGCAGAAGCAGGATCGTCATCAGGATTTCGGGACCATTGATTGGACCTGGAGTTTCGAGATGCTGGCGAAGTCCCCGTACAGCTCGCTGAAATGCGGGATTCCGCGCACTAGGGCCATTGCCCTGTAGCCGCCAAACGTTGAACAAGATCCCACCGACAGCAGTAGCCGCCTCAGCAGCCGGTGAGGTGGTTGGAACCAGATTCAGTGTAGGCACCACATTTTCCCAAAGCCCCCGACTCGAGCCCATCCCTCTGCCAGAAGTTGCGAAGTTTAGTATAAAGAAATTAAACGCCTGTGATTCGAATCCTTCCTGCAAAGCAGGGTGCGGCAATGGAGAGGGGCCTCGAGGCGGGCCGCTGGATCCCGCCCGATGCGTGACCAACGCCGTCTCGTCCTTAAACCTGATTTTTAGTGGCTTTTCGGCGTCGTAGCCCGAGCATACAAGGCCGCTTTTGGTGCACCTCTTGCAGGCCGGCTCCGTCTCATCGCATTTGATGCGTCGCTGCTTGCACATCCTGCATCCCCATGATCGTCCAAGGTTCACCATATTGTACCACGCAAGAAGGCGCAGATAACGGCTGTTACACTAGAATTGAGTTTGTGACCGGGAGCATATTAATGCAGAATGTGTGAAATTGAGGGCGAGGCGACAGATTGAAGTCGCTCGCGAAAAAGTTGCCCTGTAGGGTTAGCGTAAGACTTTCCTTGGGGGTGGCTTGTATACATCACCATAAGGCTGAGGATTGGTCAGCATTCGCCCTGCGACTGCGTATAGCCATTACAGTTGTGTCTTAGTATTGCCCAAGAATTCTCCGAAATACGTGTCGCCGCCCGTCTGTCCCCTTGGCTAGATCCAAAAACAGTTGACGTAAGGGTTTACAGGGTGAGTGTACACGTCGGCCCCGCAGATATTTACAACTAAATAGAAAAACAAAGCATAATCCAGCTAGCAGGAAGAGATAGGATAGGATAGATGATAGTGTGTTAGCTGATTTTGTCGCGACTGCAGCACTAGATCCTAAGCTTGCATTGTCGAGCTTGTCGACGACAAACATATCCACGTTGTTTAGCTCAACACTGAGGTGCGCTGATGAATACCACCATCAATCACATCGCAAGCATTTCCCAATCGCTATGAGATACGCACATCATGATTACATTGATTTTGTGATATATTCTTCGGTCTTCGACTCGGAAGAATAATTGGCCCGCTCGCCAGGGGCCGAAACTTGAGGCGCAAGCAAGGTACACGTCTTCAATGGGGCGAAAGTCTTCACGTTCAGATCGTAATTCGTCCTTGGCGTAACACAAATAGGTCGTCTACACAATACAGTGGACCATATCCCCTATCACTATGCGTCCGCCAAGCAAGAGTAAGCCCAAGCCCGATCCTTAGACGTTAGTTGATCAAAGCCAGCATAAGAATGAGGGAGCTTAAGGGAGTATCCGAGCTAAAACTACGGTGACAAATGCTCGGAGACGGTTATAGAAATGTGTTTATCAGCATTTACATAGGATTGAGTCAACGAAGTTGATACTCTTTCGCACGAGATGGAGCCGGCGTCGAAGAACGAATCGGAAAAGTAGGTTTATAAGAAGATTGTGTCATACTAGCCAAGTAGATTTATTCATAATGGGAAACGAACGTCTCAGTCGTAACGCCGCGCTAGGAACCACGTTGAAAATGGCGTGACACCGTGAAAGATATAAGTGCTATTAATACTAATGTCGACATATCAAAAAACGCCTGCCTTAGTTATCCCCAGTTGACGTGGTTTGTACTCGGATTTTGTACAGGCCCGCCAGATTCTGCCCCTGGAGAATGCGATTGCTGTGTTACTGGCAGCCCCGGGCCATACACTAGAGCTTGTCGCATTCTTCCTTCACTCGGAGGGGGCATGTCCTGCATTGATTGCGGCGATGACGTGTTCCAGTCCTGTATCTGAACTGGCGAATGCGACGCAAACGGGCTACCGTGCGCATTGTACGGACTTGTTGAGAAAGGGTTGGACTGCGGAGGATATATAGATGGTGGTGTTGTTGGGTGACCTTGATATAGGTGCTGCTGTGGCGAGGATGCTGGCACGTTCACCCAAGGCTGGTTAAAGTATTGGGGAGGCATTGTTTGTGGTGCCGGAGGGGAATGCGGCGAGGCAGCGGCGCGATTGTACAATTGCGTGAGGAGGGCTTGGGACTCGCGCTGGAACCGATCCCGCCAATGAGCAAATCCAAATCGTAGGCCGAAACGGGAAAGAATGGTCGTAAAGTCGTTCATTGCGTTGATAGCGCGCGTGACGGGATCTTGGGGCATAGTATGACCATCCGGCAACAGCGGTGCAGGGAAAGGTGGTGCTGAGATTGGAGCTGGAGGGGCAAGAGGATCTTCAGATACACTAGGCGGAGCCGAAGGAGCCGGTGGAGTGGGCGGTATGGGATTTAGAATTGCATCCATGTTTCGGGACAGCACATCAACGAACTGTCGGCCCGTCATGTAGGCCCGCATGGCGTCGTAGAAGGTGACTGGCGGTTTCGTCGTGTTGGACGCCTTGTTGATCTGCGCGAGAAGATTTGTCGAGTATGCTATGCAGTGTTCGAAAATCAGCCGCTGCGCATACTCCTGGATATGCGGCACACGGGAACTGGGCGACAGAATGTAGACGTAGCTGTAGAGAAGCTCGAGCTCGAAGAAGGATCTCAGCGCTGGAAGAGTGCTCTGCGACATGGACTGGAACCAGTCAGTCATCCGGGCGTACATCTTCCAGATATACGGATAAGGATCGTGCCACGGTTCGCGGCCAGATTGGAACAAGTCCATGTACCATTCGGACTGTATCTGGCGGATTCTGAACAGGTCGAGGGCGGAGTCGAAAGCCTGCAGGAAGACGTGGTTCTGTGGTGACGAGTGTTTGGGTGACGTAGGCGAGCTGTGAAACGGCAGGTGCACGTGCGCAGAGTCATCTGAGAAAGAGAAGGCGCGCGTCTGCACGAGTGAGGTGGATCTGTCCAGCGAGTACACACACCAGTACACGCGCCGTCGAATCTCCAGCTTTGGGCGAGGAACCGAAGAGCTCTTGGAGGGGTCCTGGTGGATGCCAAGGTCGACCATGGCCCTGGACGCAGCGCCGATCAGGGTCCAGCTGTCGAAGTGGTGGGGGTCCATGGTAGCGTATATGACCAGCAGAACGAGTGCCTGGATACTGCTGATGAAGCCAGGATGTAGGACCTTCTCTGCCTGCTCCAACGCTGCGTTCACATGGCCTACCGCATCCGAGTACAACGTGTCACCGCGCTGCTCAGACTGAGATAGACAGGCGATAGCCAGCACCATGCGCACCACCCAGATGTCGAATGGCTTGGCTACCCCGTCCAGGTGGTACACGGCGTCTACGCACGCATACAAGGTTGCTTCTTCGAAAATCGGCAATAAGGTGAACATGTTGTTCACATATTGCTGGATTAGCGGTGTTGCCGCATATCGCGGAGGAAGCTTCTTTGTGAGACCTGCAGGCATAGGTTCCTTGGAGCTCGCCGACAATATCAGGCGAGCGTATGACATCTCGGTGGTGAAGCCGTAAAAGTCCCTGGCAGTGGCGTTCACAGCACTGATCAATGTCAACACGAGTTCGCGGAACCGCTCACAAAGTACTCACAGCAGTCCAAAGTCGGACACCAATTCGTCTATGCTCGAAGCTTCTCTGCGCTGCGCTGCGCGATTGTTAGAACTCCCTGCCTTCACCGTCTCCACGGAAGATCGACGCGGGCTTGCGATGTCGGTGTCGAGCAACATGATAGACGACTTCCTCCGCGCTTTCGCTTCTGCGATCTTCTTTTCCAGCCTCTCAACTTTAGCTTCCAGGGTCGCGACATAACTTCTCTCTTTCCCGCGCGCAAACTGATCGTTGGTGCTCGAGCATTCCGAAGCGCGGTTGGACTTCTCGCATGCTGTGCATGCGGGCAGTTTCCCGTCACATTTGATTTTGGCAGCCCTGCATCGTTGGCAGGCAGCTACCGGCCTGCTCACGCGGAGCAGTGGCGTTTCCAACACCATGAGGTCGTTCCCTACAAGGGGGTAAACGTCGAGATCTGGTATCATGGCCAACATCAACACGCAATCACACAAGATCGACGAGGAAAGTAGTAGAGCGTCTCCGACATGGAGGAAGGAAGCTTAGTCGGCACCAGCGCGAGAAGCCCATGCAGAAGTGGACATTGCACAGGATAAAGAAAGCTAGAGAACACGAGGGAGCGGCGTGGGCAGGGCTGAGGACTGAGGTGTCGACAGAGCCAAATGGACTTACCGAGTCGGTGGAGGATACAATACGGGCTTAGTGCGACAGGGCCAGCTCAAATGGACCATGGATGGTTCGCAGCACAGGCGACAGGGCGGTTCAGCTCGTGCGTCGTTCTATCGTGGCGCGACGTGGTGTTGAGGGGGGACAGGGTGGCGCGAGGCGCAGCAGAAGCACAATGCACTCAGCCTTCTGGATTGATTGCCAACGGGACCGGCCTCACCGGCTGCGGGAGGAATGGCGCCCTGGTTTCCGCTCGAAGCCCCGCAAGATGCAGCGCAGACAGACGTCAGTTCCAGCGGGGTAAAGGGTGAAAGGCTGCCTCTGTTAGCGGTGAGCAGTGAGGCCGCAGCGCCCTGCCGTTTTTTCGACGAGACGTCCACAGCCTATCAGGGGGGAAGCCCACGCCGCCCAACTGGATGCAGCGTCGGCGGCGGGTTGGCCTGTTAGCAGCGGCCGCGACTCGCCAAGCGTTCTATTGTCATCCGCATGGCAGCGCTTTCGCGCCGCTGATTGGGAAACGAGGCGTAATGAACGGCTGGTAATCTTTGTCGCGCCGCGGCGACGTCTGTCAACTACACCCTAGGTGCCGTCGATACATACGTACATACCACGGTCGGCGCCGCATCTGCCTGCCCTTGGCTGTGCCACGCTCGAGGTCGGTGCCTCGCCGTTTCTCCCACTCTTCCACACGTCCCGCACTTCGCCTGCTGCCGCCGACTGCCCTGGATGGACGTGCGCGCCGTCGCTATATCCGCTGACGTTCCCCACGCCGGACTTCTCCTGCGAGCGCGTGCGCGAAACCTCCTATGGTGACCATGGCCACGAAGATCCAGCACAACAGCCCGCAGAACGGCGTGCTGCAGTCCAAGGAGGAGGCCACCGGCTCACCCAACCGCATTGCCCACACGCTCACGGCTTGTTGTCGTTGTCGCACGGTAAGCTCCTCGCGCGCCAGGAAGGGGGGCCCAGACATGTACTGAGACTTTACAGCGCAAGACGCGATGCGATCCTGGCCTGCCCCGCTGCGGTCCCTGTGAGCGGACCAACTCCCACTGCGAGTACTATGACCCCGCGAAAGGCCGGAAGATTCCTCGCAATTATGTGGTGCACCTGCAGCATAAGGTGCGCGAGCTCGAAAAGCAGCTCGCAGAGCTTGAGAAGGACGATGGCGAGCCGGACCCCGAGGATGTGATGCGCGGGGCAGCCGCCGTCAAGGTGCAGGATACGGACGAGTCAAAGTTCTTAGGTCCCTCGAGCGGCATCACCATCACGCGCCTGGTCATGCAGCTGGCAAAACAATTCACCGACTCGAAGAGCATATCCGAGATCGTGCCCGATGCGCGCGCAAAGTCAATCAAAGCGACCTTCGACCAGGAGGACGCCCGACCCACGTCCAAAGTCTACCCGCTCGTGAGCGACGTTGCGGCTGAAGAGCTGCCGAACAGAGACCTGACCAATCTCCTGGTTGAGCTCTTCTACTGCAAAGGCGCGTATTGTCTTCGCTCTGTCCAATTGCAGGAAGCTAACAGCCACAGTGCATCCCATGTACCCCATCTTTCACGAGCCGACCTTTACCCGTATAGTTGAGGAGGTATATTGCGGGTCGACGGATGCCTACCAGAACTTTTGCCTTCGAATGGTGATTGCTATAAGCCTTCAAAGGATGGACACGCAATACGCTGGTCTTGCAGACAGCTATTATCTTGCCGCACTCAAGTTCTTCGAGCAGGCAATCAAGCCCATGAACCTCAAGACCCTGCAGTGCTTCACGCTCATCGCTGGCTACTCGTTATTGACTCCGACTCGAACTGCCGTCTATTATATAATTGGTCTAGGAGTCAGATTGTGCCAGGCATTAGGGCTGCATGAAGAGAAGACCATCACCATGGGCCCTGGCGGCAGGCCTGCCGATCCTCTGGAGGTTGACATGCGCCGACGGGTATTCTGGAGCATCCTCACTATGGACTACGGTTTGTCTCACAGTCTCGGCCGACCCAGTCACTTTGCCACTCGCCGCGAACACATTGATGTCAACTTCTGCGAGCTTGTCGACGACCCTTTTATCACGAAAGAGGGCATTCGGCCGGCCCCGCAAGCCTCACTAAAGAAATGGATCGCCATTCATTTTTACAAGATGCGACTGCTTCAGCTCGAGATGCGAAGGAAACTCTACCTCAAGAAGCGGCCTGAACCCAAAGACGACCAAGACCCCTGGTTCGTCGAAATGCAGGCGAAGATGGAAGCGTGGAGGGATACGAGCCCTGAGATGGACGGTGGCTCAGGGCTCAACAAAGTCTGGTTGGTAATATGTTTCTCGTGCCCTCGCACTGTCTGACAGTACCTTAGGTTCACTGGAAGATACAACACCATGGTCTGTCTTCTATACCGCCCATGTCCTCAGATTCCGCGTCCTACAGCACGCGCTGCCGTGCTGTGCTTTGATGCCTGTGAGTATAACATCTACATGACTCGTAAGCAGATCGAAACGCAGAGCGTTGATATCACGTGGATCTTTACGCAAGCTATCTTCATGGCGGTAAATGTCATGCTTTGGAGTCTTTCATACTTGGAAGTGCGTCGCAATCATAGCCGAGAAGAGGTTGAGGGACATTTGAGGGTTGCTCTTGAGTCTATCGAACTGGCATCCGTGCGATGGCCTGGAGTCGCATCTGCTCTTGAGCTCTATCAGAATCTTATCGGTGCGTGTATGAGAATATACGACAAAGACGGTGATATTCCAATCGCAGCCGGTTCGCCATCCGACAGCGCTTCGGTCGTCTCATCGAGCATCGTCGAGGGCATCAACAGGTCCCGCACAACAAGCCCAGCGTCAGCGTCAACCTCTTCTGTGAGAACGCCCTCCGAAACTGTACCGCCCCCGTTCGGTTATTTACCTACGAACCAGAATCAAAATCATTACAATTTCAATACTTCTCACCAAAACATGCCGGCATCGTCTCCGAATGGTCAGCCTGCATCACTCCAAACGTCACCACAACAACCGCCTCCACAACCTTACATGGAGTCTAGTACGAAGGCCTCGATCGACACCAACGTTCCCACGTTCAACTACCCTCAGACTACACAATTCGCTCCTCTGCCAGCTACGTTTGCGGAATTGCCTCATTGGAACCCGACCTTTTCAATGCCACCGCAAGAGACCTTCGGCATGCCGATTAGTACGCAGCCGTTGACTTCGCCGATCTACAACGAGAGTTATGCAGCAAACCAAGGATATCCCATGACCGACTACCTTTATCCGCAGTGGAGTCAAGAAAGCGTCGGTAGAGGCATGGGCTTAAATCAAGAGCAACAAATGCAACTTATGCAGGATTTCGAGGCCAACGAGACGAGCAAGATTGAGCAAATGATCCAACAAAGCCACCAACTTTTCCGACCTTATTCGCAGGCACAGTATTGAAAGAGGAAAACATCTTATTGGCAATGTTCGCATACATTCTGCTGCAATATGCAGACTGTAGACTGTTGGCGCGTCGCGGAAGTTTTGAAGCACCTCTGCCCTACATTTTGAGCCTACGAGTCTACAGTGCTTCACGCAGCACAATCACAGCCTATCGCAGAAGCGGGTTGGCGACGAAGATACCGTGCACCACGGTGTCGCGTGCAAGTTGAACAGAAGCTACACTCGAATACCGGATTTATTCTACATACAGATCCATGAGTGATGCTAAATAACATTCAGATTGAGTCGAGAAAACCCAGTCCTCTTCAGAAATTAACATCTCGACACAAAAGCCGATGGAGTGTGGCGGAGATATGATAGCTACGATTGCGCGAGCAGGTGGCATGTATCGCGACTAAAATATAGCAGCATTGGTAACATGGCGTACTGACACATTTTATCGGGACAAGTGCGGGCGCTAGGAGGAACAGCATATGGAGGGTATGATATACCATGAGGGCACGTCAACGGTCTTTTAGGGGTGGTAATAAGCAGTGTACGATCAGCTAGCGATTCGGAGAGGAGAGATGGCAGAACGCGTAAATGGATTTTGCCAGGTGAGGTCGGGATGGCAACCAGCAGGTCTGGGTATGTACGTCTTTTACATCGCGTCGTCGAAAACAGCTACCTTCACATATGCAATGTCAAGTACTTGAAAAGAGTTAGACCGTATGGTTCTTTATTCCTTGTTCGTTATCTGCATGTCCCATCCATCCGTGAACACACTCTCCCTACAATTGTTACATGTACCGATGTGTAGAAATGCCATGTCCGTGGTGGCAGCTCTTCGCTCCATTCACGCACCTCTTATCAATCGATCTTCACATCCAGATCCTAAACAGCCATGTCTACATCTCAGCTTATCCAACGCTCATCCAACTTCGTCATCTCCTGCCTTGCCTCACTCCTCCCCGTCACTTAGTCTCTTGCTGCTCCGCGCATGAAACGCCCAACTGCCGCTCAGCACCCTCCTTCTCCCTCGCCACATGATCGACAAACGCATCGAACATCTCCTTCTTCCCCACGACCGTCTCGCCCACGTCCTCCCTCCACTGCCGCACAGCCGCATACACATAGTCGGCCCCATATAGCACGTGCTTCCGGTCATCGTACTCGTTGCGCTTGGTCTGGAGCGTGGGCTTGTTTGCCTCGAGGTCCGCGAGGATCTCGAGGAGGGAGGAAGCGGACGTCGAGGTGTAGTCTGTGACTATGTTCTCGACTGCAATGTGGACGCCGCGGATGAACGAGGCGAGCGAGCGCGGGGTGAGGGGTGGAAAAGGAGCGAAAGCGTGGAGGGCTAGTGGCGAGGATGTGGAGATTTCTTCCCCGGTTGGATCTCCGTTTTCGCTAACGGGCCTATTCGCAGAGGGAGGGCGGGCGGTGGGGTAGTGATTTTAGTCTCGTGGTGCTGCTTTGGGTCCACTGAGGGCGTGGCCAAAGGTGAAGATGCTTCGTGTTCGGCAGTAGGTGGTGGTGGAAGCTTAAGACGAAGGGTGAAGCGCTGGGCGGGCAAAGGGTTGGGTGCGAGGTTCGATGAGGTAGGAGCTTGTTCGTCGCCCTTGGAAGGCGACTTGAGGTCGGACCTGGCTTTCTGGAGTTCGGTTGGTGATTTCGCCTTCACCGGTGTTGCATCCCACCAATTGACTTTCTTCTTCCCAAACAGCACGCTCTTCGGCATAGGCAGCTTGATCTTCAGCGACCACCGCCACACCCCATCCACCAGCACACGGCGACGCTTCGTTCTCTTCTCATTCTTCTCCTCGCCTTTAGTCGCACCGCAGTCTCCGAAGCCAGGTAGGCCCTTGGAAGGATCTGCGAATGCCGGCGTCTCGCCGGCTGAGTCGGAGTCCTCAACGTAGGCAGAAGATTTAGGCACTTTGGTCTTGCGGCGCTTGCGGGCAGGTTCCTTCTTCGCCGGGCCCATAGCTGCGTTTCGGCGCTTGTTGACTGCTACAGGCAATGAAGCCTTCTTAGAAATGGCCATGAGCTGTGATTCGGCGTTCATATGGCCTGGCGCGCTGAAAGAATTGTGCATATCCTCATCGTGCGGGACGCTCTTTCCGACTTCGTTGTCGACGGATGTCATGTGCTCGTCGACGTCGTGCGCAGGCATCGGCACGTTCTTCTCAACAGCGTTCGCGTCAGCAGTCTTCACGTCGGCAGCCTTCTTGTCCTCCAGGAATAAACGACCGACTTGAAGCATCGTCGCTCTCAGCACGTTGACGGCCGGCTCTCCGTTAGCGACGGCTACCAGTGCCTTGCTAAGCGCTTCATCGAAGATACGTGATACCTCGGCACGAAATGTGGGCGAAAAAAGCTCATCTGCGTGCTCAAAGTATGTCTTACGCGTGACCAGTTCTGATATGGCAGCCTCGTTAGAAAGCGTACCGTCGGCAATGGCACGATTGAGGGCTGTATAATCATCCATAGCGGCTGATACGAAGTTTCGAGTCTGCGGTGTAAGTGAGTTTTGCAGCGAATGATTTTACCAGTATGGATTTGTTCAGTTGTAGTTGATGGACCGATAGTTGATCTGGAAAGTGTGGGTGTTAGTGGTGTTTATGAAGCGGCAGGTCGAATCTGAAGAGGTCCTCCAGCGTGTAGAGTTGCCGCGCAGGTGGTGGTGGTGCCGCCAGGCAACGAAGTGAGTACTAAGTCAGATACTCAACTTCTGGGACCGATGCGTAGGCGTTTTATATTTTTCTCACTCCAAGGGGCGTGAACTGTGCGAGCCAGGCGTCGCACCTAATGATTCACGAGGGCGAGGTGAAAGATTGAGCACCTCAGATGACGGTCTGTCTGCTTCGCTAACTTTGAGATCGTGAGTCGTGAGTGAGGTTAGACATTGATACATTCGAGTGATTTTTTGTATATCGTAGAGGCGATAAGACGGCCACTTTTCGAGCTGGAGTGCAAATGCCGTCACTTGTTCGATCTCGCTGCTATGACTGGAGCTCAATTGCCTGCTTCAAGGTGGAAGGTGTAATCAGTCTAAAGAAATGAGTTCCTTGTGTAAGAGCCAGCTTGTCTGCTTCATCGGCCAGCCCGCGCTGGGAGCAGGTATTTATCCGATAATACAAGTTTTCGCTCATTGTGACTCAACAATATTTCCATGTTTCAAGAACCAGTAGTGATGTCGCTATTCTCAAATGAACTTGGTGCCTGTTGGTGCTAGTGAGGGATAACCATGGTACTTCTAGCTTGGAAGGAATTTTAATGATCTGCGCACGACCCAGTACATTATGTGAGACTTATAGGTTTTAGTTAATGTGCAGAGATAGGGGTATTTTCCCTTCCATACTTGCTCACGATACCACCTGGAACCGGTCAAATCTAACTTGGCCTTGGCCAGGGCACGCCACAACCTCACACATAAACCTATGATATTATAATTGCATATGAATGGGGGACGTGTGTTCGATTTTATATTACACTAGACTTCCGCATTGTTCATGTGGTCGACGGCGCAAGCCTCGTCAGCCCTCCGTGCATCTCGCACTGCGGCATCTACTGCATCCACGAGATCGATGTGAAAGAACGGTCTATCTACTCCATACACAGGCTCCAATCTCCGCTTTTCACTACTAACCATAACTATTCCCAGTTCACCTTTTCCGCTCGCGAGATTTTTGATTGACTCTTGCGACCCAGTCGCGTTGCGCTGAAGCGTAGCCGTGCTCTTACTTGATAGCTGCTCATCCACATGCGCTATGCGATTATGGTGATTCCCTTCCCCGTTCTCCCCAGTGCCCACGAATGACGTCGCCACCGTATACGCCGGACGCCAAATCCGCATTGCCTCTGCATTTCTCGTAGATGGGTATCCGAATCCAGCGTTCACGAGGGCTCTCCTCGTCCACCGATTCCGCACACCCGCGAAATGCCACTCCACTACCCCCGGAGCTGCATACTTCTCCAACGTCCTCCGCATATCAATCAATCCTTGCACGCTCGTCACATCAACTACATTGACGGTCGAGAAGTCCAGCACGACGGCGCGTAGGAGCGGCTTTAGAGGGGCATCGTGGTCGGTCTTGTGTGTGGACGGCGGAGGATCACTCCATAGCCGGTCCTTGAGCGGGACACCGTCATCTTCGACAGTGCGCCGCGTTTGCGTATAGATGTGTGTGAGAAGATGGTCAATGTGTTGTGCTTGATTGATGTAATTGAAGGACTCGGCAAAGCGGTAGATGAAGACGCCTGGGTAAGCTGGTTCGACCTTGACGCGGGGGTTGTGAGCGGCTTTTCCGTGTAAAGGGAGGAAGACGGCTCGCGTAGATTCACTCGTTCCAGCTAAAGAGCTTGAAATTGAGGAGGTTGTTCTACTGGCATTGGATTTATTGGAGTGATCGACGACCCGCGTAATTTGCACCTTGCCTTGTGATTTTCCAGGTGTGCGTGCCATGCGGATGAAGAGGAGGGCAAATGATAGCGCGATGCCGACATAGATGGACGTTTCGAGGTCGATGAAGATAGCGAGGATGACGCCGATGATCCAGATGCCGAACTCGAAAGGTGAGAATTGCCAAAATTTGTATAGTTTATGCGGCGGAGTGACCAGGTTCCAGGTTGCATGGATGATCAGCCCAGCCAGAGCTGCGTTTGGTATGTAGTAGAACACCGCAGTGAGTGCATAAAGCGCCAGTACCAGAACCATAGCGCTGAAGAGACCTGCGAGTGGTGTTCTGACTCCGGCTTTGGTGAGTACGGCGGAAGCGCCGAAAGATCCAGTACAAACGTAGCCTCCCACAAAAGGGCTAAGGAGATTGGCGAAGCCTTGTGCGAGGATTTCCTGTGAGGGGATCACAGTGTAGCCGTGCTCTCGGCCAAAGTTCTTCGCGATAGCGATGTGCTCGACAATCAGGATGATGACGATTGCAGGCAGGTCTTTTGCTACGAGGCCGAACAGCTCTGTGTCCATTCTAGGAATGCTGGCGTGTGAGAAGCCTTTCTCGATCGTTCCCACGATGCGAAACTTTTCGTGACCTTTAGGTGCCGTCCTGTGTACGAGCCAGCTGATGAAAGTATACAACAGCACTGTAAAAGTCAATCGAAGTGCGGATATCATAGTCCACATCCGTTTCTGCGCAGGTTTCCGAGCCTCCATCTTTGAACAGAATCCTTGAACAGCGAATAGTAGAACAATAGAGCTGACGCCAATGGCAGCATCCAGATGTGCATGGGGGAGACCTTTCAAAGTATTTATGTAAACTTTGTAAGGTGCCTCGCGGGTGTTGATTCCTTTGATTCCCAGGCACGTAGGTAGCTGTGTCGAGATGATGGTAATGCTGGCCGCAGTGACGAACGCGTTGATTGGAGGGTATGGGATGAATTCGATAAGCCAGCCTAGGCGAAGGAACCCAAGAATCAACAAGATCAACCCGCAAAGAAAGCAGATCGCATGTGCAATTTCTTGTGCTTCATATACACCCGGCTTCTCTACCTCAATGCTGCTGACAACCTGGCCAATTAGCAGCGACCCTACTGCCGTTGCCTGGAGTGATGTTAGTATCATCCTGATTGTGCTCAAATCTGTAAGCTTACTCCGATAACTATGTCTTTGGATGTTCCAAATATCCAGTACAAACATGCACCTGTGAAAGTTGTGTACAAGCCGTACGCTGGACTGAGCCGAGCGAGTGATGCATAGGCCATGGCTTGAGGAACTACTACTAGACCCACAGTTACACCTGCAAGCTTTCATGTCAGCAGAAGATAAACTCGATTTCAAAACGACCGGATTGTACTTACCAGCAATGGCATCTCCTAGTAACCAATGCAGGTTATAACGGCGCGCCCATGATGTAGAAGGAAAGAGTTTCTGCACGTAATCCGCTGCGCCGATTGCTGTCGGCATGAGATCTCGGAGCCATTCTGCTATGCTAGGGTCTTCTTCAAAGAAGGTATTCCCGATGGCATGTGTGGCAATCTTGCCTAATGCTTGCGTCTCTTCTTCCCGCGCAGCGCGGTCAGTGTGTAGAAGGTTGGTTTGGAAATAATTCCCGATCCTTCGAGTGGCCATCGCGGCTCTTCACCGCCCGAACACGGTTTTCAAAGGCCCAAGATACTCCTCTACGGTACCAAATCGCTGGTGAAGTATGTTTGGCGCTTTCAGCAACTCAAGCACAGATTTGCCAGTTGCGTGCCGGTAATGCGGCTGATGATACTCAGCGAGCGGTAAAGAGGGGACACAGAGAGAAAGTCGGAGGCCCATGGTTTTGACCGCAAGAACGTTCAATCGGCTCTCGGTCCCGTTTCTAGAATAGCTGTGACGCGCTGTCATGATAGCGCACTGTCGTCCAGCCCGACGAGCCGAAAACATGGTATACATCCTTCGGCCGAGAGATCTTGGCGGCCAGGTACTGTAAAGTCTCCACTCTTCCCCTCCGTGACAACACGACACTGTGCGGCTTTCATTGCGATAGGTAGTTTATCCAACAAGAAAGACGAACAGAAGAGATACTGTGGCCATGTCGCTTGCCAGCTAATGCTAATCATTCCAGCTCGTATGCGCAGAGATGTGGTACTCAGTAGCGTGAGGAAGGCGCCTGCCGCAGGTCGAGCATCATCTTCATACCAAAGGCAATGTCGCAGAGTACAGAAATTAGTTGTCGGGGCGATTTTACAGATACCCAATATCCGGTCGGACTCCTGTAAGGGTTGTTGGGCGCTGAAGAGGAATGGCAATGCCAGGCAATCTAGTGCCCGCTTCTACAAAGGCAAAATATCACGTGACCGTTGTGTCTTTTCACGAACAAATTTGTCTATCCTTTCGATCCGTCTAACCTGAGTGCAGTTTTGATACGCAGATCCTTTCAAACTTCACAATCTTATTGTTCTACATATGAGGGCGTAATCTTCGTTTAATTTACCCCGCATTAATCGCATCTCGCATCAACAAGTAGACGAACCTTCAACGTGCAAAATTCCACCATAGCAAATTCTTGTCACAATGTCTGTGAATAAAAAATATACAACAGGACTGATCTTAATGCTCTTCAAATGAGTCCAACGACACAGACTCCAAGTCAAACGCCATCGTCGCACGGAATATGCCCGTCGTCCCGTTTCATTTCCATAATCCAACCCATCGGCATCCCATCTCTACTGAGCTATGAATGGAAACTCTTGGATTCAATTCCTTTTAAATGACCAGAATGTCATCTCTTACCAATGTACCCACTGAGCTCAAGACGCATATCTTCGCCTCGCTCTCTGATTCGGATCTGTTTTCCGTTTCCCGGACATGCAAGGTTCTTTATACAGCAGCCACGGAATGCATCTACCGGAACGTTCAAATCGTATGGGAGATGAAAGAAGGGCCGCTAGCGTTTGAGAACAACGCCCTGAAGATATACTATCTGTTACGAACGGTGCTTGAGAGCCAGGATATTGCGAATTCGATCAAAAGCCTGATGTTCAGCGCTCGGAGTCATGGAAGACGGGGATTGGGGTACGGATGTCCTCGCCTTCACCCTTCGGCCGCAGAAGCGCGTAGTATGAGGGACAGGAAGTACAAATATGCCAGTAGCGAGCCGACTCCGGGGTCCCAGATGTTGATCATGAAAGAGTCTCAAGAGCAGGTGATGGTCACTAATGCAATTGATAGATTACATCTACTGAAAATCGCGGATTTGAAAGGCGCTATATTGGAAGAAAAGAGCGTGCAGACTGCCATAGCGCTCTTGATCCTACAATGTCCGAATCTACGCACTCTTACATTAGACACGCTTTTCTTCTTCCTGGGGACCGACGCCGACACGAATCCTTTCATCGCTATGATTGCGCATGTCATGCATAGTAGACAAGGTGCAAAACTAGAAAGCGTCACGCTGATGTGCCAATCAACGTACACTCCGCTCCAGCTCTCATTCATAACACCCTTTTTCCATCTCCCTAACATGCCACTGCTATCCCTCGACGATATGACTGTCTATCCTTCATATTCCAATGACGAAATTTCCGTCCGCTCATCGTCATTTATCACGAAACTCTACCTGACATCTATTCACCTCCCCGCCGCATCACTCCACACCATTCTCCAGCAAACACTCCTCTTACACACCCTCACATACATCGCATACCTTCCGCATAGCAAGACGCCTCTCTATCTCGATACCGTTCGCAAAGCGCTGCACTGTGTCCGCGGTACGCTCACTCATCTCACACTAGGCTGCGATGGCTACCCGGATGAAGCAGCTGACAAGGAGTGTTGCCAAGGGGTCATGTCGGGCTCGCTCGGTAGCCTAAAAGACTTGCGCGCATTAAAGAGCTTAGCTGTGCCGGTTGCAATGCTATATGGGTTGCCTGTGGGTGTTGTAGAGCCATTAGTCAACATGCTTTCTCCGGGCCTCGAAACGTTCGTCTTGCGCGACGATATGTGTGAATATTGGGAGTACGACGCCTGGAGCAAAGATGTGGTGAGGAGAATGCTCACAGAGTTCTTGAATGGAAAATGGAGGAAGACAACGCCACGACTGCGGGAGATTGGCCTGGGCGACTGGGAGTCTGAGAAGGAGGATGATTACGATATGGGTGATGTTGAGGCGGATACTGAACTGGAAAATCTCTGCGAAACAAAGGGCCTAAGATTTACTTCGATCAGTGTAGACCGAGCGTAAGAGTGACTTGGACAAAACCCAAACAGCTTTCCATACAAGCACTAAATCGCTTCTCAATAGACGGAATGGGGGGAGGGGGCGATTCCTGACTTCCTAAAGTCACGGCAGGAGGTCGAAGCTCTAACTAGTAAGTTTTCCGATATCACACTCAGTATCGATGTTATATACTTAGATGTGCTTCCCAGATCAACAGGCCACCGAGATGCTCAAGTGTTTTGGTCATACTTGGACGTCTAAGTCTAGTCCTAAGGTCGAATTTATGAGTTTCATTGGTATTCCAATTTTCATGCTTGTGCGTAGTCGGAAGTTACATCGAAGAATCAGTGATGACATACTGTTAAGACTACTATTCGCCTATATGAATGCGAGCTGCAGGGTAACATATTGGATCGTGTGGGTACAGATACTTGCGTAACGTCGGAGGATTAGACAACAAAGGCGGAAACAATCAGGAATATAGGTTCTGGACGAGCTATAAATGTGTAATAATACCTTTATTGACACATAATCCAAGGTAACAAGATCAATTATCGTCTCCTGAAACAACAGACTTTCATGCTTTCCTTATTATTGCCTACATCTTTCCGATCCAATCATTCCATACCCCTATTCATTACCTACAGTAAACGCCGCAGGTGTCATATCTATAGACAACCCTTTAGACTGTCCCAGTAATTATCCACATGCCATGACGATACACGCATTACAGCTCTTGTGATTGACTTAACGAACACTAATCCCTATCTCGGCCCGCAACAAGTCACGCTGGGTGAGGGTATCGACAGCTGAAAGCCCGAGCGCATGGAGAATCTGCTGAACTTCAATCACTACACGCATCCGTCAGCCTGATTTCCCATCGCTCGGGGAACTGCATCAATTCATACCACTCAGCTTGTCAAATTCATCCACATTGCTAGGAAATGCAGGTATGGGTTTATTGGTAAGATGGTGCCCAAGCTTCACGAGACGCTTCTCGCCCTGTCGACGTTCGAGGTTCATCTGCCTAGCGCGCCTATTCCATTCACTTCGCTGTTTAGCAAACTGTCATGTCATCAGCAAGTAGATTTGGATAGGACTCACAGCGCTTCCAGCCGGGTCATACGCGCATTCAGATTGTTTCGTGTGTCGATGACCTCCTTCGCGAGGCCATTGATGCGAGCGTTCATGGCAAGAAGAGCTTGCTGAACCTTCTTGTCCTGCTGCGTGTTTTGACCGATCTGCCGGAGCTGAGCGCTGGCGGCTTCGAGTTGTGTAGCGACATTGGTAAGGGAGGGCTCGGGGGGCGGCATGTTACGCGCAGACAATGGGACGATCGTGGGCGACCGTGGAGTGCTCTTGCTGAATGGTTGCGGTGCAGGCAATGGTGCCATTGTGGGCGACCGTGGAGGGATCTGACTGATTGGTTGGGCCATATTGAATCTATGAGATAACCAAAGTGCGAATCTGTCTGAGAGAAGAATTGCGGGATATTTGATAGTTGAGGGTAGATTGGCTAGGCGAAAAGAAAAGCGCAAGCCGAGATTCCGAGAACGAGGTGAATGGTGAATGCGGCGATTATAAATGTTCCACGTCTCAGCGCCACACACAAATCACAGCTGTCCAAAGAACCGACCTCACTCTCAACCGCACATCACCTTTCAAGAACAACCTTCTGACAGTCGTCAAAATGCCATTCGACAAAGCCCTCCAACGCAAGCTCTCCAATATCGGCAAAGAATCAACGGCGGCGATGCGTAGGATCTCCAAGGAACGCGAGGTCGAAGGCAACCCCCGAATCTTCCCTCAGCTCCTTGCCATCAAGAAGAAACTGGAACGCTTTCATGGCCAAATGCAAGATGCGAGGGAGGCTGGCGATCCGGAGGGCGCTCGAAAGGCTGTCGTCAGAGTGGGCCGTGCAATTCAGGAGGCAGCCGAGCTTGAGATGAAGGCGTATGTGACTGAGTGGAATGGGCTGCAGACGAAGTAGCTATGCTGACTATGAATAGAGTTGAAGCTTATTGGAAGGAGATCAAGGCTAATCGGAAGCGCGCGTGAGGCGTACGGTCGAGACACGAGCTTGAGGTTTTAAGAGTGATGGCGTTATTCTCGAGCGATACCTCTCTGTGTGCATTGCGATCTGGCGTTCTCGATAGGCTTGAAGTTCATGTAGACTAAGGACCTATAGATGCTGGCTGTTGCTGAACATAGCTTCTAATAGATGCTACTTATGTTCGACGTCAAAAATTTGGGTATACTTTCTTCTTGGACAGCTGCAGTTAGTTCTCATGGACCCTTTAGAGGAAAGAAACTGTAGCTAGACCTTCTAAGTAAGAATGCGAACCCTTCAACGATAACTGTTTTTGCGCTTGCCAAAGAGTTTTTGAGCCGACATGCGTATCCGAGAACTCACCCTTCCTTCGATCATTTCCATTTGCAAATGCACTGTTACTATGGCGAGTACCTTTATACTCCTTAAGGTGGTGATCACCATTGCGCAAGTAGAGTTCGCAATGTGAAGTCCGCTTCGCTAGGATCAAGAACACTTCCAAAAAAACTCTGACAATCATTCAATGCAACCACATGAGATATGATGCCCCTCCAACGCTTCGTGGAGACGAAAATGAGTGCCCTTTAGATTCGAATTAACATTGATATTACGTAGGTGAACTCTGTACATAGTCTCTTTGTATGCTTCATTCGTGTGTTCGTTGCAAGGTATGCGTATTACGCCGGCTCCGTATGAACACCCTGCGCTCGCTTGATAATATGTATGAGAAAATAAGGGTATATAGCGACTCTTTCTCCCAGGCCGTCTTTCTGTTGCTTCTTCGTTCTTGCCTGCTACTTGTCACCAGCACCTAAAACTGCCAATGTCCGATATCCACTCCCTCTCAATCAAGGGCACAACGCCATTACGCGCATAGTCTTTGTCAATTGTATCAACCTCCCAGTTCACAACGAACTCCTTAACATGCTTGAACGAGTCTGGTTTGGGAGCGTCTATTTCGCAGTCGTGCACACCTCGTCTACTTTCTCGTCAGCCTCTCATATGATTAGATAGGATGGAGGACGCTTACCGGAACACTGTGCAAGCACTAAAACTTCCCTCAAACATCCTCGGCTCCGCCATGCTCAACACCCTTTTCTCGTTGATCCTCGTGCAACCGCCGTCAATCGCATACTCCGTGCAATCCTTCAGATTCTCTCCAGAACAGAATCGCATCCCCGTGGTGGGTCGCGCGCCTGTGGATTCACCAAGCGCCTTGCCGATATTGTCGAGCAGCGACTGTTTTGCTTGCGTTGTTGAGTGCGGATGCCGATACGATGTCGTTGGCATCGCGGACGGCGTGAAGTGGTTGCAGTGCGACATGATATAGACAAAGCCAAGAGGAAGCGCGAGGAAAGCGGCGAGGGTGAGGAGGGCGCGGGGAGAGCTCATGGCTCGCTGGTCTTCTCTATCATGCTTCGCGACAGCGGGGGCGGCGTTCTTTTCGCTCATGATTGCGACTGCGACTATTGTACTCAACGTCTAATACTCTTGAAGAACAGTCGAGGGCGACGGCTACGATGCGACTATGTAGGCATGCGAAAGAGAGGTAAGACGGGGAAATACGATGGTATAAAGGAAAGCCGCATAAGCCGGCCCCCGCCTCTCATTTCATGTCGTTTATCGCAATCCCCACCTCGATCCTCCAGGCTGGAACCTGCGTCGCTTAATTGCCCCTGGACGTCAATAGAGTTGGGGCCGCATTGGTGTTTCGGGGCCGGATGGTGGCCCCCGTCACGGGTGCCCGGCTAGACCATCACATCCGTCTAGCTACATTGGGCTAGCCGCCTTCTATACATACTGTCAGCCAATAGTCGGCTATCTCTAAAGGAGTCTGGACCGCAATTTAATGTTTCGCTGCTCACCGGAGTTCAAATTGATTGCGGCGTAGAATGAAGTCTTTTCTAATGTAGAGCGATCTACCCACAGCTCTGTACTATCACGAACTCCGCTAGAATGCACAATGCATGTGCTTTGTTTTTGCAGCACACTGAGCGCCCTGGTGCTGCTCTTTGTCACTCTCGTCCGTGCTCAAAACGTGACATTCGACGACTACAACACGCGTAATCCCGCTTTCATTGGGTATGTGGGCTCGGGTCTTAACCTTGGTTGTGAGTTCATCCCATTCGTTGTAAAGGACCAGAGGGGAGTAGTTCCCACAGATGTGTCACTTCTTCGCGACGTCTTTCTTGAGAGACTCTTATATGCATCTCCATCTCCACTCGAACAACCAAGTAGTTTTCAACCGCACGCAGATCCTAAGATATAGATCACTCAACCATGTCCTCTTTCCTTCATTATTCAAAACTAAACAGTACTCACCCACACTAGTCAAAACCAGCTTCTGTCCAGCCGGCTCTACAACAACTACTTCAAGCGGCTACTTCGCCTGCGTCCCGACCTCCGGTCCAGCACCCCCGATACCAATCAACTGCGCCATATGTCACCCCGGATTCCGCGACCACAGCTGCAGCTCTCTCATCCTCCTAGGGGATGGATCAACGTCTACCTGGTATGCCAAAAAATACTGCGTTATCATTTCAGCCTAGCACTAACAGCGCGACAGCTCCGCAGAAGGCAAGTCCTCGTGCGCCAGCTTACAAGTTCAGAACACGAAGTACGCGAGTTATGCAGAGTGGCAGAGCACGCAGGTTGCCATGGCGTATTCGTGCGATAATCACGTGGGGTTGGAGACTGCCGTAGTCACTGTACCGGCTGCTCTTTGTAAGTTTGTTGCGTTGTCTGAGCTTATGTGTTCTGATGTAATCGAAATAGCGTACGGTCGGACATCAACTGGGGCTCTTTCCACTTCCACATCAACGTCAACGACGGGTGCGGCTGCACTCGGGAAGTCTGGCTCAAGGAGTCGCTTTCTGGTTGTGGCTGTCGGCTGGGCAGCTTTCTGGGTGTTTTGAGTCCTTGTACAGTATGCATTATACGTCTAGTCTCCGAGTAATTTTAGCATACTGTGCAGTTCTTATGATCTCATAGTGGTTCATTTTGACTCTGATACATTCCATTTTCTGAACCTTACGGATGCCAAGAGCTAAAGCTGCGGGAATTTTTCTATACTATGATGAAGCGTACATGACAATATGTCAGATTCATCCACTTTGAGGAAGAGGGAGAGATGAATCACAATACCGAGACCATCATTATCGAGAAATAGCCGTTTCTGACATTGTGATGCGAGGCCAAAAGAGGAAATATACGAAGGTTGCAGATCATTCAACGCTAAATTGCCGCGAATCGGAACCGTTGAAGTCAGCCCACCGTGACCTGCTATTGGTCATCTTCGAACGCATAAACCATGTGGCTTAGCTTCAATTCTGGAGCCAAGGGAATGCTGCTGGCCTGTGATTATTCAGCGCATCTGCTCTGAAGCAACGTCCTAGGGCTAGACCGAGCTGTCCTACACATTGCAATAGCGCCAATCTCCCGTGGATGCACACGAACTGTATATACATTCGGTGACGATGCCGCCGCAGACGCTTGTTTTGAAGTTCGAAAGTCTCAAGAGAACGCGAAGATACGGCGCAAAAGTCAGGACCGGTTGCTTAACCTGCAAGTATGTTCATCTAGCCACCTCCCTCTTATCCCTGGGTAAGGGCGGGCCTATTCATAGCTGACTTTAAGTAGATCCCGGCGAGTCAAGTGCGATGAAGCCAAGCCAGCATGTGTCAGGTATGCTTGTGCCATGCGTGATTTGTGGCGTACATGCAGCATCTACACCTTCTGTCCAATAACCTGACGCTCCTTTGATCATGCAGTTCTGGCCTCTTGAGCATTCCCTGATTTTGATAGGTGTACTAGTACAAGGCGCATATGCGACGGCTATATTAAGAGCGGAACGACGCAATCTAAGCGCTTGTCGCCGAGTGTGGTTCCACCTCTTCTTGATACTGTAACTTTGTCCTCCGATGTATAGCAAAATTGTAAAGATAAAGCGCTTACATTGCACAGCCGATTTTTTCAATCTTGGCCCGAAGACGGGCTACTATATCTGGAATTCTATTACCACTGTGGTATACAAATCTTGTCTAATCATTTCGACAACGGCTTTTGGTCCCAAACGGTACTTCAATTGGCCCGCTCAGAACCCTGCATTCGCCATGCACTGGTTGCCTTAGGCTATCTCTTGAAGACAGAACCGGGGAATTTGAAGCATGCTCTTACAAGGCTGGCGCAACAGGATCGGACCCTTAACCTCCATTATAGTAAGGCCATTGGCTTACTCATTGAGCGAATGAACGAGCAATCTTGCACTATTGAGCTAGGTCTCGTGGCATGCTTGTTGTTCGTTTGCATTGATTTTGTAAGAGGAGACTTCATGACTGGATTCGCTCATCTACACAGCGGTGTGAAGATTCTATCTGAGCTTCCTTGCACACGAATACACGGTATGAGATGGCCAGGACGATCGCTCCGTTGTACTAATACCCTGCTCATTAGGTCTGCGTCCTCACACGCCGCCACCGACATCACCTAGACGGGCTACCGCTAAATTTGCTGATTCAAATAGCCTTCTCAAAGAAACTCTCATACCCATGTTTATGCGAAACATCACCTATGCCATGCTCTTTGGCGATTCCATAGAGGATCTGTTTGAAATCTCTATCCCGAACCCTACGTCCTATGATTCCCCTTCCTTGACCTTTAACGAGCTACAAATGTCTAGCTTCCAGTTACGCAATGCCTCAGCCCTCTTTGTACGCAACATGGCTATGAAAGTCTTTCTCAAAGCGCCCCTCATGCCGGAAGATTTCGCTAGGCAGTCACAGCTACGCGAAGCTCATTATGCGTGGTACAAAGCGCTACAGAAGTTGGAGCATGCGGCATGTTTAAAGCACGAGGAAGAAGTCATGGCAGCATCTCTGAAGATGGGATATTATAACACATACATTATGGTCGGCTGTGCTATGGACGCAAGGCATACTATCTTTGATGCCTATCTCGATTACTTCAAAGCCATCAATCATAACGCGAAAATCGTCTTGGACTCTATGAGCATCGTTACACCATCTCTACCAGTGTCTTCGGGTACTCGAAGGGGCCTTTCGAGGAAGAACATTGTCGCATCAGACCGCGCATCAGGCTCGAAGAACACCCCGAAAGCAGGTAAAGTGGCCTTATCGTGCAGTAGACTCGACCACTATTAAGAATCTCTCAGGCGCCCACTTTACCTTTGAAGTCTCACTCATCCCTTCCCTTCACTTCGTTGCAACTCGCTGTCGCTGTCCTTTGGTGCGCCGCGAAGCCGTTGCCTTACTCAAAACAAACCCTCCGCGCGAGGGTTTCTGGGACGCGGATACTCACATAGCGGTTGCGAATCGCCTCATTGAGGTTGAGGAGACAAACTTGGACCCCCGTACGGGTTGGCCAGCGGCGTCCTCAAGGCTGAGTTGCTCATTCCCCAGTGGAAGTGCACATTCCAACGGCAAGATCGTGGTGACTTTTGCTTTTGCAGAGTGGGGACTAGCATAGATTATCACAACCTGATGATCTGCGATCTGGTGACGGGGCAGATAGGGTGCATGCGCAGTGAGTGGAGAAGATGTGGTGATAAGGGGCGGAGGAAAGGTGGCGGGAGAAGGAATCGTATTCACATCCATCTTAAGGTCTCCAGACAGAGCTTTTTCAGTGTGCGAATGTTTTAGCGGGAAGTCTTGTATCATAATGCCAATAGAACAATGATATGTCGCCTACTTTGCTGTGCTTTTGCTCGTCTGTGGCTAGTGATATCGTGGCGCTGCACCCCCTCACTTGAAGCATCAGCCGCGCTAACGATGGTCGCTGCCTGCTACAAGCGACTGCAATGTTCCCACAACGCCACGAGCAGACATCCATACTGTGCTGCTTGACAAATGTCGGTAATCAGCCCTACAAAACCCAACAGGCCGGCAACAAGTCGATAATCCAAGCGTGGCTTTCTATCGAAGGGGCGACACGACTGTATCTTCACGTTGCATTGCTGCAAGTGGTCGGCCAGGCTGCGCCACGACACAGCCTTGCAGGCAGCACCTACAACTATCGACGTCTGCTTTTATTCTATCATTCTTCTAGTCGCACACCTTGCGTCGATATGCTGAAGGCCTAACGAGTTGCGCTTGCCGCAATATCGCAAACGACCCTTAGCTATGAATCCCATACGCCTCCTGGAGCGCAAATCGGACGGCGAGATTGTCTTTCGCGAACTCTTCACGGCCGAGGTATCTGCTTACGCAATACTCTCACACACATGGGGAAAAGGCGAGGTTACTTTTGAGGATATGAAAGCGGACGCGGATATAAGTAAGACTATAAGTAAAGCTGGGTGGAGGAAGATACAGTTCTGCGCGGAGCAGGCTGTAGCTGATGGACTGCGATACTTCTGGGTAGACACCTGCTGTATCGATAAGAAGAACCCAATCGAGCTTAGTACGGCTATTAACTCCATGTTTCGGTGGTATCAGAATGCCGCGTGCTGCTACGTCTACCTTTCAGACGTCTCTACACCTGACGAAGCGAATGATGAAATGGCATGGCAAGCAGCATTTAGAAAGAGCCAGTGGTTTACTCGAGGCTGGACACTTCAAGAACTCATCGCACCAAGGCTGGTTAACTTCTTCAGCTTTGAGGGTAAGCGACTTGGGAGCAGGTCATCGCTTGAGTCTATGATACACGATATCACTTGCATTCCTGTCAGTGCATTGAGAGGTCAAAGGCCTCTCACTGAGTTTAGCGTCGAGGAGCGAATGAGCTGGGCGGCAAAACGTACGACAACCTTCAAGGAAGACAAGATATACTGCCTACTAGGAATCTTTGGAGTATCCTTACCGCCAATATATGGAGAAGGAGAGGCACACGCGACTTTACGGCTAGAGGAGGAGATACAGAAAAACCAAGTAGAACGTCATTTTGACAGAGTTAGAGGTCTATTCGGTACGTCTTTCCCCCGGATCAGCCAGAGGAGTCTGTATCTATGTGGGATGTTGTTGATTGTTTCTAAGCCCCTGCGCGGCAGCCTTCTCAAAAGCGCTTGCATACTGCACATCAAGAACAAGTACCGCAATCTTTGGATTTGGGCGCTGGCATACGACTATTAGAACGCTTGCCTGGCGGCGACTTTCAGCTCGTTGCTTTTGATGATGATAATCCTCCTCCGTATGCCATCCTATCGCACACCTGGGAAGAAGGTCAAGAGGTCACATACAACGAGCTGGTGGCTGGTACAGGTAATGACAAAAACGGTTACGCCAAACTTCAGTTCTGCAGCAGAAATGCTGTAGCTGATAGCCTCCGGTACTTCTGGGTAGACAGCTGCTGTATTAACAAGTCTAATAGTCAGGAGCTTAGTACAGCTATTAACTCAATGTTCCGATGGTATCAGCGTGCATCCGTATGCTATGTATACTTATCAGATGTTTCTATACACGATAAGAAGGGAGTGTTTCGACACAGCCGATGGTTCACGCGAGGCTGGACGTTACAAGAGCTTCTTGCACCAGCTACGATCAAGTTCTTCTCTAAGGAGTGCATGCTACTAGGTACTAAAGGATCATTAGAGCAAGAAATCTTTAAGATTACTCAAATTCCTATCAAGGTGTTAAGAGGACAAAGCTTCCACAAGATAAGTGTTGAGGAGCGAACAAGCTGGGCTGCCAAGCGTACGACAACACTCAAAGAAGACAAAGTATACTGCTTGTTAGGGATCCTTGGGATATCCTTACCACTTATATATGGAGAGGGAGAAGCGTACGCAACGTTACGACTAAAGGACGAGATACAAAAGCAACAACAAGCAAATCATCGCTTGAGTAGAGTACGAGGCCTATTCAGTACGTTCTATACCCTACCTGGCCAATAGAGCCTATGCCCATTTGAAAAGATGTAATTAATAATTTTGAAGCCTCTACACGACTGAGTTCTTCTAGAAAGAAGCTACACGCTACCCATGAAGAACAACTACAGCAGTATTCAAGCTTGAGAATACGACTGTTAGAACGCTTACCCAGTGGCGACGTACAGCTAGTGTCTTTCGATAAAGAACCTCCTCCATACGCCATCCTGTCACACATCTGGGGTATGGATGAGGTAACTTTCGACGATCTCAAAAACAGCCAGGCAAAGATGAAGCAAGGATATCAAAAGATTCAGTTTTGCGCGCTCCAGGCTAAGCGGGATGGCTTGCGATTTTTCTGGGTGGACAGCTGCTGTATCAACAAGAATGACAGTCAAGAGCTTAGCACAGCTATCAACTCAATGTTCCGGTGGTATCAGCATGCATCCGTATGCTATGTATACTTATCAGATGTTTCTATTCAAGATCAGGAATCATTTCGACACAGCCGATGGTTCATGCGAGGCTGGACGTTGCAGGACCTTCTTGCACCAGCCCAGGTTGGGTTCTTTTCTGCGCAGGGTGAACTGCTAGGAAGCAGAACATCGCTAGAGAAGGAAATACATGTCAGTACTGGCATTCCTGTCGGGGCATTGAGAGGTCAAAAGCTCGCGGAATTCAGCTTCGATGAGCGAGTAAGCTGGGCAGCACATCGCCATACAGTCAGGGAGGAGGACGCTGTATACTGTTTGTTGGGGATACTCGGGGTTTTTATGCCCCCTATATACGGAGAGGGCAGGGAGCATGCTTTTAAGAGGCTTGTGGATGAGTATAAGAGAAGGACACCCTCCGAGTCTTGAACTTCAGCAAGGACCATGTCCGTAATCTATAGGCCATTCTTCTGATTTAGCGAATAAGGAAATCACGCCAACTCCCACATGCGAATGCGACCGAGAGAATGCCTTCGAAATCTCCCCGTGCTCCTCAATCATCATATCTATGGTGGTCATGTCATTATGAGCTCGCCCAAGGGAAGCGAAGGTGGCTGTCTACTCAAAGTGAGTTTGCTTATACATTTCTCAGTGTTAAAGTGTCCGTCATCCATCCGCTGCCGCAAAGTCCATAGGACATGGGGTCCAGGATAATTCCAACAACTTGGCCACCTTTGATCAAGCAGCCATGATATTGAACGACATTGGGATTTGGATTACGCAGGAGCTCGAATATCTCAACTTCCTGCGAGACAAGCTTCGGAAGGAGCCCGATACCGATGGAATTCGCATGCAGTTCTGGGGCCTTTTGAAAAGACCTTGCAGTACTAGTTCAGTATTTCAGACTTCATGATATCCAAGAGATGTAGTAAATTATTCTACGATTGCAAAATCTAAGTACCTATAATTTTCTCGCTTCGGATTGGTTCTCGCTACGCAGTGAGGGATAGTAGTAATGTGAAACGAGTAAGTAAAGACGCATGGAGATTGTGTCTACACAGTCTCCTGATATATATGGAGTGGGCCATCTACCACTGTTTAAAGTACAAAATATCTAAGTCCACTTCATCTCCTCGCGCTTCATTCCTCTACCTCCTAACTATCCTTATCCGTCCGCTCCGTGTCTTCCTCGGGACCAGCGACTGCAGACTCCGTGTAGGAGTGGTAGAGCTCATCTTTCTCCTCAGGCGACATCCAGCTCATCTGCTCGCGAAACTCCTGGACCTACCTATCACCGTGTCGGCCCGAATGCAACACCTTGAACATCAACTATCCAATGAGGAAGAAACCTTCTCGAAAAGCGCCCTATTCAGCACCATCTTCTCCTTGTCGGAAAGATCTCGCTTCAACCAGTCCGGGAAATCCGGGTTGTGATGGTTGTTCTTGAAGATGCAGCGATTGGTTAGGTGGCTATGCTTCTTAGATCGATACCTAGCGTTCTTCTTGCTAGGCGCAGTCGCACACCACTTGCACTCGGGCATGGCTTCGCGGTTAGGACAGTCGTCCGCGTCATGCTCGTCAGTTGCCTCGCAGTAGAAACAGAACCGAGATAGGCCTTAAGCGGGCCCTGGTTCAGAGAGCTTCTTGTCCGATAGCTCATCGAGGATCATGTTCAAGCTCTTGCTATTCAAAGATGAATCTTGGGGAAAATCATCCATACTCGATGGGCAGACTTCTTGATAGAGAGCAATGAGAATAGCCGGCACTAGGGTGTGCATCGCGTCGTTTGCAGTATTATGGCCCCATTTTCGAGTGATCTTGAAGCCTTCGAGGATACCATCAACACCCGTTTCTTTGAGCTGGCCGCTAATAAGGCGCTTCAGGGTCTCAGTGAGGATGCCAGCCTCTACAATTGAGTTGTTGTTGTAGTTGATGGTGTAGACTACCGACTCAAGTGCACCCACGTCCAACTCGAACTTATATCGCTGTTCTTTCAACTTCTTTCTGTCGCCGTACAAGGACTGACCGATCAGAATTACTGGGGCCTTGGAACCATCGGCGGTACGGTGGCCATCGATCCATTTGACGATTAGATTCTTCGTTTCTTCGATCGTTACAAAGCGCGTGTGAGCGAATAAAGAATGCTTCTCAGCGGATTGCATATGACCGTCATTGAGCATGTGACAATTATCCAGGATCCGGCTATGATGGGTTGTTGTAGCAGTGAGGATGGCCTCAAAGTCGGGTTTGGCGTCTGCAGAGGCAAGTTTGAAAAGATCTCTACCGCTGAAGAGAGTACCGCCGAACTCTGTGATCCCCCCCATCTTCGCTGTGATCTCCTTGGACCACCACTCTATGTCAAAGGAGAAGAAGACAGCATCATCTAGAAGCTTTGGGGCGTCGGGGATACGATCACCACAAAAGTGGCGGAGGACTCGATATCCATCGTAAGGCTTAAGAAGCTCTTTGAGGTGGGCGAGAGCTTTAATTTGTGCGCTACCATCAGTGAGTGTGATGTCGCCGATGGTAGCCGTCAGCTCTGCGGGAATTGTATTCATTGAGAAGGAGGAAGCCTTGCTAAACAGTTTCGTCAGTTTCTAGACCTTTAGATGATAATGGTGAGTAAATCAAGGAACTGACCAGTGATTTTTGGTAGGTATGGTTGCAATATTATATCAGATAGGTTTACCTGTATATGTAGTAAATTTAGTAATGAACAGAAGGAGAATAAATTGAACAATGTATTCTTCCATGACAATAAACTGTGTCTCTTTATGCTACTAACCATGAACTAGCTTGGATGGGAGAGAACTGACTTTAACAAAAGATACTCACAAAAGATTCATTTAGTCAACTTGATTTCGCAAGCTTTTTAAAAACTTTATGCTAGATAGATCATAGTGCATTCAGGATTTTTAAAGATAGAAGCCATCCCAAAGACCGCGCTAGAGAGACTCGAATGAATGGTTCAAAATATATATATACTTCTCCCATTTGTCGATAGAACGTCATAGTCCCGATTTGCGCCGTGAATGAGAGCTATATATTTGTGCGGATGGAGAGCAGGTCAAACCACTGACACATGGCAATGAGATTGTCAAAGGGACCTTGTGTTCTAGACATTTTCTGTTTTGGCCTGCTGTGTCTTAGTCTACTGTGTTTCGGCCTGATATGCCTTGGCCTTTTGATCAGCCTTCCTCTACATCTTCTTGAAGATTCCACGCCACACGCTGAAAATAAAGTGCACCCCATAGTCTAAATGCGACTTCTCATCCGTTATTCCACTCAACGTCGGTCTCATAGCCGATAACGATGCCATTGTCGTCATCTGGCCTCAACGATCCATCGTTCACCCAGCAGCTCGCCCTCATTCATGCCTTTCCAGAGAATCTAGAAAATACAGTACTCCTGCCAACATCTCCCAACATACTTGGCGTTTGTAGATCGTCTAGCCTTAGTGCCTTCTGTCTGGCGGCGAGTGCCATCGCTGCAATCTGCTGCGCAGTGCTGTTTCTTCGAAACTCGCGCGTGACGATTAATGTACACAGCCGCCTAACTGATGGCGAGAGATATGCAGTCGAGCGTATAGGGCAGCTAAACAGCGCTCTCTTCGATCGGCGGGTCGCGTAGCTTGTTGCGAAGCAGGTGCAAAATGTAATTGACTTCTGAATCAACTTTGACGTATCCTACTAGTACCCCGCCATGACCCACCAGCGCTGCTCGCGCGCCTGGCCCCACGCGCTTATCGATGAAGCGAGACAATGTGTGCATCCAGAAACCTTGAGGTCGCGCAGGGAGGGGGAGGAAGGGAGAGGTAGGGGTGAGGTGGATGGCTGAGACGATCTGCAGCTGCGCTTGCTTGATGCCTAGCAGGCTTCAGCCTCAGCCTTGGGCGTTTACAGAATATGTTCGGCCGTCTACGCGCATCTTCCTGCTTTCCGTCGTCTCGCGCCTTTATGCTGTCTTCTTCCTCTCACGATACCTCTCACCTAGATCCAGCCGTCTGATTCGGTCTAACCCCCATGCGCCTTCTACAACGCAATGATGATGGCGCATACACTCAGACAGAGTTTATAGGCAATGCCATCCCCCATTACGCTATCTTGTCTCATACCTGGGGCGTGGAACACGAGGAAGTCACTTTTGCAGACCTGGAGAATGGTACAGGCACAACCAAGATAGGCTACAGGAAATTACAGTTCTGCGCAGACCAGGCCGCCAAGGACAACCTCCGCTACTTCTGGGTAGACACCTGCTGCATCGACAAATCAAGTAGTGCGGAACTTTCGGAAGCCATAAACTCTATGTTTCGCTGGTACCATAATGCGGCTAAGTGCTATGTATATCTATCTGATGTTCACTCTATCAGCGCGTCCACCAGAGACGATCCAAACTCTCAGTGGACATGGAAACCAGCCTTTCAGAATAGTAAATAGTTTACTCGAGGTTGGACTCTCCAAGAGCTTCTTGCTCCGCGATCTGTTGAATTTTTCTCCGCGGAGGGCGATCGACTTGGCGATAAAGTGTCAATGATGCAAGAAATTCATGATATAACAAACATCAAAGCTGAAGCTCTTCAAGGAGCATCTCTGTCTCAATTTACCATTGAGGAGCGAATATCATGGTCTATAGAACGTGAGACGAAACGCGAAGAGGACGCGGCGTACTCTCTACTGGGTATTTGCGAAATCCACATGTCGCTCATCTACGGGGAGGGACGGGAGAACGCATTTTTCCGGCTAGACAGAGAGATCGAACAATCTCCAGCTGTCCAAGAAAAGAGAAAGAAGAAAGCAGCCAAAGAGTATAGGAAACAGGCCGAGGCTGCAACGAAGCTGCTTGAAGCTGCACGGGCGGCTCGAGAGGAAGCTGAGGCCAAAGCTGCCAAAGAGGCGGAAGATACGGTAGAGGCTCACAAAAAGGCTGTGGCTGAAGCTACCACAGCGGAGCTCGATCTAAATGAAGCTAGGGCTGAAGCTTTCAAAGAATTGCAAGCATTTTACGAGGAGGCACTGGCTGAAAGCACAGCCGCTATCGAAAAGCTGAAAAATGCTACGACGGCTCTTGAAGAAGAGACCGCGAAGTTGAAGCTCAGCGACATTGGTAAGCCCCCGATTAAATTAAAGGACACTGTCGGCCAGCAATTCAGCCTCCCCTGGCATCTCTGCAAAACCCGGAAGGTATGTCGTGCGAGCCCTTTCCCGTTATTTCCAAAGCTAAATCTCTTTTTAGGGAATGGAAGAATCAATCAAACAAGCCTTTCTCTGTGTCGATAGAATCAGTCCGCATGTGCATGAGGGACACTATGACCTCATTGACTCTAATGGCGAGATCATCCTTCCCCAGGCGTGGGAAACGACTGTACAGCCTGACATGATCAGCACGATGCACATGTGGCCAATGCCCGAGCCACCAAAGGATGCTCTCACTCCTTCGTTTCCTCCAGCAGCATGCCTAGCTAGATTTTCACCACTTGCGAAGAGTGAGAGCGAGGGTAAGGGGGGAAAATCGGGAGGCTCAGACGCCACCACCCCAGATAATCCACGTTGCGCCAACGAAAACTCTTTGGAAAAAGAAGAGGGTTACGCTATCACGACTCATGCGATGGGATTGGGACAGATCGAGTCGCTTGCGCACGCAGTAGACATTATAGCTTGAGAGCACACTCCAGGTTCAGCTCTGCATCTCTGAGGGGCAGGTCTTTACATCAAAATGTATTGCTGCCGTGGATAGATGGGCCAGCTTGCGTACAGAGCTTTTCTTCAAAGCAGCTTGCCTATAAGCCCCCGTGTCAAAAAGACATTTCCTTACACGAGCACATTGTGATCAACCCTGCTGTCTGCAACTGATACCTCGTATTTCTGTCCTCTTATGGATGATTTGTGTACATGCACATCAACATCTGTCTATGACAGGGAGGGCAGAATATACTTTGGCAAGATTTCTACCCATAGTAGATCATAACGACCAAATCGCTAAATTTTGCACTATGTGTGTACTACTTCCTTATTACCCGACTCACATGTCCCTCATGCTGCATCAACAGCCGTGATCTCCCTCCTTGCCTCCATGCCCCAACTGCGCTTACTCCACTGGTGACCCCCCTTCAGGTCCCCAACTCTCTTCTTTTCCTCATAGACCTTCTTGCTCAACTGTCGGTACAGAAACTTCCCATCATTATGATACACGATAGAGTGGTCACTGTCTGTGAACCACGTGTTCTGCATCTTTTCGGGCGTTACTTGATCACCCATCAACAAGTCAGTGAGGGCAGCAGAGTTCTGGGAAATGCACGTTGTCATCCCCGGAGCCGTGCTGGATGAGAAAGCCGCCGGCGATTTTCTTGAAGCCTGTTGAGTCGTGGACACGAGATTTGTTGTAGCCATCGGGGTTGAGAGTGGGCGTCTTCATGTAGCGCTCAGTATAGATGGACTAGAAATGTACGTTAGCATGGAAGCAAAATTTTACGTTTTGGATTTGCTCACATCATAGAAGCGCCAGTCCGAGACGGGAGCTGTGATCATGGCGAAGGAGATTATCGGGTCCGCGAGCTCAACGACCTTGGCAGAGAGGTACCCGCCGTAAGACCAACCCCAGATACCGATGTGGTCGCTGTCAACGAAGTCGAAATTTTGCGCCAACCAACTTGCAGCCCAGACCTGATCTTGCGCCTCCAGGTCTCCAAGTCTAGAGGCTACCAGGGAGCGGAACTCACGACCTTTGAATCCCGTACCTCGATTGTCTACGGTAAACGTAATGTATTCCAGTTCCGGGTCCGAAGCAACGTATGCTTTCCAGTTAAGCCTGTTGAATGCTTTGGTAACCTCTTGGGCATTCGGCCCTCCATACGGAATCAAGAGGGCAGGATATTTCTTGCTCGGGTCGAAGTTCGGCGGCAGGCGCAGCATTGCATTGAGCGTAACACCAGATGGGTGCTCCAGTTCTAGATACGTGATGTTGGGCAATGCATATGTTTGAAGAGTATTGTAAAGCTCCTGATTGTCCACAATAGTGCGAACAGGCTTGGTAGAGTTGACCGCATACAACTCTTGGTACGGGACGTCCGGGCCAGAGTACTGAAGGACGTAATAAGAGCCACCAGAGGAGAACGATGCTGACCAGAAGGCGGCTACCGTGTCGTCGACCAGGGCCGTCTTCTTTCCAGTCACGTAGTTGACGGAGTACAGATGGCTCTCGGTGCTGTGGTGTTCGGTTGAGGTATAGTAGATCAGGTTTCGCTTCGAGTCAATTTTCAGGATGCCGCGTACTTCCCATTCACCTGAAGTGAGAGCAATCTTCTCACCGCCGTTGACTGGAAATAGGTACAGATGGTTCCAACCACTCTCATCTGACTCATCGACGTAATAGTCGATTGAAGAGTTTCCGTAGGTCGCATTCGATCCAGAAAGAGGACCAACATAGAAGATCGCAATATAATTTTCCAACCATCCGTCAGAACCGTCGCGTTCGCGGACTAGCTTCGAAGAATAAGATGGCACATCGACGACCACGAGTTTCTCCTGATCTTGTACCCGATTATAGGCACGATACAAGACCTTACCGTGATCTTCGGTCAGCCAAACCACCTCTCCAACGACCAAGTCGTCCTCCGGCCATACATCGATTGGTACATTGGTGACCTCTTTCGCGGCGACATCGAGCACGTTGAATGCTACTGTGGGGTTCTTGGTACCGACTTTGGGATAACGTAGCTCCAACTCTCGTGGATAGACTGGTGCAACCGATTCGCTATCCATGTAGTAGGGGATGCGATAGGTCTCGACGCCAGTCTCGTTGAAAGTCAGGAAAGCAATGTACTTTCCATCTGGCGACCACCAAAGCGTGAAGCGGTCGCCAAATACTTCTTCCTCGTAGACCCAATCTGGCACGGCATTGAACCAGTCTGGTCCTCCGTCTTCTGTAATTCGCGAGATCGTGCCGTTCTCCCAAATGTACAGGTCATTGCCTTGCACGAAAGCGATTTGCGACGAAGATGATGGGCTGAACTCTGCATACTGAATATCTCCACTTGAGCCAGGTACGAGTGATTGCACCTCTCCCGACTCTACATCCTGGACTAGGTAGTCGGCAAAGTACGAATGGCGATATTGTTTCGTGTAGTTCACGGACCAGAGTACGCGGCTAGCATCGGGCGAAATAGAGTAGTCCCAGTAATCCGCGGGTACCTTATCAGCGGAGAGAAACGTAGTGGAATCCCCTGTAGCAATGTTCTCGAATATAAATGACCCGTCATCGCCAGTGTAGATATAATCGCCGTCATCGCCTGTGCTGACCCATGCGAGAGATCGGGTTTGCTGTACCAAAGCTCCTGGGGCGTCCGTCGTGATGTTGTAGGTCAAACGCTTCGTGCCATTGCCAAGAGGCTGGTGAGGGAACCGTGGGGGCTCAATAGCCTGAACGAGCGGGAAAACCGCTGCGAGAAATGCGAGCGATCTCATAGCGGTGATAGGCAACGCGACAAATTACAAAACGATCGAATGGCCCTTGCAAGGTCGTGGCCAAGGCGTGAGTTTTACCTCAAGCTTCAATTGCTTCCTCGAGATGGTACAACAATGTCGCCGCAACCTAGGTCAATGACGCCCGGCACCCCGCAGTACAATGCCCAACGAAGATGAGGAGGTGGCACAGTGACAGAAGCGATCCAAAGACGCGAGGATGCCTGGAGTTTGAGCGACGAGCATCACTGCCCTAAATATCCGCTCGTGATGGCATTTGATTGCGATTCTCGCCTGCATAGGAGCTGCCGGATCGAGAAGGAGGTTAAGATCGACCAAGAAGCCGGCATCGTTGCCAAGCGCCCGTTAACCTGGTAGAATCCGCCATTGAGGAAGGACTCTACGCTGACGACGATAATACGTGATGATACGGCCGCGATGCAGGTACATTCTCCTAACCGAGATGGCGGAGGATTGCGATAACAGGATGGAAAGTCGCGTCACTGGCGGGCAGAGGGAGGATCCGACCCGACTGCCAAGATTGTGGACCGGATTACTCAGCGAAGCACGTGAGAACCCATGAACCTTAGCTGATTCAATTCCTATCCATCTTCAATCGTAGAGAAGGGCTGACGAGTGAAGCCTAAATGAGAGAAGATGTGAGTTTCTCGAGGAGTAGTTGTGGTCAGCAGTGCATGAGTCATCTTCACGAAAGATCAATTCTAGAGATGCAACAGCTTCTTCAGGACTTTCATCAGATTCTATAACCATTATCGATGTGCTATACAGGTAATATCGCGAGACTTGCTCATGATGCAAAGTTCTCGTACGTCTCAATCCCGCCGCCTTCACATAAACATCCAATCCAAGCATATCCGATGAACGCATGATGTTTGATGCACTCCCAAGATGAAGTTGACATCGTTCTTGATCGCCAGCACACAGCTGACCATCTACCCGCATCTAGGACGCATATGGTGGCGGCGGATTGCCCGACCTTTGCAGCCGCTGGAAATCTTCCTCGAGCTCTTGGACTCTCTCCTTGTACATCTCGATTTGCAGCTCGTTATTACGGATTTGTAGCTTCTGTTGCTGCTCGACCTCCTCATACAATGTGTTCCTAAGGTCTTGCGCCTGGATCACTGCATGCTGCAGACCAACCTCTCGCTTGTAGAGTTCCACCTTATCGATGAGCTGCTGGATCTCCTCCTCAGCGTCCTTCAGCTTGCGATCGCGGTGGTATGTGACGATGGAGAGTATGGAGACGAGGGCAATGGCGCCGACGGTGCAAGTGAGTCGAATGGTTGGCGAAGGCATTGTGTACCGATAGAGCGTGGGTTTGTCTAGCGAGTATGAGCGAACGGAATGGTGCAGTGTGTAGAAGATGGGTAGCCTATGATCTACAAGTAGTACCACGGAGTCGTGAGCGACTTGAAGGGTTCTTTCACAAGTCAATTAGTGAACGCATAGGGATCGTAGCATACTTACTGCTGGTTGCCTGTAGCAGACGAAGTGCAGCAGTACGATTGAGTAGTTGAGTCGGGCTGGGTAGTGGTTGTGTGATGAAAGTGGTGGGGAACTTTTGAGGGGTTATATACTAGCCGACGCCTGTTGCGTAATCCTCTCAAAAGATTCTCGGATCATTCAATAGTTTCGTAGGTGAATTGTTAGCAGAAACAAGGCAGCCGTGGTCGCTGAGGTATCCCCTCATGTTATAAGGTATAGCCTTTTCAGCTCTACCTAGCCCCCGTTCCTTGTACACAATTATTCAGTATCAACTGCCTATTCGGTGAGTTTTCGAACTTCGTGCTTTGCAAACTACTAACCCATCATACCGGTATCACGACTCTTTCGTCCTGTAAACAAGGCTACTTTAAGTATACACGGAGAACAACATTCCCGAGAACCATCAAGCCTCCAAGCAGTAGCAACATGTTCGCAGAATGTTCCTGGAAGAACACGTTCTTCATGACGGTCATCTTGTTCGTTATGGGAATACTGTTCATACTGGTCTTGGTCATCCTGCTTGACATCTACTTCAGCCAGAAGGCCGAGGTTCAGAAGATCGAGACTCGGAACGGGAATCGCCAGTGGTTGCGCCAGAAGCGGACGCTTGCCGCCCTTAATGCGACTATGAGGGAACTTGAAGAGACTAGGGTGATCATGCGAAACCTGATGTGGGACAATGAACGGTTGTCGGATGAGGTCGAAAATCTGAGGATGCTGTCGATGGCCGTGACCGAAGCGGCTGAAGATCAACCCGCACGCGAGCCTTCAGAGGATATCCGCAGTCCGCCGCCTCCTTACCGCCGTTAGGTCACCCTAGCGCAAGATGGGAGAGCAGCAAGTAAGGTTCCTAGTAAATTTTCTCTCTATGCTCACGTGGACTCTAGAACAACGTCAAGTAGACTGATCACAGCGGCTGACATTCATGAAACTACGAGCACGGCACGGAATGGAGAAATATGCGTGTTTAGAGCTACTAGACTTGCGGAATACGAATTATGCGAGTAACAGCTCATATATGGAGGGTTGCTGTTTGTGCGGTATGATCAGAAACTATTCTTCAGGTATTATGGAAAGAAGTATTGATTCATGATTCACATCTCTGAATAATTCTACATGCAAAATTTGAAATCGAGCTGATGGCCATCTTTGTTGAGTCTCTTGAAACTGAGCCTTGCTGCATTGCTGATAGTTTTCTGCATCTGAGTCATCTCAGCGAAATCGCTTCTCAGGCTTTGATTCCTGAATTCGTCCACTCGTTCAGTAGTCCGTCTTCTTGTTTTACAAGCGCTTAAATGGCGGGCAGTTCTAAAAGGGCCCGTCAGTGTCGCCTCACTTGAGAGTGAATATCGCACAAGATATCGCCGTATAGGTTCTTTAATCATTCATATCCGTTCAAATGCCTTTATTTAATACCAAGAGATGGATATCGATTACAAGAAGTCATATTTCATCAAACTAGATTTCTCCATCTCCATGAAATATTGCTACAGCAGTCATCGATATGAAAAGCACACATAATGCGCTTCCGAAAGGATCTACATCGGACTAGACAAGAGGTGTCTAAGAGGTGAGACAACAGCAGCACAAAGCTTTTGACATCTTCTTATATACTCTTTACACTCCTCTCTCTGAGCCATCGTACTTCAGAGAGCCGGAGCACTTTTCCTCCATCTATCACTTCATCTCAGCTTCGTCACCCTTGATGTTGGTAACTCGCATTGCCTTGCCCATTTACTCTGGTATTTCCTCTGCCTCAAGTTTTTGGAGCTCGTCCTTCTTTTTCTCCTTGTACTGCGGTGTAGCCCAGCGACTCTTACTCACCTAAACACTACCATTCTTGGTAGACCCCTCGAAGTTTTTGCGGCGGATCTCGTCATTTGCAGCTGCGTTGGTTGCACCATATTGATGTCATTGTCATCTATCAACAGTATTATTACAATACTAACAGCGTAATCTGATAGCTGTGTTAGTGAAGGAAACGCATGAGGGGTAGTGTGAGTCATAGGTGATCCAAACCGTGGATCGCAGCGCACCACCATGAAGCTCAACAGCAAAATTCTGGAAACCATCTCAATATCGACAAAAATGCCATGCTTTGAGTCAAAAGGATTTTTCAAACATTCACTGATATATATAAACTAGATGACGTGAAAATCATGCAGGAGATTGGGCTTGGAAAAGTCTTTATAAATATTAAGGTATGGTGGAAGTACTTAAACGTGACCACAAGCAACTGCGCTTGCATATTTTGCCACCTAATCTCCCTCCCAGATTATTTTATGACGATCACATTCCCATCACACCATCTATCCATGCCAGCAAGTGACTGAACTGTACCACTCGCTCGTATACAACCACGTATTCCTCCCCTGACCCTGCAGCCCTTCAGCGCCCCCAATCTGGCTCTGGCAGCTATAATCCCTTTTACAAGCATAAGCTCAGCTCGCAAATATTGAATTGATCCAAGCAACATACCTGTAGAACCGGCACCGAACTCCGTAATCATAAGTAGCCGTGTTGCATGCAATTGCAGGCGTACTCTGGCAACCACCATTGATGTAAAGATTGGCGATTGCTGTGGTCCCTTGGCCTATGCGGCCCACAAGCTCGTTGGCTGCTACGGACATTGTTTCGTCCGAATCGTCGGATGTAGAGGAGAGGACTTCGTGAGGGAGGGAGGTGGCAAGAGCCGCGAACAAAATGGGGAAGAGATAGCGGAGCTGCATTTTTGATTGATCAAGAACCGACGTATTAGGTATTAAGCCTGTGCTAAAAGATACTGATGGTGCCAATATTGATAGAAAGCAACGATCTGCTCCTTTATGAAGAAGAATTCGATACTCGCACTAAGAGCATCTAGATTCTCGGGCAAGACTGCTCGCGCGAGAAGGAAGCCAAGACTATGTTGGTTCAAGACAGAAATTGCATTCAATTTAACGAACCAGATACTAAATGCTGCACGATGGCGGTTTGTAGCCTAGATCTATGTCTCTTTTATGCCGACTTTCCGGTATTGCGTAGCTGGAGAAAGATGAAGACCCTAGCAACCTTGACCGCAATGAAGGCTCCAATCCGCGAGCGTCGAGCTTTCGGAAAACTAACCGACTTCGACGAAGCGTATATCGATCAGGTAGATTATTTTGTGAACAGAGGGCATTCATCATACGAGTCAGTCGAGAGTGACCGACGTGTCGTATCTTTTATGTAATGTCACAGCTCCTTCTTCAGCACTACACCCACCAAGTCCTTGAATTTTTCCGCCATCTTCCTCCCACCCTGACTACTCGGTTCCACTCTAGCTACATAATCCTCTTTTCGCGTTCCATCAAGCACCTCGTAGAGCTTGCATGGCACCACTTCCGTTCCCTCGACCCTCACATTTGCCGTTCCCATATCAAACATCTTCCTGATCGCAGCTTGCAGTTTTCCAGGACTTCTATTATATCCCAAGAGCCGCAGTGGTAGGTCTGCCCAACCCCGCTGCCCATGCTGCGCTTCTAGTGGGTAATAGATCATACAGAGGATAATCGCGCGGGGCATCGTCTTGGAGCACAAGCGGTTGATGTATGCCTCCGTCTTGGTGCCGAACAGCCGCGCAAAGTATGGTAATGACCATGCGGTGCCGTTCATGATGGAAGACTTCAGCGTCAGCCATGCGAGTGCAAGCATGCGCACGATAGTCGAGAATGTAGGGCGCAACGCAATGTCGTTCGCGCCTACACTGACGATGAGAACATCTTCTTTCCTGATGTTATCGTGGATGAATTGGTCTTGAGGTAGTAGCTCATCGTCTCTCTGTCGCAGCATGGACTCCTCAATAGCGCCATTGATGCACGTCGCGCTCTTGCCTAGCATATGATTCAGCCAGAACGCGACATCCGGTTTTGGTGTCGGGCGATCGAGCGTCAGGCGGTAGATCTGAGGCACTTCGATGCCTAGAGGCTCTCCAGCAAGCCCAGATCCAGGTACCCAGTACTTGTTATCGAGAGAGGAGTCGCCGGCAAGGTAGACGATAGGCTTGTTGGGTCGCTGCTCCAACGCGATGTGTCGAAAAGTCTCCAGATCCTCGATTGGATGACCCTTCCATTGGCCGACGAAGTGATAGCAATTGATTCTACGTGAGAGCGCCATTTTTGATAGGTGCTTTGTAGTCGTTGGAGATGGGCAGCTAATCGTGTCAAAAAGTAAACGTAGGCGATCAGTTTGACGAAGCGCTACAACAGATGATTATCTCGGACAAGGCATCAAAGGAGAAGAACGGAGAGGAGAAGAACAAAAAAATGATTAGAGGACACATAAAGCTAGAATTGATGATTTGATAGCAACGGAGGCGATAGAACAGTGTGGGGGGCTCCGTGTGCCAGGCAGCCGCATTCCATGCGCTAGTGCCATCTAGGTGAGCTCAGCCCCACTTCGTGCCATTGCCTACAACGCCTTTCTTTGCCAGTTCATGCTCGTGTTGGAAATACCATAGCTACTCCTAAACACTGAAAATCTTTTTGTTTTATAAACTATATTCGTATTATCACCTTCTCACCTAATTTGTGACTCTTCTACGCGCATAGAGACGTATGGCTGTGCAGACGCTCGGAATATGAAGAACTGACTCTGGAGCAAGTGACGCGAACGACAGTAAGACACACCTGAAGTAGTATCTGCTATTCAAATTTCATTCTCCTTTCCTATACATATAGTTTGCAACAGTCAACTTAGCTATACCACCACAAGTAGAGGCACGGATCAGTTTATTGGCGCACGGCGTGCGTCACCCTGTCTTTGGGCGCTCCGCCAGCTGTGACAACTGCAGTCGCACGCTATTAGGCCAATAGATGCACGCCGCGTTTCACGAATGGCTTCCATGGGTATTTAGTGAACGTTGTGGTTCTACTCTACTTTTTTTCGTGTTGACAGTTCTTTCCAGCGTAATCTCATCCAACGGAGAACCTGAACGTCAAGAGGTCGGCTGTAGTATTGATTCTGCGAACCTTATGTTGAGCTGTGCATCCTATCGTAAGGCCATGCCTTTTTCCTCTGCTTTCTCCTTAGCGCTCTTTCTTCATCAACATTGGGTTTTCGGAGATTTTGAAATGTATTGTTTGCAGATTCAAGTGAATCGGCTTGATTTTGTATTCCTTGCATTCAGCCTCGCTCACGAATATACACGCAACGTGAACTCGAACTGACAGCCATTTAGATAGGGCACGCAGCGGTTCTCTTCTTGACAGCCCTGGAAGAAACCCAAGCAGTTAAGTGATCGCGTAATACTGGAGAACGATCTCTTTCAACCCGTTCATACGACTTTTGTTTCTGGTCAGGACGAAACCACCATGACCGAAGGCACGCGGAGGTACATACGGAGCGAGACAAAGTCTTTATCTCCACCGCAGCTTCCTACAAGGATATGTTCAGGAGAAGCGGGGAAGTCGCCTTCATTCTATCCTTTGGACTTGAATCACGATTCAATATCAGCGTCTAGTCCTTGGGTTAGATGTTTCTCACGGCCATCTTCACGCCGCCATAGATGCTCTGATCGCTGCGTTCAGTGCCCCTTCAAGACTTTCAACCAACAGAGTTTGGCTTCAGCTTCCGTCCTTTTACAGAAAAAAAGGTAAACACCAATCACGGTAATTTTTAAGCCTACCAAGAACAAAAAAGAGATTCGAATCCAACATTCTTCCCTCACTGTTTCCTCCAAAGCCACTTGTGAACGCGGTAAAGTCTTTTACCAAACCAGGACCCTTCTTTCCATGACTTGTTGTCTGCGGAGACAATTAGCGATTATCTAGTGTACTCAACAGTTCCAAGCACCTACACTTCTTATTGATCCCTTCCAGTTTCTCCCCGCTCGTCTCGTATACGAAGAGCAAAGACAAGATCCATAAGAGGAAGTTCAACCCCCTAATTATTTGATTAGCGTTGGGACATGCGCGCAATTCCGAGAGCGCGGGCATGCTTACCCAAATGCCACCCAGAAACCTCCGGTATTTGCCGTTATTGTTAGTCCGTGAGGAATACAGAAGCTAAGTACGGACGCTAAGAAGAAGTTGGTGAACACCTAGAGGTGCCAGTTAGCCCTCGCGCGCTAGATGATAGGATGGGTTTCCATAGCTTACTGCTAGACTCATACCAAGCTCGCGCACCATCAACGGGAAAACTTCTGATGATATGACAAATGCTGTGGGGCCTTCACCAATCGAGAAGAACTGCGTAAATCATTAACTTATGTGACTAGGCCGATATCAATCGAGTGAGTGACTTACGAATGTGAATATCATTGTGAAAGCATAAAACATTTTTAACCCCGCGTCTGGGTCTGAGCCTCGCAAAAAGAGTCCAGCACCGCCTAGAATCAGACTAATTGCCATAAAAGGAAACGTGAATTTGAGCAGAGTGCGGCGGCCGGACCCGTCGATCAAGAAAAGTGGGATATATGTAGAGCTGAACAGGGAGTCATTATGAAATTCGCAGTCAGAATGAGGATTCTACTTACAAGTGATTGACAATCCCAAAGTAGATGGAGAATTTTAAGGAGCTTTCCACCGCTTGGGCCTCTAGTTGGATCAAGCGTCCACTAGGTGCCATGGCTTTTGCAAACATTATGGTAGACATGAATGCAAGGATGTTGATCTGCATAGAGTCAACGTAGGTTATTTCCAGAGTTAATCGAGGTGTAGTACGCCGCATGTTTGTTGGGCTGCCATTACAAATTGACTAGCTCGCAGGGCGCTAGAATTTAACGTCAGCAAGAATCAAGACGACCTAATCTGCAAGTCTTACCGCCGTATATGATGAATGTGCCAAAGTAGCTTAATCCTCTTCGATAAACTCGTATCCTTGAGCTCTAACGGCGCATCGTCGTTTTGACGACCATATTCACTTGGACCCACAGGCTGAGAGCTTTCTGCGTGTTGATCCTCTCTAGTGGAAGATTGTGCGGCAGTAATGCCGTTTCTTAGTCGCGAGCTTGACCTAGATGAAGTTTTCTGCGCTTCAACAGCATCATCATCCTGTGACTGTGCGTATGCGCGTCGAGAGCAGCCATTCTGTTCTTCAAGTGCAGTAGTATTTACATGGCCTATTTCTTGCATCTCAGTACCTCCGTCGGCTGAACGAGTCTTTCCATTGTTGGAGGCTCCTTTGTTCTTCAACTCCTTCAAATATTGGTTTTCTTCCGCTTCTAGTCGACGGAAAATCATGTATAGCTCGCCGCAGGCGATAATCGGGCTTGGTAGCTGGTAGAGGAGGATCAGAGCGGTGAGTGCCTCCTTGTACCTGTTCTTCTTCAGGAGCCATCGCGGAGATTCTAGACCAAAAGTTACTTAACAAAAAACAATTCAAATTGACTGAGAGGCTTACCAACGCAGAATGATATCAATGTTAAAACCATTAGAGCAGGTATACCAGATATACCGATCATGAGTTTCCAACTTGGCTGACTCTGAGAGTAGGAGTATATAATGAAATTAACAATGCTGCCTACCAGTATGCCGAATGTATCGAAGAGCTGCCAGCACATAGACATTCTACCTAGATGACTGTTCAGTCTGCTAATTTGGCTTTTCCAATTTCAAGCAAACTCTTACCTCGAATGTCTTCTGGGGCTATTTCTGAGATATATACAGGAACCTAGGATAAGCGAGTCGTAAGTGTATTGTTTTGTTAGGAAGAAGGAACGGAGGCAGAACAGACCACTGATGCTTTGGCACCCATTCTATATCACATTCAGCGTCCAGAGTATTCCTCAATACAGTCAGGTATAATGAGCTTACCCCACACCCAGCGCCATTCGGCACCACATAAAACCAAACCTAATATAGCGTCAGAAAGTACAATTGACTCAGTGTTCTACGCACCAGCTATTCACGAACAGTGTGCCTAAGGTTTAGTTGATAAGTATATATAAGATTGAATCTATCAGATTACCTGTGTGGAGCGACTTACAGATGACAGGGATTAGACTAAAGAATCCTCCGAGCGCGATGGCCCAACGTCTCCCAAGGCCTGCATTGATCAATGGATCGGTTAACAAGCTTCCCACAACGGCACCAATAAAGAATGGGGCTGCATTAAGCCAGCCAAATACATTGATGCCGAAGTCGCTGTTAATGTTGACGTTAAGTTGCTCAGGCGCAGGCCAGGCGATATTCGCACCTGAAATTTCGTGAGAAAATACATGAGAGAAAATAGAACTCGGGAAGGCCGGAAGCTATTGCCATACCGTTCATCGATGATTGATCCCAGCCCCTACGTAGAGTAATAAGTTATGGTTGATAGAACGTCATTGGAGGTGTGCACATACTGTGTCATGGCTGCCAGAAAGCAGGTGCAAAAAATTTGCCATTGTGCTCTGCTAAAGGTTTTCATGTGATCCCAGAATGACTTGTCATAATTGCCTTCGGCCTTTTTCCCGAGTGCATTCACCACAGCATCACCAACGGCAAAGAACAATCTCTTGACAACAGAATCTGTGTCATGTTCCTCCAGATAGTTAGTTCTGCGCCCAAACCATCGGAGAGAAGTCTTCTGTCGATTGGATAACTCGGAGAGATGTTGTTGATACCGAGAGTAGCCCATCCGTTGTTCTGCTGTGTGATTTGAAGAGCTATATTCAAATTCTCGAACTCCCTCAAGGTCGTAAAATATCAAGGCACCTTTACTGAAATCATCTTTGTCGACAATTTCGCCTAGCTTATGATGCTCCCAGAACTTTTCGGCTTTGGACATCACCTTGTCGAAATTCTCCTGCGAAAGAGGATTATCGCTCCTGTTTGGACAAATGTAAGTTTGGCTCTCTTGATTTGCAGGTACTCAACATACGGAATGTGTGAATGTATATCTGAGGCTGCCATTGCTGCAAGGCTACCACAGGCAGTTTAATCGGCCGGGAGAAAGACAACTGAATGATGTTAGGCTGTCCAAGAGTAAAACAATTGTCATATATTCTATGATACCAGCATTTCGCCCAGAACGCAGAACTTATTCCTAGGGCCGGACAACAAGAACGGAGATAAGCTTTCTCCACCGCCCGTTCTGTTCATCAGTCATGAAACGATTTCTGTGTCATTTTTTTAATAGCGCGACCAATAATCAGTTGTAGCAATGAAGGACTTGCGTATATGTGATTACGAATGTCATGCGCTGTTTAACACGCCTATCAAATCACACCATAAACGCTGTGCTGACGAAGTACGGCCTGTTTTGGAACCACGTTGTACATGGTGGCTTGGGGCCAAGTCTCGATCCACTGAGATAGACACCGCGTCCTGCTGCAGTGTCTTATACCGAGATACCAATGTGATCGATTCAATGGATCTGTCCAATAAGCCGAATGAAGATCAGATGTTGTATTATCACAGTAATGACCGTCCTTACTTTCAATAAAAGTTTGCAAAAGCCATTGAGACTACACTCGCTTTTCTGGAGAATTGTGAGCTGGGGCTTCCGCTTCCCTAGTAAATCAGAGTGTTCGCAACGTGATCCATCGCCAAAGAATGAGTGTAAACATTGCCAACGGGAGTGACACACCAAAAAATACCCATGTTTGAGTGGTTCATGTAAAGGACTTATTGCAACAAAAGAGAATGGCAAATATATGAGGGTAGGATTGTGATGACTCGTATGCTAAGTGAGTCGCTCGCGCCAGCTTGCGCTAACTTGAAGAGCTGATCATTTCGCCGCACAGAGATGTCTTTGAATCTTAAGACTTAGCGTGTCTGAGGTCTGTATTCGTATCCTGTCAGAGAAATGAAGGAGATATCTGGTGTTTTCGGCATACGTTGTTGATTCGTTGCGGAGGTTGCATATCATTCTGGCAATCTCTTCTCCAGAGGTGACCTTATAGCTTGAACCCATAATACTCTCAATAATATCGAACACTAGGTTCAGGGACGAGAAAATAGAGGGAAGGGGCAAGAGCTTCTGCTAAAAACTATTGATTCGCTGTAGAGTTGCATTACTTATATCAAGATCAGCACTAAGGTCAATCGTCATTACTCTTCCTGACTAGAATTATCAAGCATTAGTGTGTTTAAAGATAAACATAAAACACATGTACCAATTCACCTAAAGCCAGCTCGTAGTGTGTGCGATAGTGGCGCCAATTTGGAATATAGCAGGAGATGAGCACTGCATGCACATAAAGTGGATTTTTAAGTATTTTGGCCTGTCCAAAGCCACCCTTCATACATTCTCTGAGTCTCATCTCGCCTAAAGATGTAGACATTGGGCTTAAGATAATCCAAATTGAATTCTTTGTTTCTAAATCGATTCGATGATATACGCCTGTTTTGCGTATTTCCCATGGATCACGACCGTCCGTGGTACGCGCTAGAAGCTTCAATTCAGCATAATTGTACATATAACAGATTTCTACACGTAATTGTTAGAGTCGTTGATGCAGATACTATGGATTAATTGACCTAAGGAGCTTTCCCCTTTGGCTGTACGGACAGGCGAGCAATATCCATCTTCGGTCCTTACTACCCGTTTTGCAAACGAAGTAAGCAGATCGAGAAACAAAGGCGTTATAGGATAATGATGAATTATCGGTAGCAACAAGTCGAAATTGGTGGCTAGAGCTGATCGTGGATCTTTCTGAGAGACAAAACTTCAGTTTCACGTGATTTGCTAGTGATGGACTAAAAGTCTCGACGGCGACTTACAAAATGCGATTTGTATAGGTTGGTGCCTCGGAACCATGAAGATGGCGGACCAGCACTTTAGGATTAGAAACGGGAAGTTGTCTGATTTCGGCTTTACATCCTGTTCGTCTCAGCGATTGCATTTTCACCAAGTAGACTTAACGCACCAGGGTTAGGGGCGCTAATATCGAATACGTGTAAGAGACCACCGGGCCCTGCCACTGTACAAGCCTCGAGAGGGTGACAAAGAGAAGCAGGTAAGCAGTCACCATGAAGTGGATCTGTGAATTTTGCAAATGCATGCATTCTAAGTAATAGGATCCGGAACGGCCGCACATTCGTGTCGAAGTAGCGGAATTGGGCTTGTTATATCAATGTGGGGCACAGTTGTGCCTCGTGTGCTCTTCACCGGGGAATGCGCTAGGTTGCCTTGAAACCTTCGCTCAGGCTAATTCATCGCATTCCTGCATCATTTCTATCGGCCATCTATGGTCAAATCTCACATTTGAACGTACTCGAGCTCGCTCTTCACCAGCAATGTATTTTCAGCCTAGAATCTCATTCACAAAGTGGAGACATACATCTTTCAATTGTCGGGGGCCATGGTAGCTATAATGATCTTCTGCGTGCTGTTATGCACACCGCCTTGTTAGTTGTTTCAGCACAAATCCAAAGGGGTTTTTACCGTGATATGAACATCTAAGATTTCCGGAAATGTACTACGCAATAGGGTCTCTAGCTTTGCCCTACTAACCCAGCTTTCCTTTACAGTGGATCGTTGCATAATATCCTTTGAGAATGAACGTTGGGACAGTAACGCAAAACGAGTCTGAGACGGACCTCACAGTCGAAGCCTTCTATGCACATGCGACAGGACAGGCATACGAGCAGGCAAATGACTCCATCGCTGACGTGGCTCATCAGCATAACCTGCGGGTTGCATGCGTACTCAGCCCCGCGGACAGAGCGCGTGCGGATCCTTCAGCCTTGTCCATGACGCCCTCTTAGTGTTCACGCCATGCAATAGGCAGATCTTTACCTGCAATCTTCGTGCGAGTAACAGTATTTGACGACTGATACCAATTATAGGTCCCGGTCAGAATCTGTCCTGAGCGATGCACAGCTCGATCGCTCTAAAAGCCCCTCGGCAGTTTATACTCGAAGAATGCGGTACGGAGTCCGGGAAACCTATCAAAGCTGAGTCCTGTGTGTGGTCTCAGGCAGATGAACCTGGCTGTAACATCCGGGAAGAGCGCAGGCTTGTCCAATAATATTACTATTAACGTCAGCGAGAGGATATTGAAATGTAGCCCCAACCACCTGGCTGAAAGACCGACACGAGACTTTCTCTGCGCGAGACAACACATATCCCACCGCGAAATCTGAATTCAAACACGGTACAGCAACCATTTTCGGAAAATTTCTCAGTTTCCCAGATTCTTGATATGTTATCAGCAACGCCCTAGCAACCATTCCTGGCTACTTATAAGCAGAATCGAACTTTTGTAAATCAACAGCGCGAAGGCAACAAATCTTCATTTTTGGAAGCCTCATCGAACCCTTGCACGAATATCACCACCTATGTTACCGTATCCTAGGTAATCATGCACCTTGATGCGCCTACAATACAGATAAAGCAAGAAATATTTCGAAAAAGGTGGATGGAACTAAAAGGCAAGCTAGAACGCGCCAAACGAGACGACGATGGTCACTTCTACGTACCTCTTGGCGAAGTGGAGAGAATTTTGAGTGAAAGCACTCTGACGTCATTGTTTAAATCATGGGAGCCTCAGCCTAGTCGCGATGACATACAGAAGGCCGCCCATCTAATTCTCGAGCGTCGCCCTGAAGAGGACCTAGCAGCATATCGTTTTCTCCGTTGTTTTGCTACGCTGATCTACTGCGAAAACGAAGATTATATCAAGGAAGCGACTAGATACTTCCTAAATCCCACTTCTCATGAGCTACCCGGATCCAAGGTTTGGAAACCACCTGAAGATGATGCCTATCTCTTAATCAGGAGCACCGGAAAAGAAGCTTTCTATAACAAGATGGGTCTACGGCACGACGGCTTTTATAAGATATTCTTTAACCATAAAAAGCATTTTTGTGCCTTTGTACTGAAGGAGGGCGGTAGGCATGAAGTGGACGAAGACATTGTGCTACCATTTTTTATTAAGGAGGAAAATGTTCTTGGCGAAGGTGGTGCTGGTAGAGTATTTAAAGTAAGAGTTGGGAAACGCCATTGGGTGAACAAATGGCTCTCAAATCCTGAGGATATGCCCCTTGTTGTTAAAAGATTTAAACACCTAACTACTAATGGACCTACAGATCGCTTTGATAACGAGTTTAAAAATCTGATGAAGCTGAAGAACGCTAGGATCAAGAGTGAGAACGTGATGCTACCCCTGGCAAGCCTGGTCCAAGGAAAGCAGCGATATCTAATTTATGATCTGGCAGAAATGGATCTCAGCAACTACATGTGGAAATTGAGCCCCACATACTCCTTCAATGTGGATAGTGCGAAGGGCGTTCTGAAAAACGGGACTGATCTAGTAGGGGCTTTGAAATGGATCCACCAATATAAGCCCTACCATTCTATATGGCATGGTGACATTAGACCAGAAAATATCCTTATCCTCAAGGACAGTTCCCGGGAGATATGGAAGCTCGCTGACTTCGATCGCTCTCGTGACAAGATAAACCTATCAGAGTCCGACGGCTCACTCAATCCAAATGATCAGCAATCGTATCGTTCACCAGAGAGGAAACGCGGCAAACGAGGTGACGTTTGGTCCATGGCTTGCATGATTACATTGATTCTATCTTGGCTCGCTGACGGACCGAAGGGAATTGGAGAATTTTTGACAAAAAGAAACAAGGGCATCGCGAGTAATCCGGACACATTTTACAACTGGGAAGAGCCTGGATCTTCGAATGTTTTGAGCCCAATGGTAGGAGAGTGGCTAGAGATATTGCGTGAGAAGGCCGAAAAGATGGCAAGCGATTACAACACTGATGATAACGAGTTGGGAAACTTGAAATGGTACTGTGATTATGTGGGAAATGTGATCGACCATCTGTCAAACCGATTGTTTGTGAAGGATCGTGTAAATGCCAACGTTTTCTACGACTTCATGGAGAAAGCGTATTCTGAGATACCGAACACGGATTATACCGAACCGGAGTCTATTAAGGAGAGCGAGAAATTATCACCTGCTTCTGCTACTTCTATAGATGCATCCTGGAGCGAAGTCCATACGCCGACAAACGTTCCGTCACCAGGGCCGACAACCCCAACACGTAATACCTTCCTCCGACCCCCTACAAGTCCCGAAAAGATCATCTTTCCAACAATCACTGTTGCTACGATGCCTCCGACAAGTACTAATTTTCATTCAAAAAGCAGAACGCAAACTTGTTCACGACTCTGCTCCGCTATAGGCGAAAAGCCGGCCCCCGAGAGCGACCTAGCCCTGCGCACCTCAGAAATAAACGAAGCCTGTCCCAATTGCGGCATTGTACCTATTCATGAAGCTATTAGAAAACGCTCACAGACTTGGCTTGTCAAGCTTCTCAGTACCGAAGGAATCGACCTTGAGAAGAAGTCTCAAAACGGAGGATCATTCACACCGCTCATGCGCAGTTGTAGAGAAGACCAAATGTGGGCAGCAGAACGCCTCCTTGCTGCAGGCTGTCAACTAAATGTTGATTACGATTCTATACCTACTCATCGAATCAGAAAGGAGATAAAGAAATATGTCAAGGAAGAAGAAAAAAGAAGGAGACGATGACCTGATGTAGGCTGGTACGTCTTCTTTCATCGGATATACCCTTTTGTTGGGGACATATCTACGTAGTATGTGAAAATGCATCTAGACCTTCATTTATACCAGCTCCAACACCTTTATCTTTTGTTCTCCACTCCTCTTGCCTGATCTGTATATCGCTTCGCTAATCCCTTGTTGACAAATCTCTACTCACCATCCTGCAAACGAACCTTCATCCAATTATAAATCCAGGCCTCCATTTTGTCGATGTCACATGAGCTACGATTCAATATGTCTAGTAGCCTCCAAAAGGTGTAATAAACGCCCTCCGTCGCCATGTATCGGACGAACGTCTTTGCATACAATGATCTCAAAGTATATATTCAATAACATAAATATATGGCAATCGCATAAAAAGTATCATATGACTGGATAGTTGATCTCTAATTATATGCGTTTCGCATTGGAGCCAGAATTCGAGTCAAATACGTGGATTGAATAACTCAAAAAATCGTAAAGAATGCCTCGCGCATCAGAATAGAAACAAAGACTCTATGTTAACACATGTAGGAATAGAAGAGAACAAAAGAACAAAGCGAGCAACTTCACCTGCACCCTCACCTGCAACCCAACCACACAGTCCAAAAGAATAGTCGTCACTCTACCCGCCCACCACTCACGCGCCAGGATCAAGATCGACATCACGACTCTGCTCCGCTCAACTCATCCCCGCTTGTATTCCATCCACCCTACTTCCCGCCAGCCTCGCCAACTCCCTCCTATTGTCCGTTAGTATAATATCCTGCATATCGATCTGCTCCTGCTTAGCCGCCAGATCATCCGCCATCTTGACATGCGCTGCCACACCACATCCGTTCCTCTTCAGCTTCTCCGTATAGCGCAAGTTATCCCACAGCATCTGTTTGAGCTCCAGGACCCTAGTCTTGTTGTGCTCGGCCTCGGCGCGGGCGGTCTGCATGCCGAGAGTAAGCGCTTGCACGATATGCGCCGGGCCGTTGATGTGCAGGGATGTGTTTGGCGTGGTGATGGATGAGAGGTGTTGGAGGAACGTGAATTTGGCGCGTGAGGTGGGGTCGAGGTTGATTATGATGGCGAGATCTTTGTCGAGGGGAGGAGCGGGCGTGTTGGCCTTGGGTGGGGTGGTCAGGCTGAGGGTTTGCATGCCGGTGATTTCTTGGGTGGTGGTAGTGGCTTGTGTGCCAATGCTGCTGCTGCTGTAGATAGGGGTGGGCTTCTCTGGAATGGGCTCTGTCTGGAAGACAGTATTTATGGGAGTCAAGTTTATCAGCTGCGGTGCTACGGCTGTGGTCAGCTTTATGACTTGCTCTGACAGTGAATTGATCTTAGCTTGTGCCTCTGCTCCGGCAGCCTGCTTCTGAGCCTCAAGATCGTCATATTCAGCGTCAAACTGTGCTTTGTCAACCCTAATCCGATCCTCAAGCGCGCGGCAGCGCTGCTTGAACTGCTCATTTTGAGCCTCAAGCACTTCGTTCTTCGTCTTCACCTGCGCAATGCAGATGTCCTTCCCGTTCACGTCTTTGACAGCAACAGCGTACATCTCATGCAGAGTTTCGATTGTATCGTCCTGCTTTGCGATATATTCGTCGTTCGCATGAGCGACGTTTCTTTCAGCCTGAATGTGATCGCGTAACAAGTCGTTCTCTTCGCGAAGGCCCTCAAGTTCTTCCCTTTCTTCCTCGTTCAGAGTGGATCCTGACTCCAGTTGCTTGATCATCTGTTGGAGTTCGGCATTTTCTTGCTGAAGCCGTGGAAATTGTACATTCTTGAGGATGTTCACTTCAGTTTGCAGTTCGCCCGCGAGCGTCGCTTGAGATTCTAGTTTGTCTGCTTGCCCGCGGTAGTGGATCAGATCTGCGGACAATTGGTCCTTGACTTGTCTTAGATCTGAGTTGGTTCGCTCGCTTCGCTGAAGGTTAGCCCGCAGCTCAGAGTTGTCGGCTTTCGCCTTACCCTCAGCTTGCTCACACGTTTGGATTCGCCCTTCGGCGACGGCGAGTTTGGCTCCTTGTTCTTCAACCTGACGACGCAGATCGTGTATCTGTGAACCTTGTTCCTCATTTTCCTGAAGCAACTTCTGCAGCCGATCATCGTCAACGGCAGATAACAATGCTGCTGGTGATAAACCTGAAGATACCGTAATCTTTGATGGTACCGGAAGCCCTGAGCTAGAGACAGTTGGCAGCGAACGCAACGACCGTCGAGAGGATGAGACAGGACTTGCCTTTACGCTGGGTATTGTTGCACCATTCTGCTGGTCCGTAGATGGTGGCGGCCGGGGAGATGAAGTGGTCGGGTTCTTTGATGAAGCAGTACCAGCCGGCTCATATCGAGTACCAGAAGCATTAGTTGCAGGCTTTTGCCTAGGAATCAGTGGTGGTCGCCGCCCAGGAGATGCGGTCGAGTTTCTGATTGATGCTGCAGGTCCAGCCCGCACATTGTTGAGACGAACTTCTGACACCACAGCCTTCTGCCCCGGAAACGGCGGTGGCCGCCGGGAGGAGGCAGTAGAATTTTGTAACGGGCTATGAGACCCAGGTTGGCTTCTGCGATCAATGTGTACAGGTCTCGCAGAGTCTTTCGATTTAGAGATGACCCTACTAGAACTAGATTCGGTAAGCGCAATTGAAGTTGTAGAAAGTGCAGGTGAAGGAATAGAACCCTTAGACGAATGCTTTGACTCTGACATGGTTGTGGGTGCGATGTTGAGCCTTGCTTACCAGGAGCGTTGTGGTGGGGTCTGAGTGATAGAAGAATTTCGCGTTAGACGAAGGGCTAATATGAAAGGCTGAGATCATTTTTTATTGTTACTTCACAATACAATAGGTTTTGTGAAAGGCAAATGTATAATGGTAACATAGTTGGGTGGCAAATTTCGCCTCAATGGGTATTGTGCAACGCGATAGGACCGTTACTGCCCAAGTAAGGAACAAACTGGTAGCGGAGGTGTTTGTATAAGTGACCGTTTGATTCATAACGATGGTATCAAGATACAGGGGTATTTTTACGAAGATAGCACCAATGAATGTCCAATACAAACCTATACCCACCTGCCTGTGTCATACATCCTTGACGAATCCAACTTCGATGACGCGATCACGATCCACATCTAGGCTGGCAATCTTGGTGCGAGTATTGTCCCGGATGAACAAAAAGGCGCGCAGTAAGGCTTTGCGGAAAAGGTTCGTTCCAGGCTTAACCTTCATCTGCTCTTTGCCCATAATGTAGAGCACTTCATGATTAAATGCGCGCTCCAAAGCCGTGAGCCTAGCAGTGGTACTCGAAACACTTGGTGAGGGTACGGGTCTTGCGCTAGGTTCGGATGATGATGGAACAGAAGTATCTTTTTCGGACACAGTGAGCTTGACGTTAACCTTGGTCATGTCTGTCGCATTTTCCACATCTGCACCTGTGGCGGATCTCCCTTCACCCTCACGATCAAGTGCCCGGCTGATAATATGGTTACGAACTTTGTCATAGACGAGAGAAGCCAGATCTGGGGTGATGACCTCATCCATGTATCCGTGGCGGACAACAAGGCGGTAGCAATTTGGAATGGCAAGACGCGAGACGTGATAACGATCCTCGGAAGCAACCGACGGAACTTCCAAAGGGCGAAGATGAAAGAAGACAATCACTTCCGGCGCGGTGACAAGCTTGCGGACGAATTGGCTAAAGACGATTGGTGTGGTTTCGCCAGCCTTGTCGAAGAAAATACCGAAGCCTTCAATAGAGCTGAGCGACTTTTCACCGTATCTCTCGGTAAGCTGGATGCGACCATCGTCGAAGGTCTTGACGAAGTGTGTGGTGGGGTAACGATCCTCTGCTTCCGCGAACCACTGTTGCTCCTTGCCAAAGCGCCACAGGATGAAGATTGTGGCGATCAACATGGACAACAAAATCGTGAACCAAGCTCCGTCAGGTACCTTTGTCAGAGCGGAAGAAAGGAAGGCACCGTCCAAACTTGCGATCGTGAGCCAAGGCAAGAAGACGTAGTAAGGCTTGATCCGCCACACGAGGATCGCAACCAAAGTGACCATGCACGTGTCAAAGAACGTAACGAACATAACGCATACACCGTAGGCATTACCGAGAGAGGTGGTGTTGTTGTACACAGCGGCTACAACGACAGTGCCTGCCATCAGCAGCCAATTGACCGCAGGCACGTACAATTGGCCATGATATATCTTCGACGTATGAACCACCTTGATCTGAGGGAAATAGGAGAGTTTCATGATCTGTGCGAGAAGCTAAACAGTGTTAATATCACCGCCGACAAGTTTTCATGGAGGCTTGACTTACCTGGAATGTGGCTGTAATCATGGCTTGAGAGGCTACAATTGCAGCAAGAATGGCAACGACAAGAGACGGATAAAGCCATCCATTTGGCACGCAGTTGTAGAAAGGATTCGAGAATGCTTCAGGGTTCTCGCTGATGAAAGCAGCTTGGCCAGTATAAGCCAATAGAAGACACGGGTAGGCGTATCCAAGCCAGCTAATTTGAACCGCCTGGCGACTGAACGCTCCAATATCGGCGAAAAGAGCTTCGACGCCAGTGAAGGCCAGCAGAATGCCACCGAGGCTTCGCCACCCATGGTATTTGTTTCGTGCCAGGTAATCAAACGCATAGTAAGGATTGAAAGCTTTGAGAATAGAGTAGTCATGCCTTAGCAGGTCAGCAAGTTTTCAGCAATAGATCAGGACACAACGAACCGAGCCAAGTTGAAGATTCCAAAGCCAGCGTTGAAAGCGAGCCAGATGATGACGATAGGCGAGAACGCCATCGTGAGCTTAGAAATACCGAGAGGCTGAAGAATAAACAGCAAAATTAAAATGGCGCACGTCACACCGACGATGGTCGACTTGGATATGTCTGGCTTGACTACATTGAGACCTTGTACAGCACCGAGCACAGATTGTGCTGGAGTGAGGACACCATCGGCCATGACCATGGACACAGCGAATACTCCGATTGTTTTCAGAAGCCGGCGGAAGAACTTCGTTCTTTCAATAGTAGAACGAAAGGTCTTTTGCGATCGGCTAAGCTCGTCCGTTTGATGTCGTTGCATGCCTGTGGTGGCTCATTAGCTTAGTGTAGGCATCATTTGCATTGGTAGAACTTACGGATCATGGTAGCTTCGCGTGGGTCGCGATTCGCAATATTCGCCTATGAGAAGTCAGCAAGCTACCAAATAAAATGAATTTGGAGACGCACATAGCGAGAAAGGAGAGAATATGTGGAGAACGTGCCGCCCTCGCCATCGTTGTCGGCGCGAAGGATGATAATCACATATTTGACCGTAACCATAAGAGTGAGAGACCAGATGATCAGTGACAGTGCACCGAGCAGGTTCGAGCGGTCTGGCTCTTCTGTGAATGTCGAAGAGAATACATAAAGCGGCGAAGTACCAATGTCTCCGTAGATGACGCCGATGCTCTGGTAAGCAAGCATGAGCACCTGCGTAAGACTGAACGCCTGCAATCTATTAGCCGGTCCATGGAACCAGGACCCAGGCATGAACCCACCTGCTTGCGCTTATAGTCATTCTCGTTACGAAGACCTGCATCTTCGTCCTCTGCACTCTCTAGAGCTCCTTCTTTGAAGATCTCGAACGAGCTCTTCCTTCCACGCGAACGCGATCTCACGCGAAGCGGCACCACGCCACCGACATCGAGATCTTCGTTGGACCTCTTCGGTCGCGGTGCGTCTGCAAATTGTATAGTCGACTCCATGACGGACAGCAACATGCAAACAGTTCCAGCAATCGGTCTTTGTTGGAGGTTTCGCTTTATACAGCAGTGTTATCTTGAGGCGCCTGTGGATCCAGTACGAAACATCAAGCAGTAAACAAGCTTGAGCTACAGGCGTAGTGGCCTGGTTGGTTGATCTAGGCACGTAGCTTATCCATTGGTTGAGTTGCGCTCGGTTCCGGATGCGCGATTTTTGAGATGTTGTTTTGGTGGAGGGGGTGGCTATGCGGGCCGCATGAGGGAAAGCACCACGCCATCGGAATGGTGCTTCACCGCAGCTTGCACGCAGCTGAGCTGCTGGTAGAAGTAAAGATAAGAATGAAATCGGTCATCAAATTCATTAACATCACTTATGTTGGCCAGCCTCCTCAAGACGAAGGAGTAGCTTTTTGGTCTACAGACGTTCCTGACGTCTGAACAAGCAAGGGGTCTATGCAGGGAGAGCGGGACGAGCAACGAGTGACGCACGCTAGGACAAAGGCTATGACAGGAACAATGACATGCCCGCGCGATTTTTCGTGGGGGAAAAACAGGATCGGCCGTCTGCGAGATGCGATCCGCGGTAGAGGTGATAAAAACGGCGAATCACATGTGATGCTGACGTTCATCGCTAAGCTCGGAAGAGGGTAGTGCAATTTGGTCCCACCGGCCCTGCTTTCGGGCCCATCTCCATCCATACCTACGGGAAGATTATAAAGACTGGCGCAGCAGCACCACGTAAAATGAAAGGGAAAAATTCTCCATTGATTGCGCTATGGTTCACAGTCTTCTCAGCCAATGTGGGGCAGCTCAATTTCCTGCACAAGCCGTTCATAATGTGGAGATGTACCAGGCCAAATACGCTAAATTGTCTTTTAATACAGCAGGTGAAAGCTGGAGACCAACGACGTCAATTTTTCTGGGAACCATCTGTCGTCACGTCGACCGAGGAAGTCGATGAACAGAGACGAACATTTTCATCGGCCACATGTCAAAATGACTGGTCTGCGTAACTCGGGAAATTGAGGGTGGTCGTCACTTTATTAGCAGCAAGACAAGCAAGCTAGCATTCCTCACGACCTTCTATATCTGCGGACTCCAAATCTGACGCAATACTTGAGCAGTGTATTTGGGTCGCACACAGTACAATCTCTCAACTTACAACCTGGGACCTGGGACCTGGGACCTGAAACCTGAAACCTGGGACCGTCGCGGGTTATCTCGTGCTACATTAGGTTCCAAGAATTTTATAAAATATATTTGTAGGTCATAGTCTACATATAGGTATCCCCGAGCGTGTCCTTCACCAGAAGAAACATGCTACTGCTCCTATGCAATTAGACTCTCGAACACGGGATACGATACATGAGGCGATACACTGGTATCTTCCGTGTAGAGCCAGATGTGCTCGACCTTCATCTCCATGTTCCAGGATCATTGTCACCATCAGTCATAGAGCACAAGCACCACGTCGTCGATCACAGTGGCGACCCCCACATGTGTCCGGAGCGACGCGACACCCACCGCACATTGCAGTGTCATACTAGCAATCTTATCAAGGCCTTGCTCCTGAGAGAATGTCACACACTGCATCTGGTCGTTGAGCGACAGGGAAAACGGCAGGTTCAGTGCGCCCTTCTTGTTTCCAAGCTCATCGTATCCAATGATCTCGACATCTCCTGCCAATGGAGTATTTGCGCCGCCTTCTGGCAATGGCGATTCGCATGCGTAGCAAATCTTCCTAAGACCGAAGGCGCGGTACTTCTGCCCTCGCCTGTGTTTTACGGATAAGAATGCCGGCGCGGGGTTGATAGCGTCTAGGCCAAAATACACGGGGTTGTACACCGCAAAGTTCTTTGGTGATGTTGGAACAACCTGGACGGGGGCACCTGCCACGGGTGGGCCTTGCTCAGCGGGGAATAAGCGGCAAAAACAGACGTCTTCGTAGAGGAATTGCTCGGTGACGTCGTCGTTGCAACATTTAGGACCGGCAATTTGAGGGGCGCCGGTAGGCATGACTGGGTTGAGTAGCTTGGAGCTTGTTATGCCTGTCCCTTCGAACTGGAGTGCTGGTAAGCTCAATTTTCAGTACGTGAAGTTCTTTGGTTGCTTACTTTTGCAGTGAAAGTCGTTGTCGTCTGGCGGTCTTGCACCGTCGCGAAAGTGGCCACAGCCCACAACAGGACAGAGAATATGGAGGCAGAATTCATCATATTGGGTACGTTAAAGATCAAAATCAAGTGAAAGCTGTCGTATGTAGACGAGCCTCAATGCCATATCTCAGCCTCCTTATACTTGCCGCATTCAACTCGCGTTGCATTTGCTTCAGGTAGAACAGGTCTCTAACACGAGATCGCGATCTCAATCATGAGTTCACTTCTCATTTTGCATGCGCCTTCAATAAAGTCAGTAAGCATGTGTGATACGTCACATGTATTGCCATCTATATGGGGTAGAAGCCACAAGAATGGGCGTTGCCGCGTGTGACTTCTCAGATCACGGCTGATTCTGTATGACGCAGCTAGTCTTAAGTAGATAGAGCTGAAAGTTCGCTGTTCTCCGGGACTCATAATGGCTGACGCTATAATGATAAATTTTAAAACCCTTTAGAGATCTTGGAGTAGCATGCTGCATAAGACTAACGATCGGCTTCTGATCAATGCCCACATTGTCCGGCTCGGTCTTGTTGCCCGCTACGGCTGCTATGGGGGATGGTTCGACTAAGCTGTTTAATATTGTCTTAAAAGCATGACGGAGCATCAAAATTACATATGAAGTTCGTTGTTAGTGATCACTTTCGATCTCGCTTGTATCTACAACACGACTCTCCACAAAGGCAAGACTTATCCAATCCTGCCCAGTAACGATCGCCATAATCAACGCAAATCTCGGCGCCCGCCTTAATCCCTTTGCTTACCAGCACTATATGCTGGGTATCCAACCATGTAAATTGAGTGACCTGCGCATTTGCTTTGCAGCTGTGGTTGATGAAACGCGTAAAGTTGCCCTGTCTGCCTTGCCAGATCTGGTAGCTAGCTGTTGCCGTCGAGCCATCCATTACATCCACATGCCTGACACCTTTAGTAATTAGTCCAACAAATTCGCCGATTGCGCAACCACGCTCAAAAGGGGTAAGAGCGAGTAATCCGTTGTTTCGGCCGTTCTGAGTTCGGTATACCTGGACAGGTGGAGACCTGCGTTTGACGCAACCGAACAAATTAGGGAAACAATAGCAGGAGTTGGATTCTGCTTCTTCTGATTGCTTTTCGCCACAGACAGCACATGTGTAGCCATTGGATTGGACTGCAACTTTAGGTTGTGGAACCCATCGGGGATCGTCACCTCTCCAAGCTCGCTGGTCAATGATGGATTCCTCGAGTTGTTCAAACTCAAAATAAGGATCTTGCTCAATACATAAAGAGCGCAATGGTACTGGAGGTGATCCATCTTCTGAAACAACCCAATCATGTGGATGACCGACGTATTGCAATCTAGAGGACACTCCCACGATGGACAACAGTTGCCTCCAAGAGGGGTGCAATGTGTCAGCAACGACTTCAAACCTTGGTCGCAGGATTTGTAGACGCTTCATTGCTTCTCTAGTGAACTCAACGCGGTACTTGCAGAAGCGGTAAATGCCCATCCCAGAAAACACTAGTGCAGCCCAACCTGCTGCATCCTTTACTTCCTTATATCCGCGCCACACCGCTATCTTGTTCCGAAGTTCCTTTTCCGACCAACCAAAGTCTCGGCATGCTTCGATAAGAGCGCCTTTATGGTGCTTGGCCCGAGAGATTTGTGGCAGAGCGGCAACACGACTCTGGACTTGGTCATCGAAGAGTTCGATCCACCGAGCCTGGACGATTATCTCGATGGAGCGACAAACACGGCTTGCCTGGGTAATTTTACGGCAGAGCACGTTCATATTACTGAAGGCATCATGTGCTAGTGCTGTCGTGGAGTCATGTTCCTCAGTACCAACGTTCTCGCCTGTAGCATGCGATACGTCTGAGCTAGCCGGTAGGGCAAGATGAATTTGCTCAAACATTGCTTGAGGATTCAAGTCTAGCGTCCCGTGTAACTGTTCCCATATGCCCAGGATGAGTTTGTCGAGGGTCGAGGGTCGAAAGACGAACTTATCAGACGTTACCTTGCGCCTCTTTGGAAAGATGCGCGTGTCACTGGCCATCTGTCGCTGGTGCTCGGTAACATCTTCTTCAATCAAGTGCTTATTAGCAACGCGAAGTCTCCCTGTGCCTCTTCGACGAGTATCCTCTGGTTCTGATTCAACACTACGGCTAGTAGTGGATTCATCGCGCGCATCTTCCTCAATAGAATTTTGTAGGCAAGAATTTTTGATGACTTCGACAAGATCAATCTTATTCTATGGTCGATCAGCATTGATACTGTCATGATTGGCTCCCTATAGTTTAAGGAAATTTTTTAGAGATATAACGGGCTAATCCACACCAAAATACATAACACATAAGTAGTAATATGCTCAATACAATGTTCTTGGACTACCAGCTCAAAGTGAACGATGATTATGATAGATCGAGTGTACACACCGATGTGACTCGCAATGAGCGAGACAGAGCTGTGCCCTGATTTTGACCTTGCTCCTGATCCTGGTCTTCAAGGAAGGTATCCACACGAAGAATCGGGTGGTTAAGGTCTTGCGGCAAGTTGATGTCGAAGTCTGACCGTGCGAAGTACTCCCGAATCGCCTGGGCGATCGTTTCGGAGAGGCCGTCGAAATGCTCGTTTGAAGTCATGGTACTGCCTGTGATTCATGGTCACATAGAAGACGGAATTGAGTGGTTCGAAGATCCGCAATTAAGGGAGCTAGAGATCGGCTCCTCATGACGTTTAAGGCACGGTCCAGACCACTTATTCGCTAGCCGACATCTCGAGCACTGACACTCACTTATGTGCGACAACGCTCATTGAGTCCACGACAAAATACCATATTCACCCGAACAATACAATCGGTGAGACGAGCATCATATCTTGTAGAAGCTACGTGCTTCACTTCATTTCTTTTAATACTTTAGTACAAGCAATAAAGCCGTTGCATGTGTCTACATTGATTGATAAGTTTTCTGGGGCAATCTAGCGGCAGACTAGGGCCGATCTTTGCCTAAGAAGTTCCTTAGTTCAGCTACTAATACTCTACGGTTCACATGCGCTAATCCTAAATGTGTGACGAATGCTGCCCAGGCAAAAAAAAAACAGCGATTTCAATCATTATTGCCTCAGTTCTTTACTAGTCACATGACCTCTAGTTATATTTTGTGTACACTTTCACCATAAGTAGGTAACGTTTTCCACAGCAATCAACACCAGCTATAGAATTTGGGTCTGTGAACTTAATAGTTGATCAAGATAAATCGTTTTTTCGACAATTGATCCTAGAACGCCGTTACTAGATGTATCTCTCACGCTGCGATGCCAAGAGCAGGCCCCCCAATTCGGATTTCACAAGAAAGTCGACCAAACGACGCTAGGCTTATAAGCTTCCGTCGCTACGGCCCTGATTGTCTTTCCAATCTCGATTACCGGTGTTTAAGAACGCGCATGCTAGTATCACCCCGGCCAATGTTTGCAGTCGTGGCCATCGTCTCAAATATTTATCCTCACACGTTTTCTATGATAATTTCGTTGCCAGTACAATCCAGGGGTTAATATCATTTCAAGACCTTGACTTCTTCTAATGTGTGCAAACCATGGACCTACCCATCGATCAAGAAGAACCAGGCACTCCCAAATTGACGCGAATCCAAACCCAAGCTACATACAGTTTCCAAGACCAACGCGGATGGCGACAATGGCGTGTATTACGACCAGGTCGTGGCATGTATCACGATGTTAAACGGCGCCTTCCATTCTATTGGAGCGACATCACTGACGCCTGGACGTATCGCACTTTCGCCAGCACTGTTCGCATGTACTTCGTGAAGTAAGTACAATGAGCCCTATAGGTGCAGACATCTAACGATAACAGTCTTCTTCCTGCTATTGCGTTCACCCTCGACATGTACCGACGCACTGGAGAGTTTTTTGGCATCAACGAGGCTCTGTTTTCCTCCGCCCTAGCCGCTATGGTCTTCAGTGTCCTAGCATGCCAGCCGTTGACCATTGTCGGCGTCACGGGTCTGATATCGCTCTTCAACTATACTATTTACGACATCGTCGGCCACTACGATATCACGCTGTATCCAAAGGTGATGGCTTGGACAGGCATCTGGGCCGCTGTGTTTCATTGGATTGTGTCCTTTGGAAACTATTGCGACTACATGGGATACATTACAGACTTTTCCAGCGAGTCATTTGGCATGTACGTTGGAATTATTTACCTGAGTAGGTCTACTAGAATGAAGCGAGAACAACCCAGAGACGCTAATTGATCGAACAGTCAAAGGTGTTGAAGAGCTCGTCAATGAGTTTGAAGTTTCCGGAAACGCTGCAGGCTACCTTTCCTGCATCATCGCCATTCTATACTTCGGCTCCGTCTATAGCATAGAGAAACTCGGAAGCAGCGTAATATGGAAACCGTGGTTTCGAGGCATCCTTGCCGACTACGCATATGTATTTCCGACGGTTTTTTGGGTTGGGTTTTCGCACATACCAGGACATCTCAAAAGTACGCACTCTACTTTTGTGCCCACTACAAAAGCTTTCCACCCAACTCAGCCCCGGAACTGGGTTATTGACTTCTGGAATCTTGATGTCGGATGGGTGTTCGTCGCTTTGCCCTTCGGATTCCTTACTATGCTATTGTTCTACTATGATCATGTACATCTACCTTTTCGAGTATACGTTTGGAAGAAAGCATAAATAACATTGCGTAGAACGTTAGCAGTCTTACTGCTCAAGCTCGTCAATTTCCGCTCAAAAAGCCAGCTGGCTTTCACTGGGACTTCTTCCTTCTCGGTTGCACCACTTTCGTCGCTGGCGTTATTGGCCTCCCAATGCCCAACGGGCTTGTTCCTCAAGCTCCGGTTCACACCGACTCGCTGACAAACTATGAAACGCGTTTGGATCTCATCAAGACTAAGGATCATGATATCACTGAAATCAGAAAGCCCTTAGTAGAAGCTACTGCGGTTGTGGAACAACGTGTCTCCCACTTTCTCATGGGACTTGCACTCTGGGGTACGATGACGGGCCCGTTGCTTGTTGTATTACATACAATGCCTGTTGCAGTATTCGCAGGAGTTTTTTTTGTCGTTGGCGTCAGTATTCTCACCATTTAGAACCCAGTACGATCCGAGCTAACACAGTGCAATAGTGGGGGTCCATCGAGTCCAACGGCATCCTACAGAAGCTCATCTACCTCAATTCCGAACGCCGCTTCCTGGCACCCGAAAATCCACTCAATGACATCTCGCGTAAGAAGATTAGTCTATACATCGGTCTACAGGTTCTCGGTGTCACGATCACAGTTGCTATCTCGCAGACTATCGCAGCCATCGGGTTTCCTGTCCTCATCATTGCCTTGATCCCCCTCCGCACATTTCTTATGCCTCGATGGTTTACATCTCATGAGTTGTCCACACTCGATGACTTGACCGCGAACAACAAAGCAGTTCTAGCAAGCTTAGGCGGGCGACCAACGAAGATGAAGGAGTATGGGCAAAAGGATACCGAGGAGGAAGATCCTAATAGGAGGATTGCTGAAGGATTAGAGCATGTTCAAAGTGATCAGGAAAGTGATTTACATCGGCAGCGAAGTCACAGTGCTGTCAGGCAGCGTATGGGGAGCATCACACGGGCAACGGAGCATAGGTTAAGGTCGCAATCTAGAGCTTACGAGAGATCAGATGCTACCCAAGAGAAAAAGCATGGCGTTGCAACGGAAAATACCGAAAATCGATAGTGCACGCAAGTCTTTGGAATTACTGTCACAACTATTATGTACTTAGCCTGCACTTTGTTTTGACCTGCTCATCATTGGTGTATGGGAGACTGAGCATTGTTAACCTATAATTCCTCATCATTCTCCTGCATCGCTCGTTATCTTCTTCGATAGATAGACTATTAGAATGCAACTCATACATCACAGAAACGCCATCGGTGTATCATCAGAGTATAATTTCGACCTCCTTAGTATCTGCTAGTAATCTAATCAATTTTCATACGATTGATCTTTAACGATTTAGGTACTAACCATCTCTAGTATCATTAATTTTTATGTGCCCGCACTGCACAAAAAGCAGGCTTCGAGACCTCATATTGCGGAACTATTTCCCGGTGATACACGTAGCTGTGAAACCTATTCAGAAGCGACGTAATATCCAGCAAAGCAACCATTGGACAACGTGGTCAACCAATGAATGTTGTGCACTCTGAGTAACCCTGCAGCTCCTCACTAAATAGGCAACGAGGCTATCAGGCAACAATTCACGCAATAAAGCCTTGCATCGCCACCAATTCTTGGCACGATAATGCCCTGATGCAACGTTTCCGACTCAAATGCTGTGTAAGATTATCCTGGCGAGTACCCACTTGGTGCCACTGCGTTCGGGCAAACGGGCGCTTCGCTCCCTGGTACAGATAATACGGGGGTTTCAACCGGCGTCGTGCTCAGCAGGTTGTACTCGTGTAATCTGAGAGTGAAAATTTAGGAAAATTACTTGCAAAAATGGAGGCCTGGTATCGGTCTTTGATACCTGCGGAACGGATACCGTTTTAATATGGTTCTACATCAGCATCATCACCAGGTGAAACATCTCAATTTAGCGACCCATCCCAAGACAGAATTTCAATATGTGAGGTAACTACCATCACAGATCTCTATCTAGTTACTTTTCTAGCCATTCTTTGGTTATCCACAAAGATCTTCTACACCAACAAAGTCCGAGCTGAGGACTGTGCGTGACGAGATAGTTGCTAAATTTATTTGTTCTTTGTATCCCATCATCTCTAAATTTATGAAAGAAACAATGATAATCATGAACGGCATCATCAACGCAACAATGATCCCTTGATATCCTCTTCCTCTCGCATGACAATACCCCAAAGTCCAACAGTGAACAAGAGATAGAAGAGGTCTGTAAACTAGTCGAAAACGTAGACGAGGAAGGTCAGACAAGTGATAACAGTGATGACGAGCGCAGGGAGAGTGTCAGAATGGATCTGCATGTTCGGTTTTTTTGGGCAGGGAGCCATTGATCAAGGTCGTGCAGAGATGAATGGTTCGAGGTGGTCTAGCGCGGGCGTGGTATGAGGCTGAGCCGATGGTGGATGGGGACGTAAACCTGGCGATAGGGGGTGCAATAAGCAATTCATGTATTTATAAATCACGCTTACAAGTATGTTGGTCTGACAAGCGTTCCAGGCAGCTAAATATTTGCCCTCTACATGCCTGCAAATTGCCCCTCATGTATACAAACAAATTTACATCCACAGCAACAAGCATATCAAAACCAATCCTAAGACTTAAATCGTTCTCCTTTGTTTTAGATCACATAGATTTGGCTCTAGTCAATCATGCTCCTCCCGTCTACACTAGAAATCTACCTCTAAGCCGTTCCCCCAAACCACATCCTCCGTTTCCACCCCGCCCTACTCCTCTTCCTCTTCACATTCAACGCCCTCAGAATCTCCCACCAACCCTTCTTCTCTCCATCTACTGACAGCGGAGGCGTGGCATACCCGCCTTCCGAAGGCGCGCGTTCAGCTCTATCACAAACCACCCGTCCCCGGCCCGCGAGAGGCGTAACACGCCCCCCTTCCGAAGGCAGTCGCTCACCTCTCTCTTCATCAAAATGAAATATTTCAGACCGATGCGCAGATACAGATCCACGTTTAGCATGATGTGAAATTTGGGGTTGAACAGGGGATAAGAGGCCAGGTTGTGCAGGCGGAGCTGGGATCTCTAGGGCTGGAGGTGCAGGAACGTGCCACACATGTATCTGAGGAACGGGACTTGGCTGGAGTCGTGACCGTGTTGCGGAGTCTTCTAAGGTGCTGTGGGTTAGAGCTGAGTCAGAAGAGCCGTGGATAGGCGTGGGATGTTTGCGTTGCCGCTTGAGGCGGGCTATGAGTGCTGCGAGGTAGCGTGCGCCGAGCATACCGGATGGCCATGCGTAAGCTGTGTGTTAGTGGGATTGCTAGTGAAGATGCTTGAAAGATAGTAATTGTCTCTTGCGAAAGCTATCGGAGGGAGAAAGCGAAGCTATGCGTCGGTGACATGCTGTCAAGGTGTCTGTGGAGCTTGTTTGACCGTTTCATTGCTGTTGGCCGCGGACAGTATCGCTGCCGTTTGATCGCTAGATGTTGTATGTTAATGCTTGAGGAAAGAAATTGTAACAGTCGCGAGATACAGTCGTCAGCTAACTCTTTTGACGGTTGACAACACGCGGAAGGCAGTGTTCTACCCAAGAGGTGCGCTAGCGTTGAACTCAGAGATGCGACATTTTTGTAATGGATCAAGTGAGCAAATGCAATAGTTGGACTACACGGAAAAGGTCAAACACAACTTTGGTAGATAGTACGAAGTAGGGTGTGGTGGCTTGACAGGCACCCGCGTTGTTAGTTGGAAAGATCGTGGCATGACTCGCCGAACTTCACGCTTCCCGCTTTGGGGCAGTATCCACAGCGGGGCAATCGCCTGCTCCCCCTGTCAGCTATGGAACTCGTGAACATCACAGCAATCTCAGCAAAGCACTTGAGCAACAATAGCCCTCTATTGTACCGGCCGCTTTCCAGCAACCCAAGGGAATGCTCGACAGAATACATGATATAAAGGGTGCTGCCGTCTCACCCAGCCAGCTAACCCACAGAGATCCCACGAGAGCCCTCGTCTGCCGAACCGCACAACGCCGCAGACGACCGTTCACCATGCCAGGCTCACGTCACGCAACGCTATGCTATCCGCAGTAGGGCGATTCTCGCTCTTCCCTATCGGAATCCACCTGCGCTCGAGTGTATGTCCATATCCGCGATCGATCGATGTCGGTATAAAACATGTGGTCGAGGCTGTGTAAGAAGTCGAATGGAGGGAAGATGGGGGCGAGTCATTCACTACTCTTCCTGCTTCTTCTTCTTCTTTGAAGGTGCCGGGGCGCCCTCTTTCTTCTGGTGCACGACGAACCGCGTGTAGCACTCTTCTGGGTCCCACTCGAAACCAGCGAGGACGGGCAGGTCGAGCTCATCGTCGGCCTGCAAGGTCATGTTAGCAGGCTACTTGGGCGAGTGAAAATGGGGAATCGAGAATGTGGGGCTACTGGGGCATCTACAATCTCCAGCAAAGGAGGCCACAGCAGCAAAGCCGAAAACAAGACATACCTTCTTCTTGAACTGCTTGTAGATGGCGTCTAGCGCATCCTTGATGGTGACACCCTTCAGGTTCCGTGCGGTGACCTCAAGCCCTAGCGGGAAGTGCAGGTCGATCTTGCGGACCAATGGTGTGGTGAGGGGTTTCTTGAGGACGTCTTGATCATCCAGCGTGGCCGGAGACGTGTTCAGCTTCCTACAAAGGCCATGCGTCAGCCTGATCGGATGGCACGTGGGAGGGGCGGACCGAGGGTGGACGAACGCAGCAAACTTGCCAGTCCACCGAGAGCAACTAAGATGATCAGAAGAGAAAGCATCGACTTACCAGTTCAGCTTCTGGGTCTCGGGGGCAATCTTGATCTCCTTCTTCTCCTTCTCTGTCTCTTTGTCAGCCCCGCATCCCCTCACTCGGACCTGGTCTCACGCCATTGGCACGGCAGGCAGGGCAAACTAACCGAGATCAGCCATGTTGAAGACATCGGCGCGCAGGGAGCTTGCTCTCCGCTTTGCGGGCTTGTCCTTGGCGGGGTCCTCGACGAGAGAGTCGACCTTCTTGAGCGTGTCTTGGGTGTCAGCTGCCATTGTGATGGGGGGAGCAGCAAACAAGCTGGAGCGGGGAGGCTGCTGTTGTAGAGCTGTGGAGCTTGTTCAAACAGGATGCGTGCGTGAAAGAGGATGGTCAATCAGGCACAGTGAGAGTGGGATGAAGGAGAGAAGGAGATCAGGGCGCAGGCGATGAGGGGTTATTCAAGGAGCCCGGCACGACAGGAGAGTCACTTGATCACGGCACCATCATCCAATAGAGACCCACACGCGCCAGCTGCTATGCAACGCGCACGGACGGGGAACGAAGATAATGCGGGGTAAGCTCCGCCTGCTCCCTTTGACGGAGCAGTGTTGCCCAGGCAGCCACCGGCCAGGACACAATGGTTCAGAATGAAGGCTTTGAAGTAGACTGCTATCGCCGTGCAAAGCTGGTGCTGGGTTGTGGTGCTTGCATTGCGGCTCTGAACATGGCGTGTCTGGCGTGGAATGACGCTCACGCGATCGGAGCTACGTCATCCTAGGCCGAACCCCAAAACGCGCATTGCTCACGAAGCTGTCCGACAGCGCCGACAACTCGTGATGGCCACATGATGTGCTTATTTGATATGCATTCGGTCCGGAGAGCGTTCAAGTGTAATAATTGGCCGAATAGGACGTCTCCTCTATGAGAGGATTCAGCATGGACAGCGCTGGCAAATGACCGGGACGTAGGCTCACTACGACGCTTGCTACATTACACACGACAGAGATTTTGCTGGAGCACGAGAATACTATAGGGTTGTTTGTATGTTTGAGAACATCTGTTACAGAGAACTCATCTCGCGAGCAATATTGCGTGCCAGCCTCTCTACAGCCTCTCTTTTCACCTACGAATGTCCCACTATCGGCCTGGGTGTATACAGCTCTTCCAGATACTTCTCCTCCTCGTCCGTCAGCGTCTTGCCTCTCGCATCGAGCGCCTCGTCAATCCTCTTTTCCGAGCTGAAGCCGATGATGGGGGACGTGACTCGCTTGTTGATCCAAGCCAGAGCAACGGAGCTCATGCTCCAGCCGTGCTTCTTCGCCAGCTCCTCCACACGCTCGATTGTCTTCTTGTCCGCTTCGTTTTGGGGACCGGTCGTCGATGTGCCAGCTTTCTTCTCGCCTTCGGAGCGGGTTGTCTCGCCGTATGCAGAGGCGGGGCGCGCAAGGTGACCGCGGCAGAGGGGTGCCCACTTTGCCATGTTAGCTGGTGTCCAGATATCGAGAAAGTAGAGAAGGACCTACCGGAATCAATCCGACGCCGGTGTCGTTGCAGAACCTGTTCATCTCACGCTCCTCCTCCCTGTAGAGCAAATTATAGTGATTTTGCATGCTCACAAACTTGGTCCACCCGTTCTTTTCCGCAACGAACTGCATCTGCGCAAACTGCACAGCCCACATCGAGCTCGCGCCGATGTATCGCACCTTGCCACTCTTGATCAGGTCATGCAGCGCCTCCATTGTCTCCTCGATAGGCGTGTTCGGATCAAAGCGATGGATTTGTAGTAGGTCAATGTAATCGGTATCCAAGCGCTGGAGCGACTTGTTAACTGCGTTGAAGATAGCTGCGCGCGAAAGACCGCCCTGGTTCGAATAGTCCTTGATCTGGGGCAGCTCTTTGGGGTATAGAATAGCGCGAAGGTCTGGCGATTCGCCGACGTAGCCGTAACATTTTGTGAGGATGACCAGCTTCTCCCTGGGAAGTTTGTACTTCTTGATCGCCTTGCCAATTATCTCTTCAGACACGCCGTTTGAGTAGACGTTGGCTATCATATCCGTTAGCGCCAGAGCATTCACGTAGCGATGGAGCTCGCGTACCAGTGTCCCAAGTCGTGATACCCTTGTCGTAGGCTGCTTTGAGTAGTGGGAAGGACTCTTCCTCTTCAATGACCCAGGGTTGCCTTTAGTTGCGATAGCTTGTTAGCCTTCTCAGCGCCTGGAGAAAACGGCTTTGCGGCCCGCTTATGCCTTACCACTCCTTTGAGCCAATGCTCATTGCACCCAAGATCGGCACCGACACCTTCAGCCCACTCTTACCGAGCCTCCTGTATTCCGCCTTAGACTCCTTAAGGAGATTCTGGATCAGCGTGTCCGTCATAGTCGTGCTGCGTATTCGATGTTGGTAATGGTGGGGCTCGGGGCTTGAAGGCGGGGCACTTGAGTAACGACAGGGAGGGATAGTGAGCGGCACAATATCCTGGGATCGCCCATGCCTTTATATACCCGAACATTGTGACGTTTCTACGCGTGATTACGAAGCGAGACGGAAGAATTCATTTGTGTGGCAGGTTTTGCGGTGATAGTTGCTAAAGTCGACATAGCCATGGCTTGCTGATGCCATTCTAGCGCGGTTTAGGGAATGTCATAGACCCTCTTACCCAGTAGTTGTCGAGAATGCATGGATCCTGCGGAAATAGCTGGAGCTACGGCTTCTTTATTTGTAGGGCCCACCGCTTGATCCTGAACCATTTTCGCGGCTACCAACCATGGGCAGATACTGTCACAAGACGAGTATTTGCAGAAAGCTCCTAAATGTGTCTGTCATTAGCCTAGGATGATTCAGTCTAACATGTGTCTCCTAAACTGCTGTTGTAGTACTTCAAGCACAGAGCATCATTCATGGCCGTAAGAAGTTTCGCAGTTGGGATCAGTTTTGTTCATTGAACATAATTTTGAGCTATGTCCCCAATGGCGCCTGTTTGCACATCCGAATGCTGGAAAGCTCATATGCCCGTAAAGAAATCCGTACCCCCAAGACCCGCTTATGCATCCTCAACAATGTTGCCCCGCTCCGACACGTAAAGACCGTCCAAGAACTTTCGGATATCCTTGTTACGGACACGGCAAACCTGCTGGATGTCGGCGGCGCTCTGGGAGACGTCCTCGAGGCTGTTGCCGGAGAGCTGGAGCTCGTCCTTGACGTTCTTAGAGGCCTCGACGTGGACACCAGGCCTGATTTGGATCCTTCGCACGATCTTCTCGCCAATGAAGTTTCGGATCTCAACCTCGAAGCTGTCGGTCTCCTTGTTCTTCTCGACGTTGACGTTGATGGGGAAATGGGCGTAGACGTATCGCATCCTAGTTGACAATGAGCTCAATTTTTTTCCACGTGAAGGTAAAGTTGCGCCTACTTGTACTTGAAGCCCTTGGTGACACCGATGATCAAGTTGTTCTACCACTAATCAGCTCTGTTGCCCGATGCCCAGTTCAACCTGCGCAAATGTGGGCGCAACATACGATCAGAGTGCGGACAGTGCGGAGGGTAGCGACGCTCTTGCGCGAACCGTGGTGGAGCTCAATCTTGATGAGGTTTTGCTTGGGCTGTGTGGTTTTAGTTCCTCTTCAAACCCATCCATTGTGATGCCAACATACGTGCGTGAAGCTGACGGCCAAGTGGCCCAACGACTTGCTTAGCTTGCCCTAGTATTGTGAGTTTTGTGGATTGGATGTATTTGCGGAGAGCTTACTCGGGGACCTGCGCAGTAAAGCGTTAGTGAACAAATTGCCAATCTCGAAGAAAAGTGCACTCACCCTCAACGACGACATTTCTGGTCTTAATGGCGACCTTGACCCCCTCGGGGATCTCGAGCAGTTCCTCAGAGTGGCTGTTGCGCAATTGTCAGTCCAATTCCATGCGATCTGAAGACGTGCGAAGGTGCGATTTGAGCCCAGCGTCTGGGAGGTCCGTCGGCTGGGACTCGTAGGAAAAACGGTGCTTTCGGAAAAGGATGTGAAGCGGCCGGGGAGCGTACATGTACTTCATCTTGAGGGCGGCGTCGTTGTGGGTGGATGATGTTGTCGCTGGTTAAGAAGTTCGTTTTTCGCTGGTGTTCGGCATCTGTGGGCGCGGAGCCAAGAAACACCGTAGCCGAGTGAGCTAGACCTTTTTTGGTACTAACACCAAGCAAACCCTGCACTCTCAACATCACGACACGCAACACTCGTTGACGCATTGGATGCATTGGATGCATTGGATGCATTGTAATTTTTGATGGAGATACTCTCCAGAATCCGAGTGTGTACGGTTGACATCATACTCAATCAATTGCGCCGTCCCGCCATGTGCATCGTTGCTGCCATTTTCAATACTAGCCCACTTTGTGGATTATTTCCTCCCACGGCCCGCCTTCGACAGATGCCCTGTAAAGAGCTTGAAGCTTATCCTCCGACACTGCGTCTCCGTTCAACGCCTTGATAAACGCATTGTCCTTTTCAAAACACCAATTTTTCATGAACACTGCTCTCTCGTGCTCCCAGCCTTCAACGCCCTTATCTCTCTGCTTCCTCCACCATGTTCCGTACGCTACCTGGAGAGGCAACCATAGGACAAGTGGTCCCAATGGATACGGATTCAGCCTTTCTGCGTACTGTACGGATGCCGTTATCAGAGACGCGTACTGGTCTTCTTCTTCTTCCAAACGCGCGGCATCGAGAACCGGAGAGAATGGGAAAACGGCTCTCAGTGTCATACACAAGCCAAGGACTAGTATCCGGATATAGGAGTATCGAACGAGTCCCTCAAAGATGTTGAGCCACTCAAAGTCTAACGACTTTGGACAATATTCTGCCAAATCTTCATCCAGCGTCTCCACCCATTCTGCTCGCTTGATCAATGCCGCGTCAATGATTGGAGCCAAGGTACTAGAGTAGCTACAATACAAATGCTCTGCCATTTCTAGCGCATCTATGCCAGCGATGACATCAGACGGATTTTGTCGGACTCGTCGCACCAACGCTATCAAGCGAGGCAATTGGATCATCTGCCGCGTGATCTCCTCCGATGCTATAGTGAAGTCCTTGCACTCTATGTCGGGGTCCTCCGGTGGTGGAAGGGACAGCCATTCTTGTGAGTCAAAGGTAGACTGACTGCCACTCCATAGAGCTCCTGCAATCTTAAAAGTGGTGAGCAATTTTGGAGCAATTTTGGAGCAAGATTTGACTTGCAACTTACATCAAAATTTAAAGAAGCATAAAATAAAGACCTACTCATATCATCAGGTTCGGTGCGTGGGCCCCTCGCTAACAACAGGTAGTTAAGCCCTCTGCAATGAGATTGCCACCGCAACTCTCGAAAGGCGAGCGTTTCCTGTCCGCGAATCAGGTTACTAATATTTTGATATATTCAAAACATCTCGGAATCGTATCGTAATGAGTCGCATGCTTAACGGGGGATTTCAACACGCGATAAGAGACTTAGCTCACCTCGTATACTAGAAGGAGATTCACCGCTGCCAACGTCTCTGTAGCATAACGCATATCTTCGTTTGAACAAAGCACCCTTTGCAGACTGACTAGCGCCTCGGCATATTTCTTACTTGCTATGGCCATGTCGGCCGGATTCTTGCTAAAATAAGCCTTGTTCGCAGCAACATAACACGCTGCTGCATCGTCGAGTGCTGCGTTTCGGCCGAGCCTCGATGGCACCAAAGCTAGCCAACTACCATGCAGGAAAGTTGCATTCCAGCTTGAACCGCCTTCACCCAGTATGTCTGCAATTCGGGCACAAGTGTTCATTTCTCGAGAGACTATTGTGCGCGGAGATACTGCGAATGCTTTCTTATATAAATGATCATGATGGAGCTGTTGTCGGATCCGACGTTCCGACTTTGAGTGCGCCGTATTGAATGTATAAAAAACGCCCTGTCCTTCTTTGGCTTCTTTGATTGATCGAACCGCCAAAGTCATGACCTTACTAGTTGAACTTTTATTGCATGAGTCATTGGATATTGAAGATCGTCCTGGACCGTCCTGGCCTGAAAGTGCGAGGTATGTGCCTCTATTTGCTTCGTCGGTTCGCACTTTCGAAAACCTCGATGTTCTTGCATACCCATATTCGCAGGGGCGGTTCTTCTTTCGGCATTGGCCACATATCGGGCGTTTCTCATCGCACTGCGGCCATTAGTAGTGGTAGGGTGAATGGCCTTCGAAGTGCTTACTTTTACTTTTCGTTGCCGACAAACATCACATTTACCTTGCTGTGTCATTTTCAAGTGCATAAGAGAATGTCACACTAGATATTAGTGCACGAGATCAATCGCCTTCTAACATCAAGCTTCTTCAATTCTCCAGTTTCTCTATAAGCATTTTAAGGCTACCTGCGGCTGTTGAAGCTTGAGCACTAGGGCTCTCCGAGATACATCTCTTGGAACGCAGTTCAACCCCTAAGCCTGGCCCATGCACCAGCTCTAATCCAGCCGAGTTAATTGCTAAAAGCAGAATTGAATTATCTAAGGAAAGATATCGTGAGACTGGTGATGACTGAGGCCAAACGACGTAGGTTTTCAATAAGGTCCAAGCGTGGAAGCTCGCACTTTCTGACCGGGTTAAGTAATTTGGGTCAAACTCTAATCAAGAGCCAAACGCTACATGTACTATCTCATTGGTCGGAAGCCCTCACATTGTACATCAGCTCATCAGCCCTACCGACTCTCCGGGTACAAAGATGTGGTGGCGTACATATTTTCGATTGGGATGCAGAAGACCATCTTCATCTTCATCTACAATGGCGCGGCACTGCTGCGTGATGGCTTACTGAGCGACTGATGACTCAAGGATTTTCAATCTGGTCAGCCTTTTTGGTACGAATTTGGGCATGATCTACATCCATCCAAGAAATCATCCAATGAACGCTATCAATTCTTGAGTACGCTGGTGTTCAAGCCTCCGATGTTCGCCATTCACGCTGCACGCCTTACTATATTATACGCTATTCGGACATCTTTCTGACAGGATATCTACAGAAAGCTCGGAAACAGCCGGTGAGTGACAGCCACCCGAGGAATCTCTAGGATTTCTTATGCAAATCCGTTTGGGATAACTATGTCACGCGACGCGCAGGAAGTTCGCTACATAGAGAACGTTGCATAACATGTCTGACTAGTCTTGACTTACACATTGGTCTACATCCTTGATAAATGTTGGTATAACTCCTGGGAAGGGCATCAGGGCATTATACTACGCTAATTCAATAGGTAATCCTTACGCCTCTATGGGAACATGCAAAATATATAGAAAACCAGGGTTCCATGTCTTCATTGACTGCATAAGATGGTCAAATAATTTCACCACCCATTTTTGAAGCTAATCCCAGGAACACCAGTATGGGTGGAAACATGCGATTGATACATTGGAATATATGCCTTCAAAAAGCCAGAACCTTTTTGCACTTCCCTCACTCTTTCAACTAATCGATGTCGTGGTTTGTAGTACGATTGCGTATGGATTAAATCCGAATCACTTTTGCTCACCGAACCTTTCGCAAACTAAAAAATTGCCGGCCTACAATTCAGTTGCGGCAGGACAAATACGTTGTATGGAGAGCAGTATTCATGGTTGCAGGTACTTATTCTATATAATCGGTGCGATCACACTGCTAGACTTTATCCTCCGCTTCGTGTTGTTTCACTTTCAGGAGTCCGGAGTTCTTGATATGTAGGGGACAAGACACGAGGGCATATAAAGTGCTGTAAAATGCTGCGAGCCATACAATACAACCTGCAGTCTAATGCTGGAACAAATACAGATGGTTGAGGACGGGTGGGACAAGTTGAACAGCCAAAAAATTACGCTAGGTAGAGGGGCGAAAGATATGCAGGCAACGCGACAAAGAAAACTCGGGGCTTGGATTTGATTGTGTTAAGATCTTATTTTCAGCGTTCGAGATGGCGGGTCGTACCCCCCAACGGTAGCCGGTAAGCACCTCTCCCAAACCCTTCTCGTTCCAGCATGGAGCTCACAGTCAGCCGACTCACTCATTACTATACAGTACGCTCATCCACAATCTCCAGACATATAATCTAGTACTCTGCTTTACGAAAGCTAGCCCTACAAATTGGCTCCTGCCACTTACGTATCCTCGCCTCAACAACGGCGCCCTCAATCTTTCTTTCCGCTACACCTGTCGTCGCTACATCTATATCTCCCTACCAGGTATCCTTGGATTACTCCTCGACGCCCCTCTCTACCACACGCCGCATATCGGCCAAAAATATACCATGATCCTCCCATCCGCGTTGATGTGTCTGTCCATCTTCATCTTCAACGCGGTCATCAACGTAAAGTCTAATATCGGGTTCGACCTCTTGGAATACTTATTCTAGTCGATGTTCAATGCTGTGTCGTAGGGACGGACGCCGGAAGCGTTTCTGGCACCAACTCGGGGGACGGCTTGCGGGCTGGCAAGTTTTTAGGAACTCTATTTAGTATTATGAGTTCGCTTATTATACAAAATCCGTATACTAGGGATGGTGGATAGGAAATTAACAGTGGAATATATCTAGCCGGAAGAGCGATTCTAGGTTGTGTTACTACCACAGCGTTGTTGCAGGGGAAGGCGTTGGGGTGGGAGAATCTATGAGAAGATTTGCTGGACGAATCACCTGAAGCTGTTTGAACTTACAACTTCGTTCGTTCTCTCACAAGAATTAATTTATATCGCGACCACAGAGCGCGTGTGATCTTCTTGATGCAAAGTTAGGTTCCTGTGTTGTAACTCGGTTACCTCTGGTGGAGCACTGTGGTCAAGCGGAAGTTACCGATATGCACGTATACTGCTAGGTGTCCAATTAAGCGTGTCACAAAAGGTCGCATATTTCATCGTATACTAGTAAGGAGATATTCAGTGCCAGATTATTTGTCTGCCATCTGTCGAGTTGCATATGCATCTCTAGATATTGCCATAGGAGCTGAAAACTTTAGAACCTTCAGATACACGGAAGCATCACCCCACAAGACAGGAATATGTTACGTTTGAGCGTTAATTAAAAGTTGGTGGCATCGTTCCAGAAGAAGTCTACTATCCTAATACGGTTAGACCGTCATGATGCCAAGATTTACAACGGTGAAACAATCCGCCGAAGCCTTGGAAATTTTCGGGCGTCCGCAAAAAGTTCGAAGTCGCAATATACAGTAAACAGACCTCTTTGTCGCCAATTAATACACAATGGCGCCTCGTAGGAAGCGTCAACGCCTCTCGGAAAACGGCGCTTCTGCCGTCACCGCCGTCGCAGACGCCGAAGAAATTACCCACGCCGCTGAAAGCCCCTCCAAACCACACCAGTCCCGCAAACAGCTCTTCGTCCGCTCCCTCGCACACTCGGTAACCACTGAAAATCTCACCGAGTTCTTCTCGGAAAACTATCCTATAAAATATGCTCTCGTTGTGCTCGACAAGGAAACGAAGGCTTCGAAAGGCTATGGCTTCGTCACCTTCGCCGACGCTGAGGACGCGCAGCGTGCAAAGGAGGAACTCGATGGATCTGAGCTACAAGGCAAGAAGATAAGAGTCGAGGTTGCGGAAGTGCGTCACCGTGATGCAGGGACAGACACAGGTCCGCCTGCGGTTTCTGCGGGTACGCGAGCGAGAGCGGAACGCGAGCAGGCGATGAAGGAGAACCAGGCGCCGAAACTTATCGTCAGGAATCTGCCGTGGAGTATCAAGACGCCCGATCAGCTGCAGAAGCTTTTCCTGAGCTTCGGAAAGGTGCACTTTACGAAGTTGCCTAAGAAGCCCAACGGGGAGCTGAGAGGGTTCGGGTTTGTGGCGTTGAGGGGGAAAAAGAATGCGGAAAAGGCGCTGGAGGAGTTGAATGGAAGGGAGGTCGATGGGAGGCAGATTGCGGTGGATTGGGCAGTGGACAAAGAAGAGTGGCAGGATCTACAGAAGAAGTCTGAGATTGAAGAGGCTGAGGAGAAAGACGGAGTTCAGGACGAGGAAAGTGATGACGAAGATAGATCTTCTTCTGAAGAAGAATCAGAATCCGAGGAAGAAGATGCTGAAAGCGATGAGGACGACGAGGATGATAGTAACACCGACTATGAAAACGTCTCCGATAGCGACGAAGAAGGCGGGATCGCGCTCGAGGATGCAAAGCCCAGAGCTACCGAGTACACCGTCTTTATTCGTAATTTACCTTTCACAGCAGATGATGACAGCCTTTTCGAGCACTTCAAGCAATTCGGCCCCATCAGCTACGCCCGCGTCGTTCTCGACCATGAAACAGATCGCCCGAAGGGCACCGGCTTCGTCCGCTTCTATAGGGAAGAAGACATGATCGCTTGCCTCAAAGGTGTTCCGCCCACTAAACTGCAACGCATCACCGCAGACCGCAAAGATGGCACACAAATCACAATCTCTCACTCGGTTCTTGAAAACGAAGAGGCAGACCCTACAGGCCGCTACACAATGGATGGGCGCGTCCTTCAAATTTCGCGCGCGGTTGACAAGAATGAAGCTACGCGTCTCACTGCTGAAGGCGCTGCCTCACGCTTCAATCGCGACAAGGATAAGCGCCGCCTATACCTCCTCTCTGAAGGCACACTCGACACCAAGTCCCCTCTCTACCAGAAACTCTCAGCCATGGAGGTTACTATGCGCCAAGAAAGCGCAACCCAGCGCCGCAAGCAAATAGAGAAAAACCCCGCTCTCCATCTTAGTCTTACCCGTCTCGCAGTCCGCAACATCCCGCGCACCATCACAAGCAAAGACCTCAAGGCACTCGCCCGTCAAGCCGTCGTAGGCTTCGCCGCTGACGTCAAAGAAGGCAAACGTCAGCGCCTATCTACGGAGGAACTCGCTCGGGGCGGCGATGCCATGCTAGCTGCTGAGAAGGCGCGCAAGCGCATGGGCAAGAGCATCGTCAAGCAGGCTAAAGTTGTCTTTGAGACGCCGACCGGTAGTAAGATCACGGAGGAGAGCGGTGCGGGCAGGAGCCGCGGGTATGGTTTCATTGAGTACTACACGCATCGAAGTGCACTTATGGGGCTGAGATGGCTCAATGGACATGCGGTCGATTACAAGGTTAAGGGTGAGACGCCGAAGAGCAAGAAGGCTGCCAAGGAGGATATGCAGGATAAGAAGAAAAGGCTTATTGTTGAGTTTGCTATCGAGAATGCGAATGTGGTTGCAAGGCGCTCGGATCGCGAGAGCAAGGCCAAGGACCCGAAGGCTGATAAGGATGGTGAGGTGAATGGTGGCACGCGCGAGTCGGCACATGGTAAGAAAGCCGGCCAGAAGAGGAAACGGGACTCAGAACCTGTGGAAAAAGTGAAGGGGAAGGGACCAGGATCGGGTGTCGCTTCGGAGGATACTGCAAAGAGTAAACCGGATGCGAAGGCAAAACAGCGCGCCCAAATCATACAAAAGAAGCGACAGGCCAGGAGGGTACGCAAGCAGGGTAAAGCGTGATTTGTTGACAGTAACACTGCAGTCTTTCTCCTGCACTCCAAAGCCAATGCATGAATTCATCGGCTGGTCTTTGGTTTAAATCTACCTAACTCTTGGGTGCTCATCGCGTGCTCGAGATGATGAAGCGATTCTCTTGCATAACTCCCTCTCTAAGCCAAGATTCGCGTTTTGTATCGATCCCGAATATGCAGATCACCATCGCCAGGGCTCGCCGATTTAATCGAGAGCGGCAGCCCATAGTCGCACAACATCTCCTACTACTGCATGATATAAAGTCTCGAATACTGGAATCTCGTCAAGCAAAACGGGGCATGCTCACCAGATTCCCCACAGCGTCTCAAGGATAGAATGCGAAAGGATGGTGCGACATGGAAAGGACTCAAAGAGCCCAGCAGTCGTACATGTTCGTCGCTGAAACGTCGGTCAATAAATAAGCTCTATTACTTCAAGTTGAGCGGCATTAGGCTACCGCTGACAGTGTTCCCTAGGGGCTCTTTCGCATAAGACGTACCCCTGACGACAAGACAGCATTAGCGTAGTTATACAGAACTCTAATAGAGAATCACAGCGCGATGAGCAGAAAACAAGGAGCCAATCTCGCAAGTCCAAAACTCGGACTCCCAAATGTGAGTCGCTTTAATGATTCAGGAGAGTATATTCGTTCCCCGTTGGATTGTGCATAAACGTAGGATACGAGAATTGTAGCGGGTAATTGGGGGTTCTTTGATGCCATGGCTCGTGATGGATGAGTTGTACGACTGCAGTATGCGAAACGACTCCCCTGCAGAATTGTGGCTTACGCTAATGCGACCGTCCGAGGAGACCATGTCCTCTTGGTGCGCTTTCCCGGTAAGCGGGAGTTGATTACTATTTTGATGAGCATCGTTGCCTTTCTGAAGTAGATTAGATCACGAGGCAGAATGCTGTGTACGGTTGGCGCTGCACATCGATGATAAATCATACATTCGCTGCGCGTTTTCTCTGGAAGGTCGAACCAGTTGGGGGCAAAGATAGGTTCGCAATGACTGCGTCTCGATGCAGTCTGCTTAACGGCTCCGAGAGAGCAAGTAACACAGCCCCAACTCGCAGCCTGGGACAATTATTGAATGTTCGAAGGAGAACTCGCTAGTTAGATGGGATGCCATTCAGTTTCCCGTGCATAGAGATAAGGGAAAGCCTGGAGGTAGAGACCGTCGAGTAGAGCCTGAGGCAGAGTATATACGGATTGGGGCTGGTTTGCCAGCGTTCTATTATTTGTTCCGCCACCACGTTGACTCGAACCAGGGTCGACAATAGTAACGACAGTAAGCGCAGCTTGAGAAGGGTGTCGGGAATTTACGATTGTACTGCTACTCGTCGAAGCTTCAGATCAGAAATTTCCGTTCGCTGCTGACTCGGAAATGGCAACCCCAGGACGTGGGTGCTAACTGATTGGGCTTAACCTGGTGCTACTGCTTACGGTACATGCTGCGAAAACCCCCGGTTCGACGGGTGATTTGAGTGGAGACTGGAAATACCGGTAGAGTAGGTAGCACGTGTGGTGCCGACTCAGGCCAGAGGGGAGCGAAAGGCTCAGAGCTCGTTACCCCGACTCATGCGCTAATGAATTTGCGTAGTGATATTTGTCTAGACAAGGGTGGTTCGTCTGTCATGTGCTTGGACACACAGGCCTCTGGTTGGGTCGATCATCAATACGGGATAGCTTTCACTTGCTGTTGATGACAGATCAGCAATGAGGTGCCGAGCGGACATGATGAACGCGACTTTCATCGAGTGCCGTCAAAGTGCTTTCAAAATTGCTCTGGCTCTAACTTTCTTGGCTTGTCACTTGAGATTATCAAGTACTGGCGGTATTATCAATAGTACTTCTCATTCAAGTGAACTTACTGGAGCAAATTATCCTAATTGTAGCTGGGTGGATGGCATGACCACTTACTGCATGTGGACTCCATTTCAAGGCGATATATGTTGTTCGTTATCATAACTGCTGGTGATACCTTTCTTTCTGCTAGCTAGTGTTATTTACACTGTTGATTCGTAACGACTGAAGAAAGCGTGGGGACTATGGGGGCCAGGTTATGCGAATACGATTGCGTTCCGTGGAAAGCTTTCCGCGAAAGAATAGATCTAGCACAGCATGCCTGGATTTTACCCGCCTGTTCTAATAAGACCGTGGTCCTTGTCAAAAGTGAAAGCCAAGCTCCACATCTTCACATATAGGCGAGTAGATGTAGGTGAGACCGATCCTGCGTTGCACGGCGGGGAAGTGGAAGGTTTCAACAGAGAAAGTAGCCAGGGGCGCAAGCACAAATTAACTACTCGCTTCGTATCACTAGCGAACGACTGGCTGACAATAGCCCGGGGAAGACGACAATATTCCGACATGCACTAAGGAATTGGGCCTCTGTGGACGAAGAGGTTGTACCGTACCAAGGGACCTACTTCTGTGACGTGTACCATCATCAGTTTTGTAGTGTCAATCTAGATCTCTCTCTATGACAATGATAATCTCAGTCTTCCGAATCGACGCTTGTTATCGGGGTTTTGAGCTTAAGCGACTGTAATTTGAGTATGTATGTAACTTTGGCTTTCGGATCACGTAGCCGCGATTACCTGCGGCGTGTGCTTATCTTTGAGTGAAGGCATGCTTGGGTCTTCAGCCTTAATAAACACCTTTTCTTACGACAGCAGATCACTATGGTGCAGTGCAGTGCAGATCATTGATCGTGTCATCTCAAGTCTCTTAAGCATGATGTGACGACAACAGATAAGAATGCATTTAACACCATGCCGAACACGGAGCGTGGTTGATCGGCCCTCCGTATAAGTAATAGCCAAAAATACCGCCGTGATATGCACGACTTCGAATTTTGGGACACACAAACCTCCTGCGTGGGAGAGGTGCCTTGCAAGTCGCCGGACCCCTGAAAGTGGATAATTGTACGCCCTTCCGGGTATGAGTATCAAAAGCATACCACGGCTGCCGCCGTGACCCACATAGAAAGGTTCCTCGTTGTTGTACTGCAGCGTGGTTGAAGTATAAAGAAAGGGTGGACATCCTTCGAAGCGCAATCCCCAGACTTTCCCAAGATCTTCGGCTCAGTACAACACCACTTTCACGAACAAGCAATCAGAGAAGAACTATACCAACACGAAAGTCACTACGTAAGTTTAAGCGTCGATCGTGTTGCTGAGACACTATCTTACGATTGGAACGAATCAGCTATCGCTATGTGCTACTTCGAGAAGATTCATTTCACTCCGTGCGGACATGACCAAATCCTGCTCATACAGCATTGCCACTTTGCTCGTAACGATCCAAACCATCAATGCATGGGCTCGTGGAACATCAAACGGGAATGGCAGCAGGATGAGTCAGAGTGCAACCGCTGCGTCGAGTCGCGTCAGGGCCGTCGTAGCAACACGAGGCCGCAGTACAACGTTAGGAATGGTTGATCGTTCATCTCAAAACATTGGTATTCGGACTAAACTCTAAGCCCACGGTCGCTACCCTTGGTCTTGGTCTTTGAGTTTAATGACGGATTCTAGTGGGTGGTGTGTGCCTTCTTCAAAAGAACCTCAATGCATGATTGGTGAAATTTATTGGAGGCAACAACCTATTAAACACGGACATTTGGGTATCTAGTGTGTGCGCCTATGGGGGAAATTTTCTTTGCCATTTTGTTGAGCAAGCATATTACCACGTAGATAGTTTACGGTTCCTTGTGCCAGAAACTCACCCTATTAGCTGTAATTCGTACACTTCGCAATTTGTACTTGAGTGCTCGTCAGGCATACGCTTTGTGAATGATTCGTGTGATATGAAACTTTCTACTAAGATCCAAAACCATTGTAGTTTGACTCTTGTGCGGTCAATGTCCCCCCCAACCGACATGTGAAGTTTGAACGACATGATGGAATCGACAAATCTCCAGAACAATTCGCAAATTATGATGGCTAAGATGCTATATCTGATTCACAGCCCGGAAAGAAACGTGCTCATTTTGTGCTCAAATCTTTGCCAGCTCATAGGACAACACTATTTAGAAGTAATGGTACATATGATTCAGAGATATTGGGATTGTAATTTCAGCCCTAGACGGCTTGTAGCACATCGCTATGGGGTGTCTAGTCTAGACCAACCATTCAGACTGCTTATAGGCTTGCGTTACTCTCAGGCTGAAGCCGTCCGACGATGTTATATCTCTTGGAAAAGAACGTATGCCAGTCGTTCAAAACCTGTATCTCCTTCTCAGAGAGATTAGAGTAATCCGATATGCAGTCTTCTGGTTTCAAAGAAGAGAGCCCTAGCGCACGATTCGGTTCTTTCCCGGTAAAGACTGAACGCACTTAGGGTCAGCTTCACGGGGAAAATGACAGGTTTCACTGCAGATGGGCTATGCTAGGCTGTACGAACCGTGGTAATTCTTGCCTGGCGAGTAGGTATCTTTACCACTCACATCAAAGACATCGCCCTGTTCATTGGTGAGGGTTTGATTGGCCAGTTGGGTATTGGGTGGGATACTTTGATAGCGACCAGTGTAGGGAATCCATCGTTTGTACCTATATACCTTTTCGTCAACCCACTTGCGATTGGAGCGATTGACTGTAGAGAGCCGCACCGTCACATTTTGCAAGATAATCCTGGGTAATGACATCATCCTTCGGCGGAGCAAGGTCTACGGGTTGCTTGGGAGCAAATCTCTCCTTCTGCTGAGGAGCGGCACTGTCGGACATGGTGTTGCGAGAACGGAAGAAGGTAAAAGGCTTGAATGTTGATGTTGAGTTAGGTGAAACGGAAGATGACCTAGTGCCATCGGGAGGTGGGGTTTTGGCGCTAAGCCGATTCAGGCAAAGCTCTTTCGCCATTTCTCCAGCATTTTGCCATTCACAGTGGTGCAATGGACTCCTCTCACGTTCACTTGTAACCTCTACTAACATTTGTGTAACATAACCGTGAATCCTCTATTTTGGTTCCTCATTTCGTAGTAGAGCCCATAATTATTATTAGCCGTATCCTGCTGGTCTTCCCAAACACACCGTTCAAGATCTAGAAGGCTGAGCAGGTTGAGCCACCATTAGACGTATGAGTGATTGTACGACTTCAGCAGCTGCAAGAACTGTGATTTCCCCAGGATTGTCATATATCGGCGCTACCTCAACTGATGATGGTCAGCAGGACAGTAGCTTCTATCCGACCACTCAATGATACTTGCCTACGTCTGCTCCAACGACCTCAAGCCCGGCTAGACCATCGAGGATTGTTAATAATTCGCGAGTTGTCCAGCCACCTACTTCAGAAGTTCCAGTAGCTATAGGTGGCTGTTAGTTGTATTCTTTATCGGCATACTGACCCGCTCTCTGCGGGGTAAAAGGTTCCACATAACGGCTTGCTTTGATGGAGACTGACCGGGAGCAAAAGCCGGATCCAACACATCGATGTCAACTGAAATGTAGACCTTAGAGTCAGAGACTCGTTGCTTGAGTCTTTCGATAATGCCGGATACACCGATGCGGTCGATGTCTCTGGCTTTGACCATCTGAAAGCCACATCGGATATCGTTCCTCAAGTCCCCCTTGGGACGAACCATTGGAGCTCGGATTCCAGCATGGATGGATGTGTTACGAATCAGGCCTTCTTCATGAGCAATGTGGAGGAAGGTCCCGTGGTTTACCCCACTGTCAGAGTAATCAGCGATTCGGCACCACTCATTACATCATCTAAAACCCACGCGTAATGTGACACTCCTCCACCAAGAACTTTAGGATCCCACGTGTCTTCGCGTTACACTTTAGCGACTAGCCCAGCTTTGATTCGAACTCCTTACCTATATGACTGTCGAAATGAATGACACTCACGTCTCCCCAGTGGTGGTATGTCGAACGCAAGGCAGAAAGCGTCGTGGTGTGGTCCCCACCCAAAGTAATAATCCTGGGCGTATGATACTCACTCGAATTGGAAGCTCGTCCAGATACAATCTATGCAGTCATACTCGTTAGATCCTTCTCTCTCGAAGCACGAGCTAACAGTGACTGGCATCGGTATAATTACCCGGTGGCTAGCATCGAGTTGTTTCAACGCTACTGTATTATCCTTCACATCACATGTCAGTACAATATCTTGCTGAAGATTATAAACCAACGGAGTGCGCTCACCAGAAATGTCAAAGGAGCATCGCCGCAGTCGACGATCTTAGCCCAGTCATAGAACACGTTTTTGCCTTAAGGAGCCACAAGCACAGTCAGCCTGATCGATCGAATCACAGGTGACCAATTGCCTTATCAGCTTTGAACGGTTATCTTAGTGCCGCAAACCACGCACGATCTGGGGCAAGATGTACGCCTGTCTCGCGAACGCCAACTGCTGGCGTTCAAGAAACCCCGCTATTCCTTGTGGTGGACAGTTGCAGCGCAACAGTGGCAGTGTTGTCTTGTGCAGCATGACACAACCCTAGAAGCACGACTACTGATTCTTGAATATGCAAGGAATATCGTACCTGTATACACATCCCATGCGCCTTCTGGATCTATTCTTCTGGAACCTTGACGGATACCTCCAGGTCCAAATCTCGCGCCAGGCCGAGCTGTTACACCCTGTTCTATCCGTTAGCTTGGTCATATGCTGAGCATCTTGCCTAGATCGGTCAAACTCGATCTGAAAAAATTCGAGCGTCTGCCGGGATGGTGATGCGGATGAATTCTCCAATGAGTAGAACACAGTGTCACATCCCCCCGGCTCTTATTGCTACACATTGTAACGTTCTCCCGCTTGTAAGCTTCGCCATACAAACACCGAGGCTAAATATATATCAGAGGTCCAATAACGGTGTGATTCCCCTCCTACACGAGCACAACGCATGTTCTGGATGCGACGGTAATACACTCCACAGTACGACGACGACGATAGCCACATGCCCACCAAGTCTTCACGCCGTTCTGCTTAGTCTAAACTACAAAGTCACACTTCATATTTTGTGTTCTAAACGAAGATTTCATCCAACCTCAAGAAGGCTTGCGAGATACAACTTACAGTGTCAAAAGGCGCCCCAAGAATTGCGATATCGTACTTCTCGACCTGTGTATCTCCTCCAGCCAAACAATGTACGTATGGTAGATTAGCATATGTATTCAAACCTACAAAAGCTCGACCCTTCGTAACATCGATATCGTCACCATGGCCGAGGACTTGTTCATTGCCTAGGCTAAAAGCGGGTGGGAATGTAATCTCCCGTGCAGCTGCAAAGGATGACAGGACGACAGGACCCAGCTGATGTGTGAAAAACATGTTAAGTCTATCCGTCGAATTTTAAGATGATAAGAATGTCAAGAAGTTGTCTTCAGACTAAAGGTATGTCGCACCACACTAGCGCATGCAGGACGTTTGTGCGCGCTAGTTCCAAATGGAGAAGCTGATCGCTAGCGTATCAATCGCGCGAAGGCCGCATGCTCGATCGCGTCTATCAAAAAAATCAATTTCTGATCGTGGCTCTTTGAAACAGTCGTCGAAACCAGTCACGCATCAGCTGAATATATGGTTTTGGCGTATACCACATTAACGTCTCTCTTCTACTAGTCGTAATCTAGCACAAGACTCCTCCGTTTAAAAGGAAATCAAGTTGAACAAGAAATTGAAATATGCAGGTTTCTCCCGCGTGAATGCATGGCTACTCATTTCTCTCGCGAGAATCCAGAAAAATGAAACAAAATGCAACACTTTATATGTACAAACGAGAAGGGAGCAGGAGCTGTCACTTTGGAGCCTTAATTTCAATCTCAAAGCGTCCTTCTCTTGCTTCGAGAGCATCTTATTACCATCCAACAGATCACGCGCGACGCCTCTCCACTATTTATAGTCTTCCAATGTCTCATTCTTGGCTCGCATGTCTGCTTCTAGAACATTTGCTTCCTCTATAAGCAAGCTCGTATCCAGGTCCCGACAACTCTTCATCACTGGAAGCTCTCTCTTTAGCCTTGCGATTTCGTGTTCCTGGAAAATAATTCTATGATGACGTATAAGCGATAGCATGACAATGATCATAATTTCTTACTTATTGTTGTGACCCTTTCTCCTGCACCGGCTGTCATCCGTTTTGTTTTTCTGGCACCGTCCACAGTCTTCTCTAACAAATAGGCTCTCATCATCTGACTCATCTGATACAGAAACGCCGTCAGCGTATGTAGCTATAGGTTCCCTAGCTCTGATGGTGCTCTCTTCATTGTCGATTGTCTCTTCTTCGACGACTTCTCTCACAAGTCTGCAGGCGTGCTTTAACTCGGGTTGTACATCACCTCGAAAACCTCTCCAATATCCTTCGGCGACGAAATACTATAGAATGAGTGCCTCGAGCTCTGGAAACAGACTGCTGTGCTGTTCGGCCCCAATATAGGCGAAAGGCGCGATTAAAGAGACACTCAGATCCGTAGCCAGGGCTGATGAGGTCCGACGCTTGCCATTTCCGAACGTATACATCACCCAAAAAGGGGTTTTCAAGTAGGCGAACAGCGGCATCATGTCCTCGCGATTCTGAATTATGCCAATCAGAAGCCTCTTGGGGCTTCCTTTCTTGTCGAGAGTTTGATTCAGGGTGAACATGCGAATAGGTGGAGGTTCGGGACTCGAGGCTCGCTTGCGTTTCTTGGGCGCGGATGCAATTGCGGTCGGCATTTTTGTTGCTTGCGTGGACGATTATGGGTGCTCGTATACAGAAGAGGGATCGGTTTCAATGTTTTTCATCTAGCGGCCTGCCGATTCACTGTGGTGTCAACGGGGCAACGAGATAACAGGAGCTCTATGATTCATGACTTGTGCTTGTGAGTATTCCTACATTTCGGGATGGCCAAATGTAGCATTTCACTGTCGCATGTCTGTATTCTGCAGCGACATCATTAGCACGGGTGTGAATCGCGAGGAGTAGATGGTATTACTCAAGCGCTAAGCAACAGTGCGCTATACTCTACGATGATAGATCATTCGAAGCATTGAAACAGCCAACTCACGGCCAGAGTCTTTGAAAGCAATCGCTTGTTTGTCCATTTGCATGGTAGAGCAGGATCATGTGCGCTGTTGGGTGCGGATAATCCCTTGCCACGCCCGCTACTAAGCAAACAGAATAACGTCTTTGCCGCATTCTGATAAGTTGGGTAGTTGCCCGGTGAGAGTGAACCAGATTCCGCCATGCAGGCTGCTTTTCTTACACCTACATCTTTAACTCACGTACCTCCCAACAACGCAGTTTCTTGAACCTAGTATATATATTTATTGATATCAAGTACTATCATCTTACCGACACATGGAGAGACCAACTGGTTCAGTTTCTAAATTTAGTTACATAACCGACGAGACTCGTAGACAGTGCACCGGTTCGATTCCTAATCATGACAAAAACTTATGGGAATAGGTTCTGTGAGCTCAACCCCTCAAAAAGAGGTGGTTTAAGCCTCCAGTTTTGGCAAATTTTTTTCCTTGCATTTTATATTTATTTTTATCTTTTTAACATTATGTTTCCCTTATAGACATTTCTAAGTGGGTGCATCATGTATCACTGATTTGACTGCGGCCCGTGTAACCATTTGTTCCTTACTTTGAAGAACAAAACTTCTCTTATAGCTCTCGATAGCATTTAATTCTCTCTCAAACAGTGTATCATTCTCTGAACTAAGCCCCATTCACCTTGGAGTATAATTAGACCAAGAATCCTACACAAGTGATAAGTCGATATCAACTGATATGATGCCATACGCACATAAAACGACGTCTGAAAGGAATAATAGGCCAGTCCTTAATTATATGTGTGGATTGAGTTCGGGCTGTTGATCTTACAGCCTTCTCCGCAACTCCGCAGTGCGCTCCGCAAGTCCTCCGCAATAGCCCCTACAACATCCCAATCGTTCATTCTGCGCGTAAGCTACACCATATAAGCCTAACCTAAAATATCTTAGGACTTAAGATTTACATTTGGTCTCCGCAATGTACTATGCAAGTACTTAATTTCGTCGATTCTTCTCAATCTTAATTGATCAGAAACTCCCCACTTACATTACACTTCGCCAACACAAGCTTCCACCTCTTCCGTCATTTCAATTTTACCCAACACTTCCACCCCATCAGCTTAAAAGTTCACCGCACAGATTGTGAAAATGGTCCTCTCGAATTCAAACTCTTTCCCCCCATCGACAGTCCCCTTGACCGTCCTAGTCACGGCCGCCAACGGTACCCAAGGTTACGCACTCTGCTCCGCCCTCGCATCTCTCTCCCCCGGCCCACGCCCTCTCCAAATCCGTGCCGTAGTTCGCGATGCCTCAAGCATAAAGTCTCAGCGCCTCGTACAACTGCCCCAAAAATACGATACTTCGCAGTACACGTCCGTCATCTTGACGCAAGCCGATCTCACCGACGTTGAAAGTCTGATCCGCGCCTTTACTCCCAGTATAGATGGTAGCGCTATCACAGCCGTCTTCCTGAACACGGTTCCAACATTCCATAATGCGCAGGAGGAAGTGCAACACGCAACTGCAGTGCTGGATGCTGCGAGAGCTGCCGGATCAGTCCGACATGTCGTGTATAGCTCGGTCGTAGGCATCGCGGATCCGCAAACATTTCCTCTCGTCGGAGGACCGCCAGCATGGGTCGACCCCGAAGCCGTGACGAGCCTGAAGCCAGCAGACGTACCATCCAAAGAAACAATGCACTTCCAATCGAATCTTTTGCGTAAAGGCGAGTGTGAGATCGATACAGATGCGCCTACCAGAAAGGTCTTACAAGGTTACTTTGGCGCAAAGGCACAAATCGAGTTTTTGGTCAAGAATTGGAGAAGGGACGAGACAGCAGAAGATGTGAGCAAAACATATACCGTCCTTCGCCCGGCGTGGTTCATGAGCAATTTCCTCCCCCCTTCCTCTTCCAACTACTGGCCTGAGTTACTGTCCTCTCAGCCCGTCTTGCGCAGCGCTATGCCAAAGCAGGCGCGACTCATGCTTGTGGATCCAGCGGATATTGGGGTCGTCGCGGCGCACGCTCTATTGGATCCTATCAACGGCCAGACATCACCAACTCTTGTCAATAAGATTATTAATGTCGGAAGCCAGGCCCTCGGTCTCGAAGAGGCGGCGCGTATTTTGTCGGCTGTAGCAGGCGTGCACATTGGGGTCGAGCAGGTTGGTGAGCGTGAAGCGGCGAACGAGATACGTGAAGGTAATGTGCAGCGCGATGCACAGGCGTGGGCTTTGGAAAAAGAAGATTGTTTTGAGCCTGAAGACTTGTCAGTAATCATTGGGCGGAAGCCAGGAACATTTGAGGCGTTTTTGAAGGGGAAGAAAGAAGAATCAAAGGCGTTCTTTGGGAGACAGGGATGACGAGAGGCGTTGAATTGTTCCAGAAAGCTGCAGGTTTTCACACTCATCTTTTAGTCCTGGAGATACATAGTCGACTTGACCTCTTGAGCTTGCAAGCATGGGCTATACATGCTGCTCGCTTAATATTGTGCGTTATGTATGAGCTGGTGTGGTAATGCTATATATGTGAAGAGCTTAAACGCAGGGAGTTCAAGAAGATTTCTATTCGCATACTCTATAACCCGGTTTTGGGTATTGCTTAGAGGTCAAAAAAATCGAATCCTGACTTTTGTTAGACGAACAGAGCCAACACCATAACGTCATAGACCGATCGTCTTTAATCTTTCACACCAGCAATCCATGCCGAATATTATTTCGTATTGTTTGAGTGACGTTAAAGTTTGCCGCTCCCCAATTGATCTCAAAAATTTTATATGTATTTGTTGATAAGTCATTCATCAAGTCATTCATCAATCAAGACGCATTGGTGGATAGTGGGAAAGCACGAGTTCCACGGCAAAAGTAAGTCTCCGCCGCAACCCACGACCAGCAGAATAGCTGCCCAAACAGGAAGTTTCGCTTAGCTTAGGACAATCATTCACCCGTCGCGTAAGAGGAAGCCCTTGAACGTCTTCATTTGCTACGAGACATGTCAACCCTCGTTCGAAAATTAACTTCTTGAATACTTTCTATGCTGGTGTTGACTGCGCAAAAGGCATACGTAGCTAGATGTAAATAATCAGGACACGTAGGCAGACTAATAGATGTTCTCTCTAGCTAGAATATCAAGGGAGCGTGCGACAGTGCGACATTGCTTGAACAGAAACTATACATACTGTGTATATGGTTTTACGTAGCGTGTGTTCTCTGGTCAGCTACTCACGTCTCCATCACCAACACTTTATTTCTGCAAACCCTCATAATGCGCCTTCACACCTTCCACAATCTTTTTGACCTCAGCGGCGTCCAACTTTTCCTTTCGGTCTGGTGTATACAATCCATTGACTTCCTGCTCAATATCCGTGAGCTGTGTGTAAACAAACCCACAAATATGCCCGCCCTCAACGATACCCCTCATCATCGTCTCAATCCTCTTCAGGAGGTCTTTAGGATCAGAAGCCGTAGTATAACCCCAGTCTCTTTCACCAGAAGTAGAAGTGTCCCTTGCGATATTGATCCCACCGAACTCCGTACAAATAACTGGCGCGCCCTCTTTATGCCTTGACCCTTCGTCTTGCTTTTCAGGAATCGCTTGCAGGAAGATTGGACGGTCCGACTTGGGCGATAATATACCATCGAGTGACTTACAGGTATCCGTCAACTTCTCACCGTCGGAGTAGTCATGGAACGTCGTCAAATCAGTCTTCACGTGTTCCCAACCACAGTTATCGTTAATCGGCCTACTTGGATCGATCGTTTTCGTCGCGGAGTACAAACTCCGTATATGGTTCCTCTGCTCGGCATTGTCTTTCAGGCTGGTGTACGCCCAGCTCTCGTTCACGGGCGTCCACGCTACGATGCAGGGGCGATTTACATCTCTTAAAACTGCCTCGCGCCACTCGGCGTCGAATCGTTCTACGTATTGCGCAGAGAAGCGGTACGCGTTTGCCATTTCGCCCCAGACGAGGAACCCAAGGCGATCGGCGTGGTAAAGGAATATGGGGTCCTCGACCTTTTGGTGCTTACGGCAGCCGTTGAATCCCATCTTCTTGCTGAGTTCAATGTCGTATTTCAGAGCTTCCGGGGAGGGTGGCGTCATGAATGTGGAGGGCCAGTATCCTTGGTCGAGGAACAGGGCTTGGAAGTAGGGTCTGTTGTTGAGTCTGAACGCGGAGTCGTGCCATGAGATTTTGCGCATGCCGGTCGTCGTAGTGATCGTATCTACTTGTGTGCCAGTGGTGTCGTATACGTGGAGTATGAGCGTGTAAAGGGTGGGATGTTCGGGTGACCAAAGCGCTACGTTCTCCAGCCATGCTGTCTCCTCTTTAATCGGCGCCTTCTCCAGGATATAAGGGCCGAGTTTCGAAATCTGATCGGAGGAAAGCCGCATGTCCGCCTCAAAAGATACAAGATCCGTTTCCCGCGGAAGATCTATTTTAGCCGTCGAACTGACGGACAAATCGCCGAGTTTAACTTCGATACCAACACTGTACTTCCAACCCGCCGGCCTACCCAAAACGCGTAGACTAGCCTTCAACTTACCATCTTCGATCCCATCACTCCTTAGCACTGTGCCATCACTTGAATCTCCGATACGCACCCGCGGCACAACCTCCGTCCACACACTCTGCCAAATGCCCCCACTCGGCGTGTAAAAGATACTCTCAGGTTGCGCGCCCCAGTACTGCTTTCCCCTGGGCTGTGTTAAATCGTACGCAGAATCATACACCCTGATCGTAACGCGATGCTTCGTCGTCCCCGTGGACACAGAGAACGAATCCGTGACATCGATGGAAAACGGGACATGACCACCTCTATGCCCCCCGACAAAGTGCCCATCAACCCAGACCTTAGCTTCGTAATCCACAGCCCCGAACCGCAACAGTACCCTATCGCCCCTCTCTTTCTCCCCTTGGCTCCTCAAATCGGAAATATCTCGCTCGTACCAAAATACCTCGTGCACACCCTTCTCCTCTATCCCTGACGCAGGACACTGCCACACATACGGGACTTCGATATCTTTTTTTGTGTGCTTGGCTGCGCCGGCAGATTTGAACAGGTTCCCTTTGAGTAACTCTTGCGTATCTCCCGCGATCTTCGCCGTGATGCTTTCGCTCTCCTTGTTGGATTCAGAGGCGGTGTTAGTGAGCGAGGGGTCAACGGAAACCTCCTCCGGTAGGCCATTCAAGTGCCAGCCTTGGACCAGCCCAACATCGTTATCGTCGAATATGAAAGACCAAGGACCGTTGAGGGATTGCCAGTTGAGGTTGGGACGTTCCCAGTCGGGACGGGGGTATTGTGCCATAGTTAGTGTCTATGAACGACGAAATTAATATTGGTTTAGACGTTCAGTGAGAGATGGAAAGTTGGAAGAGTAGAATAAGAAGAGAGATGCTGGATTCTAGAGGGGCAGTCGGCCAGTTTGCCCTGCGTGGTAGAGGATCCGTAGGCGCAGTTAATGTGGAGAACGACCATCCTTACTTCGTCCGGCTTACTACCTTCAGATAGCGCCGACTCAGCCCCGCATTCCTACCATTCTCCCTATGTGTATACTTAGCTGGTTTCGGTGTAAACAAACCAATGAATAGTGTTCTGCTAGTATGGTGTTAAATGTGAAGAGATCTATGAGCATAGATCAATAAACGTATGTGATTGTGAAGCAACGCTATGCTATGTACGTTGCTACAAGGGGATATAAACTGAAGAATAGTCGCGATGCGACTTTGACCCATAATTCCAGACTCGTCCCAGACTCCAAGTTCCTCCTGTTGTACATTCCCAATGCCGATCGAACATCAACGTTTCTTCGCTTGAACGCCAGACTACTTCATTACACCCTTCTTCCAGGCTTCGCTAGAAGGGTCGATATCCGCCAGAAGATGAGGGAGAGAGACGATCATTCACATCCATCTCTCACCGCACCTCCTGCAAATCGGCAAGCTGTGGTGGCCTCATTTCACGCGGCGGAGCAGGTGGTCCGGTTCCACTTCTCCGTCTCCGCTCCCTCTCGCCCAAGCCAATGGGCTGTTCTGACGCTCCACTCTTCCTGAATTTTCCACCAACACCACGCATCCATGTGTCGTCCTCTTCGGAACCTAGCCAGTACTGCGGCGCACCGCTTAACATGATCCTACCGACCTTACCACGCAGTCCATACCCTCCTTCTTTACCCTCCTGGAACGGGTTCTCAGCAAGGTTCTGCGGTGTCTGCGAATCGTTGTTGTACCAAGCGGCGGAGGAAACGTTGGCAGCGATGTGCTGACGGAGGCACTGGCGCGCGAAAGCCAGCATGACGAAGACGAAGTAGACGCGGAGCGCCCAGAAGCCCGAGATGAGCGAGATGCTCATGATACTGCTGGTCTGGAAGACAGCGCCGCCGAGCCCCGGCGCAGACCCGCTTGAGCTACCCTGTCCAACAGCCACAGCGTTTTGTCCCGCCTTAAGACCACCGGCAGGCTCAGCAACAACATTGACCTCGCTGACGTTGAACTTCGGACTCGTGAAGCCGGCATTCTCTGCCACGCCCGGAGCAACGGCATTGTCGCCCCCATCGGGATGATTCGCGAGCGTGTAGAACCATATAAAGCCGAAAAAGGCGGTATAAAGCGCATTGACAACCGAATCGAGCGCGTAGAGATGCGCGAGCAACAAGCTCTCGAAAGGACTTTGTAAACGGATGTGTTTGTATAGGTAGACGGTGGCGAGGAGCAGGATAGTTGAGTAGAGGTACATAGACAGCTGCCATCCGTCGATGGCGGCGCCTGTCAGGAGTGCGAGTAGCCCGTATAGGCCGGAGACTTTGTTAATGACCTGTAGGAAAGTGATGATTTCGGCGCCAGTCCGTAGGGACATTTTCTGGAAGAATTTCTGCTATACATTAGTACGTTGTGGCTTCGGGCGACAACCGTGAAAAGAAATCGGTAGGCAATACCTTTGGCCGGGGCAGCTCGAAGAGCTGCGAAGGCGCCATAGCGGCGGTGGAAGGGGGCTCTGGAATGTGGGATCTGCCGAGTACAGGATCGCGACCGGCGGAATGGTAGGTATGCTCTACTAAGACTAGAGCTCGGTGCGCAGCGTCGTGGTGGTGAGAATGTGAGGAGGACGAGCTCGGGGTTGGTGACGACTGGCGTGCTTCCGGAAGCGCCGGCTCTTTGGGTTTGCCCACGCTCATTTCACTAAGACCCGTTTAGGATAAGCCTCACGTGTCGCTGGCAATCCACCCCTAAATGTCTACAAGGCTTCAAACCGATGGTGAGCCTTTTGCGACGATGCTGAAGCTAGATTTCCGCCGATGCGTAGCTACAGCATGCAGCCCAGAACATGTGCGTTCGTGGCGCTGAGGGACCCGTCTGGGCTACCGCCTATGACGTGGGGACTGGCAGCTTCACCATTCAGCTGGTGCTATGAGGAACAGAAGCACCGAATGTGTAGAGAATATAAGAAACAATAAAGCCGACATGTTGAATTCATCATTTGATATCCACGCTCCGGTTCCGTTTGATCTGGATATCATACTGCTGCATCAATGGTGGACTACTAACCTGAAGCACCCAAGCTCCAAGAGCAGGATTTGAAGGGTAAACTAGCTATTGTAAAGTAAGAATTCCGAGCATTGTATCTCAAATTGATTCTCTCTATCATTCTCTGTTCGATATGGCCGTTGCTATGCGTAATTGAATTTCTTCATAGATACTCATCCCGACCTTCGTACACCTCCACCCGGCCCCCATGACAGACCCTGCCAATCCCTAATATCCCAAAGCTCTACCACCTAGCAACACAGCCTAACATTCTTCAGCGGAGCAACAAAAGGCATCGGCCGCGCAATCTCCCTCCACCTCGCCACACGCGGCTGCTCCATCCTCAGAAACTACTCAAACCCCCATTCTACACACGAGTTCGAAATGCTCTCTCATACAATCAATGACCTCTACCACGCCTTGAACACACCCAGCCATCTTCGTGGCGAAAAACCGCCGAAGCTCAAAGGCGTAGCAGCAGACATAACCTCCCTCCTCTCCCCTCCCCCTGGGTCCTCCATCTTCAACGCCACAAACGCAGGATTGGAGAGCCTCGCGCGCGCTTGGGCGATCGAGTTGCCGCTGGCGGCTCCCAGGACGACCGTGAATGCGGTGAGCGTGGGGTTGACTGACACGCTGGGGCTGCGGAGCTACCCTGCGGCCGCCGTTGAAGCGCTAAAGAAAGAGAGGCTGGGAAAGGCGAGGATTGTTGAGGGCGAGAGGATGGGGGACGCAGAGGATGTGGCAGATATAGTGGGGTGCCTTGTAAGTGAGAAGACGAGGTGGGTGACAAGGAGTGTAGTGGGTGCGAATGGAGGCGCGGAGTGGGTTGGGGGTTCATGCTGAGTGTTGATTAAGGATGAAAGAGGAAAAGGTTCTGGACTGGGCCGGGACGAGGATTGAAACAGAATGTAGTTGCTAAGTTTCTCGTATTATACAAGTCTAAGAGGTAATTACTAGTCGTGCTTCTGACCAGCTGTGGAGTCTTGCATATGAAGGTGTGGTATTTAGAACGCCAGGATGCTCCGGTATGTACGCCTTAAATGCTATATAGTACAAAACCTTACAAGTATTTCTTATAGCCTCTGCCGCGGAACGCCAGACTTATCGACATTAATAGAGGCCATCGATCTTCCAAGGACATCTCTGGATTTTCGAGGCAACTTCTGCGCACGTTCCTGAGGCTGCTCCTCAGACGCAGGAGGATTGAGCTCAAGCTCTTCGGTAGGAAACCTACCCTCATCGTCGCTTAAAGCTTCGGATTCGGCAAACGACGTCTCGTCGTTTAAGACGTCGCGAACCTCTTCCGGAAATCTAGCGGTGACATTACTCTGCCGTGCCTTCCCTTCTAGTGCAGTAGCCCTCTCCTGCTCTTTCAATTCGCGCATAACCTCCTGCCGCTGTGCTCTTCTCTTCTCCTTTGCCACATTGGACCATGAGAACTCCATCAGCGTGCGTTCGATAGCATCTTCAGTCAATTGCTTGACATGATTGGCAAGCGCTCGCGTAGTGAAGACATGAGGAAATCGGTAGCTAAGCCATAGATACGCAACAATCATTTTATGCAGCTGCTCAAGGCTGTACAAGTATTTCCGTTCGGCGGTGGGCTTTTCGTCTAGTACTTCGAGTGGGAGATTAGGCAACTTGAGGAGGTCACCTGTGCTGTTGTCTGCGATGCACTCGGCTAGCGTACGTAGAAATTTGCGCTCGCCCTCATCTCTCATGTTTGTCGGAGCTGCACAGATCATGATGCGATCTGCGATGGATAGGTTTTGTACTGTATGGATCTCGTCCGCTATTGCAAGTTGATCTTTCAGGGTGCAGAGGTGAAAGCGCGGGTGAACAACAGAGATCTCATGGAGACGTAACATGATGTAGCTGAAAGGCGTGCCTGGTGGAAAGTAATTTGCGAATCGCTCCACGATCAGCGCTGGAGGGAATAGACCCGCGGTCTCAATCGGCTCTGGCTCACGATTCATGGCCGATTTCAAGTAGTCGAAATCCAGCCGGTCTAGAGTGGTAACAATACCCACAGGTGGTGATCGAGCTTCCTTTTGTTCGACATCATCTCCCCTTGCATCGTCCAATCCAATAGTCGGGTCCGCTATGGAGGCGGGCTTGGTCTTAACATCCTCTGTGACCGCTTGGTGCGCAGATCTATAGCGACCCGCACGACCTCCGATCTGTTTGATCTCAGACACCATGAGGGGTGCCAACCGCGAACCATTGTTCTTCATGGTAGACTCGAAGATGACACGCTTGATACTTAGGTTCAGGCCCATACCAACAGCATCGCTGGCGACCAAGAAGTCATAATCGTTGTTAGGATCATTGAAAAGACGTGCCTGTTGAGCTCTGGTCTCTGGTGGTAAACTTCCATAAACGATGGCACACTTCTTACCAGTCTTCGTCTCGACTTCTCGCCGCAAGGCATGGAGTCCGAGAACAGAAAAAGCAACAATACAATCGCCTTTCTCAAGATTGTTGAGATTGCCTTTCAAACTCCCCTTTCCCACTTTGAGAGGAGTAAGACGTTCATATTCATGCACCTCCACCTTGTCGCCGACAAGAGCACACAATTCGCGGATCAGAGGAACTGTTCGTGCCTCGCCGCAAAGGTGGATCTCCCGGGCCTGGAGTCCTAGAAAGGCTGACGTCCATGCCCAACCCCGATCCGTGTGGTTGATCATCTGGATTTCGTCGATGACGGCGACATCCAGGGGCGTATTGAGGGGCGCCATCTCCACTGTACAACTCCACATGTTCACTTCGCCTTCGGGAACGCGCTGCTCCTCCCCGGTCACCAATGCGCACGCCTTGCCTTTCGCGTTCAGGCGCGTGTAGACTTCGTGAGCAAGTAGTCGCAGAGGCCCCAAATAGATTCCTCTCTCCGCCTCTTCCAATCTCTTCAGAGCATGGTACGTTTTTCCCGAGTTGGTTGGACCAACATGGAGATGTACTGTCCGCGGGATCTCCCTCGTCGCGGGATACCACTCGGCTGGATAGCGCAGGTCTGCCACCTCTTTCTGGTTGTCCAGCTCTGCCTTTGTGAAACGTCCACCGCACGCTTGAGCATAGAACAAGTACCGCAACCGGTCTTCGAGCTTTTTCTTTTTGAGATTGTTGTGACCTCCGGCTTCTCGGGCGAGGCTGACCAGCTCGGGTGATGCTTGCTTGATCCACAGGCTGATGGAGCGTTCGAAAGTAAGCCACTCTTTATCAAAGCTCTCGCAATCCAGCTGTAGACTCTCGAGGAATTCGGGTTCCATGAGTTGTGCTTTTAGCCTCCCCATCTGGTCGCGGACTGATTGAAAGAAAGGCGCATGTCCAGGACCGATCCTCGAGAGCGGATTGAATACATTCTGCTTCCTCTTAGCAGCTGCTCATCTGCAATGATTGCCTGACTCACCTTTCCAATGAGGTCCTGTCTGTCAACAAAGTTGTACCGCCGCCTAGGGCTAGATTCTTTGCCATATCCTCCAGTCCGATGAGCAGCTTGGGTAAGAGGAAGAAGGCGCTGGGGCGCGGGACGGTTTCTGGCGGCGAATGCGCAGAAGAGACACAGCGAGGTGCGCCGTGGCGGGAGCGCAGGCATCCCAGGTGCACACACAAATGATTGGAAACTCAGTATCTTCGGAGGACGGCGCGCATTCGAGGACGGGCGCCAATGCGCGTGCTGTATTCGGTGCAGGTGCGACGACGTCAATGCTACAAAAATGTCCAAGCCAAGCGTCGCCCGTCGGAGGTGTACTCGCCCTCGCCGACGCCCGCTCTCCCTCGAGACACGACATCGCCCTCGACGCTTCAGCGCTGCCTCTCCCTCTACTCGCCCGCCCACCGTCATTACGCTCTCGGACCGCCGTTCCGCGCTCTACACAACCCCGCTGTAGCTTCTTGGCCTACCAGACGTGTTCTAGCTGGGCAGCACAGGCTGTCACAACCCCGCCATCATGGGTGTCTCGATGATAGACATCCAGCGGGACCGTACGCTTCTCCGTATTCCTACGCATATTGGCATCACTGATATGGCCCTCAGTTATCCTCACCACCATCCGCAATACCACTCGTGGAGACGTATGCGACCCCCCTCCAATTGCGCGCCCAATGCTAACCCTGACCCCCGCAGTGGAAGGTCCTGATCGTCGACGAGGAGAGCCGCAAGCTGATTGACAATGTGGTCAAGGAAGATGATATCCTCGACTCCAATATCACAAGTATGCTGAAGCTCGTTTCAGCAAACAGTGCCTAACACGCGCCAGACATCGAGCGCATCGAGGACAGACGCCAGGCGCAGCCCGATACCGACGCAGTCTACTTCCTCACCCCGAAATCGCACATAATAGATTGCATCATGGCAGACTTTGAACGAAAGAGGTACAAAGCGGCATTCTTGATTTGGACCACACGTATGCAAACATCAATTCTTGGCTCGGGGGATGTACATTGACAGGGACAGTGCCGGCCGGTCCACTTAGAGAGCGCTTGGAACGCTCACAAATGGCCCAGCAGCAAATCCGCTCATTCAAGGTCATGCATCTAGACTTCCACCCGCGCGAATCGCACCTCGTCACGTTCAAAGATCCCTGGAGCTTCCCGATCCTTTTCCACCCAGATTGCAACAGCCTTGTCAGACACCACATGGAGGATGTTGCCGAAAAGGTATGAGCGCTCGCAATGTTCTGGTCTCTGTGCTCACATTCATGCAGCTTGTTGGAGTCTGTGTCGCCCTAGGTGAATATCCGATCATTCGCTACTACCGACCGCGCACTCCTACCCACGAAGCCAGTGTCCTCTGTTCACACCTTGCTCGATTTGCACAAGATAAGCTCGACATGTATGCCCAATTCAATCCTGATTTCCCACCGCAATCGAACCGTCCCCGTGGCGCCCTTTATATCACTGATCGCTCCATGGACCTTTTCGCCCCATTACTACACGAATTCACATATCAGGCAATGGTGCACGATCTACTGCGTCTACAAGAGGGAGACAAAGTAATCTATAGGACAGTAGTAAATGACGCCGAAACAGGAGAGGAAGAGAAGGATATGGAAATTAGTGATAAGGACAAAATCTGGGTCGAGTACCGCCATCGACATATGAAGGACACCATAGATCGATTGATTTCCGACTTTCAGAGATTTATTGCAGACAATCCTCATTTCACAAACCAAGATGCTGCCAACGCTTCGGGCATGAATGGCTTGAATGCAATCAAAGACATGATGGCTGGGCTTCCTCAGTTCCAGCAGACGAAGGAGGCTTACTCGCTCAATATCAGCATGGCGCAAGAGTGCATGAACATTTTCCAGAAGCAGAAACTCCCAGATCTAGCATCAGTCGAACAGGTAAGCACCTTTCGTGTAGCAGGTCTCAACCATTAACATCGGGCAGTGTCTCGCCACTGGGCTTGATGAAGAATTTAAGAAGGCCAAGAATATGGCGGACCAGGTCATTCGCACCTTGGATGAAGATGCCGTGACACCCGGCGATCGGTTGCGTTTGATCGCAATGTACGTACTGTATAGGGATGGTGTTCTACCTGTGGATCTCGAAAGACTGCTTCTTCACGCGCAACTACCTCCTCAGGATGGGGCTGTCGTCAATAATTTGGACCTCCTTGGTGCGCGCGTCACTCGAGCGCTCAAAGACAAGCGGGAACCACTTCCTCCACTGTTCCCACGCAAGACGATTCCGCCGAACGCTGAGGAATACTCACTATCCAGATACGAACCTGTCCTAAAAGAGGTATTAGAAGAGCACGTGTTAGGCAGAGTACCTCAGGATATTTTTCCTTATACCAAAGGCGCGCCAGATGACGCAGGCATGGGAGATAATACACCCGCAGCATCCTTGCGCTCAGCCAAACCGACATGGGCCAAGTCCAAGCTATCTAGCGTCGAGCCGCGACAGCGCATCATCGTCTTCATGGCCGGCGGTGCAACCTACTCCGAAGCCCGCGCCTGCTATGAGATCTCAGAAAAGACATCAAGGGATGTTTTTCTCGTTACGTCCCACATGGTAAATCCCGGCCTATACCTACGTCAGATAGGTGATTTGAGCCAGAATCGACGGAACTTGCGACTACCGGCCGACCAGCCACCGCCAAAAGCACCGGCGCACTTGTTCGAAAAGCCTGAGCCGCCAAAACCTGCGCCACCACCTGCTAATGTAAAGCCTGGTGCACCGGGTAGGCCACATATACCAGGCGGATTGCCATCGCGGCCTGGGGGCCATGCTCCGCCGACAGCGGGTATGGCTAACATATCGCTTAATTCGAGGCCGCAGGGACAAGCCACACCACCGCCTCCACCAGGGAAGTATGGTAAGGATGAGAAAGAGAAGAAGAAAAAGAAGCATCATTTCTTTGGTTCTTCAAAATCGTGAGAATCGGAACACTTCCGGTGATACTGTTTGATACATAGTCAAGTCTTGTGGTCGGCTTGGGCCCGTTTCCGCGTTTGCATGGCGAGTCATTGTTCTTCTGTTCATGATCAGCATTTGAAGGGGCGTGGGCATGGCGTGGCTGGCGTTGGGATTGATGTGGGACTCTGCGGACTGTCTACGATACCACTGGATGGAATTAGACATTTAGGCGTAGCTTGGTATGGCATAGAGTATGTTTGAACACATTTTGTGCTCGCTATCGCAGTCAAATATCCCCCCTACTACCCTGAGTGATTCTCACTTCCCAATCGAGTGAGTCCTCGACCATACTCAACTGCAGCTGTACTGTCTCTAATGACCATCCTTACAGCCACTCGTCTTTCCTGGCGCACTTTAGTACTTATGGTCATATACCCAACATCCCATGCCTGATTCTTGCAGTCACTACTCCAAAGACCAGCAAATTCACCAGTCATATATCAGTCCATCCCAGTTACCGTTCGCTCCTTGGAATTCCGTCCGCTCAGTACAGCCACTTTGTCGAATAATCCTTAGGGCTCACAACGAGACCTTTGCCCTTACTCGCGCCCCTATACACCGCCTCGATGATGTCGACCAGCTCCTGCTTACTGCTGATAGCGAAGTTAAGCTTGTTGTTGTTGCCAGTGCCGAAGTCGACCTGGATATGTTTGTTCCTATTTGCCCATATCAGCTTCTCTCACCTCAAAGTCCGCACACCATCGCCCCGCCGTCATTCGCGATGCAAAAAAGAGAATCGAGATTATGAGCGGGGAAAGACTAAAAAAACAAGGACGAAGGGAGAACTCGCATACCTCCAGAAAAACATGACAGTGCACGGATCGTAGATCTCATACATGACATTGAAGTCGGGCACCTCGTTGTTGTCGACGACGAAGATGGACGCGAAGTTCTTGACCTTATCGGCGATCTTGTACAGGTGCTCGTCCATTGACATGACGGCGGGGTCGCCGGCGCGCCCGAAGCGCAGCACGATGACGCGGTATTCTTCGCTGAGGATCGCTTGGTCGACGTGCCAGCCGGAGTGGAGGTGCGTGAGGACTACGGAACCCATTGTTTATAATGCGCACAAGCTGTGTGGGAGAAGTTTGTCGGGTGGTGATGGTCAAATTGAGGTTGAGGGTCAGAGAGAGTGTTGAGCTTGTTGGTGGTCTTGTGGTTAGTCTGCAGGTTGAGAACGAGGTGAGTATTCCAGGTAGAGTAGAGTGTGTGGGAAATGTGTTCACTCCAATCGTGAATCTTTTGTTGTCAAACGTAGATGCTTGAACGCAAATGCTCATCCCGATTAGGAAGCGGCTGTCGTACATGGTTGTCTGCGCTAGTCTTCAATCGGCTAGTGGGCTTGTAGGTCCGGTGAACGTCCGATGTCTCAGCCATGCTTGGCCAGCCTACCGCGACCTCGTGCGAGACTAGTATGATGCCTGGCGCTGCGTGAGTGCATCACTCGGCATGCTTCTCGTGATGAAGAAGGCGCAGTAGTCGAGAGCTCCATAAATGTTTGCCTGCGCTCTTGCGGTGCCTGTTCTATTCTGTTCAGTTTCTCCAAGAGACGGTGACTTTGAGGCGTTGCGCTGTTATTGATAGTGTACTGATCACGACCTGTTGTAGCATTTCGATCATGCGGGTGATATCCGAACTGAAATTATCCCCGGAAAAGAGAAGAATTTCATCGGTGGTCATGAGAGGAGTGGGGCGGCTAAAAGCTTCACGGCTGTCCTGGTCTTCGTTCACGGAGGAATTTGCTTCCCTAACGACAGACGTACCAGAAATGGACGTCATCAATAGTAAAGCGAACACGAGAGTTCCGCAGCCACAGGATGCTCCCCTACTCACCCTACCATTAGAACTCATACAGCAGGTCACGTCGTACCTAGATCCAGATACTGCTGCCTCCTTCTGTTTATCATCGCGGTATATATACTATGCGGTTGGCACCGAGCATCTGAACAGCTATCTCTCTGTTCATAATGCGTTCGAAAGATACAGCAAGATAGAACGCAGAAAGAGAATCGAGATACTAGAGCGTGCATTTCCCTCGCACTGGTATTGTGCGTGGTGAGTCGAGCCACCTTGCAGATGCCACACGTAAGTCTAGAGAAAATACTAATTTTGTTCAGGTGCGATAAGTTCCATACACATGACCTCGCGGGGGGTCCTCGCGCTTTCAGCACAGAGACGCAACGCGACTGCGCCGAATTCAACAGCTACCTTCACGATGGCCACGACTACGTTCTTTGCTACCACCATATCCGACTAGCCTTCAACAGGTACCTCTGGGGTCCATCGTACGGTCTCCCTCTGTCAGCATTCACTCATGAAGCCCATACTGAGCGCAAAATTGGCAAAACAACGGCAAACACGCATCTTCAGTGCGAAGCACGTATCGCTAATAACTCCTTCCTCCTTCACGCTACATACACGCTGCACCTCCCACCTGATTTTGCTGTCCCATCCCGCACGAAGAAAACTATGGAGGTGCTCATGTCTGCGGTGCCGCATATTGTGGTGGGACATAGAGCTTCGCGTCGTCCGCATACGGGGTTGCAAGAACGACTCGAGAATTATCTGTCGGGAAACGTCGAGCACAAAGGTGTACGATTGTGCCAGGTTTGCGAGACAGACTTTATCGTCGCATTCGAGGGAGACGATAAGCATCCTCAACAGACGAGGTCGATCCGTATCGAGGTGTGGCGATATCTAGGCACGGGAAGAAACCCTTTCGACACGGTCTGGAGGGAACACGGAGAGCTGGGGGCCGGCAAAGAGAATACGAAAGTGAGAGCTTGGGAGAGGCATCAGTGTTCTGGGCTGATTAAGAAGGCCTTTGAAGAAAGTGATGGAGTTGCTGAGGGCGGGACGTCAAGGAAGGGGTGGATCTCTGAGGTTATGGAGGAGAAGAAAAGACAGAATAATCTCGATGCGCACGCGGAGTTGGATCATGACGTGTATCAGAAGCTGCTTGAAAAGATTGAAACCCATCCTCTTGGTTCATAGTTACATTCAACAATCATTAGAAGACATCACGTTAAAGTACAAATTGTATTGTGGGGTTCGCATTGACAGCTGTCATTCACTGGTGTCGATACCAACATTCGAATACTGGTAAGATAATTTTCACTGTAGGTAAGCCACCATAATTTTCTTTGGAGATTATGAAGATGTATTTCGTATAAGGCTAATCATATTGTGAGCCCCATTTACCCCCCATGTGCCGATCAAGGACTGTCTTGTTCACTTGTCACATCGAACCTTATTACAATCAGTGACAATCCTTTTCGTGGTGATCGTACAATTTTCATCACTCAAACATGGAGCAAAGCCACCCCAAAGTACATGTAGATTGGGGGCAAGTTGTACTTTTGGCAATTTGCTATCACTAGATGAACATTTCGATTCTGGCAAGCTTTAGATTAGGGTGCATTATACTCGGACGATGTGGCCACATTCTTACGAAGGACTGTGTGGCTTCTGGGGTATGATTTTCTATTCTAGTTTGAGTTGCCAGATAGCTACCACGCTCATTTCGCCCATGGTTTGTTCCGAAAGTGGTGTCTGTGAAGTACTTCCTCGAGCAACACAGCACAGGATATAAAGGTAAAGTTACACAGCCGTGCACAGGATTCCATCGGCTTCCAGAGAGCCTTAAAGCCATAACCGCTCATCACCACTCGTCCCCAGATCGTCTACTTAACGATGCTTACACAGCACCGGCATCAGCAACCATCGCCCGCCTACACAACACCAGCATCAGCAACCAACGCCTACACAGCACCAGCATTAGCATCAGCATTAGTGCCTTGCTGCTTTGGGAGGGGACCACTAGCATAGTCACCCCTACCCCTCCTGCCCTTCCTTCCCCTGAACCTGCCCCTGTAGCTGCCACGGTTGCCTATCCAAGTTAGCACAACTCAACAGTGAGTGAGCGAAATATATATACCGCGACCAACCCAGCCCTCGCCACCATGATAACCCGGGTAGATGGGGCCATAGAGGCCAGTGGAATCGTAACCATACCTGGAACATTAATATATACCTATCTTGCACGGATCAAAGATACTTACATGACGGGAAGTGTAGCACCACCGTTATGGGAGTACTGGGGTGGGTAGTTCGCAAAGGCATTGTAGGTGCCAGTTCCCATGTCTTGTCCAGTCTGAGCATAAGCAGGGAAATAAGCCGGGGTGGACGTGGCTAAGTTATTGTGGCTGCCATCGGACATAGCGGGTCCAGCTTGAGCATTGTAAGGGGAGTAACCTGGGGCGGACGTGCCGAAGGCGTTGTAGGTACCACCCGTCGGATCGTAACCACCTCCAGCGCCACTGGAAGCACCAACTGCAGGATCATGAGCAGAATAGGCGGTATAGGGATTGTAGCTACCTGCTATCTCACCGGAACCAGTTGCAGCGCTGGGAGAATAGCTGGAGTGGTCCATGTAATTGGCCGGGGTAACAGTGGAGATTGACGAACGATGAGTATCCTCTTGGGCTCGAACAAGATCTGGACTATTGAAGCCAGCGAAGACAGGAGCTGCATAAGGACCGGTGGTTGGGACTCTGCTGGCGAAAGGCGCAATCCAAGGTGCAGCTGCAACGACGGTTGAGCCAGAGCTCGCTCCAGACGTGGGTGGCGATACGAGTCGAGCCGTGTCCGGCATGTTTCCCTCGCTAAAGGACTGGGCCGCAAATTGAGGCGAGTTCGTCACGTTTCTCTGGTCGAAGGATCCGGACACCTGGGGCGGATACTGGGCGATCCCTAGACCAAGTGAATGAGACGCAGGCTGAGATGAGCTCGCGAGGTTCTCCGGGCCAGATGACTGGCTCACAAACTGAGGCGCGTTCGATCCATCTCTCGGGCCTGGAGATCCGACGATGGGCTCGGGTGGATGCGAGATGTTTCCTCGAATGAATGGCGGCGCGTTGGGATTGAACCTAAATGTCGAGTACGTCGGGCCCGTCGTCGGGGGCGGATAGAAAGCCTTGTCATAATACATATAGGAGGGCATTTGGGCATCCACGAAAGGTGGAAAGGGAGAGAGGGGGGTATTACCTTGCGAAGTATTGGACGAACTCCACATCTTGCGGACTCGTAGTTGCAGCTACGAAATGCGAGATGAAGACGTGGCGAAGGAGAAGTAAAGAGCTGGCACAAGCTGCGTTTTGTTGTTGTGGACCAAAGACTCGACTTGGCTTTAGGTATCTATGGTTGTTGTGGGTGCAATGCCCGGGCAACGCGCGCGGTGAAGTGAGATGTCGAGGTAAGAGAGCCGTTGAGTCGGTGAGCCGAGCAACGAACCCGCTGCTTCATTCACTGTGAGAAAACGAGTATATTGAGTAAGAAGTCTCGAGATCGCGGTGAAGCTGGGTCGTCCGCGATCGCGTGCATTGGAAGATTTGCGCGATAACAGTCTAAAATCTTGCTGCTAGGTTTCGCAGAAAGGCGCTCTCGAGTCGGCGTGCAAGACGAAGCAGAAAGAAGCCTTATGATGGCTAGTATCTATGCAAGTGAGATATAGAAACATGTTGTTTACCAGCAGTGAGCTTTCGTCGTAAAGAGTTCCGTCTACCATGCGGCTTCCCGTGATCCTTTTAGACTCGGTCACAGCAGCAAAACCGATAGTTTATGCTTTCTTCAGAGCGTACTGCTCATATCTTGGAGACGGCCTTTCTGATAATGGATAAGCACCGCACAGGGTAGCGAGGGACCGGCTCCATACAAGATCATCAGCTCTTCGTCAAAATAATATCTCTTAAGGATAGCACTGTGCACAGATATACTATTTCAAGACCCCATCTTCGTCCTCGCTACTTTTGTCACCATCCTTTGACGCTATCCAGCTCGACATCATCCCTACTCTGCTCGCCATCTTCGTCCCTGAACGCGTCGCCCTCGCTATTCAACAATGGTTCCGCACCCACAGCGCCTTCTGCCTCCTTCTTTGTCCCCTCCTCTCTCCTACCAATTATTACGCTCCCTGCCACAAGCAATGCTGCACCCAACCACCACAGCCCGGGCAGCGATTCAGAGAATATAAGCAGGCCGAGTATGGCCGTGATCATGAAATTCGCGGACGTGTTTATGACGCTTACACGCACGGTGGAGGAAGCGAGAGTGAGGGCTCGCGTGAACAGACCCCACATTACGGCGTTGAAGATGAGGTTGAGGCCGAAGAAGAGCTATGCATCGTGTACGTATTAGCTTTCGTCTACAATGTCAATTAGGCAAGGGCATAAAACTTACGCCTCGAATACCGAACTCCACGACCTTGTTCGAAGGGCTAAGACTCAGTCCTTGCGATATCGAGCTCGACCACGAGGCTGTGAGTTCCGTTGTGGTGCTATATTGTGTGAGTGTGCATCGCGGAAGTGTGTGGTGCGCTCACAGCTTTGCGAAAACGCCATTAAAGGCAGCGCACGCGCCGCTCGCGATTGCCAGTACAAGCCATGAAGATGACTTTGATTTTAGGTCCGACATTTATGCTGTGATATCGTGTATAACATCTACTGCGTGTACCGTATGTGATCGGGATCGAGGTGCATAGACGTGCAATCCGGGAGACTTACAAGGGTCCAGCTTAGTCACCACTGCGATGGACTCAATAGGTAAGTGCGACCATAACACCTTCCTTTCCAATTATATCGAACATCATTTGTTGTGCGAGGAATTTGAAACTCCCTCTGTAATCCTCGTTAGCATAAAAATAGTGGACACCTATCCCCTTGCACAACGACATTGAGATCACGATGGTACGAATCCTTGATGCCGCTAGGATCGACGGTTCATGAGGGCTACCGCGCAATAGCATATAAGAGAATCACTTGAGACCTCGAAAGTAACGCGAGACAATGGAGGGTTCGAATTGAGGTGTTCACTTTTCGAGTTTGGCTTTCATCCACACTTTTGCCACATAGTGTAGACCAAGGACGAGGGTCAGTATCCCGGAACATATTATAGACCAAGTCACATGGGATCTACAATATATATAACAGACTGTCCACGAATTCATGGCCTGGTATCGTTGTCGACATGGCGAAGCAGCAAACACCAATCGACTATGGCCGCAGCCCCAGCACGACTTCAGGTCCCTCCCTCGGCAGATCCGCGCTCAAAAAGGTGTACACACTGGCCAAGCGGCCAAAAGCTACTACTGCTACAACATCTCCTGCCAGCTTATACAAACCACTTCCAGGTGCAATTCACTTCAGGCTCCTGAAAATCTACCCAGGAAAGGGCACGGAAGCCATCAGGTGCAAGTTCAAAGCCGCTGCTATAGACGATGTGATCGACACTTATGAAGCTATATCGTACGTATGGGGCGATCCCAACATCACCGAGAGCATCGTTTGTAACGGGTTGCAAGTCGCCGTCACGACAAACCTAGCTGACGCTTTGAGGTCCTTCCGACTTCCAAAAGCAAAGAGAATCGTCTGGGCAGATGCAATTTGTATCAACCAGCAGGACACGCGAGAGCGGAGCTCGCAGGTCAAGATGATGGACCAAGTGTACGAAAAGGCGAAGCGTGTGATTGCGTGGCTGGGTCGCGATTTAGATGGTATTGCCCAGGAATGCTTCGATCTCATCATCAACACCAATGAATACTTGGATGACTTTTACTTGCAGCACGGGGATGACGGGCATCCAAGCACAATTCCACCCCTACCTAATCCGCTCCCATATACCATGAAAGAAAACGCTGGCTACACGTCAATACGCTGCTCCGGCTCCCCTACTTCGAACGCGTCTGGGTGGTGCAAGAGATCGCTCTCGCTAAAGAGTGTGAGTTGTGGTGGGGGACATCACGCATCAGCGTTGCCCATGTGTTCGAGCTGGCGTGCTGGCACCGCTGGAAGTCAGATTTCAGATCGATATTCGACCTCCTTGACCTTTGGATGCCCACGGGCGTATTACTTGATCTATTCATGGATATACACGCGCACTATAAGACAAAGATATCTTGGCGTTACGCATTGCCGCTCATCGAGAAGCAGAGCTCAGCGCAGTCGCAAGGAAAGTTCCTGACAGTTCTGGAAACTGCTCGTTTCATGAGAGCGACTAATCCACGCGACCACATCTATGCTTTTCTAGGAAGCCCGCTCGCGAAGAAAGCAAATGGCGCGTTGATCGTAGACCCAAACTACGATGTTCAAGTGGGAGAGGTATATCTCGGGACCGCCTGTGCGCTGCTACAGAATGAGAGGGAGGCACCCTGGCTACTCGGATACGTTGAACGTAAGGATAGGGAAAGCCTACTGGATCGCAGCTCGCCTTCCTGGGTCCCTATCTGGAATCAACCCATCGACGTGACCAACCTCTCACACCCAAATCACTGGTACAAAGCAGGAGGTACAGCACGCAAATTCGACCCCGTTGTAGACCTTACATCGAAGACGTTGCAGGTTTCCGCCTGTGTATTCGACAAGATTGCGTGGCTTTCAGATATCATCGAAGACCGCAACCTCAGATTCAATCCACACTTCTGGAGCGACAGCCTGCGCGCCAGTGGCAAGCCTCTTATCGATCTCCTGTGGGAAGATGTTTCGGCGTTTAAAACAGTAGACGAAAACGACTTCACTCTCACAATAGTGTCTGAGTATCCCACAAACAAATCAGGAAACATGTCCGTGGATCATCGAGAGGATTTCGCATCATACCGACAGCATGTTCGCGCGATGATGGCGAATTCAGATGACCAAATAATACGAAATGCATCAGAAAATCAAAGATTGTTAAGCTTGGAGCACGAGCTCCGAGGCTGCATGAATCGCCGACTAGCTGTCACGCAAAAGGGGCGCCTTTCTCTAGTGCCAGGTGCCACGACGCAGGTCAGTGACGTGTGCGGCATTCTCTTAGGAGTCAGTACGCCATTTATCTTAACACCCGATAGCGAACAGAGGTATCGCGTCGTAGGTTCATGTTATGTTCGGGGCTGTATGAACGGAGAGATAGCAGAGCAAATTGTGGAAGGTACACAGAGAGAGGGGACCATTACTATTGCCTAGCGCTCATACACACGCTACGTGCGGGTCACCCAGAGCACGGCTCAGCGTGCACACAAATGTGTAGCCTACTGTAGACAGCTTCACTTCATAGTCATCGATTGTGCGAACGATGCCTACCCAAACAATGCGTTGCTAGTGACTGTACCACGGCTTCGCACGTCCCGCATAATGTAGCAAACAATCTACCGATTGGTATTTCCAAATTCGCTTCCACTCTACCTACACTTGATTCCCTAACCATAGTCTGCTTCAGCCTAATTAAATTCTCAACAGCAGCCTCCCTGCATTCAAATAGAACAACAATGCTAGACTACGCCATCCAGCTCCTTGCACACATCTGCCACCACCGCTCCCGCTACATCGCCATCCTCCTCTTCCAAACTCTCCTCATCAGCTTGGTCCTGACCTTCTCCCTCTACGCGCTTTCCACAACGAAACGTACGTCCATCCCCTCCTCCTTCCCTCCGTCCTTCCACTGATATCTCAGGTTCCCCTCCGCACCTCCAAACCCGCGCATGGGGCGGCTTCGACCAGCGACCCCTCGATGAGCGCTGCTACAAGCAAGAGCGCGTCGCTACTCTCCTCGCTATCTTCCTCGGCGTCTTCGGCGCGGACCAATGGTACGCGCATCACTGGGTGTTGGCTATCTTCAAAATGTTGACGTTTGGTGGGTTGACGGTTTGGTCGGCGATTGATGCGGCGCTGTGGGTCGTGGGTGGGTACTATGGCACGCCCGGGTGTCCTGGGGGAAGTAGTAAGGAGTGGGCGTATTAGTTGGTGCGTTAGGGGTAGAAGGGAGAGGGGGAGGGGTGACAGTGTTAGAAGACACTTTGGAAGGATAGTTTAGTCTAAATTAGAAGGTGTACTCTTTGTACTTCTACCCAAGGGCTGGTTGGTATATTGGGAACTCAACTTTCTCATGTGTTCTGTTTTCAAAACAGAAATGTCTATGCGCGAGAAGGGGGGCATACTGATGCCTTGGGGTAGTACATTATTTCATGTGCTGCTCAATTTGGTGACTCGAATGACCCCTCCCCTAAACGCTTGTTCCAATTCGTAGTCCCCGAGCATGAAATAAAGCAGTTGCATGGAAAACTAGCCATGCATACGAGTAATATGCCAAACGCAGAGATGCCCATGGATCCGGAGAATCGAGATGCTTCTGATAAGAGAGCATGGAAAACATGCGGGTGTTCATGTATACCGCTCATTTTAAAGGCGCAAACCCGAACAAGCCGCCTTGGGAATTGTGGCGCGCCAGGCTCTCATCAAGTGTTCAGTTCACTTTTACCTCCTCCTCTTCTTCTTCTTCTTCTTCTCCTCCGTCGCTTGACCCTTCGTGGAGTAGCAGTCTAGACACGACACGACACCCAGCACAACGCCAACAAAGCGAAATGGGCCATAGCCTCAGCTCTATACTTCGCCAGGACGCTTTGTGTTGCAGCTTTACGATCTTGACTCGGTCGGCGTGAACCTGGCTGTTATTATCGAGCTTAAAGTTGATGTCTTTGATGATGAAGGTCCAGACGTCGTCACAGAAACGGTAGGTATCGAGATGTCCCTAGGCTCCAAGTCAGCCCTCGCTTCTCACCCTGCTGCCGCGAGCAAACTCACCTTAAACGTCAGGCGTGCCTTGACCTTGTCAGCGAGCACATCGGCAACAGCCTTGTCGAAGTTGGCGAGGATCTTCATGGCGAGCTGCGGCTCGATGCGGCGCTCTGTGATGAGCAAGTCCAGCGTATCCGTGAGAGCGCCGCCGACGCTGCGTTTGTCAGCTAAGTCGTCTACATGTGGTCGCCCTCCCGTGCGCACCTGCTTCGGCGATACAGTTCATAGTACTTGGAGTCGGTAGCCATTTTGACGTGTGGCAGGTGGGATATTGGCAGCGCTGGGTGGTGTTGAAGAGTGCAAGCAGCGCAACGGTCGGCAATGAGGTAGGTAACGGCAGTGAGACAGGCAGGCGGGGGTGACTAAGCGACGTAACGCTAAGGCTAGCTCCGCCGCAGCCATCATCGTCAAGCTGCAAGTGCTCCCATCACCAGCAGGAGTGACGCATCGCCGCCCCCATATCCCATCTATCCCGCTTCTCCTCCGGCTCGCTCAAATGTCTCTTACCTATGGCGCAGGCGGCGCTACCGCTGCCCTGGGTGTCGTCGGCCTGTGTAGGTACATCGGAACGGTAGCTCAGGCAGTCACTGATGGCAAATAGACATGCTCTTTCAAGGCGAAGGTGAAGCCTTCAACGTACGCACCACCGTCATCGACCAGCATTTCTAGCTAAATTTCCCCGCAGGTCGGACAATTCCTCGAGAGCGTGAGTCCGTATACATGGGCGAGTTTGGGCATCGGCCTCTGCATAGGCTTGTCGGTCGTAGGGTCGGCGTGGTACGTTCTTCTTCGAACGGCAAGATAGGAAGTCTAACAGGGATAAGGGGAATTTTCACCACTGGAGTGTCCATCGTTGGAGGAGGTGTTAAGGCCCCTCGGATACGAACGAAGAACTTGATCTCCATCATCTTCTGTGAAGTCGTGGCTATTTATGGCGTCATTATGGCCATTATCTTCTCGTCGAAACTCGCACACGTCAGCAGCTATGACGCGCTACATACCCCGAGAAATTACTACACTGGATACGCACTGTTCTGGGCTGGCCTAACTGTAGGCATGTGCAATCTGATATGTGGTGTCTCGGTGGGCATCAACGGAAGTAGTGCTGCGCTCGCGGATGCTGCGGATCCTTCTCTGTAAGCAGGCCGTTAAATGCGAAGGACATCATATGCTAATACAGAACAGATTCGTCAAGATCTTGGTTATTGAGATTTTCAGTTCCATTCTCGGCCTCTTCGGTCTCATTATTGGCCTCCTTCTACAGAGCAACGCACCGGAATTTGAGTGAACATCAAGGGAATGAAGGATTAGGACCGAAGCGTGCCAGCTATTACAAGAGTAACAGTCAGAAGCTAGGGTGGATAGCTGTAGGACGTGCACGAAGGAGCGTACAACGGAGCACAAACATTGGAGGCTGTTTGCCAATCTCTGTAGAACTGTACTGTGTACATAGGGAAGGGACAGGACTTGTATAATGCATGTATCATGAGCGATTTGAACAAATAGACCTATCAATCATTGCATCATTCAAGGTGGCCCAAGCTCCTGTTCTAAAAGCATCGGCGTGCGGGACATCTCCACGCTAACTATCCACACTCCGCATCCAACATGGCAGACAACAAATTAAAAGCAGCGATCCTTGTCGTCTCCGAGACCGCTTCTCGAGATCCTTCCACGGATAAATGCATACCAACCCTAGAAGAAGTCTTTGTAGACCTTGGAAACGACCAATGGGAGGTCGCATCGACCGAAATCGTGCCGGATAGCGTTCTGGAGATTCAGCGGAGTATACGGAATTGGACTGATGGCGAAGAGCCTGTGAATTTGGTCGTAACGAGTGGTGGGACGGGATTTGCTACTAAGGATGTCACGCCTGAGGTACAAATTTGCTCGAGGAATAGGGATGGATGTATATGGAATGCGCTGATGTGGTGGTAGGCAGTGACTCCGCTTATTGATAGGCATGCGTCTGGTCTAGTGTACGAAATTGCTCTTTAAGATTTTGTGAAGAGGTTAGGCTGATTTCAGGACAGGCATGGCATGCTTTCTTCGTCGCTCGCTGTCACGCCTTGTACGTCGCTTCTTGGCTCATGTGAGAGAAGGGTGCTAATGAAGAATAGTTGCGTTGATGGCTCGGCCGGTCGCGGGTGTAAGGAAACAGACGCTCATCTTGACTTTGCCTGGGTCGCCAAAGGGGCCAAAAGAGAATCTAGAGGCTGTACTGAAGCTCTTGCCGCATGCTTGCATACAAGCGGCAGGTGCGGCGTCAAGACCACTGCACGTGGGCGGAGTGAAGAAGCTTGAGAAGGACGCTGGTGTCTCATCTACTGGCGCTGCAAAAGGTATGTCTGTTGGGGCAGTGAATTTTTCAAGTGCTAAGTTAGCAGTATCAGGGGCAGCCAGTGGACATCACCATCATCACCATCATGCACACGACCACTCTCACAGCCATGGAGGTCATGCCGTCCCAAAGGCACATACCAAACCCGAAGAGCGACCACAATCAAATGACCCCAGCGCAGGACCAACTCGAAGATACCGATCATCCCCTTATCCCATGCTCGCCGTCGAGGAAGCGCTCAAGCTCATAGATGAACACACCCCGGCTCCAACCATTGAGAAAGCACCCGTCAATATGTCCCTTGGTGGCTCAGTACTAGCAGAAGACGTCAAAGCTACCGAATCCGTTCCAGCATTCCGTGCCAGCATTGTAGACGGATATGCTATCAGATTCCCTTCCACAGGCAAGTTCGCAAAAGGCGTGTATCCCGTAGCACTCGTATCCCACGCTCAAGCTAGCGAGATCCAAGAATTGAAAGAAGGTCAGATCGCGCGGATTACGACTGGTGCGCCGCTCCCACCAGGCGCAGACGCTGTCGTAATGGTCGAAGACACAACCCTCACATCTCAAACCGAAGATGGCAAGGAAGAGAAAGAAGTCGAGATCCTCACGGATGAGATTAAAGCCGGAGAAAACGTGCGTGAAGTCGGTAGCGATGTCAAAGAGAGGGACACCATCATGAAGAAGGGCGAAGGTATCACGGTAGTAGGCGGTGAGTTTGGGCTCCTGGCCTCGGTCGGCACGACTGAAGTGTCCATCTACCGCAAACCCGTCATCGGTGTCCTCAGCACAGGTGACGAGATCATTTCGCACGACAAACCTGGTCCGCTTAAACTAGGCGAAGTGCGAGACACAAATCGGCCCACGCTGCTGTCCGCAGTGCGTAGCCAGCACTTCGAGGCCGTCGATCTAGGCATTGTGTCCGACAAGTACTTAACCCTCAATTTCTACTTGTCTCAGAGTATACGGAAGCTGACTATACAACAGACCTGGCGCCTTAGAAGACACACTACGAGACGCCCTCCGTCGCGTCGACGTCATCATAACCAGTGGCGGCGTCTCAATGGGCGAACTCGATCTCCTCAAGCCCACTATCGAGCGCTCCCTCGGCGGCACAATCCACTTCGGCCGCGTCAACATGAAGCCAGGTAAACCCACCACCTTCGCCACAGTCCCCACGAAGCACTCCTCCTCAGCCCCTGCCTCCTCTCGTCTCAACAAAACCATCTTCTCCCTCCCTGGCAATCCCGCCTCGGCAGTAGTCACATTTCATTTATTCGTCTTACCAAGTTTGCACAAGCAGTCTGGTATCGAGCCTAGAGGTCTTCCCAAGGTGAGGGTCGTGTTAGAGGAAGATGTGAGGATGGATCGCGGGAGGCCAGAGTACCACCGGGCTGTTGTGGGGGTTGGAAATGACGGTTCGCTATATGCTAGCTCGACAGGTGGACAGCGCAGCTCACGGATCGGAAGCTTCAAGGGGGCGAATGCGCTGCTTTGTATGCCGGCTGGGGAAGGAGTAATGAAGCGAGGGGAGAAGGTGGATGCACTGCTTATGGGGAAAGTTGGAGTAATAGGACGATAAGGATATACCTTAGTAGAGAGACGAAGGGCGTAGAGATTTGACAGGGTAGATTTAGCAACATCGCATCGATCTACAGTGCGTTGCAGATAAAACTTTATCTACGGAGGGCGGAGGGCGCCAGTAATCCACGGGTCGCAGAGTGTCTTCCACTTCAGGTATGTTGAGTTTATGCGAAGGGCTACAAGTCCTATAAGACATCGGTGATATGCCCAAATTATTGAGGGGCGAAGGGCGTCTGCAATCGACATATGCAAAATTATTCCTAAAGGAGAAGATTTAATGAAGGGCGCAGGGCGATGGTAATCTACAAACGTGAAGTGTTCCCGTTCTGGTGGTTAGCGTGGGCAGATGCGTAACCAAGCCCGACATTCCCGCAGAATCTTTCCTAATTAGGTATGTTAAGTGAAGGGCGAAGGGCGTCAGTCATCGACACTTCTTTCGAAGTTCCCTACATAGGAAGTTTGACTAAGGGACGAAGGGCGACAGTACTTAGATTTTGTAAGAAGTTGCTCGATTGGGTAGGGTGGGTGAGGGGCGAAGGGCGACGCCCTGCACCCGCCCTTCGCCCTGGGAACGATACGATAGCCTCGTGCGCCACAACGATGCGCCAAGGGAATAAGTGCTTTCATATAGTAAATCGTGGATAAAGGAAGCTCAAACATAAGAGGAATCAAGATCTGAACCTTTTATTCAATGCGGGTGTGAAAGCTTCGAGTATATGCTATCTCTCCGTAGCTTAACTGGAAGTAGCTAGAGTGGCTTTGATACCATCGACTATTGGTTTTAGGGTCTTTGATGGGAGACTCCAATCCTGTCTCTTGAGACTCTCTTCGTTGGTCAACAGCCATAGAGTTTCCGCCGCTGCAATGCGAATCTACATGTCGATCAGCACTGGTCATGCCTATGTTCAAATCTTAATTGCGATTTCTATCATACCTTTGGAAAGGGGTGTAATAGCATGCTTGTCACTTTCGTGATGGTGTCTGCTCGTGTAGAAGATATAGTGCCTAAGCCGCGGTACACATCGAGAGCGAGAAGCAGTTTTTGCATGTGGGTAGATTTGAAATGCGCTTTTTGCGTGAAGGATAGAACGGCGCGAAAGCTTTTTTAGTCAGTCGCGGCTTTGATATTTTAAATAAGTGACTTACTTGAAGGATGTCTCAAGAAGGCGATGCATGACCTGCATATCGAAAAGAAAGGCGAAAATCTCTAGGAGCGGTAGCAAGACCCTTTCAGTGTCTAGATTACTTTTCAGTAAGCTCAGAAAGCAGTTTACGACATCGAGGAGATTGTAGGTGTCGAGTTTTCCATCGGTCGCGACGGTAGGCCAAGAATCGAAGGCGTCGAGCAGTGCAGAACGGGAATTTTGGACAACGGATTCAGACCCCAAGCCTGCGGATGTCATGTATCCAAGACACACTGCTTCAATGATAGCAGTTGGGCTGGTAGGCTTTAGGACGGACAATGCATTAGCAAAGTAGGCGTAGGAAGAGACGCCGTCTGCCACGCCATCTGCAACTTTCTCGAAGTGTTCGTACGAGCCTCTCCCTAGTACTTGTGCGGCTCGCAGGCGTACTTTATCAATCTTCTCAAGAGAAAGTCTTAGAACGTCCGCATGCAATTTTTCGTCGTGAGTGGAGCCCCGGAGCAATCCCGTTTCCCATGCTATTCCTGTTGTGTTCAAGGCTTCAAGACGTACGAGGGAGCCGACGTCTCCACGCTCTGTTACTGTGTAGTCATTCAGCGCCACATGCAGAGCACTTGCAATTCGGTCTCTAATACTCGGGTGTAAGGTAACCAATGAGTTAGGATCCTGACAATTGTCCATCAGTATACGCAAAGCTAGCAGAGCAACGGTCCGCGTCTCGATTGCGACCGCGGAGGTACACCTAAAAGGCAAAATCTCGGCGATCTGGTCCTGCATAGCAGTTGTGATGTCGCTCCTCCCATGACAAAGCCAAGGGTATACCGCTCCCAGAGCAATGGCGAAGCCAGACCATCGTAGCCCATTGTATGAAGCTTCATTCTCGAGCCGGGAAAGCCAACCTGATATCATTGCGTCTGCATCACTTGGAGAAATCCATCGTAAGAGTCGCCAGGCACTAGACGCTGTACGTGGAATGGCCTCTGATACCGAATCCGCATGGCGACCAAGGCAGAGATTCAAGAGACGAATCAACTCTACAGTTGGCACTCGTGATTTATCAAATTCGCTAGGCCAACAACGCATTTCTGCTAATGCTCCTAAGAGATTACAGATAGACGAAGCTGTGAAATCGGGCCTCAGAGCTGGTGATATGAACGCATTGTCTTCAAGCTTTAGATCGCCGTGTAATAGATCCCATAAAAAGGTAAAGTCAGCTTCTTTACTAGGATCAGCCGGGCTACCCGGAATATCTCGTTTGCTGTTTCGGTCAATAAGCGCAGCAAGTGCAGATACTAGACCCTGGCGCTCCTCGACCTCCCTTGTTTTCAATGCAGTGAGCTCGTTGCAAATTCTATCCGCCATATCCCGGAGAGCAGCAGAAGATTGGTCGACAGAAAGCAATCCTACAGCTCGTGCTGTGAATAGTCGAGAAGCGGAATCTAAAGAACCGATACCTCTCCATCCTAACAGATTGTCGAACAATGCTTCCCAATAGACTCGGTATAAGTTGCTAGCTTCGATGGCTACTTTGCACATAGCTCGCTCACGAAGGCCGACCGCGTGGAAGTCTACGACTTGGACTAGGGATATGCCTTCATAGACTGTACTAGGGTGACGACCAATGAGTTCTTGTAAGGCGGCCGATGACCCTCTCCGAATATTGCCGGCAGGATCAAGGCATGCTACAACGAGCAGTTCTATCGCTAGTACCTGCAAGATGGAGATGCCTTCCTGGTGTTCGGAAGCTCGGACCGATGACGTCTCTACGGCGGAAAGCTCAGTCGTCGTATATCGCCGAGACAGTGCCCAAATTCCAAAGCAGGCAGCATCACGAACATTTGTCCCGATTGAGCCACCAGTGGTCGATCGTTGCTCGAAGGCTAGTGCTAGAAGAAGCGCGTTCAAGATCTCCGGAAGCTGGATGGTAGATAAAGCTCGTCTATATAAGAGGTGTGACAATGTCAGAGTCAGACCATGCCATCGCAAAGGGTCTACTCCACTGAGGTTTCGCTCCGCCCCTTGCCAATAAACGTTCTCATTGAGCGATCCAAGAATAGCCTCCACTACGTCCTCACCCATTTCAGGTTCTAGTTTCATCGTAACAATGCTGAGTGCTTTGCTTGCCGCGTATCTCACCGGGGTGTCGCCATCCGCTAATGACTCCAGGAGGAACTCGATGACCTCCTCGATAACAGTAGTCGTATCAAGGCCGTTCGACGAGGCTTCTGCCTGCAGGCTATGAACAACAATGTTTCGTAGAGTCTTGACAACAAGCTTCCTCGCTACAGCTGACGATTTCACAAAGGCGAGATGCGGTTGGGAAATTATGTTCTGGCACGAGCTGTATATGGCTGGAAGGAATGGCCCGATCTCCTCATTCGTAGCAGAAGTGACAAGTCCAGACAGGAACGACAGTACGCCTAAACTCTGATGGATATCGGCGTCTCCCTCCGAAATTTTGTCGAAGAATGCCAGAGACCATTGTACTAACGTTCTCAGCAAGCCGAGCTTCTGCATATCCGGACGGACGCAGAGTTTGACGAGAAGCTGTGCAGCGGCACTGCGTTCCTTGGAAGCTGATTGAAGTCCTGTGATACAAATAGAGAGAACTCGGAGAGTGATACCAGGCGCCTTTGCAGGAAGATCAAGCTCAAGGGTAGTCGCAACTTCCTGCGACGACTGCATAGCAGACATGGAGGCTAAAGGGAACGGAGCCAGCATCAGATGAGAAAGCCATAGCAGCAATACATAACGTTCAGTCCAAGGTACGATCCATTGAGGTGGCGGCTCGTCAGCCGATTGTGTAGCGTGTATTCCTGCTTCGAATTCGCTCAAAATAGGCTCCAGGTAGCGTGGCTCATTGTTCAAGAAGCCTTTGACAACCTTCTCTCCACGGACTTTGCAGAATAGATTCAAAATCTGACATATTGCATGGGTCAATGGTACGTAGCCCTTCTTAGGTTTCGGCTTAGTTGCTTTGCGAAGAGCGTCCAAATAGGCAGCAATCAACGGTGGGATGAAAGTTTTCAAATGGGTGTCCAGAAGTTGAGGGTCCTCTTGGAAGGGCTCTATCTGCACTAAATCAGCTCAGGAAATTTCTCTCAGCATGACTACTATACCAATGTGTAGATTCTTCTCAAATCACCCACTCGCACCCGGGGGCGGGCCTCACTAGAGGCATTTTCAGATTTCCGGATGAGCCGTAAAATAAGCTTTTCAAGGTCTGAAAGATGGGATATAGATGCCCGTAGCAGCTTCAAATCATCGTCTTCTGTTGCGTTCATCTTAAGACATGCTAGAGTAGAAGTGATGCCTGGGTTGGTGGGTGAACGAGTGTATATCTTGGCGGTGCGAGTCATGTCTTCCCAATTTGACGCGTGCACATGACCGCGCGCGACGCGACCTCGCCAGTGCTTCGTGTCCCACCGCGACTCTACGCGAAAGTCCAAGCAAGCATTCGGACGCTGTACCACTTGTCATGGCGGATGAAAGCTACAAAGAGTACCTTGCGAATCGTGTGCTCACTGAGAGCCAGCCGGTAGGCCGCTTGCGCTTGCACCGATTCCTCTAACTGACTCTTCACAGATCACGTACCGCTTGCTCAGCCGGGCGCTCAAGGTGCACGTCAATATCGCAAAGCAGTAAGACTGTATTGCAGCAATTCGAAACCTATTACTAAAGTAATTTAGGATGCTATACGAGTTCCACACTAAACAGACTGCGAAGAAACCGAAGTCCGTCCACGCGACCTACCTCCTCACCGGCAAGAAGCGACCCTCCGAGCATACCAATGGCACCAACGGGCGCGATAGAGATGATACTGTTATGCGCAGCTCGCCTTTCGGGAGCTCGATGCCCCAGCCGGAGGAGCCTGCAACAGAGTCGGTGCCCAAGACCTCAATCGTACTAGTGAGGGAAGAGGAGTTGGATAGTATGTTCCCGCTCGCGGGCTGGAGATCCGTACCAAATGCTTACGCATAAGTTTAGAGACCAAAGCCGAATTTGAGGAGATCACGTCAGTCCACATCTACAGCTTAGAGCCAGGTCCACTTGAGGTATGAAGGCGTCACAGGTCACAATCAGACTTCAGGAAGCTAAGGAAAGCAGAACCTCAATCTACTAGCTGTATGCAATCAAGAAGTAGCTAGTGACTATGCAAACGATGATCCTCTGGAACGGTGGAGAGTCTATGGGTCTATTCACAACCCTTATGTCAAGGTAGATAGCTGTACGATTACACTCGTAACCACAAGCTGATACACATGAAGCGACGAACGACACATTACACCCCTGCTGGACCCAGGAGTGCCCCCAAAGCCACTGTCAAGCCTACGGCTGCAGTGAAGGAAGAGAAGAAAGAAGCAAAGGTGGCCCCAGCCAAGAAAGGAAGTGCTCCAGAAGAAAACAAGTCCGGACGATCAACGCCCCAGCCCGGTGCAGCACCTTCCTTGAAGAGGTCAGATTCGAAGTCCAACTTGAAAAAAGAGCAATCAGCTGGAGACTTGTTCAAGTCGTTTGCCAAAGCGAAGCCGAAGGCTAAGGAGGCAGAAAAGTCGAAAGAAGAAGATGGTATGGTCTCTCTCTATACAGCTGATATCGTCACTAACAGTAATTATAGATGCGATGCAGGGCATGTCTGAAGATGAAGGCGACGATGATGACGAGCCTGCAGTCAAATTTGATGAGGAGAAGGCGGCAGCAGCCCGAAAGGCCCGTGAAGAACGCGAAAAGAAACTCCGAGAAATGATGGAAGCCGACGGTATACTCATCCCATAATACAGCTACATTACCTTACTAATGATGCTTAGTCGAAATGCCGGACGCTGAAGCAGAGGAAGACAGAGTTTCCGAGGGTGTACCCTTAGACAAAGAAGCGCCGAGCCAGCCGACTGAGAGCGAAGCAGCGGTCACGGTCCAAGGCGGACGTAGGCGCGGGAGGCGACGTGTGATGAAAAAAAAGAAAGTCAAGGACGAGGATGGGTATCTCGGTAAGCTGATGCCATGCAGTATTGTGAATTGTGATTCATCTGACCGCTTGCAGTTACGAAAGAGGAAGCGGTGTGGGAGTCTTTCTCAGAGAACGAGCCAGAGCCCAAGAAATCAAAACCCACACCCAAGCCCACGACTGCAGCAAAGGGCAAGAAGGCCGGCGGCAAAGCTCAAGGCAGTATTGCCAGCTTCTTCAAAAAAGCTTGAGGAAGTCATACAGACTTCATACTCAAGGATTGCTGACAGCACACGCATACTTGTGCTGAAGGTTCCTCCTAGTAGATTGACCAGCAGACATCACATCTACGAACTACCCGCTTGATTTACAACGTTTGTAGATCATACCGAGGTTCTGAATATCGAAGCTATAGCGGCAAGCCAATACATTCTGCGTCATTAGCGCGCAACTGAGTTCCATACTACAGGTTCTGCAAACCGGCCACTCACAGCCGTACACATAGTCAAGCCATACCTTTCGGGACATTTACTATGACCGCAACATCCAAATGCGGCGCAGGCAAACAATCACGAGGCTTAACTCTTCTTCTCTTTCCTTCCCTTAGCAATCATAACGTTGAATCCACTTGAGCCGCACGCATATCGGCTGCCTGACAACGCCCATGCTGCAACGCTCATCGCCAACGACCACCCACCCACTCATCCACCACTATTCTATCCCTCTCACGCCTCACACCGCCTCCCCTCTCACAAGCGCACCCCTCTGTGTTCCCTCGCTACCATCTCCCATCATTTTAAACTACATATAACCCAAAAGAGCAACCGGCCGCCCTCTGCTAAGCCGGCGCAACGTTGCTCTGTTCGCCGACATGTACGACACTTTCGCTCCGCGTGCGCCGCTCCGCGTAACGTGCCACATAGATCTTGACTTGTTGCGGCGCCGACGCTAAGGACAGGGGGTATGGCAGGGATCGCGGAGGTTCCCGCTTAGCCGCGAAGGGATAGGGAGCGGGCGAGCGGTGATTGGGGATATTAAGAGGGTTGGGGTGCGGGGCAGGAAGATACGAAGGGAGTATGATTTCTCGTGCGGAGGATTCGTGAGTAGGGGTGAGGGTACTGTACGCGTGTCGATCAGACGGGAGGTTGGCGGCTGGACTGGTGGGGATGTTTCATGCGCTGGAGGGGGGAAGTCGGCTGGGCTGCGATCGAAGAAGCAACGAGTGCAGATAGACCTACTCGCCCACCATCGCCCCAGCAGATTCGCAGGCAACGCGTCATGGCAGAGTGAGGGGACTATGTTTAGCATGCCTGAGCAGGGTCGCCATGTGAGGGCTGCAAAACAGCATGGTGTTGCGAGGGTGGATGGACGAATGATTGGGGGAGATGCTTCTGGGGTTGAATCCTTCCGGACGTTGCTCCGAGCTTGTGTGCTGTGCGGAGTTCGCTCGTAGGGGCGAAGAGAAGTGTTATCTTCATGCGGGCGATGTCGTTCTCGATCAATGTTTGTACGACACTCTGAGTCCTATCCTTCTCACATGCATACCTAGGGGTGTCAAGAAATGTAAGGCAGATGCAAAATTGCCTAGCATTAAGATGCTTGTCTGGGTTGTTCCAGCCTCCAGAGACATTTACATTATCATTGGTTTTAATGAGGAAGTCTCTCATCAGCTACTTTTCGGGTGCTCAGCAGAAACCGAGAAAAATCAATGCATCACAGCTTTTGCTCTCACAACTCGTTGCTTAATTGTACTAATCGTGCTTTGAATCATGTGTTATTGTCGCTATGCATGGTTTTATCTCTTGCCTTCAGCTCCTTGCAGTCAACTCGATGAGACGTGCATTCATCAGATTGTAAGTATGAAGTCACTACAATATCTGTGTGGCCAAGGTAGTACGGAGATAGAAGTCTAGAAGTTCATTAGAAAAACCATTGCCTTTGAATGCATTGTCGAGAGAAATGCCTTAGAAGGTTTGTTCTACTGTCTAGAGGTTTTGTGTTGCCCTCGCAGACTACTGCCTCTTGCCTTACACGCGTTAGTAGCCAAGCACCGAAGACTCGCGGCCTCCCGGACATCATACTAACGGAAAACAATCGGCTCGGTAAGAACCGAGGATAGCTGCTTGGCTTGTTTCAACACAGTGAAGAGTCCTAGATGTCTCAAGATGATGTCATTGTTAGTCGAAATGTCCTCTCATCTATTTAGAAAAGCCAGCACCAACAGTATTCTCCCGTAGATAATATGATAAGGCTACCTTAGCCTACTTGTCATGTTTTGATAACGTGAAGGTTCCTAGAAATCATACGACTGTATGCTTGATCTCAAAGCTCACAGTGAGCAGAACCTCGAGTGTTCATAGTGTCACTGTATTCACAGATGCTGCTCAGCACAGATGAACTCGTCGACATCTACTTGTGGGGACACAGATTCCATGTTGTAGCTTCAAAATCAATCTTGATTAAATACATAGAGTTCTTTTCGTAAAGTTAGATAAAGAAGAGCTAGAAATGGAAAAGACGATCCGCCGTTCATCCAGCGGCTTCTCAACGACGTTCTACTTCTACCTGAAAGTCTCTCCACTAACACCTCAATCACATTGCACATGCGCACAAAGGCTCTATGTTACCTTTTGACTTGCACCTATCCTAAAACGTGCCCCTTTTGTGACAATTGAGGAAGGCGCCGGAAGTGGTACTGACGTCCGAGTCTTCGTTGCGCAGCATTCATTCGCTGTACACTATATACAATGAGACTCAATAACGAAACTGAATTATGAGGTATTGATATGCCTCTTGAGTTCCAACGGCTTCTCCCAAACCAAATCCAAGTAGAGGACGAAAGGGGGCGAATCATTACCATCCAAAAAGAACTATACGAGGCTTTGAAGAGAAAATAATTATGCCTCTCCGCCCTTGGCACTCCTCTCTCGATTTACCTCTGGCAATTGTTTGCGACGGGCTCATCGCATATTTACTTTACCTCAACGTCGAAGCTCAGCCCTGCGTACAGTCATCTCCGCAATGTTTATCTCATACGACCAATAGTGTTCCCGAGAAAGCTGAGACAGGATCAGATTGCATGTTTCACAGAGCACTTGAAGTCCGCTACACGAGATCTTGAGGTCACGTGGGGTCTGTTTCAGGCTTTGTTCCTCATCACTCAGCCTCCGCACTAAGAGGAACGTCGTCTTGGCGCATAGGGGGAGTAGCTCGGAGAACACTGGTGCCCCCATCGGTGTTTAGCTCCGATGATCTAGCTATGCGTCCAAGAATGGTAGCAATGGGGCTACGCTCGTTTGCACCCTACGCTGGGCAGGTATATATGTTGATCGGTGTCTGCAAATACGCAGAACTTCAGCAACGCCTTATAAGCCCCTGATACTTTCTTAGGTGTTTTTTTTCTTTCTCTCCAGTCACTCTTTGAGTACAGTCTTTACATTTTGCATACTTTCAAGGTTATTGCTGGACTTTATACATCGTCATGCGTTTCTTGTACGAACAGCTCCTCCTCGGAGCTGCCGCTCTCTTCTCGGTGGCTTCGGCACAGGACCGAGCTGACAACATCAACATGTGTGAGAATGCACCCAAGGGAAGCACTTCTACTTCCGGCAAAGACTGGGACAAGGAAGGCCCATACGAGTGGTGCGATACCCGATGGCAGTATGGCGCTGTCGTGAAGAAGGTCGAAGTCTGGTCGGCCATGTACCATGTTCGCGGTATTCGACTTACATTCTCGGACGGATGGGTTAGTCCTATCCGTGGAAGTACGACTGGAGATATCACCGAGCGAGGGGTTATTGAGTGGGACGTGGGTGCGCCTGTCACCAAGCTTAACAGGGCGAATAATTGGGGCGGATATGGTGGCGATGCTGTGGGCCGTATCTGGATCGATGCCGGAGGCAAGTCGCTCAATGTTGGGAGTGACACGGGGAGTTACGGAGGCGAGCCGGTGGAGCTGCACACTGGCCTGCTGCTTGGCGCGTGAGTCGTTCCCATACCTTTATACTAGGGATACTTGCTGACGATGTTTAGTCACGGGAGGTCTGGCGATTTCCTAGATACCCTTGAGTGGATGCTCATGTCCGCCGACATTGTGGACTCCGAAGTCACGGCATTCAAGTACCCACCCGAGTCATCTAACCTTGCCGAGTGGAACGAGAAGCAAAAGTACATCATCCGCTCCTTTTCAGTCTTTCAAATGCTGACAGCCCATTTTCAGGGGTATCGAATCCATCTCCCTCGACGACCTGTACTACTCCAACACCAGCCCAGCGGGGTCCTCCAACCAAACCTACAAGTTCGACAAATCAGTCAAAAAAGCGTCAACCAAGACCGTGACCGACCAAGACAGCCACGCCTTCGGCGCCAGCATCGGCTTCAAGATCAGCGCCGAGATCGACGTCCCGCTCTTCGCAAAGGTGACTGCCGAGACCAGCACGCAGTACTCCTACACATACACCAAGACGCACTCAGAGGCGATTGCTACGTCCGACGAGATGACTTTGACGTACACTCAGGGCGGTATACTGGCGCCTGGAGAGGCGGTACACTGCACCGCGCTGACGACCAGGGGGAACGTACGCAACTGATTTCACGGCTGTGACGCGCATCACGCTGGGCGATGGGCAGAAGTTCGATATCGAGCAGCCGCATCATTATGAGAGTGTCGGGTGGTCCAATGCGCAGGCTGACTGCAAGAACATTCCTCTTGACCAGATCCCGGTTGGTGCTACCATGGGTGAGACGGCGCCGATCAAGACGACGCCAGATGAGAAGAAGAAGCGTGGTGTTGCGTTCCGCGGGTAGATGTAGCGGGGCTCACATCTTAACGTGTACGATTGTCAGGCTTATGTCTCCTTTTTCGGGGTCTCATTACGATCCATTGTATAGTTAATAGACTTTTTAGATATTGGGTAAACCCCGACATCAATTCCAATTCAACCATTCCTAGACCCCCGCGTTGAGACAAGAACACATCATTCACGACACTAACATTCCAAACAAGGTCCCACGGAGTGAGCATAGTTCGTACACAGCTCGAACCCAGTCCGATCCTTAGCACAATCCAAATCGACCCTCGAGCATCCCTCTTCAGCCAAGATCTTCGTCCGAAAAGACAGCGCCTTCTCGCTGTTCCACCCAAACCGCCCCCGTGGCAGTCTCACTCGCATTCGCAGTCCGCAACAGCCCCACCGTAAACTGGAGCACCGTCGCAGACACGACGAACGTCCGCACGCCCGGATCCAGCCCGGAGCAGTACCCGTGGCCGTCGGCGGGCGGGACGGGCGTGGCGCGGCCGGAGAAGCTGCGCTTCGACGTTGGGCCGGGGATCATGAGGATCCGTTGGACGTCTTGCACCTAAGTGTTGATCAGAACGACAAAGCGCAGGAGTAAACAGGCATGTGGAGGATTCGACGTACTGGTTGGGATATGCCTTCGATGGATATGGACATATCGACGTATGCGGTTATGCCTGCGTCGAGCTCGATGTCGGCTTCGACCTCCCAGTCGCCCAGCCAGTACTCTGCGATGGGACCCGCGTTGTGCCATTGGGCTCGCTTCGAGAAGCTTCTGTCCATGGGGTTGGCGAAGCTGGTGTTTTCGATGGCGACGAGGTAGCTTGGTGAGGGGCCGGTGGTGGAAATGTCGAAGCCGAGGGCCCGGTCTTTGGATATGAAAAGTGTGGTGTTGAAGAGGTTGGGGTCGTCGATGATGAGGTTGTCGTGGGGGATTGCTGCGCTCGCAGTATTAAAAAGAGCGAGCAGAAGGGCTGCTGGCTGAAGAGGTGATTTGAGGAGGAACATGGTGGGTGGTGACGAATAGATTCACAGGCAACGAATTGCTCAACTTTTGGTATCGTCTAGTCTGGTGGTATATATGCGGAAAACGTACAATTCACTGTGGGAGTTTCATGCGTGCATCACATATTCGCGGTCTAACACGTAGCACCGAGTCGTATACATTTCTAAGTGCTATAACTGCAAAGCCCGCCAAGTATTTATTTAACGCTGCAATGCATGAAGTCAAATCCTAAGAAAAAATGACTCCTTAAACGTGGGTTTCATTGGCAAGACCGTCTCGGTTTACACATGCCGTCTACGTCCGTAAGCAAGTGGTATGCTGCTATGTTCAGGCTAATTATTCTCTCAACTCCACCATGTCACGCTACCTTAAACATTATTGCTGTATGTTTAATCCGCCCAATCAGTTTAGATATCGTAAAGTACGGAACGACCCATTGCGGAAACTCGAGTGCCTAATCGTAGTTGACACGCATGAGAGAGGAAACGCTACCCACTGCGTAGTATGCCAACAAGAGAGTTAGTCGATACCATATGACCTTACATATGCAGCTCAATCTAGGTATGCAGAATTTCTGTAATAGTGAGGATACTGTCTTGAGAGGAGGGGGTACGTATCTGAAAGGAAGGAGTATAATAAGAAGTGCTTTGTGGATTAGCTTTCAGGAGATGAGTTATTGACATGACTTTTCTCTTGATTTTGAAACACGACATGCTCACCACAGTTTTGATAGCCCTCACGGGCATCGCCGCTCAAGCGAATGCCCATTTTACGACTGCCCACCTGCTCGTTAACGGGACCGATACTGGTCTCTGGAAACATGTGCTGTAAGTTTCCCTCTTCGCGCTTCCCAAACGATCAGACAGTGTTAGGCCATGAATCTGCACTGGTGTTGTGGACCGAGTTGACCTAGGATGTATGATCGACGCCCTCATTTCCTTCAGACCTTTGGCATCTCATGTGTTTTCTTTTCATTCCCGAAATCTGCAATTAGACTGACAAGTCCTGTGATAGCAAAGTAGCCGCTCCGGATGGTAAGCTAAGATATCCACGACCCACATGCTCAACCTTCTCACTCTAGCTCTTCACACGCTGCAGACCTCTACGGAGGCTACGACCCCGCCGGCATGATCACGCCTCTGTACTCGGACCACTTCCTCAACACATCAAACATCACCTGCGGCCGCGCAGCCTTCAAGATGCTGGGACAGACGGAGATCGCAGACATCGTGGCGGGCGAAGAAATTGGCTTCCGTACCCTGAACGAAAAGGACGTCCGCCCCGGCTGGGGCATAGGCTACTTCTTCCATCCCGGTCCTGCGCAGGTATGGCTCTCCCGCGCGCCCAACGACGACCTCAAGTCCTACCGCGGCGAGGGGGACTGGTTCAAGGTTGCGTACGCGGGGCCGAAGAACGATACGGATTGGCCGCTTTGGTCCCGCTGGAGTGAGAATCAAAAGGTGCAAACAGACGTATGTGCTCTTCCGAGAAAAATGTCTAGCATGTGCTGATATGCAGTGTGATAGTACAATTTTACGCTCCCGCGTACTACACCGCCCGGCGCGTATCTACTCCGGTTTGAATACATATACCCGAATTCGTACTCGGCTGGCTTCGTGCAGTTCTTTGTGAATTGTGCGTTGGTGAACATTCATGCGCCTGATGCGTCGGTGAAGCCTGGAACCCCCACCGGATTTGTCAAGTTTCCTGGAGCTTACGAGCCCGATGATATCGGTGAGTGGTCGGAGCTTATCTCGTGAAGAGATACGGAGCTTATACCTCTGCAGGTCTTCTGTTGCCTTTTACTCAAGATGTTGAGATGGGCTTACCAATCGAGCAACTCAGGCTTACTGAGTACAAAGCACCTGGTCCTGCGGTCTGGCAAGGTTAGATTTAGAGTGGAAGATACAATTGTCTGTCTACTGATGGGCCTGGATCGTTATGAGCGCAGTACAGACTTGATTGGGGTTAGCATTTGCGTAGTAGGACATGATACCGTAGCTCTGCACGAATACATCAGCATACATGACCAGGTCAATTGTCGCTGCTTTTCCAAAAACCTACAGCCTTGGTGCATTTCACGTTTGGCTGAGGGATCCTGGAGTAACATGCATTGCACAGAAGCCAATGAGAAGGTGTGGCTAAAGACCCTGTTCGTCACCTGCTCCGATCCAAGAATAGAACATGTCCCTCTCTCCCACGCGACGCAAGGGGCGATCGTTTTAGCCGATTCCAACTCGTAAAATGTCGTCGCAACACCTTTGGCGGCACAGAACCACTGGACCAAGCAGCTATGTCCGCAATCGACGCAATATCCGTGCAGGCAAAAGGGCGTCGAATCGAATCAGGAGCGGAAGGGGAACGAACGAACGGTGAGCTGGCTAGGCTCGGTCCGTCTTGCGCCGCCATCCATGGTGCAGAGGCTCGGCACTATACAGCGCACGGAAAGCGTTTAGTGTACGCGAGACTGCATGCTGCTACGTGCGTAGCGTAGGCAGACATTGCACGTTGAGGATATCGAAGACGTTCGGCCGCAAACTCAAAACGAAGAAAGTTGCACCTGGACACGGTGGAAACCGCTCACCGACTGGCGTTCTTCCATAGGCTTACCACGCGTGATTGCGACACAGAGGTTGCAGCATACCCCGGAGGGTTGTCCTGGCTTCGTACTCGCGCAATGCACACTGCGCGCACACCGTAGCGTACCTCTGCTCGTACAAAGAGGTCGCCGACTTGAGCCACAAGGTCGGATTCGCAGTCGTCGGAGTGCTGAGTTGACCCGAATGCGAGGCCAATTTGTGTTGTGTGGTGGCACGGCAGATGCGAATGGTAGAGATGATTTGCGACGGCCGCATGGGGAAGGCGCGTGCAGGCGCGGGAGTGGGTGCGGGAGGCGTTACGCCTCCCGAGTGCAAGTCGTCAACGGCTCTGGCTGCAATTTGCATGTTCGCTTAGCCCTGACGGTTTGAAAATTTGAAGATATTGAAGGTACCGTAGCGGCGTGCATTCGTCTGCCCCGAACGGAGTCACCGAGTCCATGTGCCAGAGTGGGAGGACAAGCGCGCGCATAGTGCATATATTGACTTGCACGCGGTTCCTGTCGCACTGCGGCACTGCGGCACTGCGGCACAGCAAAAACCGAGGACTTCGCGCATAGGATGATTCATATGATACATTGATGTGGCTTGGACTCCATATCCCGCTACGCAAACCAAGTGTTCTGCCGCAAACCATGCTTCTATGATCGACGAGCTAACGTCCCGCTGTACGTGCCATGTATGCGCATCGGAAAATTACGGCCATAGCTCCTGCGTCCTCCAGCCAGCATTCGCCCGAGCGCTCTCATCGAACGTGTATAGGTATCGACGGGCTTTGGCTGGATCGCTCAGGTCCGTCTGCTCTACTGATTCTGGCACGATGATGACGAGACGGAAGTTGCTACGGGCAACTTCGTCATGAAGGTCGTCTACTTTGGCGCCTAACTCGAGCTTCTTGTCGTCGTGCGGTTCGTTGGTTGGACGGCCTGGAGGCGGCGCTCGGAAGGAACCTGAGAGTCTTAGATGTACAAACGATGCTCGCACACATGGGAGACACACCTTTGATGCCTGGAGACTGGTTGCCAAAGCTGGCTGTCAGCTCCCTGGACCAGCTCCAGTCCTTTTCCTTGTCCTGGTCAACAACCCTCATCCTCTTGCCAACCTCGCTCTTCACAGTCCTGACCCCGCTGCTGTTCTCGCTCTCCTCAATGTCATTGCCGACCACGTACGCATGTCCCCTGATGCGCCATTGTGTGCTCGTCTCCTTGACCCAATAGACAGCCTCCACGGGACCGCCGCCGCCGCTTCCTTGCGTCTGCTTGTCGCTTTCGGCGTGTCCTGCGCCAGTTCCAAACAGCTGGCCTACCTTCTCCATTCGCACATCGGTGGTGAAAGTCGGGCAATCACTCTCGTACGCCTTCGGGTTTCGCTCGGCATCGTTGTGCTTGTTCTCTGGGAGCTCGGTCCAAAAGCCGCGGAAAATGCAATAGCGGACGCGGGGCACATACGGCACGGGTGAGCCTTGCGGGGCAGCAGCAACTGTACCCAGCACGAACTCGGGTGACTCCATCTTGGAGATGTGCTGGTTAAACAAGGACTTCCACGGTGCTTTGGGAAGCACCGAAGCGTCTGGTGCCGTGGACGACATAGTGCGGAGGAGGCGCGCGAGGCGGCGGGGAGCGATGGTCGAAGCTATGGTGTCTGTTTGAGGAGCTCGAAGAAGCTTGCTGGTGAGTTTGGTCTTTGTTAGTGGAGGGCAATTGTGATGATGGAGCTGGAGTTGTTCTCAAGTTAGTGATGTCGTCATCTATCGAACGCGAGCTGTCCGATCACGCAGGAGCTAGGAGCTAGGAGCTTCAGACGATCTTGCAGCAGCCGAGAGGTCCTAGGGTTGCGGCTGTCAGAATCTAAGAGACGCGCTGAACACTGTCCAGCGTAAACTCAAGATGTTGCACCTTCGTGAGGTTCTGACGAAAAAGAGGATCGGGGCTTGATGCGGCAGCCGATCCGTGTCTTGGGCACCCTCATAGCAAGCGTCCCAGCGTTACCTCACTACCTCTACCTAACTACATCCGACGGGCAACGGTCGACAGAGATTATCCGCCAGGAGCACAAGAGAAGTCGCCGACCAAATCTATCAAATCTTAAGTTGAAATACTGACGTGCAGGCCTCTCGCCCAGTTGTGAAACTCAAACGCGCACTGACGCTTGGTTCCTCGTCGTGTGATTGCACAGGCACGCCGCCGGAGCAGTCCTCCGTAGCGGGTACTTGGCAAAGCAAGCGTACATGACTATAGGAGTTATATGTTAATACCTTTTCAGGATGCGCAAGAACCTTTTGCGGTGAGACAGCAGGGGCCACGCCTTGTTCGCATCGTGGCGAGCGTTTCGCGGACACTGTGTTCATGCGGCCAGTCTGCTCAGACATCCCTACCGATAGGTTCATGCTTGACGTACACCTGAAGGAGACACATCGATTCAGAAGCTTGCAGCGAGGGACTCGGCCATGCCTCCCAGGTGCCCGGCGGTTGACGTGGTCGTCCCGTGACGATCGGCATGCCAGTCACCTGCTCCGTCCGCGAGTAGCATCGTTCGCGAGTGTTGATGTGTTGATCTGCAAGCCTGAGGGCGGTAGATTATTCGCGCATCAGGGCCGGCAACGTTCACCGCAAGACACGAAAGCGAGCTGCATGGTGCTGCATGAGGAACAAGGAAGGGCAGGTCGAAGCTCGACCGGGGGGGCTCTTGGACAATGATGGGGAGCAGGCACAGGGGCTTGAGGCGATTCCATTGGGCCATCTGCCGCCGTTTCCGCGAGCTGCCGCCGGTCGTCAGAACCACTCGGTGAAGGAATCGAAACCCGGCGGATGCACTGTTCCCACCCTCTCGTGCAGAAGGCATTTACCGCCTCACGGCACAGTTGGCACAGTTGGCACAATTGGCACAGTTTGCTGGCGCCCGAGCCGCCCGCCGGCTGGGAAGGGCAGCAGATGATGGAGGTCCCGATGCAAGCGCAGTCTGTTTCATCGCGCCCAGAGTGTCCCCACGTGGAGACTTCCGCTTACGGGCAATGCTGGCGCATCTCGTCCTCGAAACGGGCGTTCTGGTAAGACGCCACGGGCCGCAGAGCGTCGGCGGCCCTTGGGCAGAGGCAATATCGCGCGGCGGAAGTCGATGGGCAGGATGCAGGCATGCCGCCGGTCAATAAAGCGGCGCCAAGGGTGAAGATGGCCAAACGGACATTTGAAATCCCCTGGCAAACGAATAGTGCCGCTGTACAGGCCCCATTAATCCTAACAACGCTGCGTCCTTGCCTCCTGCAGCTGCCCGCCATGCAAAAGCGAGCCTGTACTGAGCCTGTACTCAGCTAATCCCGCATGCCGGCAGCGGACAAGCTACTGCTGATCCCCTCGTTGTACCCTTGCCCGCCAACCGCTCTTATAATTGCTCGCACATCCCCGGCCGCCTCAACCCACTCCGACCGTGTGCACACTGGCTCTTTTGCTCCTCGTCCTGCTGTCTCTGCTTGCCTGCCCTCCCTCTATACACACCTTTGCTCCGGCTTGCGATACACCATCCGCGCTGAAGGGCGCTGCGTCGATACACGTCCACCGTTCCCACTAACCCCTGCCCACGCTTAGTACTACTGCCCGCACCCGCCGCGGGTGTCCGCACCACGGCCATGACGGACATCGAGAAGTCGTTCACCTACCTGCACGACAACATCCCACAGTGGCTCAAGAATGTCTCCGAGATTGAGAGCAAGATCATTGCGATGCAGAGTGAGCTTGCAAAAGTCCCCGTGTCGCGCTCGCTGCCCATGAAACGGAGGACCGGATCCATCGAATCCATCCGCGACCTCGACGCCATACGAGAAGAGCCAGAGTCATCTGGTGGAGCACACCAAAGCGAACCGACGACACGAAAGCGGAAAACACCGTCGGCGCTGTCCGGACAGCAATCGGGTTTTATGAAGATGCGCTCGCGAACCATGATCGTGGTCAACTACGATGGACAAATACAATGCGCTTTTGAACAGCTCGTGCGTGCAATTGGCACCGGCCGGAACATGCTCCGGAAAGGAAAGATGGCTGCAAAGATGGACGCAATGGCCACTCTTGCCAATTCTTCCGATGAAGAGGATGGGAACGATGTCATCATGTCTAGAATTGGATACCGGCACCGCGCAGGCCTTTCTTCCATGCGATCACCCGCAGCGATGCTGCGCATGACGGAAAACAATACCAGTACGCCCGTCGAACGCTTCGACACTGCCGACAAGGCACTAGAACAGGCACAAGCTTTGTGCGAAAGGGCAGCCCATCAATCGCTCCGCGAAGGCGACTGTAGGAAAGAGCTCGATGGTGTTCGCGGTCATTTTGAAGAGGTCCAGGCCGTTGCCAAAAGCGAAGTTGCGAGGTATGCGGCTCAGAAATTGGTTGCTATGGAGAAGGAAAGGCAAGAAGCCGCAGACCTGGGGTCCAAACCCGGAAAGCGAACCACCATACCAGTGCCAGACTTGGAGAAGGAGATTACACCTACCACCATCTCTCCAGCAATCGGCACATATTCCACGTCCCGGGTTGTCGACATCGAAATTGATGATGACGAAGACGCTGATGAAATGAATTTCGTCATGCCTCCGATACGACTAACCTCCCGGATACATTAATGGTCCCCCTGCTTCCGTGTCAATCATTTCTTATCTGTCATTATTTGCGTTCAAGCGACATCTCGCCACAGGTAGGCCGGCGTTCATAGAAGGAGCATTGGGAGAGGAAAACCACGAATTTCACGCAAGAAACGAAAAACTTTGCATTACCGGCTACGCCCGGCGTCGCGTATATTGCATTATCAGCATGCCATTAAAATTACACACATACCCTTTCGCAGACTATCGTTGGATCGGAACACTGGATCAAGGTCGTGGCTGAATCGTTGTCAGCTTTCACTCGTTCGTTGTCTTGGGACTTGTCATCTTAAAGGATTGTAATTACTTTTGCGCCAAATATCTATCGTCTGATCTACTCTTATAGCTTGTTCTTATATGCCTCACGTCAGTTGACAGCGGATCACAACGGCTTCGATAGGCAAGAATAGGGTCCATCGGTCTGATAACAATCCGAGACGGCTCCCGAAAATGTGTGCTCTCACTCTAGGCCCTCAATCCGGCAACCAGTTGTTGGTAATCTACCCAGGAAGTGACCCTACATTTTGTCGAGCCCTTCTGCCAAGGTCCCACAAGGATTCTCTTCCTATTCCATCTGTACATTACGATTGTCAGATGCCGCTCAAGACGTTATCATGACATGTAGCCGCAAAGACATACGACTGATACTAACAGCTACAGTCTGCATTGATACGAAAGTCAATTAGCACGGCGATGCTTTGTGCAGGTCACGGAAACGATTGCAAGGCCCATGAGTATATGTCAATTACCACGTTCGAACACATCGAGCTGTAGCCTGATAGTAGTACTAGATCCATAGATAATTCTAAACCACTCTTCTTGCTGAACACCGTGTTTCATAACCTGATGACCAAGAGCGTTCTGCTTCTTGTGTCCGCGAGATGATGCGGTATACGGCGGTCGCTCTTTCTTCTCCTGACCACCTAGGTCTGGTACCGATCATGTGAACAGGCGTTCGCGCGTACCTTCCGTGGCAGCTGCCCGTCAGAATCTCTGCTACACGCGTAATCTTTTGAACCCGCGCCGACTTTACAATTCACGGTGTTCATTTTACCACAACGCACTTCACTTCACCGTTTCGCACCTTCACCGTCCTCTCTCGCTAATTTATTCAAGCGACCGTGTATCCAACTTCCTGTGATGCCACCCGCCTTGAGCGACTACGATTCTTCGTCCGGTTCGGAGGCGGACTGTGTTGTAGTCTCTCTCAAGCCAAGGTAAGCGGAGTGTGACCGTGACTGGGAGCTCACTGAACGTACTAGGGGAAGTCAATTCCTCCGCAATCGCCTCTGCGAGAGCGTGCCATCAACACACCGTCATCGCTACCTACAAGTTCTCCGCGACAGACACAGCAAGCGGGCCCCAGCTACAGTGAGTTTTCAACTTTAGTAAAGTTTAGCAACGATCAAATGTGCTAACTTCTCAGAACACCGTCTCGCGAAAGCGCAAGCGCACTTATCTGCTCAGTGGACTTGACATGAGCAATATCATCATGATACCGTCAGAGGAGTTGGTCCACTCAACTGCTGAGGACAGCCCACCAGTATCCTCTATGCCTCCTCCTTCATCATATATGACCCGAGGCTCCACCAGCGGAAATCGATCTCCTGACCTTGCGTACGATCAAAAATACCACCCGATAGATGAATTTCTTCGCCCTTCTCAGGCTGCCAAACGCCGCGCAGAACATGGCCTTGATGATGAGGAAAGCGAAGAAGCCGACCATGGAGAATGCTATGACAGCGAGTCCGACAGCGACATTGACATCGACAATGACATCGACAGCAACATCAACGACCAGCCGCAGACCAAGAAGCGTAAGAGGCGCAACAAGCCGACTGCACGTCAAGGTATCAGGCGTTCTGCTCGTCAGGTCAATCGCGATGTGTTGTATAACGCCAATGTGCATCCTCAAGATGAGCAACTTAGGCAAATCAATACCGACAGCAGCATCGAGGAGATCAACGATGAGGAGGCAACTTCTGCTCCGGGGGTTGAAGAGCGAGAGATTGTCAGCTCCAATGGTAAGTCAACGGCCGTGACCGATAGTCCATGCACGGTGTAGTCGGCTGCTAGATGCACAATATATGTGGTGTCCATAAGAATTTAACAGCTTGTAGATGATGCTTCCAATCTCAGTGCCTCATCGTCACCTCGCTCGACACCTCTTTCAATGATCTCAATCGACAATATGGGTTATCGGACTGTATTGCCTGACTCATCGTTCTCTGGCCGTCATATCAGACCACGCTTGGAGCCAACACCCTTTGTCATATATGAGGAGCCACTTCACATACAACTTGCAAAAGAGGCCGCAGCAGAGGATCCCGTAGAATTTGAAGACGATGACAAGGAGAATCCAGTTGAGGAAGCGGCTTCTACCGGAGAGACATCTGATAATATTACTGTACGCCCCATCTCTGCGGTAACAGCAATTGGTACAACCGATGGTGAATTGGGTTATACGTACGACTTGCAGATGGAATACCATCATCCGTCTTCGATGTTTGATGGTGCCAACGAGAACGTCGGGGTTACCCATCATCAGTCACCCCGTCCCACGATGCCGATCGAGGCTCATGATCCCAGCCGTGGCTCTGTCACCGAAAGCTAAACATCTTCACGCGGTGCGGATACTGACTCGGTCCTGGGAGTATAGTCGCCGGCCCGCTTTCCCATTTAGATTCGATACGGCAAAATGCAAGACTACCAACGGCCAGCTATCTAGGCATCCAAATGTCTTGCAAAGCCCACAGAAACAGGAATCTGGATACTTGAAGCTCCTCGATTCTGCAAAATGTCAAAAGTCTTATTCCAAGTTCGGCCACAGTCCAGCATGACTGAATACGAACAAAGTTGTAAGTATATGATGCATCACTATTGCCCTACACACTTCCCCAGCGTTGTCTCTATTATGGCTTTTATGTTTTTCTTGTCATTCTTTCACGTACTGCGAGGTTTTCCCAACAATATCCCCTGGAAACAGTAAATCGTGGGGTATAATGGAGGATTCTAGTACGGACGAAACCAATGGCAAATATGGATCTCCATCGTCGTCCATCACTGGCCATAGCCTCGTCGTATGGATGGGTGTGGGAAAGGCATGTTCGGCATTGATTCAGGTCTGATACACAAAATGTACGGTCTTTACGGAGGCATCTTTTATTTGGTTGGACGACGATGCGCGATGCGAACAGATTCTCGCGGACGCACAGTCCTCTATGTTCTGAAAGCCTATTCGCTATGAGTCAGTGGCAGAGACCATGAGCTATTGTCGCCGCTCTTTTCGATTATGGTCGTTCTTCGGTGGAACCAGGATGTGATAGACTTTCCGGCGTTCTTACGGGCATATCGGTATTTTACACAACCGTCTCATCTCTTCTGTATGTACCTCAAAATCGAAGTTGCACATGTTTCAACGTCCGAAATAAACCCAGGCAATATTTGTTCCATATGTGGCTTGCAAGATCGGCGACAGACCCACCACCGGCAAGCTTCGATGATGCCGATTTGAAACTTTGACATTAGCCTCACGACAGGTTCAAGACGGCGGCCTCTGCTCCGCTCCTCCGCTCCTCCGCACATGACTCCTGTCTAGTGACCATTTTCACTTCTAAAAATGTTTGTCATCCGTCATAGGATTGTCTGAGGGATCAAAGTGAAGTCCAAATAAGGGATGTTGAAGTGTGTCACAGAGATCGACTGGGTGAAACTAGCGCCCGAAAAAGGCACGATCTGCCCTCCGAGGGGGAACCGCGAAAGCTTGGTCTGACTGCATGCACAACGCCCCTGTCGCTCATTCCTACTCTGAATTGTGAATCTAGGATCGGAGGATGAAGGTATGACGCTGCGAGGCGTGGGCATGATGATTGAGGCTGAGAAATGTGACGGTGGACGAGGCGACGGATCAGTGGAGATCTGTTTGTGATGGTACGCCGCTAAGAGACACTAATCAGCTATTATTGAAGGCGTAGTACCCAAAGTGGCGATGGGCAACGAAGGGCGCGCCGGCGAGGCTGAAGACATTCGATAGTATACATGTTCACCGTACTTTAGTCATCCAGTCTGGGCCAGGGAACAGTTTGCGAGGCTGCGAAGACGCAGGTGATGGTGGCCGTGGTCGCCCGGTGGCATCGTATGCACTTCACCATGACACCCAAGGCGGCGCACGAGGCGCAGGCCCAGCACATCCATCGCCCCAGGCGCTCTCAGCATCGCAGAAACTTTCCATCTGGGCATATCCTCCGACATCAGCGGCGGCGCCGTCCAGCACGCCAGCACCTGTACGATGCGCGTGCGCGCCGCAGCGCTCCCACCTTCCGCTTCGCAGCGATCCATGTGTCCCGATGCCATCTACACTAATTTACTAGCAGATGGTTGTTGTTTCTCCATGAATTGCGTCTGCTACTCGTATGGTCACACTTTGCACTCGACGGCCGCTAATCTCCCGCGGCAGATCTTGCACACGCGCTCCACGTCCCCGCACAATTGCTGTCTCTCGCTGCTACCCCTGCTCCAGGCGTGGTCCATACAAGGCATATCAGTCCTACCGATCTAGAACGCTGCGCGCGGTCATATGTGCATCGGGCCGAGGCGCTCGATTCTGTCGGTGAGGTGAGCAGCGCAGCGTAACGCGCGCAGCGTTGGTAAGAGCAGAGCTAAAAGCAGTACGAAGGACCATCGTGGGCCGGCGTCAGATGGGATGCGATAGCCAGGAGAAAAAAAAAGGCTGACGGCTCACGCTATCTGTCAGCGGGCGGGCTTTTCCTTATTTGTGCAGGGAGGACGGCCCCGCTAAACCACGTTGGGGCTTCGCCCGTCAACAAACGGCATGGTCGTGGTGAATGGCGCACGAGGGAGCGAAACGGGGTCCTCGGCTACGCTCCATCGACACTTGCACAGCCCGTGCTCGTGCTTTCGTTCCAACGCTGCAATTGTCGAAACGTGCGCCGTCTACCATAGCTTCTCTTGCGGTGGTCGCAACGGGACTTGTTTGTGACGGGCACCCCCTTCGAACCTCCACATCACTCACCATTACGCTCGCGGTTCCTGATTTCCTGCCAGGGATTGGGTGTCTCTTGAGAGAGCGCGGACCGGGGGGGCGCGGTGATATATAATATGGCGCGCTATCTGGGTATACGGAGGGGAACAAGGGTGCACGTTCGGATTTTATTTTTGAGTAGGGTGATCCACACTATCGAATTGCGACCCCGGTCCTCTATGTGAGCTTGGTCGGCTGGCTTGGTCTCTTTGTCAGTGGCACCCCCCCTGCAAGGCGAGACCCCTTCCTACTTCCTCTCTACTTCTTTTTTTGTGGTCAGTTGGTCTGGCCTGGCGGTTGCACAGCTGCCCTGGATTACTGCGTTGTATAAAGGCTGGTTTTGCTCTCGCAGCCTGGTAGTCACATACTCTGCGAATCTCACATCGATATCTGGATCTGGATAATTTTGAGATACGATCACGCCTGATTAGGACCCCACAGCGAGCTTTTCAACTTCCTTTGAGAGAACGAGGTTAGAGTTGTTGACCGGTCGACACCATGGTTCGCTCTACGATATTCACTTCGGCCCTTGGGCTTTTCAGCGTTGCGGCTGCTGCTCCTGTTGCTGCTCCAGCGACTCAGGCTTCACCCGTTGTCAACCTCATGCCGTTTGGTGCTTCTATTGTTGAGATTGTAAGTTTACTCCCATTTCGAGTCCGAGGTCAATCCACATAGTCGTCAATTGCAGAAAGAGTTTGGAAAATTTTTGGAAACTTGCTCTCGAAGGGAAACAGTTCGGATGATTTCAATTCCGTTATTGGCATTTAATGTACTGGTCATGTGGTTGGATATGCCCTGTCATCCCCGCATCAGGCTATATCCTTTCCTTGACTACCCCAAGCCAGCATATTACTAGCCCCCATCACGTGTCTTCAACCTCACAAACCCGCACCAACACCAATCTAATGTTCCTTCAGACCTGCTGGCGCGCCTACCTCTACACCAAGCTGCAAAACGCGCGCGTCTCCTATGTCGACTTCGTGGGCTCGCACAAAACACCCACGGGCTCCTGCACGCTCAACGGCAACACGGTCCCCTTCGACAAAGACAACGAAGGCCACTCAGGTGCCCGCGTAACCGACTACGCCGCCCAAGGCTCCCTGAAACCCTGGCTCGCGAGCGCAAAACCAGATGTCATCGTCATGCACGTCGGCACCAACGACGCCGTGGCCAACATCTCGACGTCCAAGCTGATCGCCGCGTACGACACGCTGCTTGGTCAGATGCGCGCTTCCAACTCCAAGACGACTCTGATCGTCAGCAAGCTGATTCCCATCGATCCGACCCTGTTTGGCCAGGAGGTCGCGGACCGCATCAAGGACTACAACAATGCCATGGAAGGGTGGTCCCAGAGGAGCAATACGGCGGACAGTGCCGTCATCCTCGTCGACATGTACACGGGGTTCGACTACAAGACCATGACGAGGGAGGGCGAGCACCCCAACGAGAAGGGCGACGTCTTCATGGCAGACAAGTTCTTCCCCGTCGTTAGGGACCAGCTGGTGAAGAAGAGCGCGGCCAAGTCGAAGGGGCAGTAAATTTAAATCTGTCACATGGGGTTCTGTTTTGTTTGGATTTTGGAGTTTGAGAAAGCGTCACGACTTGCTTTTCCAGCATTGGTGTTTGGGACCTCTTTATGCCATTTTTCGCTCGGCGCTGTGTCCATTGTTGGCGCCGTTCATTTGCCGCTATCTCCGCCGTCCAGCTATGTTCCGGAGAGTCCCTTGCGTCTGTCCATCCGCTCAGCTACGAAGGACGAGAAACTCACAGCTAAACGGCTCTCCGCGGAGAATCTGGAAACGGAGTTAGAACGGTGGACCGGTAAATGGTGGGGATGGGACGTGTATATACGAGGTGATGAATACCGCGCAAAGCGCTCACTTGGAGACATACTCTCTGATACCCGCAGGCTTGGGCTTGATGTCTTGCGACGTCTTGCTCGCTGCCTTTGCACACTGTACATAAATATTAATATAGATAAGACCTAATGACGAAACGCACGATTGTATATACATCTGACGACTTCTTGTGCTTCTTGATGGTCTTCTCAGCCTCTGCTTTCTTCGCCGCTTGCTCGACCTTGTGGAAAATGTTCAGCTGGAGTCAATGTGCAGGACTGCGTTGGTCCATACCGCTGCGTCTGCTTTCTTTTTTTCATGATGGATGAGGAGGTCCACTGGCGCCGGCGTCATATCGTAACCGCCGCGACCCATGCTGCTGTTGATTGCACTTTGTATGAAGAAGTACCACGCGGGACTTATGCTGCTGTTCGGCTTTGGGACGAATGTAGAGAGTGACAAGTGCACCGTTTGTGGATCTTGTAATGATCTGAGAGTCTATTGCAGCTGCGGGATATCTACAACGCTGTTGTTGCTGTTGCAAACGGGTGGGTTGCCGGGCTAGCACGTGGTTAGACTGGACGCAGTCATGGCGAGGATGGAAGAGGAAGGAACGGCATAGACTCTACTATGGCACCAGAACTGTCTGGATGAAGGTACGGTGTGAACTACCCTTGTGGTATGCACTCATGCCTGATCTGTGGTGTGACTGGTGGAGGTGTAGTGTGCAAGTGTGTATGCCTTTAGGTATTGTAGCGTCATCTATGTCGATACCCAGGGCAGGGCACGTCTGAAAATTTCTTAATCAGTAAGTATTGATATAGAACGCAGAAGATATCGTATATGTTGATTTATTGAGCCACAGCATATGTGCAACAGTGGATCCGATATGACTACCGTGGATAACCCCAAGGTGAATCGAGTATATACAAATTCGAGGACTTGACCACGATCAATTTTCAATCGCTGTGATCATCATCAACGCCAGATTCGAGAGGTGTGGGAGAATGATTCGGCCTAGGGAAACTGTTGTGGAGCACAAGGAGATTCATTTTGGTGGAGTATGGGAGCAAGCTTTCACGAGCGTATATTGCCTAGTGTAGCCAGAGTAAACACTTATAGTATGTGGAGCCGGAGTACGAGTAGCTACGTCTTCGAAATGTGTAAGAATGCGTATTTTTTGAGTGGTATGGGTTTTTCCGTGACAGCACCGCAGGTGTGAGCCCTTAGATTGTGTCTTCAGACTGAGTAAAGAATGCATGCTGAAGCCAATGCAGCCTGATTGTAGACTGAGTACATTGTTCGGTAAAGGAGGACATGAGCATCACAGATCATATATGCGCGTAACAAGAAACGAAAAGAAAACATTTGGTCTGTATATACACTGGTGTCTCTGCCATAGTTATCTCTCGTGCTTCCTACTTTGACCTGATAATCTTCAACTTCTTGGGGCTGTGTAGGAAGTTGTTGGCGTACGCCTTGGGGACAAACTTTCGCACATTAGGTTCCTGCACAAAGTACTCGTAACCCTGCTTATTCGCAAACTCGATAGCGTCCTCCTTTGACTTGAACTGTATTCGGTGGCCCTGCATATAATCGGCGGAGGACTGCCATCCCATCAACGGGTTCTCCCATCGGTGTCCCTTAGGCAAGACATCCCAGTCCATCAACCAATGGTGTGAGTGCCAGTCACCGGACTGGGTGGCCGTCTTCGTGGGGCGGTAGATGCTGTTTGCCGTCAGTCTCCAGCTTCTTCAGTCGCACTTTGGGCTTCTTTCATACCGCACAGTCCTGGCCTGCAGATCGGTAGGAGCACCAGAGAGAACCGCAGCAGCTACACTCTCGCCAGGCTCGCTTCCATCCATAACGCGTTTTGGGATCGGAGAGAAGTTACTGTTTGCGAAGTCAGATATCCGTTCATCGTGCGGCCTAAGATTGCACGTACGAGGTCCGATAGTCGACAGCGACATTGTAGTCCGGCTTGTGTCTGATGCCTTCCGCAGCACCTTCTGGCCTGGTCTGGCTCGACTCGGTGAGCCTGGCGTTGGGTGCGTCGCTGGGGCTGGTCTCGGGTGCGAGTTCCTTTGGAGGCACCTTCGGAGGCGTATGTACGGTATTTGGGGGCAATAGCCCTCGTCGCGGACGGGCGCAGGGTAGCGGGCAGCAGCCGTGAGCCAATTGACCGGGGCAGGGCAGACATGTTGGGCGGGGTGTCGAGCTTGAGGGGTGGGAGCTTGCAGTGATGTCCAAGTGAGCGCCGACGCGGACGTGCCAAGCCTCTTAGCTTGAAGCTGCAGTCGAGGTCTTTCCAACAACCTCCATCGACACCGCACGACCTCCATCCCCACTCTCCCATCTTGCCAGCCCAGGTGCGTCACTCGATCCGATCCGAAACCGCCGACACGATCCAATTGATGCTAATTGAGGCCCAGCCGACAAGATGAGCTACATCACGAAGCGCGCGTTGTCCACGCTCATCCCGCCCAAGGTACGGACCGCATACGCATCGCACGACCGGTTACAGTACTAACAGTCTATTTTAGGTGGCCTCCCCTAATGTAAGAAGCTTTTCCACTCGTGCCAGCCGCGCCCTGGATCGCCATGATCGCATCTCGCTGTTTCTCGGACCACCGCAAAACATTTCGGCATCGACAGGGAGTCGGCGCAACGACCCGCCATAAGGGCAGAAGACGTGAGAGACAATGCTGATGTGGATGCTAGGCTATCGGATCATCGCCGAATGCTCTCCGCATGCAGAAGGTGGTGAGCTTCTACGAGAAGCTGCCCCGAGGTGCCGCCCCCGAGGTGCAGGCCAAGGGCCTCTTGGGTCGCTACCAGAAGAGATACTTTGGAAAGAACGCCTCTGCTATGCGTAGGTGTCCTAGATGCAGATGCTCTGCCCCGGGCGTTGCTGGGACAGGTTGCTAACTGTATGGCACAGCGCTTGTCCATGTAATCGGCGCCCTCATTGCTCTCGGCTATGCACAGAACTACTACTTCCATCTGCGTAGGTCCCGTCATGTACTCTGCTCGTGAAATATGACTAATATCTTCATAGGCCACCACAAGAACAATGTGCACCATTAAGCGGGTCGAACACTCTCACGGATCGAATGTTGAGCGGGACAGGCAGCATGTGTAAATATAGAGTGTAGCAGATTCCAATCTCAGTTGTGCCAAAGCAAGTGTGATCCTGTTTGCCCGCCGTTAATGAGACATCGTGATGGTGGTCGGTGTGTGACCATGTCTGAACAATATCCACGCGACATCTTTACAGTACATCGGCATATCTAGTGCTGCTATCAAACCAGAGGCAATAGCATGCGATATAGCATACCTTGTGCTAATACACTACCCGATGCGACAGCAGGGGCTTTGAACGTCACTCAGGCTGCACCTGGGATGTACAGTCGCTCACATGCCGCACTGCCAACCTCGAAAAGGTTGAAACAATGATATTGCCGTGCCTGATGACTCCAACGCTTCTATCCGTGAGATAGTTACAAGAAACTCGCACGTCGGCTAGTCTCGCTGCAGAAGTGAAGCTGATGTGGCGCGGCCATGGCGAGGCTACAGCTTCAAAGAAGTCGCTAGCGCCAAGCAGCCGATGGTGAGCCTATCATCAACTCGTGCGCTGTCCACAACTCCCCAAACCACAATCCACCACGCGATCGGCCAAAGCCCCAAGGCCCTCTCTATTTCATTTACCCTCGGTAGGAGATAGCAGCGATCCTGCGAGCCCGCCTTACCTAGCCGCAGTCGTACCTCGCGCCACGCCTCGAAGCCCACACCGAACCTCCGCATCGCCGCGCAGCTCCCGGACCAAAGCAGTCGACGTTTCCGCGGAAGCGCCAACTTTCTTTCCGTGGCGACGCTTTACATCTGACACTAGGTGACTACATCTCGACTTTCGCCCCTTCCGCTCCATGGACTGCCGGTCGCACGCGTCCGCGCTCGTCCTCACCCATGTCCTTCTCCTCTAAAGAGCAGCTTTCTGACAAAGAGTCCCCCGTTGCCACAACAGTCCCACATATTGTTATGGCAGAGCAGATCACCCACGATGTGGTAAAGGAAGCACAGTCGATGGGTGGACCCTCGCCCATCGACGACACTGCGTCAACTCCCAACAACTCCGCCGGCAACGGCGAGGTGCCCTCGGGCCCAAATACACACGACTCGAAATCTTCAAATGACACTGCTACGATAAGCGCGACGACTCCAGACAATGCAGGTGCCGCGGCACGACCTTCGGAGACGGCTGATGGGGATATGGTGAAAGTGAGTGGGAAAAGCAATGAATTGCACGTGCACTCTAACTTTTGCAGGCTTCTACCGCGATTACGGATAGTCAACCACGATCCGATACGCCGTTAAACGAGACGAGAGAGCACTTGACGAACGGGGACGCCGGCGAGACCTCCGCAACAGAATCGCAGAATGCAAATGGAGAAGGAAGCGGTGGGTCGGATACGGACATCAGCCGCCCTGGCAGCGTGGATCCAACGAAGCAGCCAGGTGGGCATTTACGTACAAATTCGGTCAAGAAGCCTGCATCTTTCAAGTCTGTGTCGGTGACGAAGAACTTCCTCGCAAAGTCCGCCGTATCTACACCCGTCACACGTCCAGGAGACAAGACCTCAGCATCAGGCTCCGCGGCTGCCTCAGCTTTGCAAACCGCACGTCCACGTCTTGTCGCAAAGTCGGGCGCCAGCAACGTACCGCGATCCCTCGGAAAATCCAATGGAGCAGGCTCAGGGCCGGATGCTAGCAAAGTCTGGAACAAGAATCAGCCAGTACCTCCGGCGCCGCCAAAACAATTCACCGATGAGGAGCTCAAACAACAATATGGAATACATCTCGCAACTCGCCTGCAAGCGGACGAGGCTGGTAAAGAGGCGAAGTGGGCAGATATAGACGATGATGAGGATGACTGGGCGCCGGAAACAGTACAGTGGATGGACGGTACTAAATCAACCGTTGCGGCAGAAAATCAACCACCACCTCCGGAGGAACCCAAACCTGCACTGAAGAAGGAAGCACCTGTAGAAGCTACGAAGACTGTGCCATCGCCAGCGCCTGGCAGTCAAAAATCAGGATTGAGCAGCGGGACTAAGACGATACTAAAACCCGGAGCAAGTGTGCAAGCAAGTGCTACCAAACCAAAAGGTCAACCTGAGAAACCTACGTTAGTAGTCAAACCATCACCTGCTGCTCCGGTCAAATCCCCCTGGGCTCAGTTACCCCCGGTTGATAAGGTTTCGCCGATACAAATCAATACACCGGCCCAACAGCCTCCATCGCGATACATTAGAGATTCATATGGCTACGATGACATGCCATCGCAACATGTGCCGGCAAAGGAGATTGCGCCCGACGACTTCAATCGTGCATGGCGCGATGATCGTGGTAATCGCGAGCTATTCAACTCACACAGTGGGCGCTACGAACCGGTCAGCGAGATGAGACGCGGTTCGGTACGCGACAGTAGCTATCGCCAACAGCCTTCTGTGTTGCAGCGGCCATTACAAGATGGCCCCGCGGAGCCATCTGCGGCTTTTCAAACTTACAGGACCAGCACCGATGGGCCAGGCTGGGGCCGGAGGAGGAACTCGTCCAATGTCAGTGGAGGTAGCGGTCGCCGCATGTCCTTCGATAGACGGGGTCCTGACTTACCTCTGCCGATGTCCTCACAGCGACGAGAATCTCAATCCATCAACGGAGTCGAGGCTGGTGCTGCAGGGACTCCTCGGCATGCATTGCCTTCAAAACCAGTGCATATCGACCAACAGCCAGTTCAACCCTCGCCCGTGGCACAGACTGCGTCGCCAAATGTTGCACATGCTCAACCTGCTTCACCGTTTGGATCCACGACCTCACAAGATATCGTCACACCTGGTGCTCCTTCACAGATGCAGAATTTGGTGGAAGTCCAGGAGCGACTGCTGCATTCTAACATCGACGCAATCAAATTGCGGAAGCAAAAGGAGAAGGAGCAGGAGGCCAAGGAAGAAGCGGAACGGAAGGAACGACTCCGCAAACGGCTAGAGGCGATGGGATTCAAGGACGACCCGAAATCGAAAGCGAAAGAGGAATCACCCACGCGCGGCCCGCAGAAGTCACCGCAAAAAGAGAAGGCGGTGCCAGCCCCGGTGCAGTCGCCCCCCAAGCCACCCGTGCCCACGTCAGAGGGTGAGGTAGCCCAGTACGGCATGATGAAAGTCCATCAGCCTCAGCCTGTTAAAAAGCCAGTATCCGCTGAGCTAGCACCAAAACCAGCTCCGCCAAAGCCTAGTCCTTCACCAGTAAAGGCGCAGGCCGAGGCTCAGGCCAAGCCTCTGCCCTCGCTCTCACATCCCGTCTCCCCCGCGAACAATCAGTCTCGCGACAGTGATAATTCCAAGTCGCTCGCTGAACAATCACCAACGCAGGCCCAGCAACCTAAAGGTACTGGCGCAGCCGATACTAAATCCAGCCAGCCTCCTCAAGCTCCTTGGTCAACGATTTCTCAACAGCGCCCTAGCGGCTGGGGCTCAAGCGTTTGGGGTCCCCCTCAAGCTAAAGATAGAGCCCTTGGGAACGGTACATTTGGCCAGCAAGTGCCAACACAACCGCAGTCGAATGTGGCACCAATAGGATTGACCCCTTCAGCAAAGAATTTGCCTTCGCAGCCGCAGGTCGCGCCTTTCACACAGCAAACCATGTACTCTCAAACTGGACCTACTCTTACCCAAGCCAATGCGGTATCGAAGCGCGGACCCATCGCTCCTCCCGCCGACAAAGGTTGGGGTAATTTCCAAGCTCATATTCGTCAAGATGATCGGGATATGCGTGCAAAAGCCGAACGGGACCGCGAACGGCTGACTGCAGACTTCCGTCCAGAACTCCGGGAAACATATAAGGACCCAAAAGGGAATACGGAAACAACATTGCACCAGCAGGTTGGTGGTCTCGTCGAGCCAAAGGCCGCGCAGCCGTCTGTTTCTCCAGATGCCAAAGCCAAGATTGAAGGTGTCAAAACCCATGAGGGACCCTCTCCGATCGGCCAAGGTACCCCCCTCCAGCCGGCTACGCAAGGCGGCCGTTCCTCGCGCTTCTTTCCTAAGACCCAGCCAGCCGCAAAACAAGAATCCCCACCTCCACCCGAGACGGAGTCCCATCCAGCATTCAGTGGCGACATGTCACATCCGGTTGTGAAGATGCCGAAGCCATCGCCTCGAGTACGACTGCCACCTACTGCTGTGGAACCTGCTTCGCATTCTGAAGCTCCTGTGAGTATGCCCCCTCGGACACGCCTCGGTATTGGTGCGCGACCTCTTGCCCTTACCCAGGAATGGCAGGCGAGGTTCAATAGCCTTTTAGAGAAGCCTTCCGCGCCAAATTCTGCGCCTGCGCCGATTGCTAGGCCTTCATCCTCCGTGCAGGCAGCAGTACCTACTAAAGCCGGCTCTCTCGAGATAGCACCCTCGTCGAAGGCCCCTCTTGAAGTACGTGCGACGACAGCGTCCGCCACTGTCTCGCTTCCAGTTTCTGCCATTCGAAAGAGCTTTGTCAATGATGACAGTAATGATGTCACGACTCGCAGCGGTGCTGAAGACCTTCTTGAAGATAGGGAATTTGGCTCTCTACCAACAGTGAAGCTTTCTAAAACGCCTCACTTGGCAGCCAACGAGCCAGCTGTCGGTTTCCCGCCCACTCCTCGTCAGCATTCCAGATTTGGACCCAAATTTTACGTCACGAGTAAGCCTACTTTGCAGGAAGACAAGCCAGATAGAAACCAAGACACCATTGATGTCACTATTCGCATCGGAAAGATGCAAGGGTCTGTCACGAAGTCGATGCCAATCAGGCGGAAGGGAGGCAGAGGCCACGGTCATCAGAAAACCCGGCGCAATCCCACCAACGGCACGAGCAGTGCACCTTCCAATGGACAAAATTCCCGCACACGTAAGCCTTCGAATTTTCAGGGCCAAGGAACGAGCTCGAACAATTCGTCTCGTGGCCCAACGGCGAGTGCATGGTCAAACAATCGGTCCACTCCATCTCAAAGTAATCCTTGGACTAACAAGCGGCCGAGTCCGGCGGCGGCGCCTGTTCACTGAAGCCTTCCGAATCAAAAGAAGAGTACAACTGGCTCTTCACGTCGTCCGAACTATCTTTGTAGCAAGACCACAGACGATCCAAGGTCGCATTGGCGTTTAGGTCTAGCTGACATTCGCTTATCTGTAAAGAAGGCGTCTCATCGCGATACTGCGTACTTGCTCCACTTCGACAACAGAATTGTTCAGATGGACTAGGCGTACGTAGGTTTAGTGCCTCTTGTATTTTTGGCATTATGTTCTTTTCCTTCTTTCTTGCACCTCAGCATACATTTCCGACTTTGTACCATTACTGTGTTCTGCGGTGCACCAAGTCGACTCTTTTTCGGCGAGGAACTTTGCATGTCGCAGGTTTTTTGCTCTTCAATCTGGAGCTACTTTTTTTTGGCGTCGTGTGGTAGCCATCTCGGAGATGGGTTTTACCACTATGGGGCTCTGTATAGTGCAGGGCATGAGGCAGAAATTGAGTTTGCGATTACAGCATGCTCTTGGCTGAAAGTCTCGATGGTTGCTCCGGATAGACGCTTCTGTACTGCAAATAATACCTCCAAATTTCTCATTAACTACTAGTGTACGTCTGCTATGTGATTTTCGGATCTGTTCTCGCCATCCTTAGTATAAAAGGCGGACTATGGCAGCCTAAAGTGCTAACGACATGCGGCTAGCACAATCCTTTCGCGCAATCTTCCCCCCTGGCCCAATCTTATAAATAGTCATGCGCCCAACTTGAACGCCGCTGTAGGATTTCACCCGTCCTAGCGACCTCGATTGTAAACTGGAAAAGAGATAGCGATCGGGATCTTACCAGTGTCACAAGAGCTTCGTGATAGCGGCAACTTTCGTACTGCGAGACCGCTGTGCCAACAACTTGAGAACAACATTGTAGCCTGGAGTGGCGAGCGCGTGACGTCGGTGTTCACGCAAAAGGTCGTGACCAGCGGGGGACATTGGCGGCATACAAGAGTGGGAATATCGTTCTCGATTAAACTCAGACAATAAGCAGCTGCTCCATCTCGACTTCCACATCTCCAATTCGTACGGCATCTCTCACAGATCCCCACCACATCTCACGAACAATGCCCTCGATCATCACCAAAATCCTCCATCCGTCCGCTTCGGGTTCCTCCAAGCAAAATCCCTACACCAACCCACACCACCCCAATCATCCGAAGGCTTCGCCAACAGTACCAACTTCCTCAACGGCACCGCAGACATTCCGCTCGCAGCCCCCGCGCCCTGCGTCCCCGCGAGAGCAGCGTGATTACTTAGCCGAAGCAAGGGCGGTCCTCGGTCGGCATCCGGTGACGGGACGGCAGCTTCCTGCTTCCTTGCGCATCGGAAGGGCTCCTAGAGATGAGGCTCCTAGAGAAGAGGCTCCTCCTAGGCCAGCAGAAAGGGGCGTGTACGAAGAGACCAATTCAAGGCGGAGGCACACGAGCGGGACGAAGTACGACTTGTTTGTGCAGGAGATGAGGGATAGGAAGGAGGGGCGGTATGGAGCGCCTCAGGGGGGATTCTATGCGCCTGAACGGAAGGTGGGGGAGTTCTACAGCCCGGAGGCTAGGCGGAGAGACAATTGGTGAGGGACGATGTGATTTCTTGTTTGGTTGGTGGAGGTTTGGAGGGAGATACCCATTTTGCGTGCGATGAATTAGCGGTCTCATGTCTTCAGTCGTGTTTCGAGGCGTTGGGGGAGCTTAGTAAGGAAGTACGCGAACGACCTGAGGTACCCGGCTTCGGCCTCGTTGGCAATGTTTTCGATATTTTAATTAGAGTACTTCTGCTATTGATTGTTTGTGGAGGAATGTTTTCGATCATGAGATCCTTTCCTAAACCTTTTCGGAAGCTTTTAGCTTCTGTCGTCGTATGTGATAGTCCCACAATCCACTGATTCGGCTTCCTTGTCCGCACTTCCACTGCCAAGCCAACAACGTTAGCGCCGTCAAGGGGATAGACACGACCCAATATATCCATATTTTGCTGGATACCGTCCAATCATCTGTTTCGGTGCGTTTCCCAGATGAACAATCGAAAAAGCTCATACTGAAGATTGCCTAGGACTGTGAGCAGAAGCTGGGCTCTTGCAACGGAGTAGCTTACTGAAGTGAAAGTGGCTGGCAGAAAAGCCATTGATATCACCGCTACAGTCTTCATCGCCGTGCTATCGCTCTTGGTTGCCTCTCCGATTCCTACCATTACCTTGCTATCCCGCTGAGCAATCTTGTTGTATGCCTGTGAAACGATTAGAATGCATTGTTTTGCTCATCGCTGTTTCGCTGCTCTAAATTGGAGTCTTACAAGCGTAATCTCGTTCTGCAATCTTTCCTGGTTTGCATGTGAGCGGAGCTTCAAGTTCCGTATAAGCTGCACATGAAAGTCCATGTGCTGCTGAGTCGCTTTCCAACGTGATTCAGCCGCCGGCGTGTTGAATGGTGAGTCCTCGTAAAACTCTCTATGCCTCTGTTGCATGGCTTCCATTGATTGTGCTGTTACGGTGAGGATTTCGGAGGAGTGTATTGCGTGCCGTGCAATCTCGTGCAATTCTGAAAAATTGGTCTCAATAGATTGGTCTTCTTTTCTATTCTAGAGTAGGATATGTAAGCTGTAGTTTTCTATAGTA